>OX328106.1:5961776-6626776 GCA_946811185.2 Hippopus hippopus
TTTTGGCGTTTAAATAATTATCAGGATTGTCGTTCATCAATCGAAAAGTCCGTCCATTTTCATTAGACCAGATGATGACGGCTTTGTAGGATTAAGGTCCCTTCGTGCTCTAGGCATATATGGCATATATGGTATGGACCATAAGAGAGAAAGAATCGGATACAAGGAGATCCGGGTACAAGCCCCTAGCTCTTCTTCGAATAGACCTCCTTGGTTCTCTAACGTGACCGGTGTAAGGGACCGATACACGCGAGGCTAGTTCACCTCTAGTTGGGTGGGAGGCATGACGTGTCTCAGAAAGGCCCTGGTCAGGCCGGGTATCGAACCTCGGACCTCAGGATTGATAGTCCAGCGTTTTACCACTGCACCACCGCTCCGTCCATTAGACCAGATGTGACGTCAAGGTACTAATTTGAATACCAGCTCACCTAATCTACGCGTTTTATTGATTATGTGACATTCCCACAAGCACTTGCGAAAATCTGGCACAAAATCTAAATATATCTTCATAGGCTACGTACATGTACCACTTTACGGAAATACCATGAAGATGTCCATTTTTAGCTTGGCTGTTTTCGGAGAAAACGCCGAGTTATTGTCATAGCCCTGGCGTCGTCGTCCGGAAACTTTGGCATTTTGTAATATCTCTGTTATTACTGAAGATATTTACTTCAAACTTGAACAAGTTGTTCACTATCAAAAGGAGAACTCATACAATGGGGGAAAAGAACCATAAAACTATTTTTGTCTCAGTTATGTCCTTTTGTTGACTTAGACTTTTCACTGAAAATCAGGTAATTGCAGCTGAGCGTTGGCACACGCATGCAGTGCTCTCGTTACACTTTCCTTTCTTATTTATTGCTGTGTTGCAAGATTTTGCCCTAACCGTTTTTCCTGCTAAATAAGTTAAATGAAACTTTCAAGCCGATAGTAAAAACCCGAATAATGTTACTTCAGACTTACTTTTTGGAGAAAAATAACTCTATCAGACAGTGTAGATCCAAGATCAGACTGCACGTTTTGTGCAGTCTGATCTTGATATACATTGTCTGCAAAAGGTCAGTGAGTCGCGCTTACAGCCCAAGGGTTAATAAATCTACTGGTGAAACATTTTTTTTTGCTTGTTAGGATTATAAAACTCTGAATCTTGATGTATCTTGAAGATAGGTTTTAAGATATGTACAGTGTCAACCTTTCGAAAATATTGGGCAAATAGAGAATTCAATCATATTGTGCAAAGTCCTCATTTTCCGCAATCGTTTAGTCTTACTATGATAACTATCCCAGTCTATTAATAATGTTATTACTGTCCCAATGTATTAATTTTGATCATTAATTCTTAAATGCTTTAAAACTACTCAGTTTACGAGCATCGCTTACCACCGCCATCTATATTAGTCATGCAATTGTACATTATTTGGGTTTTCGGGTCTGCTAACCCTTTATGAAACAATCTCAAGTTTTAACCTCCCTGAAAAAGAAGGCATTTGAAAACATTGTGGGAAAAGGAGAAAATGCTGGTTACCAGCATTTTCTCCTTTTCTCACAATGTTTTCTACCATTTCAAAGACAGAAATGATCTTTTGAGCTACACTAAAATTGTCGTCTGAAAATGCACTCAGTTTGGTCAAGTCGAAAACTTTGTCGTTTGGTAAAGAATTACGACAAAATTGGAGCCAGAGGCGTATAGGCCAAAAAGCAGTCATCCAGACAGATAGACATACATGTATATGTAGAGACAACCTGCCAGCCTTCCAACCCGCCGGCCAGAAAGACAGAGAGACAGACGGACAGACTAGGATTGGTAAATAAAGCACTGTGTAAAAGAATCAAGAAGCATACACCGTTGGTCGGGATTAAATATTTTGTGGGCTTGCATCTGGAGCGAGTCAACTCGCGATAATGATTCAATCAGAGAGACATTATTCTACATTCCATACCTGCCGATTTAACGTGTACAGTTACGTCATCCCGCACGTGTACATCACAACCGAAATGGAATTAAGGCCAGTCATTTCCCTTGATTCTTCTCTAGTACTTCATTGATTACTTGATTTTTATGCAGGATTTTCTTTCACTACATAGATAGTTATACTCTAAAGATACAGCTCGATTGAATCTGGCGAGACTGTTTTACAAATTGATGAATATGCATTTCTCTGATGATTAAGAAAAGAACCTGCTTTAAAATACATTCGGACTTTGCATACATATCATAAATCAAATAGCATTTGTTGCAACATACCTAAAGGAATCAAGGATAAAAACAAAGGAAAACAGGTAAAAGGACCAATCTGTTACTTGGTTACCTTCAGTCTTTATCTGGTAAGGGAGATAATTTTACTTACACGAATCCCCCCTCCCCCATTGCAATTAAACATTATAACAGCAGAACTGACGAGTATCATGATTATCTTCATGTCTTTTGTACTTTTTCCAAATCAAAAATGGCTCCAGACGTCTACATGTAATTGAAAATGTTATAAATGAGTTTTAGTTCTCTTACAGGGTAGAAATTGCTTGTTAAAAGGAATGCTTCCTTTTCCCTGCAATGTGTTCAAATGGGTTCCCTTGTAGATATGAATGTATGAATGAATGACTTTATTGACTTATACATCCTGTACATAGTCAGTTACAATCAAAATAATTTTCAAAGTGTCCCACGTGATACAACTCTCTCTCTCTCGCTCTCTTTCTCACATTTTCTATCACCAAGGTTTTTTTTTTTCATCACGAGTTAACTCGTTCCTTATCGGTATCTTATGAAACGGATTGAAACAGCTGCTATAACGACATCCGTGTTAACTCTTCCCCCAACGACAAAATTTTAAACTACTCCAAATTCAAGGCTGTTGTAGATGCAAATTAAATGTAGCTTAATTGATAAAATTTTGTCTCTGAAAGGAGAGAAAACATTGTCAGAAAAGAAGAAAATGCTGTTTACCAGCATTTTCTTCTTTTCCCACAATGTTTTCAAAAGCTTTGTTCTCCAGGGTCGTCAAAATTTGGAATTGTGTGGTAAAGGATTAAATCAGGGAAACCGATGTTAATGAGTCAAGATCGTTGGCTCAGTCGGTAACGGGCAGGGCTTGAGAGCAAAGAGTCGTCGGTTCGATTCTAGAGCAAAGATTAAATTCTTTCCGAGGCTTGATGATAGTCTATGAGACAGGATCCATATCTATCTCGCCGCTGAACTTTTTTTCAACGATGTTTACGTGGGAAAGTAGCAAAGAATGTTGTGAGAAGTATTGATAAAAGGAAACAAAAGCAAGCATGGATAGGTAAACTGGCCACAGCGATATAACTGAAACGATGCTAAAATTCCACAAAAGCATTATGAATCAAGATCCACCGATCCCTCGATCCCTGGCTTGATCAATCGATCCATTGATCCATCGATCCATTCATCCATCCATCAACCCATCCATCCATCCATCCATCTCGTCACTCATCGCATACCCTTTCATTCAAATTCATTCATTTAACATCCGTGCACTTTGAATTTGAGTCCGAGGACAGGTAAACGAGACTGTATACATATTACTGACTGTATTTCTGTACATAGTTCTTGGAAATATTCCCGCATATAACACACGGAGAGAAGGTATTACGATATTTATTATCTATGACGGATACATTGTCAGAAAAGATGTCGGGTCTACCGAAAATAACCAACTCAGCATTATTGTACGAATCTGCATTGGGGCGACATGCAAAGTGGTCTCTGCATACTTCTGGCAGCATGTAGCAACGTGCAGTCTGATCTTGGATCTACATTGTCTACTATTTGTTTTCATAAGATTTTTTTTCAATTACCTCCAAATCATGCGATGGTGGTTCTTTCCGCTGATCTATTCTCTTACAAATAGCCCAGCGGTTTTATGGTCGATTGATTGGTTGAATGGTGTTTTACGCCGCTTTCAACATTATTTCAGTCGTATTACTTACTCACTTATTTCCTGGGTTTCAGCAGTACTAGGCTGGGGCTCTGAAGTGTCTCGCCCAAGGACACTCCCACGAAAAACCTAGTTCATCCCGTAAGGCTCGTACCCGCAGCCTGTAGGTTGCGAGTCCTTCATTTTAACACGAAGGCACGCGGTCTGGTCTGTCAAAGTTCCAGGCCTTGGCATAAAAAATGACTGGCATGAAAATGAATTGCCAACTTTTGTTCTAGTTTTACAATACATTTTTCTGCCAGCGCGAGCTACTTTAACAAATTGCACTGTAACATACTATCAGACTTAAAATGATATCCATACATTTAACTGGTATGAATTAAGTTTCTGTGCATATGACTCACGAATTGTTTACTGTTGGCAACCGATGTGCCTTTAAAGACGGTTTTGCACGGAAGCGTGAGGGGCCGTGCAAAAACTGTCTTACTCACAAGGTAATCATCAAGACACCAAGATATAATACAGAGTTACTACAAAATGAATGTCGCGTTATTACAAGGTCATTGTCCAGTGAAATTGAAATTTGCTTTGTTCGGATGATGGGTTCGTGGAAACGTGATATTCTCTCATGGAAATAGCATATTTATCTCGTTGAAACAAGGTGTTATTTGTTGAGAACTAGAAAAAAAAAGTGTTATGTTCTGTGAAAAGGTTGTTTAATGCATCTGCAAAAAGTATCGACCCAGGTCAGCCTGCGCAGTCCGCGCAGGCTGACTTGGGTCGACATTTTTGTCTATTGGTCAATTTTCTGTCTGTCAAAGCACCATTTTACTTCATACTACCTCATAATGCTGTTGCTTGTTAGACAAAAACGGATTTTCTATATCAATAATTATACGTTGGCTTGCTTATATCAAATAATGCATCACGGAGATGCATTAAACCGCTTTTTCACCGAGCATGACTCAAATACATAATTTTTGAGAACAAGTTAAATGCTGTTTCGCTTGCCCCCTTCTGTACTGCAGTAGGTTTTATGTGAAACAACCTGATAATTATTAAAGTACAGAGAAAACCCACAATCAGACTGCTCTCTCAATACCGTCCAACCTTGATAATACTGTCCAGAAGAAATAGAGGATATTTGTTTTTTACGGTGAAAGATCGAAATTTATTTCATCGAGTGAACGTCATCGGTAATATTTTCACGAGTGGCGCAGCCACGAGTGAAAATGTTACCGATGATGTTCACCGATGATGTTCACTCCATGAAATAAATTTCGATCTTTCACCGAAAAAAACAAATATTCTATTTATTTCATGCTTTTAACCCTTTCTGGGGGGAACTAAATCAAAATCCAGTACAGGTCTTTTCCGTTATTCCCCGTGGCGTACCCCCTCCGCATAGCAACGCATTACAATATTACGTCAAGCGCGAGAAATGTAAGGAAAATTACGTCATATTTCCATCTGGTTGTGAGGCACGCGCATTTTACCTAGGTAACTAGTGCGCGGGAACAACTGTTTCCGCCTTCAATTAAAGAGTTAGAATATAAAAAAAAATCGTTATTTTCACTGGTCGTAACCATGAAATATCGAAAAATATTTCACCGATATTTCTCGATAACCTACCGGAAAGCATGAAATAAAAAAAAAGTTTTGATGAAAATCACATAAAACAGTGTCTGTGTTCACAAACTATTCCTAAGAACATCCTCAACCGTATTTTCAAGAATTTGCTAAATTGATTGGCTAAAACAAATGCTTTAGCCAACCAGATGTTATGTTGCTTTTTTTAGAATGTAGAGTTAGAGCAAGAATACTCTTAGGAATGTTATGGTGAATCACACAACATCTCATTGGCTAAACCAAATGGTTTAGCCAATCAGATGCTGTGTTTCTCTCTAAATCTAGAATTAGACTAATAGTATTCTTAAGAATGGTTGGTGAGTACGAACACAGATCTTCAACTCAAGCATTGACATCTACATCAAATAAAATTATTACACTTCGTCAAATGTCACTGGTAGGTTGTCGGTCGGATGCGGTACTGGAAAATAATCCAAGTTTACATCATTGTTCAAAGGACGTACTTTACAATTTTGTACAAGAACAATCAGAAAAACTTTCAGAAAAAGTTCAGCAAAATGTCTTCCAACACATTTACGCCGTCCAGCGCCGAATGTCAGGAATTCGTCCCAAAGTGTCCGCTCCTCAGAGAACCAGCGTTCCGGCGTGAACGTTTCCGGTGATGACGTCATAGAAGAGTTCTCGTGAGATTCGCGAATACCGTAAATAAGAGTCCAGCCTTTAGGCACATGGTAGCCCTGCAAGTATATTACATGTATATTGCATTTCAGCGATGTACTTTGTATTGTTTGATAGCAATAATCAGTTATTCGTGGGGGGGAGTGGAAACACGATTCCGTTTCGTAGAAGTCAAAAGTAGTCTGATTTAAGGATAGAGATTCTTGTAACATCGCCTTTCAACACGGAAAAAAGTACGGATTCGGCTAAGATTCCGGTAATCCGTAATCGATCGGCCGATAGACGCTGGTTCCCCGCATCCGTTACGGATTGCTCGAGTGGTAGCCGAATCCGTGCGATTTTGGCGATGAAAGGCGATGTTACACGAATCCCATTAGGATGCCCTATCCTTATAAAAAAACATAATCTCACTCCCTTCTGTTTTTTCTGTTTTATCAGAAAAGACAAAAGGACAGGTCAAAAACTATTTCTGATGTTGATTCCATAATTTCTTGAGAAAGTAATTGAAACTTTGCTATTTATTTGGGAAATATTTCGTGCTCGTGACCAATTCAAGAATCAGCTTCTTGAGCCACTTTTGGCCTATTTTACGTAGTTATGATTTTTACATATTCATGTGTTGGTTGTCCTAATAAAACAATAATAAGCAACCTTCCATTATTCCAGTATTTTCTCCTTTTTAACAACATTTTTGAAAGTTTTATTCGTCATTGTCACTAAAACGCTGAATTGTTTGTAAAAAGTGTATTACATACAGATAAGAACAAATCAGAATAATCTAGTGTATTTCAAATCTTACTCCTCCTCCGCCATCCCGTCACCCCGCCCCGTCCCCCCCCCCCCACTTGAAGACGATTCAATACCTGACAAGTAAATGTCTTGACCACACGGCGATATCCAGCCCCTATTGGTGGATTCAACCTTAGTGACTCTTTTACGACGGAATGAAGATATCTAAGGTCATTAATGATGTCGTAAGTAAGCTCTGACACTTTGACATCTGCAAATAACAAAAAAAAATGACGCAATAATGATTATCATACAATTTTATCATAGAATAAATCTGACTTTAAAAAAAATACTCTTTTTATCCCTTATTTTGCTTTCTTTTCTTGCAACTTCATTTTCTATCGCAATGGTTAAAAGACAGGTCTGCTGCAAGACACGATAGTCTTTTGTATGAAGTCATAATAGCACAATCTTTGTCCTTTTTTAGCGGGTTTGTATAGCAAATCCGCTTACTGTGATCGGTCTGACCGGAACCAAATACTGTCAAGTAATGTGATTTATCTTTTATTACACCATATTATAGCTTAATACTGTTCCACAAATCCGCTTTTCAGGACTTTGAGTCCTTTGATTTCACTTACCATTGACTTCTCTGCGTATATCTGCATATACCTTTGGATATTTGCAGATGTTTATAACCATGGTTGTTGTAGCACTAGCAGTACTTTCATGTCCGGCAAAAAGTAGTTCCAAACAGATATTCTGAATGTCATCTGCAGTTACGTCGCTACCAGATGTCGAGTTCCAATCTCTGCCAAGTATCATGCTTGTTTCTGTTCTGTTATTTATTTTACATCGCTCATCTAGATATATGTCAATTACATTGAGCAGTTTTCGCCTTGCTTTCATTGCCTGAAATTAAGGTAAGTGGATTAAGTATAGTTGCAATTGAACGGGATACTTCTACTCCGTGTCAAATAATCCCGTGAAGACCCTGAGAAAGACATCACTTGAAAACTTTTTTGGGAAATAAGAAAAAGCAAGTTCTCCTTTACCCATACTGTTTTCTATGCTAACATTTTGTTACGACCAGTGAAAAATACCGATTTTTTTCCTACTCTTCAACTGAAGGCGGAAGCAGTAGTTCCCGGCACTAGTTACCGAGGTAAAATGCGCCAATCAACCAGATGGAAATATGACGTAATTTACCCTACATTTCTCGTGCTTTACGTAATAATGTAATGTGTTGTTATGCGGAGGGGATGCGCCACGGTGAATTACCGAAAAGAACTGTAATGGATTTTGATGTAAGTCCCCCCAAAAAAGGGTTAGAAGCATGAAATAAACAGAATATTTGTTTTTTTTTTTCGTGAAAGATCGAAAATTATTTCATCTCGTGAACATCATCGGTAATATTTTCACTCGTGGCTGCGCCACTCGTCAAAATATTACCGATGATGTTCACTCGAAATAAATTTCGATCTTTCACGGAAAAAAGTCAAATATCCTGTATGGCTTCAATATCATGGTAATAGGTGCATGGACTGATACTTCAATAGTTGCTGTTTGCCTTCAACGTCATCTTAAACAACGTATAGCTTCCTTTAAGTAAACAGTCGATTTCAAAAAATATTCTACAAAATGTAAGAATCCAGCATTTTTCTTTTCCTCTTCCAATGAAGTTTTTAAAAGCCTTTTTTTTCCCTCAAATAAGTGTAAACATGATACTGTTTGTTAAACTCTGTACCTAACAACAAAGTTTTACATTCGACCAAATTGGAAGCATTTGCAGACGACAAAATAGATGTTGCCCAAAAACTTGGCTTTTGTCTTTCAAAGGGTAAAAAACATTGTGGGAAATGGAGAAAATGCTGGTTATCAGCATTTTCTCCTTTTCCAACAATGTTTTAAAAAGCCTTTTCAACAAGGATAGGTAAAACAGGGGATTATGTGGTAAAGGGTAATGCGGTCAGTCTTCCATTTTAAAACAAATTTCGTGCTGAATTCTCACCTTGTAGAAAGCAAACCCCGGCATTTGAAGTGGTAAGGAAAACAATCCGTTGACGAAAGTTCCAAATACATTCATTATTTGAGAGAGATCGTCTTGACTTGGAGATATTCCAAGGAGGCATCTACAGACAACGTCAAATGTTAAGTTACGTAACTCTGGGTAGAGGTACACCGGATGTGACGTCATTATCCATCGCCTGACGTACTCTGTACATATCTCCAACATGATTGGTGCATACCTTCCGAGAAAGTAGGGAAAAAATGCCAATAATAGAGCGATAGACATATATTATAGAGCAAGGCCAGGGTCTATATTTACCAATCATTCTGAAGAATATTCTTAGTTTTATTCGGCAGAATTTTCTAAATTCGAAACTTCTGATTGGCTGTAGCATTTGGTTTAGCCAATCAGAGGTTGCTTTACTTTTAAATTAGAAAATTTTCGGAATAAGACAAAGATTTTTCTCTAGAATGGTTGGTGATTACGGACCCAGAGGCCCAAAGATGCTCAACATACTAGATCTGAAACAGGTCCACGGGCATGAAAGACCCGACATGGGAATCCATGGGTATTTGTTTTACTAGACTTACAAAAAGAGCAAATGGATACTTTTCCAAAAGAAACTGAAACAAGAAAGTCATAGACCCTTATCATAACAGAACCTGAGATCAATGTAGACTCATTATAATAGGCACGAACGTAAGGTCATGGGTATTTATCCATTAGACTTGAAATCAGAGGTACGTTTACATCCATTATAATAAATAGAAACTATGGTCCGCTTGCATTCATCAGAATTGTCCAAAATCATAATGGACCTGAAGCAAGAGGTTCACTTTTCATACTAGATTTAAACCAAAGATATATATACACAACCATCATTATAAGACCAAAATCAGAGATCCACTCAGCAACCTACAATTACATACTTGAAAACCATGGTTCAAAAACCTCTATCTCGCACTAAACCTGAAAACAGAAATCCATGAAAAATTACCCTACCAGATCTACAGCTTGATGTCCATGGACACCCACCGTAATAAACTTGAAACAACTGGTCGATAGAGACTCGTTCCAAAAGACCTAAATCTAAAGATCTGTGACCAATCATTATTACAGACCTGAAACTAGAGGTTCGTCAACATTCATCCCATTGGGTTTGAAACAGTACTCATAATAATAAAATCTAAACCAGAAGACATTGCCAATCCACGTGTCAGACCCGAAACCAAAGGCGCATATAATATGGGATATTCTTTTTCTATTGTGGTTTGAATAAAACCCATGAAATGATATCACTATTCATATGAGTAACCAAGGCATATTTTTTGGCTAAAAACGCAATTCAAAATGCATTATTTACCGTTTACCCAACAGTTCCTTGTTTTAACAACTCTAAGGAAAAGGGTTTTGGAAACATTGTGTGAAAATGAGTAAATGCTTGTAACAAGCATTTTCTGCTTTTCTCATAACAGCCTCTACCTATCCAAAGCCAAATCACGTCAATTTCGTCATATTAGATTTGTCGTCTGCAAATGTCTGTAGTCTTGACAAATCCAAATCTTTGACGTATGGGAAAGAGTGAATCATACATTAGCTCGTAGTTTCTATCTCAACGGGGCATACACGTTAATCCCTAGCTGACACTGTTTTTACCATACAAGTAAAAATAAGACATGCCCTGAAAAAAGGGGGCTTTATCCATATGCGAAAAGTATCGAATCAGGTCAGCCTGCGCAGTCCGCACAGGCTGACCTGAGCCGAAACTTTTCGTTATTTGTCAATTTTCTTTACGTTCAAGGACCAGTCTACCTCATGATTAATTCGTTTGTTGCAAAAAAAGGATATTATGGATCTATAAGTATTTAGTGGCTTGCTTTGTACCATGGTTCTCGCAGAAGCATTAAGCTCCCTTTTTCTGGAGCATTACTCAAATACAAGTACTTGTCAAAGACCGACGTACCTCTGATTGGATAAACCATACCTTGACAACTCTTCATGGGAGAATGCTCGAAGAACCAGCTTTCTCTTACTTCTGTGTACAACTTCGGATGTTTCAAGTGCGAGTCCACCTTGTAGCAAGAAGTGGGCACTTTTAGGCCAAGCGTTGGTTAGATTTTGTCTTTCATCTTTGAGGACGGTGCGGATATCCTCTGCTTTTGTTATACGAATGGTCGGATTGCCAAAAAGATGTGTCTTATAGATGGGTCCGTGTTTTGTCATCTTTGAATTGAAGAATCTTGTTTTCTTTTGGAAATAAATGCATAATCCTTTTTTCATTTTATTTATTTATTTATTTTATTATTACTATTATTATTATTATTATTTGACACTTCAAAGCTTTGAGGGAAAATACCCAGAATGTTCACAAACACTCGTCTACAAATCAAATCAGATTGTTGGTGTAACAAGAAGATTGAAATTATAAATGGAAGCGATCGATTTTCAGATGTAACTGTATCATTTTGAGTTTTGCATAGATATATTACTCTCAGACGAAAATCATGTCTTTTTATGGTAGGCCGATTTCATAATAACAGAGGAAACTGGTATTCCGTTCTTCTAAAATGCCCATTGTACTATTTATGTAATGAAGCAATGCGTTCAACTTGTCTTACCTGTTATGTGTTTATTTTGTAATATTGTGTTTGTCAACAAAGGCTAGAATTATCATCTGAGAGTAATACAACTATTACTCTCAGATGATAATTTTAGCCTTTGTTGACAAACACAATGAAACAAAACAAATACATAAAAGGTATAAATCTAACTTGATAAACAACTTGTTAACACTTTATATTATTGCTTGTTTTTGGAAGTACAGGTTTAAAACCTAGAACCGTGATGAGATAACATAAACATTATTGTGTTGGGAGTTTAACTTTCTCGTCACGGCACGTGATCTTAAAGTGGTTATCCCGAACACAAACAATAATATACTGATGTCCATTAGAAACGCCTCATCTCCCTTTGTCGCGTCATATTTCATGAATTTAATATCGAATGCATGGTTTGTATTTTAGAAATGGACTTTGTCAATATTTCTACACATATTACATGACACAAACGTTTAGCTAAACATTACACAAATTTAACAGCCATTTCAACAAACTCACCCCCTAATATTCACCAATACCGTGTATGGTCTCCTTGACTTGCTATCAGTGCCGGTGTAATGCAGAAAAATGACCCTCCCCTACAAAATGACCCATGGGTCATTTCACAACTTAGAGGAATGACCCGGGTCATTATTCTACGTTGAGAAATGACCCCAGACTGTAGAGAAAGGACCCCCTCTAGTAGAAGTAGTTGCAGCAGCAGCAGCTGTAGCAGTAGAAGTAGTAGTAGTAGTAGTAGAAACATCAGCAGCAACAACAATGTTAAGGCAAAAAGGGGGTAGTAGAAGTACGAGTAGTAGTAGTAGTAATGGTAGTAGTAGTAGTATCAGCATCAGCAGCAACAACAATGTTACAGGGGAAAAAAGGGGGGGGTCATTTCTTTTCATGAGGGGGTCATTCTACTACAGCTAGAGGGGGGTCCTTTCTCTACAGTCTGGGGTCATTTCTCAACGTAGAATAATGACCCGGGTCATTCCTCTACGTAGTGAAATGACTCATGGGTCATTTTGTAGGGGAGGGTCATTTCTCTGCATTACACCGGCAGTCGCCGTCCCATGGACCCACACAGATTACGCAGGAGATAGCGTGGAATTCACTAAGAGCATTTGTCAATTCTTGGACATTTTGCGGCTGTGGGTTACGTCGACGTAAACGACGTCCGAGGATGTCCCACATGTGTTCGATCAGGTTACAATCGGAAGAGTTAGTAGGCCATGGCAGCACGGCAATATTATTAGCCATGAGAAAGTTTCTGGTAAATCTGGCCGTGTGGGGGCGCGCATTGTCATGTTGAAATGTAAGGCTACGGCGTTGCTGAAACATGGGAACGACCACCGGACGCAGAACTTGGTTTACATACCGTCTGGCATTTAAATTACCATTAATAACCGCTAGGTCAGTTCTAAATGTGTGGTTTATTGCTGCCTAAACCATTATACCACCACCACCAAAACGGTTGTGTTCCAGAACAAAACTTTGGGTGTACCGTTCATTACGTGGACGGTAAACTCGGACTCGTCCGTCGGCACAAGAGAGGTTAAAGCAGGATTCGTCACTGAAGACCACATCACGCCAACGTATTCCGATGTTGTTTTGAGCCCACTGCCGACGTTCCCGACGGTGGTAGTCAGTTAGCACATCACCGCGGTACGGCAGCCTGCACAATATTCCACGCTCCCGAAGACGTCGCCTTACTGTGTTCCGACTTACATGTCTTCCACGATTCCCTATAACCATCGACGTTGTGGATTGCGCTGTGACAAAATGGTTTCGCAAGTGACGTTGACGGATGAAATTGTCTTGTCGTACAGACGTCACACGCGGAGCACCAGGTCGGGGTCTATCAGACAAGCTCTCTGTTTCGTTTACCCGTCGAACAAGACACACTATTGTTGATCTTGCAACGTTAAAGCGTCTTGCAACGTCACTTTGAGAAAGACCGCTTTCAAGCATGCCCAAAATGCGTGCTCTTTATTCATTATTTTGTCTTGACATTTTCGAAATTGATGTTTTCAAAATATTGCTTGGACTACTTAATTGTAAATCAATTACTGTTTACACATGCGTAATTTTGACCGACATGACCACGTGGGGAAAATGCATGGGGCGTAGGGCAAAACGGTGCCATGAGTCATGGTTGAAGCAAACATGATAGACTGGCAAGAAATTCCATGCTTCAGTAGATTAGAGAAGTGTAAATTCTATGGTAATCAAAAAGTGACATATATACTGAACCAAAAAAGAAACTTCCCCTGTGTTTAAGTGCAGATATACACAAATATGAAAATCAGGATTAAACTAGATTTATATGCATTGAAAGAGTATTCTATTGCGACTTTGTGTGAAAAAAATTATTGCTGAGGGTTTATCCAAAAGTAGTGAAATGGTAGTTAAAATGCGGAAGAGGTCGCTCACCAAAATCACAAATTAATACCGGGTATGACCACCTTCAGCATGAAGGACTGCCTGGCATCGTTGGCGCATAGAACGGATAAGTGTATTGATTTCGGCTTGTGGAATGTTGTTCCATTCCTGAATTAAGGCTTGTCTTAGCTGAATGACGTTTGACGGTGGAATAGGGCGACGTCTAACACGCTGGTCCAAATTATCCCAAAGGTGTTCAATGGGATTCAGATCAGGGCTTTTGGCAGGCCAGTCATTAATAAATGCAATGTTATTCGCCCTGAGGAAATTCACATTGTCCCTAGCTGTATGGCTTGTGGCATTATCATGCTGAAAAAGAGTGATACTGGCATTATTTTGAAACAGTGGGATAACGTGCCTCGCAAGAATTTCATCTCGGTAGCGTTGGGCATTCAAATTCCCTTCGATAACGACGAGATTAGTGCGAAAGCCATGTGCAATGCCCGCCCAGACCAAGACAGAACCCCCACCCCCAAAACGATCTCGTTCAAGTACGCTTCAGTCGGCATAACGTTCATTTCTCCTACGGTATACTCGAACCCTGCCTTCACCTCGATGAATGGAAAACCTGGACTCGTCAGAGAAAAGAACGCTATTTCATTGTTGTCTAAGCCAGCGTTGGTGTGTACGTGCCCAATTAACACGATTTACGCGATGACGTCGCGTCAAAACACAACCAACGTATGGACGACGTGCACATAGCCCACCCTCGCGCAAGCGATTGCGCACAGTTTGGGCAGATATACGGTTGTTATGTGTACCAGGGGTGTTAGCAGCAGTGGCTGTGGCAGTTTGAAAGCGATTGCGCAGGTGGGTGTTCCGAATATAGCAGTCTTGGCCGCGCGTCGTGACGCGAGGACGTCCACTACGTGGTCGATCTTCCGTACGCCCTGTTACTTGAAAACGTTGCCTAAGGTGTCGAATAGCACGAGTAGAACATCCAATATTCATAGCAACAGCATTCATCGTCACACCAGCATTAAGCATGCCAATGGCACGTTCGCGTAAATTTTGCGGAATTCTAGGCATATCAAAAATAAAGAAAACTAAAAAGAATTTAATTTTTTTCAACGTCTTTTTCTTATTGACATGAAAGTCTATAAAATTAGACTGAAAGGTTTTTAAAAATATACACGAATTATACTGGTCCGTGCATGCACGTGAAAATCGCTTTCAGAGGGTTTCTTCTGCAAAATGCTTTCAATCGAGTTAAAATTTGTTTTATCGGACACATAATCATTCGCCCGAATATATGTAGGTCATCTGACATTTTGATTTTTTTTAATAACATTGCATTTGCACTTAAACACAGGGGAAGTTTCTTTTTTGGTTCAGTATATATTCTAGGTATGTACAAAGCTATCGCACTTTTTCGATGAGGCGTTTTTAATGGACGTCAGTATATAAACTGATAATGAAATGTTTATCGAGTGAGAGTAATAAGACAGGTAAAACGCATTGCGTCATTACATAATACAACAGGCATTTCAGAAGAAAGGAATACCAGTTTCCCCTATTATTAAGAATTCAGCCGACCGTAAAAGATGTTGTGATCGTCTGAGAGTAATAGATGGTATTCATATATGAAGCCTTATTTATTTATCTATTTATTTATTTATTTATTTATCCATTCATGTCAATTTTGGCCGAAAGTTATAAATGCAAAATTCTTTTTGTCCCCTTTTGATAAATTTTACATGTAATGCGATGAGTTTAACCGCATCAATGGATCTAGACATTTCCTGTCTACATTAGATACTATTTCCTACCACGAAGGAATACTTATCTAAAACACCATACCAAAAGAATCAAACATACCAAAAATATGAACAGATACGTCTCACCAATGAAAGGCAATCCGAATGATCCAGGCGGAAGTGGTGCTTCGTGAGTGGTGTCTCGTAGTGTCCAGTTGTAATATCTCCACATCAAACAGCACATACATAACAGTGCGACAGGAATTAGTAAAAGATTAATAATGAAATAAAGCATACTCTTTAGATACCATAAACTTATCAAGACCGAGTTATTATTTTGCTCTCACTTAAAGTATCCCTACTTTATTTGGTCTGGTTTGATGTAGTCCTTCTGAAATCGTAAGGCTGACGACGTCTCAGCGATAAGATCTTTTCAAATAATAAATGTATATATTGAGCCATGCTCTGGCAAAAAGAGGCTTAATGCATCTCCGTGATGCATCATACCAAGCAAGCCATCATACTCATGGATCTATAATAGCCACTTTTTCTTAACAACCGACTCAATTACGAGGTAGACTGATCCTTTGACATGCAGAAAATTAACCTATAGCGAAAAGTCTCGGCCAAGGTCAGCCTGCGCCGACGGCGCAGGCTGACCTGGGTCAATATTTTCGAAGATGCATTAAGCCGCCTTTTCAAATAACTCGGCTCATATATTTACAATCCCCCCAAAAAAATAATCTGTGAGGCAACGAAAGAGTAAACACGCAGAGTAACAACTTATGCTATTATTTTCATCGGTTTACAAAAATTGCTACGCCGAGTTAGAATTCGAACACATAACACGTGGTTAAACATCCACTTAGTTGGTAACCACTTGATATAATACCAAAATTGAAATAAAATGAAACTGACAACTTAAGTTCCTAAGTCCGTTTCTTACTCTTACATGTGTGTGACAATGTTATTCAAAGTTATAGACTAAAAATTCAACTTGGAGAAGTTGAGAGAATATATTTATGGAACAATATCAATTAAAATAATACAGGGCCCTTATAGAGCACATTTTAATCAAAACAACAATTGGGCTCTGCACAGAATAGCCGATCCTTTAAACAGTGAAATGTGAAATTGTTGTCTTGTACATTTTTTAGTTCTCTCTCTCTCTCTCTCTCTCTCTCTCTCTCTCTCTTTCTCTCTCTAAGGCTCTCTGTCTCTCACTCTTTCTGTGTCTCAGCCCTGTCTCTTTTTGTCTTTGACTGCCCCTCTCTCCCTGGATTACTGTGTCTTAAATATACCCGTGCTGTAACCACAATAAGGGTGAAAAAATAATCATTTGAAACATTCTCTTCTACCACAACGTTTTTTACCCTTCCAAAGATAAATATAACCACTGGAACCCTTTTTGATATGGTCTGCAACAAGCGAAAAGGGGCATTCGGACATTTGCGTAAATTGTCGTCTCGGATCAGCTTGCACAGTCCGCGCAGGCTAATCCGAAACGACACTTTCCGTTTTTATGTAATTTTCTGTTTTGCGCAAGTCTACTGTAGCACAAAATCTAATGTAGTCGTAAAGTACCGTCTCTTTGATAAATCTACCTATAGCAAAAAGTATGCATGGTCTATCAATATAAATCTTTGTGTATAATGGAAGAAAGATAACTTTTGTAAAAAATCCGATTTTATGTAAAAGAGTTGCTTCCTTTACTTTCATGACAAAAAAAAAAAATCTTGCACGAAGAAAGCGTTGGTGCTACGTATCACCGTTTCGCTCGGTATTTGATTTATTTCACGGCTACCAGAGAACCTGTGTGTGTTTTCTTTGAGTTACTAATTCGTTACTTATTTGAATATTATTCTTTATTATCGAGACTTATTGATCTCCATTTTGAATACATATAAGTATATTAGTTGCCCCAATAGCTCAGTCGGTAGAGATCGCTGAGTTTTGTCTCTGAAGGTCGTGGGTTCGAATATCAGCGGAGAATTATTTTTGAAAAAAATTCTTCCTCTTAGTAAGGATAAAAAGTGACGTCCTTACGATTCTTCCGTACGAAATATCAGCTTTCTCCTCTTCTCTCCGTTTCACCCCCCCCCCCCCCCAAAAAAAAAAAGGGGGGGGGGGTTGTTTCAGAATCTAGTTTTATGCACATTTAACCTTTTCACCACACAATTTCGAATTTTAACTATTTTGAGAAAGATGGCTTTTGAAAACATTGTGGGAAAAAGGAGAAAATGCTGGTTATTTATATCTACTGTATATCAAGTATCAAGTATACCAAGCAAGTCCTCACGTAATTATGGATCCATTAAATCCATTTTGTCGGACAACTGGCTGAATCGTGTGGTAAAATGGTGCTTTGACATGGGGAAAATTTACCAGAAGTAAACCGTTTTGACACAGGAATGCGTAGGCCGTCGATACTTTTGTATTAAGCTCCCTTTTCATAAAGCATTGCTCACAAATGTGGTTGTTTACAATAAGGCTGTTGCTTATAGGGTTGTTCAATCCTTCAACATAGAATCCCAAGTTTTGTACGACTTGTGGGAGAAGACTTTTGAAAACATTGTGATAAAAGAAGAAAATGCTGGTAAACTAATATTTTCTCCTTTTCAAAGTATGTTTTCCAACTTATTAAAGATAAACGAGCCACAAATAAGATTTGTCATCCGCAAATTTATAAGCCATGATCTGGCAAAAGGGACTCTCATGCGTCCCCCTGATGCATTATACCAAGCAAGTTATTACTTAATTATATGACTTGCAACACGCGAAAAGGGGCATTCGGACATTTGCGTAAAGTGTCGTCTCGGATCAGCCTGCGCAGTCCGCGCAGGCTAATCAGAGACGGCACTTCACGACTACATTAGATTTTGTGCTACAGTAGACTTGGGCAAAACAGAAAATTACATATAAACGCAAAGTGTCGTTTCGGATCAGCCTGCGCGGACTGCGCAAGGTGATCCGAGACGACACTTTACGCAGATGTCCGAATGCCCTTTTTCGCGTGTTGCAAACCAATTATGATCCCACTCGTCACAACTCGGCTGATTCCGTACCTATACTGCCGAACTAAAGTTAAGGGCCAGCAGAAGAATCATCTCTCATAACCCAAAAAATGAAAGCAACACCTTCAACTCTTGAAATGTTTTAATACAACATGTAACCTTTCGATTCATGTAAACAAAATCACTAACAAAGAAGTTTCATTCGCGCAGCAAGCGTCGGAAGTACCCCATCTCCCTTTGGAATAGTTGCAAGAAAGTTCTTTCAGTTTGGTCAAGTTCAGTAACGGGTGTGCCCATCCTTGGCTGCAAGGCATTCACCAATCCGTTGCTTTCATTTTTTGGGTTATGAGAGATTGATTCTTCTTCTGGTCCTTAACTTTAGTTCGGCAGTATACATCTAACCTCGTCTGTATAATGATCGTTTCCATTTGAACTCTGTTAATCACGTGATCTTATACATGGCGGCGCCACTGTCAGTCGTTTAGCATAGACATAAACAACCTCGATGAAGTTATTTACACCTATCTATCTGTCGGTGAAAACGTCAATCGCAATTGATAATCCACGTTAAAAAATGAATGTTCGAACTGTTTGTCAACCGAAATATAGTTAGAAAGATTTCGATAGAAAATTGAAACTCAAGTTTTCTTTTTTACGAGGAGCCTCACAATTTCCAAAACGGTGAACCGGCGTATTTCCGGCGATGAAATGTAGAGTGTAGGTGCATATCCAGCTACCAGATACAGCCGAGGGATTTGATGGCTACCATCACCCGAGGTGTGCCGAATGATAAAATCCATGTTGTCCAACAATTGGCTCAATCCTGAGGTAGAATGGTCCTTTGACATGGATAATATTTACCATGAGCAAATAATTTTCACAATAGGGCTGTTGCTTAAAGCGTATTTTTTTTTTTTTAACCTTTTAACCCTATCTTGTCAAATTCAAATTGTTAACGATTATATAAATCGATTTCGTGTAGTTGAATGAAATTGAATGGGACATGAATGACGGAAACTATAGATAGAGCCTCGGAGAGTGTAGAGAAAGATCAGAATGCACATTAGTGCAAGCCGATCTTGCTTAACACTCTCCGCAAAATACATCTATGGTCGCAAACATCGGTTTCAGCGCTTGAACGGTTAAAAAGTGTGACTTTCAAGTACACAGTAATACGGAGGTGAAGTAACGGACAGTGTAGATCAAAGATCAGACTGCACGTTCCGTGCAGACTGATCTTTGATCTACACAGTCAGAAAATACAACTGAAGTCGGTGCCAGCGTTGGAAGGGTTAACTGTTTACAGCATAGTGCCGACTTTTAACGACCCTAGGAGAGAAGCCCCTTTGAAAACATTGTGGGAAAAGGAGAAAATACTGGTAACCAGCATGTTCTCCTTTTCCCATGACGTTTTCTCTCCTATCAAAGGAAAATCGAATAAATTGAGCCACATTGGAATTGTCGTCTGCAAATGCTTTCAATTTGGACAAGGCTAAAATTTTGTCGCCTGGTAAAGAGTTAAAAAAATATGACTTTCAAGTATATAATAATACGGAGGTTTAACTGAGCACAAACCGGAAGACTTTCATCATAGATATTCACTCGAGAGAAAATTTCCGCTGCTGTTGAAATTTGGACTTTCAAATATACTGAACTAAAAAAGAAACTTCCCCTGTGTTTAAGTGCAGATATACACAAATATGAAAATCAGGATTAAACTAGATTTATATGTATTGAAAAAGTATTTTATTGCGACTTTGTGTGAAAAAAATTATTGCTGAGGGTTTATCCAAAAGTGGTGAAATGGTAGTTAAAATGCGGAAGGGGTCGCTCACCAAAATCACAAATTAATACCGGGTATGACCACCTTCAGCATGAAGGACTGCCTGGCATCGTTGGCGCATAGAACGGATAAGTGTATTGATTTCGGCTTGTGGAATGTTGTTCCATTCCTGAATTAAGGCTTGTCTTAGCTGAATGACGTTTGAAGGTGGAATAGGGCGACGTCTAACACGCTGGTCCAAATTATCCCAAAGGTGTTCAATGGGATTCAGATCAGGGCTTTTGGCAGGCCAGTCATTAATAAATGCAATGTTATTCGCCCTGAGAAAATTCACATTGTCCCTAGCTGTATGGCTTGTGGCATTATCATGCTGAAAAAGAGTGATATAGGCATTATTTTGAAACAGTGGGATAACGTGCCTCGCAAGTATTTCATCTCGGTAGCGTTGGGCATTCAAATTCCCTTCGATAACGACGAGATTAGTGCGAAAGCCATGTGCAACCCCCACCCCCAAAACGATCTCGTTCAAGTACGAAACAGTCGGCATAACGTTCATTTCTCCTACGGTATACTCGAACCCTTCTATCACCTCGATGAATGGAAAACCTGGACTCGTCAGAGAAAAGAACGCTATTCCATTGTTGTCGAAGCCAGCGTTGGTGTGTACGTGCCCAATTAACACGATTTACGCGGTGACGTTGCGTCAAAACACAACCAACGTATGGACGACGTGCACGTAGCCCACCCTCGCGCAAGCGATTGCGCACAGGTTGAGCAGATGTACGGTTGTTATGTGTACCAGGGATGTTAGCAGCAGTGGCTGTGGCAGTTTGGAAGCGATTGCGCAGGTGGGTGTTCCGAATATAGCGGTCTTGGCCGCGCGTCGTGACGCGAGGACGTCCACTACGTGGTCGATCTTCCGTACGCCCTGTTGCTTGAAAACGTTGCCTAAGGTGTCGAATAGCACGAGTAGAACATCCAATATTCATAGCAACAGCATTCATCGTCATACCAGCATTAAGCATGCCAATGGCACGTTCGCGTAAATTTTGCGGAATTCTAGGCATATCAAAAATAAAGAAAACTAAAAAGAATTTAATTTTTTTCAACGTCTTTTTCTTATTGACATGAAAGTCTATAAAATTAGACTGAAAGGTTTCAAAAAATATACACGAATTATACTGGTCCGTGCATGCACGTGAAAATCGCTTTCAGCGGGTTTCTTCTGCAAAATGCTTTCAATCGAGTTAAAATTTGTTTTATCGGACACATAATCGTTCGCCCGAATATATGTAGGTGATCTGATATTTTTATTTTTTTTAATAACATTGCATTTGCACTTAAACACAGGGGAAGTTTCTTTTTTGGTTCAGTATACAATATAAGGATAGCTGGTTTCGATTTTCAGGGTTTTTGATTAGCTTAAAAGCTTGTAAAATAAAGGGGAATATCGGCCAGAGAAAAACAAAAAGAAAAACAAGGAAAAAACACAATAACACGTGACGAGTATGTATGGTTTTAAACATATTTATTTTACATCGATTGAGAAACAAGTTCTTACAACTTATACTAATCTCTCTCGGTTCTGCTTCCTGGGAACTACAACAGTATTCGCGCCGAATATGTGGGCCAATGAAAGATCCCTAAGTTGGCACCCGCTCCCGGGTATCGAACTCGGGACCTCATGGTTACGAGGCCGACGCTGTACCTCACAACCACGAGTATGTATGAGCCTTGCTCTGTGAAAAGGGGGTTTAATGCATCTGCAAAAAGTATCGACCCAGGCCAGCCTGCGCAGTCCGCGCAGGCTGACCTGGGCCGACACTTTTCGCTATTGGTCAATTTTCAGTATGTCCAAGAACCATTCTACCTTAGGATTCAGTCATTTGGTAGAGAAAATGGATATAATAGCTCCTTTTGCCAGAGCATGGCTCATATGTATGAGCCACGCTCTGTGGTCTCCGTGGTTGTGAGGTAGAGCGTCGACCTCGTGACCAAGACGTTCCAAGTTCGATACCCGGGAGCGGGTGTCAGCTTTGGGATTTTTCATTGGCCCACACATTCGACTCGAGTACTGGTGCAGTTCCCAGGTAGCAGAATCGAGAGAGATTAGAAATAGTTGTAAGAAGCTTGTTTCTCAATCGATGTAAAATTAATAAGTTTAAACATAAAAGCTCTGTGAAAGTGGGGTTTAATGCATCTGAGAGATTAAAAAAACAGTATCGACCTCGGTCAGCCTGCACAGTGCGGGTCCAATGGTTTCTATACTTTTAAATGGTACGATTTAAATCTAAATGCATTTTTAGATGCATTTTAACATCCCATTGTTAACTTTTGGCCGCTACTGGGACTTTAACCCATACTCTTGAAATAAATTTGACAGCATGCGACTTTAAAAATGTGGATTGATTGAATTGGAGTTTAACGCTCTTTAAACAACTTAGGTCATATAACGGCGGTCAGTGCACCTACGCATGTGTTTTCTGGCTTTCTCAACACCAGTACTGACACAACTTTCTTTCCAAATCACTGACTACTTTCTCACATGCATCAGAGGTGAGAGGCGAAAGATCGCTGGAAAGAAAGTTTGCCTAAACCGGGTATCGAACTCACAATCACCAGGATACCAGTTCGATACGCTAACCACTGAGCTACCCGGACAGGCTTTAAAAATGTAAATTACGATCATGAACTATTTACAGTTGCTTTCACGTATATATGCTAAAGCATTGTGGAAAAAGAAGGAATTGCTCGTTCAGAGAAAATTTGCCATTGTCCACTTTGTTTTCAGTATTTCGTCCGCTGCATGACCCAGAAGAGCATATTTGGGGAAGCGTACATACAGGATCAGGCTGCACTTTTTCCACAGTCCGATATCCAGTTACACTGTATACAATTTACTCAGTATTACTAAAAGCATGCATAAAAGAGAAGTTGAAATTTTTATTACATTTATCCGTTTTATTACAAAAGTGGTTCTAACAATGCATAGTCCTTTAACAAAATAATCGACCATGAGAGATGAAGCCTTTGGAAAACATTGAGGGAAAAGGAGAAATGGTTACCAGCATTTTTCTCCTTTTTCCACAATGTGTTCTATCTTTTCAGAAAAATCCGGTCATTAAACCCTTTACTACACAGTACCGACCTCTAACAACCCTGTGAAAAAAAAAGCCGTCTGAAAGCATTGTGGGAAAATGATAAAATGCTAGTAGAACCAGCATTGTCTCTTTTTCCAACAGTACATGTATTTTCTAACCTTCCAAAATCAAATTTCAATCTTTTAGTCACATTATTTTGTCGTCTGCAAATGCTTTCAATTTGGCCAGTCTAAAATTTTGTCGTTTGGAAAAGAGTTAAGCTACACTTAATTTTGTCGTCTGCCAATACTATAAATAAGCTATGCTCTGTGAAAAGGGGGCTTAATGGATCTACGAAAAGTATCGACACAGGTCAGCCTGCGCAGTCCGCGCAGGCTGACCTGGGCCGAAACTTTTCGCTATTGATCAATTTTCTGCATGTCCAAGGACCACCCTACCTCATGATTCCATTGCTTGATAGACAAAATGAGTTTTATGGATCCATGATTATGTGACGGCTTGCTTGGTATCATGCATCACGGAGATGCATTAAGCCCCCTTTTGCCAGAGCATGGCTCAAAAATGGACGAGTCTAAAATTTTATTGCCTTGTAAAAATTTAAACTGTTCTAAATGTACGAACTTCTCAAGCTCGGCCCCTTTTCAGAATTGATAAGTTTTTCAGTCTCTTGGGGACATCCGCCATTTTGAAAAGACCGTGATTCGGTCAACTCTTCAAGTCTCCTTTCACGTTTACGAAAAACTGTGCTGCGAACCTCCTTGTCTAAAACACAGAAGAGCACAAAATTCCAAAACGCCTGTCCACTGGCTCCATAGCTTTGCATGAACAATAAAAAAGTCAGTGCGTTCCGCAAGTGAACATCATTGGAAAGTGTCTGTTCGTCCGTATATGTTGTTATAAAGAAGCGGATGATTCCCCATAGCTTGAGGGAGTATATCACTAATAGCACCATCAAAAAATTCTTATCATCATTTCTTAAATTGTCGGCGAGTTTACGGAACTCAATGGTCGGTGCATACCGGCGTTTGAGCCACTGAAAATATAAAATAAACAATAAATCAACCAATAAGCCCTCCGGTAAGACGGTTGTGGGTGGGTCGGTGGATCGGTGGGTGTGTCGGAGGGTCGTTGGTCGGTCGGTGGGTCGGTGGATGGGTCTGTCTACCTGTTTGTCTGTCCGTCAGTCAGTCAGTCGGTCGGTGGTCGGTCGGTGGGTGGGTCGGTTGGTGGGTCGGTCGGTGGGTCTGTTTGTCTCTCTCAGCCAGTCAAAGGTGTGATTTGATGTGTGTGTGTGGGGGGGGGGTCCACTGGTCATCTTGATCAATCCCTCTGCATCGTCAAAGTGGATGTCCAAAACTTTCTCAGCACTGCCACATAACGTTCCGTTCTGAGAGTGATTTCAGGAAAGACTGATCAGCAGGAAGTGTGACAACGAGTGGGCACCTCATTCACCGGACTTGAACCCCTCCTCCCACCCCCCAGTTTTTATCTGTGGGGGTATCTGAAATACAATGTGTATCAGAACAATCCTCAAACAATTGGTGAACTCTAGGCTGCAACTGCAGGAAAAACTCAGGGGAATCCCCAGAGAGGAGTGCGTGCGAGTGATTGCCAATTTTACGCAACGGATGCAAGTCTGTAGGTCATCTGGAACATATTTTGGAGAAATCATAACTTTTGTGCACGGCATCCTATATTACTGAAACTTTTGAGTGTAATCATACACAGACAGAAGTTCAAGTGTACAAAATTAGAATAATTTTGCTTTATTTTTGTAGGAGTAATTAAGAAGTTTATGGGTTCTGTTTTTTTTTTTTTTTTGGGGGGGGGGGATCACCCTGTACTTACCAGGCTGAACTTGATGTGCATGTAGCAAAACGTTGCTACCAGATAACAAAAAAGCTGCCAGCCAACGTCGGCGATGTACATCAGCTTTTCGACCATAGGTCGCGGCAGACCACTCCTGATGCCACACCAAACACCGGTCCCGTAGCACGTGTCTTCTCCCAAATAACCCATGACCAGTAGGGGCGTCGTTATACCAACTGAAAAATACCGATTATTTATGGGCCATGTTCTGTGAAATCGGAGCTTCATGCATCTGCAAAAAGTTTCGACTCATGTCAGCCTGCGCAATCCGCGCAGGCAGACCTGGGTCGAAACTTTTTGTAAATAGTCAATTTTCTGCACGTCAAAGGACCATTAAACAGAAACTTTTTGTTATTAGTCAATTTTCTGCATGTAAAAGGACCATTCTCCCTCCTGATTTTGTCGGTTTAAGATGCATTAAGCTCCCTGTTGCCAAAGCAACTCTCATGAAAATAACGGGGGGGGGGGGTAATTTTGGACACCTTTATTAAATAGCCCGTCTCTTTACGACCCCGAGGAAGGAGGCCTTTGAAAACATTTCGGAAAAAGGAGAAAATGCTAGTGAATTACATTGTCTCCTTTACCACTTTTTATTTTGCAGTTCTTTTCACGGCAATATCCACCATTTTGGTGGAGTTTTATTACTGTGGTCGCTCGCCCGGGTAGCGCAGTGGTAAGTGTATCAGACTCGTGACCTGGTGGTTGTGAGTTACAATACCCAGTTGACGCAAACTTTCTTTCTCTCACCTCTGATACATGTTTGAAAAGTAGTCAGTGACCTGGAAAGAAACTTTGTGTCAATACTGGCGTGAAAAAGCCAGGAAACACATGTGTAGGTGCACTAATGGCTATGACCTAAGCTGTTAAAACGGCGTTAAAGGTGGGTATTTAGATTTTTCACATCTCACCAAATTAAAAAATATAGATATCACTGAAATTTATATGAAAAAACAATACAAATCATTAATAATTAAGAATCATAAAATTATAAAAAAAAAACAAATTTCTTATGGTGTTCCCTTAAAAGGCTACGTAGCCTCTTAAGGTATTTTTAGATTTCGTGCCAGAAATCAAGAAAGCATTGTGGGAATGTCAAGTGACTGGCACGTGACTATTGACGCTTAAATTCCATAACGTAACAAACATGTAATTATTTTCCACAATGTCTTCTTCGGACGAAATGTTTGAAGCTTTGTCTGTGTATTTCCGGTATGTAAATGAGCGAGTTGCTCATGTAAAAATAGAACGTGTTTCCCGTCGGTGTCGACCTGGGCCGTAGTAAATCTCTAATTTCTCTTGTTGTCAGATGGTTTTCGACTACTGGGGTTTTATGAATGAAAATTAAAAGGCTTTGGGAGTATAAGGATGATTTTTTTGTATTTTTGTAAAATTTTCGACCCAAAATCTGAAGGGCCACCTTTAAGCTCAGAATCAAGAAACAACAACACTTATTACTGTTGTCGTCTGCAATTGCTTTCAAAATGGACAACTCCAGAATCATATCGTCTACCTCAGAGTAATAGAATGCACATTTGAGCAATTCTCCTTGAAAAAAAGTTTAATGTATCCATAAAAAGTATCGACCCTGTTAAGCCTGGGCAATCCGTGTAAATTTGGTAAATTTTCCACATATCAAAGACCATTGTTACGAGAGACCACTCCTTCATGCATGGCTTCATCCCGGTTCAAATACAATACCTAACAACTGCGTAAAGGAGAAATCGCTTTAGCTCAGTGGTTATGGTTTTGGCCTTCCGTCCGGGTGTTCTAGGTTCGAATCCTGCCCGGTCCCTGTATTTCTGCTATGCATTTGTTCATTTGTTTCTTTGTTACGGACTTTGTTCGTAAGACCATTCTAGTACAATATTCAGCCGGTTGTTAGACAAAATGGATATTATGGAACTCTAATTATGTGATGACTTGCTTGGTGTAATGTATCACTTAGATGCATTAAACTCCCTTTTTGCTAGAGCAGCGAATTTTAAAATAGTGAAACTGTTCGAATATGGTTCGGTGGAACCAAAGCTACGCCCACTACCACTTCCGTGTACCCCTATTATTAAGGGCTGGCCCCTATTCGTCTCCCATGCTCCTACGCCTTTGGAACTAAGCCAAGTCATGTAACGAAAAGAGTACTAAGGTATTAAGGGAACTTAATGCATCTCCGTGATGCATGATACAATCATCACATAATTTTGGATCCATAAAAAATATTTTGTGTAACAACTGATTGAATCATGAGGTAGAATGGTCCTTTGACATGCAGAAAAGCGATCACAAGCAAAAAGTTTTGACTCATGTCAGCCTGCGCTAACTGCATAGGCTGACATGGGTCGATACTTTTTGCAGATGCATTAAGCCCTCTTTTCATAGAGGGTTAAACAAATGCAGTTACATGTATTGCCAAATAAACAAAATGGACAGGTTTCATCTGTTAAAAAGACCCCCAAGTTTGTATTCGCCAAGAATTCCAAAGGTGCAAAACCAGGGTCCGTATACACTAACCATTCTTAAGAACAATTTTAGTCTTTTTGGTGGGAAAAGGAGAAAATGCTGTTAACCAGCATTTTCTCCTTTTACCACACTGTTTTCTACATTTCTAGAAATAAGTTTGAACCTTTGAGTCTGTTATTTGATAAAGTACTTATCCCTAGCAGTCCGGCCAGGCTGGCACCAGTCAAATGTTTCGTCAGTCTCATATATGGAACACGCAAGATATTTCAAGTGTTACATTTTATTTCTAAACATTTTTGTCCGCTTTTAAAATGCAAGAGTTAAATGGTGCATAATATGGCCTGCAACACGCGAAAAAACGCATTCGGACATTTGCGTGAGGCGTCGTCGCGGATCAGTCTGCGCAATCTGATCCGAGACGACACTTTACGACTAATTTCGATTTTGTATTACAGTAGTCTTGTGCGAAAGAGAAAACTGCATACGAACGGAAAGTGTCGTCTCGGATTAGCCTGCGCGGACTGCGCAGGCTGATTCGGGATGACACTTTACCCAAATATCCGAATGCCCCTTTTCACGTGCTGCAGGCCATAGATCAGTTACTTCTGCACTTTGATTTACACTAAAAGTTTCTGTTTACTGCAATGATTGTAGTCTATTCACAGTGTAGGACCGGAAGTATGCAGAGTATGTGACTTGGGATTCTGTATATTGACGGTCTGTCACTTGGGTTTTAAAAATTGTGTTCACACGGTAAGCCAAACTGGTGCTTTTTCATTTATTTTGATAGTTATTATAAAATAGTCATACCCTGTTACCCAGCAAATACCCTACTGGCTCATAGTCTAAACCTGATGTTTTCGGAAAGTTATATTTGGCCAAATATATCTATGAACCTAAATAGCGCTTGTCACCATGTAGCGAATATAACAAAAAATCCAAATTTAAGCGCACTGATAAAAGAGTATATATTATGAAATTCTCATCGTACACGCACCGTGACCAACATCAAACAGCCATGCGTTGTTTGCGCATGTCATATTCTTCGAAGATTCGACCTGTCTGCTCATTCGGCATACCTCGGGTGATGGGAGCCATCAAATCCCTCGGCTGTATCTGGTAGCTTGATATGCACCTATACGGTACATTTCATCGCCGGAAATACGCCAGTTTACCGCTCAAATAATTGTAAGGCTCCTCTTTAAAAAAAATTTGAGTCTCAGTTTTCTATCGAAATCTTTCTAACTATATATCAGTTGACAAACAGTTCGTACATTCATTTTTTAACGTGATTTATCAATTCCGATTGAAGTTTTCACCGACAGATAGATAGATGTGAATAACTTCATCGAGGTTTTTTATGTCGTTGCTAAACGACTTACAGTGGTGCCGCCATGTATAAGATCACGTGATTGGCAGTTCAAATGGAAACGACCGTTATGCAGACGAGGTTAGATGTAGGTACGGAATCGGCCGAGTTGTTACGAGTGCTGTCTGCCGCGACGCATCACCCATCCCATATACAACAAGGTAGTGCTTACACCGAAGGTATTACCCAACCCTGTAGGGGCTGTTTTAATAAATGGCCGGTGCATAGGTTACATGCTAGCTGATCATAGCTGAATGAATCGAACCAAGTAGTGTTTTATTGAGTAAACGTTTATCTTATTTTGAAATTCAAAGTAAAGGTTGTCGTTTTGAAAAGTAGTCCGGTTCTGTACCCAGAATTCCCAAATTAGATAGATGTGTATTTGTAGAATGCCATCTAGCGGGAGATAATGAATAGTCATGTGTCTTTGGTCGGTTTGTCAATCTGTTCTCTCGAGTCAAAGAGGACACCGAAAGGTTTTTGAGAAAAGGTGTATATAATAATACAGGTGTATATATACTACTCCTACTTTGATAGGGGTCATTTAGATATTTCAATACGGGTATATGTTACAAAAATACAGTTTTGCTTAAAAACATTTATTTCCTCATAAGGATTATTTCATCAGTGTGGCAATGTTCCATATTGGAAAACCATACCTGATGCATGCCACGCATACACATCGGCTGAATCTAAGATGGTGATCCGTAGCAAATTTTGAGTAGTATATAAGAGAGAAGATCTTGGAAGATTTCAAATGCAGAAAGAGTACTTACGTGGTACACACCAACTAATGACGTGAAAAATGACGTGAGCACACGTCATTTCCGCCTTTTTCGATCTAAAATTGACGGATATCCAGATATGTACTGCAATAATGGCAGTCCAGAAAAACGAGGCTAAATTCGAAGATGTCGTCACGAAACTTTGGCCAACACACACCGGTTTATATATTGCTTCGCTAGTTCGTTTGCTGCAATTCTGAACCCAGTTTTCCTCAACAGAATTTGAATCGTAAACGATTGCATACCGTATCGTGGCAACCAAGTTTCCTGTAGCTGTCATGAGATCGGCGATTGTTAAATAGAGCAACAGCGTTCTCGTAAAGTTTCGAATTTCTCTCAGTTTCACATATGTGACAATGATCACAAAGCCACCAAATAAGGACATGCAACTGCTAACTCCAGTTAGCGCCAAGTTAAACCAATAAATCTTCACCGTGTTGGTAGCCATGTTCCGTCTTTCTAGACAATTCTATAACGTCCATTTGCAACGAATAAGTAATTTAGCTTTTTACCAAATATTTAATAGCTTTTAACGACCCTGTTGAAAAAAAAGCCTTTGAAAACATTGTGGGTAAAAGGAGAAAATGCTGGTAACCAGCATTTTCTCCTTTTCCCCCGATGTTTTCTACACTTTCAAAGACAAATTCCCAATATTTGAACCACTTTTGATTTGTCGTACAAAAGTGTTCAAGACAGACCAGCGTAAAATTTTGTCGTCTTACGGTAAAGAGTAGAGTTTAAACCTAATTAGGTTGTCTCAATTACATTCGATTGTGAAACAAGTGCTCTACATCATATTGCATTTATTAAATATAATCTACATCATACACTACTCAAAAGAGTTAAAGGAACACACAAATGCCGAAATTCAAATCTTTCATTTTGCTAAACATTCAGTCTTTGTGCTTTGAAAACCATCAACTTACATTCTTACCAGATAAAATGGATCAATACTTTTCTTGTTTGTTTGATTTTAAATGCTGATAAGCCTCGTTAAGAAGAAAATCAAGAAATTTGTTTTCCTGTTCTTTTGTTAAACAACTCATATTTTTCCAATCTTTTGTTGATATCTTTGTCAAACTAATGAAAGAAGATGAAGAAGGAGATAAAATGACACCTCCGATTCTCTTAACCGTTAGGCTGCGCTGCAAAGTGCGACTCACTGACCTTTTGCGGACAATGTAGATTAAGATCAGACTGCACAGAACGTGCAGTCTGAATTTGGATCTACACTGTCCGATACGGTGAGCATTTTCCGTCGAGCAAAAGTTGTAAATCGTAAACTACGGGGTTTCACCATTGGATGGAAATCTTTAGTTCAATTTATTTAACAACTTAAGAGTTAAAAGTCTGTGTGGCATATCAAAAAGACGGCTTTGACAGGGATAACATATACATCGTTTGTGCTAACCCAAATCGTTTTGCCTGTTCTGAGATTTTACAGTGTTAAGACTAAATGAACTTACGAGCAAAAAAATTATTTGCACTGTCCTGTGCTGAACGAATTATCTTGTGATCAAAATCGAGGACATGTCTTCCTTTAATTTTTTTGAGCAGTGTATTTATCTCTCTCGACGACCGCTTCCTCGAAACTTTAAAAACCGGTATTGGTGTCGCAATGTGGGTGGTTCCAAAGGTTGATCCCGCTTATCATGGGATTCGAAACCGTAACCTTTGACCCTAGAGACTGACGTTCTACTTCTATATTTATCCTTTTTTCACACAATTTTGAATTTTAACGACCCTGAGAAAGAAAGCTTAAGAAAACACTTTTACAAAGCTATCGGGTAGAGTAAATCGAAGATCAGAATACACTCTATTCACAGTTTGATCTTGGTCTACACTGTACACCGTGTAAGCAACTGTAATTTCCGTTTGCGCCGAAAAGCTAAAATCTTTATCAGACGACAAAATTTTGGACTCGTATTAAAAGCATCTGCACGCGACAAAATCAATCAATGTGACACAAAATATAGACTTCGTCTTTGAAAGGGTAAAAACCATTTAGCGCGACAGAGAAAATACCATTGTCAAGCAGTTTATGCTCTCATCACGATGTTTTTATAATCGCTATTCCTCATATTCGTAAAAGCACGATGTCGTGTCGTAAAGTATTAAATGTAAAAATCCTCACAAAAACAAACAAAGTGTTTTGAAATACGATATAAAACTACATCTACACGAAAAACCCACAAAACAATACACTAATACTTGTATTTTATGAAAATTTCTTACATTACATGCAGTAAATTATAAATAGATAAACCCTTAGCTGCTGAGTAAGTGAAATGAACCTTTCAAGCCGATGGTAAAACCCGTAGTCCGGTTATTTCAAAGTTATTTTTTTGGTGGGGATATATCTCATTATCGGACAGTGTAGATCCAAGATCAGACTGCACGTTCTGTGCAGTCTGATCTTGATCTGCACTGTCCGCAAAAGGTCCTCGAGTCGTGCTTAGCAGCCGAAGGGGTAAGCTTGATAAATAGGAGTTGCTATCTGGTTATCAGATGGGAGATACATCGATAAAAAGTCATTGGATTGATTAAACCCGCAAAAGTCTTGTGAACAAAGATTAAAAGTTTTCTGTGAAGTCGTGATTAATATAAAGCTGATGAATAATCATTAAATTACCCTCCCACCCGCTCTTAACCACAAAATCCCTAGTTTTTAACAACCCTGAGGAGGAAGTCTTTTGTAAACATTGTGGAAAAAGGAGAACATGCTGGTAACCTCGTCGAAACAGTGACCAGCGGTGAGAGAGGATGTAATCCTGTCACAATTTTTCGGGCAGAAATTTGCCGAGTTTGGGGTTCGAACCAGCCACCCCCCTGCTTTCAAGTTTTGTACGCTACCGACTTCGCTACTGGGCTCAATGTAAAATGGGTTAAGAGGGTCACATGTACTTACATACGTCACAACTCGGCCGTTTCCGTACCTACGTCTAACCTTGTCTGTATCAAAGGAGTTTCCATTTTGAAATACTGCCAGTCACATGATCTTAAACATGGCGGCGCTCATCTACATCGATTAGCAACGCCAACAACTGCCACGGTAATAAGCAACCTTTCGCTGGAAAATGCTTACGGAGTTCATTGACAAAGTAAGAAATTAAATGTGCAAACTGTTTGTCACCGGAAATGTATTTAGAAATATTTCTACGGAAAATTGTGACTAGAGCTTGTTTTCTAAGTGGAGTGTTACGATTTTAAGAACGGTGAAGCGCTGTATTTCCGGCGAAGAAATGTGCATTGTACATAGTTCCATATCAAGCCACGTGATTCAGCCGAGGGACTTGATCAACGGATCACCCGAAGTTTGCCAAGTGATGTACTATCAGACATCCTGTTTATCATAATGACCGCCTTTTTATCGCTCAGCCTAGTCCGGTAACTAAGTCGGTAATGTAAAGGAGCTGAAACCATGATGGCGGTTGCTGGTTCGAAATCCCAGCTCAGCCAATTTCTTTTCGAGGATTAAAGACAGTCATCTCGACACGATATATTCCTCTCTCACCGATGATCGGTGTTTCGAGGATGGTTATATGGAGGAAAGCAGCCAGTGACCTGGAAACAAAATTGTACAAAGTTCTAGTAAATAGAAACTCCAAGAAGGCATGGATAGGTGCACTGGCATCTGCTATACAACTGAAATAATGTTCAAAACGGCGTTAAACACCACACAATCAGTCTTATCACTTAACCTTGATAAGTTGCCCATTTATATTTTTGTTGACATTGCCCTTTACGTGCCGACCCCTTCTTTTTACGACCCTGTTGAAGACAGCTTTTGAAAACATTGTGGAAAAAGGAGAAAATGCTGGTAATCAGCATTTTCTCCTTTTCTCGCAATGTTGTCTTCCCTTTAATAGACAACACCCATCATTGAGTTTTGTTTTATTTGTTGTCTACGATATGCTTTTACCACATAATCCCAAGTTTTAACGACCCTGAAGAAGAAAGTTTTTGAAAACATTGTGGGAAAAGGAGAACATGCTGGTAACCAGCATGTTCACCTTTTACCACAATGTTTTCTACACAGTCAAAGCCATAAATCATCATTTGAAATACGCTCAATTTGTCGTCTGCAAATGCTTTCAATTTGGTTGAATACAAGATTAGTTTGCGAAAGAGTTAGCTATGATAAACTAATAAATTGTTTGTATACATGAATTCAAAATGGCTAACACAGTTGAAATTCAGTGGTATAACTTGGCTCTAACCGGAACTAGTAGCTGTTTGTCAATTCTCGGGTGTCTCGTAATATTTGTAACATACGTGAAAATTGAAAATATACGGAATTTCACGAGGACTCTGTTACTCTACCTTACAATCGCCGATCTCCTCACAGCTGTTGGGAATCTTGTAGCAACTGTCAGATATACGCTGGTGTACAAGGGCGATGAAAACGCAGATATTCGTAAACGTAATTGTACCGGTCAAGATTCCATTATGCCAAAGGAAAATTCAACACTTGTGGGGGTAATGAACTTGGAGTTATATCAAAATGAAGTGTCATCTGTCTACGAAGGTATTTGTAGATATCAAAGTTTTGTTACAACGTTTTCAAATTTATCGTCTTTCCTATGGACGACCATTATTGCATTCCATATTTGGTTCTCGATAATGACGACATCGAGAAGAACGGAAATGACGTGTTCTCACGTGATCTTCTGCGTAATAGGATGGGTTATCCCTAGTAAGTGGCTTTATTTTGCTTTGTTATTTACTGCAATAAGTAACAAGATTCGATTATACAAACCACGATACACCGGTATACTAACGACATTAATAGCTGTTAAATGAGGACAAATCCCTTGTGTTTTTCTGTCCCTTACGGGGTCGTAGGTTCGATCCCTGGCTCGGCCAATTTCTTTCCGATGACTGATGATAGTCATTGCGACAGGATTCATTCCTCTCTCACTGCTGAAAATTGTTTCGACAATGGTTTTGTGGGAAAGCAGCCAGTGGCTTGGAAAGAAAATTGTGTGGAATACTGGTAAAAGAGAGTCCAGGAAAGCATGGATAGGTGCACTGACCGCCGTGATATAACTGAAATAATGTTGAAAACGGCGTTAAACACCATACAATCAATCAATCAATCAATCATTTTTTATCCCTTACACAATATATATTGACAATTTATCTATGTTTACAAAGCTGAGCCATTGAAATAGTTTCAAGCTTGAACAGCATGTTTTGTCTGGAGCTGTAAGGATATATCTTTACGCCGACATAACTGTTTTACAGTATCTGTTGTCATTCCACTCTTCGTAAAAGACTATCTGGGTGAAGACACGTGCTTCGGTACAGGTGTGTGGTGTGGTATCAAATTTGGGCTGTCCAGAAACACTGTGAGAAAAGTAATGTTTATAGCGGATATAGGATGGCAGTTGTCATGTTATTTGTTGACCACGTTTTTCTGTGTCACCATAAAATTCAACATCGTGAGTAGTAGCAGAACCATTTACGTATTATTGCATTGTTAACCCAAGCAGTTGAAGTATATAGTTACTTACTGAATCATTTAGTTGGAGCTGAACTATATACTAACTCCATAGAATAATTTATTATTGTATCATTTGACTTCAAACTGAAATATTTCGGAAGTTATGAAATCATTAAGTTAGCTGTTCATACGAATATCAATTTCCTAACTATTTAGTTGTTATGTAAGTGCTTGAATTGATTTGAGGAGTATTCAGCTATTAAATATTGAACAAATAAAATCATTTAAATAGTTATTTAATTATTTCGGAACTTATTGAATCATTTACTTAGATTATGAACCGTGCACTTCATTATTATGATAATTCTTTTTCTCTTTTTCTTTGTATAAATTTATTTATTGAATCATTTAGTTACTAGTTGAATCATGGAGTAAATAATTTAATCATACGGTGAGTTATTGAATCATTTACTTAGAAATTTAATCATTTACTTATTTATTGAATCATTTAACTAGTTTTCTAATTATTTGGTTAATCATTGAATCATCAAGTTAGGTAATGAACCATTTAGTTGGTTATTGAATGATTTTGTTCATCATTGTATCAATTTGATAGATATTGAATCATTTAGTAAATTATTGATTCACTCAGTAAGTCATTGAAACGTTTAGTAGATTTTTTAGTCATCTGGTAAATCAATAAATAATAGAATTAGTTATTGAAACATTCAATTAGGTATTGAATCATTCATAAATCCTTGAATTAGTTAGTTAATTATTGAATCACTAAGTAAATTACTGATAATTTAATAAGATATTGGCTCTTGCAGTAAATAACAAAAATTTTGTTAGTGATTCAAAAGCGTCTCTAGTCATCGAATCACGAAGTTATCTTATTAATTTTTTAGATATTGTTTAATCATTTTTAGTAACTGAATCTTCGGTTATCAATTGAATCATCTTATTAATTATTGAATCATTAAGTAAGACATTGAATCATACAGTTGGTTATTGAATCATTTAGTTAGTAAGTAATTGAATCACTCAGTAAAGTTTTAAAACAATTTCTTTAGTTATTGAATGATATGAATGATTGAATTCAATGAGAAAGAAAGTTATCGAATCACTTACTTATTGAATCATGTAATATATTGCTAACTTATTTAGTCAGTTATTTGATTATGTGGCAAATCATTGAATCGTTCAATTTGTCATTGAATCAGTTTTTTTAATGATTTAGTGAATTATTGAATCATTTTGTTGGTTATAGAGTTATTTTGTTAATTCTTTAGTCATTAAATAAAGCTATTGAATCATTTGATTACTGATGAATCATCTGATATTTTATTGATTACTCTTGTAAATCATTGAATCATTCGATTGTTTTGTTAATGAATTAGTTATTTTATTAAATGATTGATTTAGTTTCTGAATAATTTATAGGTTATTTAGTTAGTTACTGAAAATCATTTAGTGAATTATTGAATCATTTTGCTCGTCATTGAACCATTCATGTAGTTTTTCAATCACTATACATTTTTAAATCATTTAGTTAGTATATTGAACCATATGGGTAGTTATTGAATCATTTATTTAGTTCTCGAATCATTTAGTGAATTACTGAATCATTTTACTAGTTGATGAATCATGTAGTTAATTGTTGAATAATGTTGTATGTTATGAAATCATTAAGTAGATTATCCTCTTTTATTTTTCAGATAAGTCTGTTAATCATTAAAGAATGAAACCTTTAATAACCATCAAAGTTGTGGAATCGCGGAAATTGAAAGCATTTGCACACAACGAAATATTATTGGATTCGTCTGTGAAAGGATACAAAACATTCTAAACACAAGATTGTTGAATAATTTTGTTTTCATTGATTTTTTAAGTATTATGGTAGTTTTTTGTTCATTAGTTATTTATTTAGGTGGTTATTGAATGATTGAATCTAAAATCTTTTAAAAACAATTTACTTACTTTTTTTTTAATTATTTGTATATTGAATAATTTCGTCAATTTATCATTTTTCAGTGGGTAAAGAGGAGGTATAACAATATACAAGATTTACGGGATATTTCTGACAACCTTCGAAAAGAGGACAAACACTTCATCAAAATTGTGTTGATCATCATCTCGCTCAAAGCTTGGGGAATCATTCGTTTCTTTATAACAGCGTACACTGCAGAAAGCACCTTAGAAAACAGTGAAACATTGTCAAAGGTATTGTGGGTATTCCTTCTTCTCCAAAGTTACGGCGCCAGCGGTCAGGGTTTCTGGAACTTTGTGCTATTCTGTGTTGCTGACGAATTTGTTCGAAAAGAACTGAAAGCAATGGTGTTGTGTAAACGAACCGATGAAACTCTTTCCTTGGGTGAAGAATGGGCGTCAAATCGTCTTAAGAATGCTTGCGAAACTGACAATGAGATCTAAACTAATATCTGTGCAAAAATCGAATATTAGAATATATTCGAATATTACAATAAATTCGAATTACGATAATTTCTTTGGAACGAATATACCAGTAAAAATCATACAGTAGCAATTTAATTGCTTCTTTGAACATGCCGGAATAAAACGGTTGATTTTGTCTAATTGAAAGGCATATGCAGGCTAACATTAGTGCAAATTTCGAATATTCCTACCCATACGAATACAACAGTAAATTCGAATAAAGAGTATCCGTGTCTTTGGTAAAAAAAGAAACAGTAATTATAATGAGGGCCAATCTTCAGTTATTTCCCTTGATTCTTCTCCAGTACTACATTGGTCCTGATAAGGGGATTACTTGGATTTTATCCTTGATTTTCTTGCACTGAACAGCTATTTTCTTTGGACAATATTTCACGTAAATCTAGTTAGACTGTTTTACAAATTGATCTATACGTAGTTCCTGATGATTAACAACAGAATTTAACTTGAATTACATTCGGACCTTACACATACATGATAAATCGTTGTTATTTAATCGCAACATCCACAAGGGAACCAAGGATAAAAATCAAAGAAATACAGGTGAAAGGAAAAATCTGTTATATGGTTACCTTTAAAATAGTCTTTATCTGCAAGGGAGATAATTTAATTTCCGGAAAGGCCCCCATTCCTCATCTTGATATTTTCGAATGTAACGTTTAACTCTTCATGACATGAGAAAATTTAAAGCTTGTCCCGATTTGACAGCACATGACATGAGAAGATTTAAAGCTTGTACCGATTTGACAGCACATGACATGAGAAAATTTAAAGCTTGTTCCGATTTGACAGCACATGACATGAGAAAATTAAAGGCTTGTCCCCATTTGACAGCACATGACATGAGAAATTTTTAAAGCTTGTCCCCATTTGACAGCACATGACATGAGAAAATTTAAAGCTTGTCCCGATTTACAATATAATTATAAAATATTAACACTTATCCTGCGAAATAAAAAAAATAAAACTGTCAAGACGGTAGTAAAAAGCCAAAATATTCCTATTTCAAAGGTATTTTTGGAGGAAAAATATCTCCTTATTAGACAGTGTAGATCCAAGATCAGACTGCACGTTCTGTGCAGTCTGCTCTTGATCTACGCAGTCCGCAAAAGGTCAATGAGTCGCGCTTAGCAGTCTAAGGGTTAACTGCAGTTCATACTATTGAATTCGTTTTTCAAAGAGTCAAATCAATATGGGAAAAGGAGAAAATCATAATACCAGAGTTTCTCCTTTATCTGCATTGTTTTTTTTTTTTTTTCAAAAACTGACCATCCCAGAGTGCTTAAAGCATAGCGATAACTTGGTACTTGCTTAGTTCGAAGAACAAGTATTAATGGGAATTACTTAAAGTCCCAGTAAAGGCCAAAATATCAGAGCAGGTGAAAAAATACATTTAAATTTAAATCATACAATTTAAAAGTATGAAAAATATTGAGGAGATGGCAGTCTGTTTTCGCGTAGTCGGGCCGTATGTTAGTCGCTGGCAGAAAAAAGAATTTTAAAATCAGGCAAAAAGTAAACAAAAGACACAGCTACCTGGTAGGTTTTAACCTAGTTTTGAAATTATTTTTCTGTCAGCTACTACCACTTGGACCGACCGTACAATGACAGATTGTCATCTTCACAATTATTTCCATACTTTTAAATGGTATGATGATATAAACTGAAATGCATTTAAATATCCGCTTTGTTTACATTTGGCCTTTATTGTCACTTTAAGTTTTGATTAAAAAAAAAAAAGTACGCAGTAGTTCTAACTACATGTACTAGCAATAAAAATTGCTGCTGCGCTCAGTCCATTAAACCAAATTCTTGGAAATAAATAAATATATAAATAAATGAATAAATAGATAAATATCAGTATTTGTAATTATCCCCTTTATTCTTTACTGCACAATGACGACTTTTAACGGGAAGAAGCCCTTTGATAACATTCTTGAAAAAGGAGAAAATGCTGGTAACCAGCATTTTCTCCTTTTCCCACAATGTTTTCTACCCTATCAAAGAAAAATTGCACCATTTGGGCCACATTGAAATTGTCGTCTGCAAATGCTCTCAATTTAGATCAGGCTAAAACTTTGTCGTCTGGTAAAGGGTTAACTGCTTGGTTTAATTGTTGAATTATCCTCCTATAAATCGTATGTAGTCTTAATCTTTGAGCTGCTTTTGAATAAGTTTGGCCTTAACTTGAATATTGCGATTTCGAAGGTCAAACGGTAACGTGCAGGGCTTAAAAAGGGGGATGGAGGAGGGGAGTGTCGTTGATTTGATAATATCTCACCGTATCGGACTGTGTAGATCGAACCATCAATCGAGAGAGAGACAGACAGACAGAGAGAGAGACAGATACAGAGGAAAGAGAGAGAGAGAGACAGAGAGACAGAGAGAGAGAGAGAGAGAGAGGAAACAGAGAGAGAGAGAAAGAGAGAGACACACACACATAAAGAGAGACACAGAGGAAAGACAGAGAGAGAGGAGAGAGAGACAGACAGGCAGAGAGAGTGAGACAGTCGGAGAGAGAGTGAGACAGTCGGAGAGAGAGAGAGAGAGAGAGAGAGTTTCTTATTGCTAAAATGTATATTTCAAGTGATTTTGACTTTCTATATTTTGTAATTGTCAAATAACTTACTCGTTCTTTTCTGTCCTGTAATGATAGTAGAGGAAAGCTGAAGTCGTCAGAACGTTAAAGAAAACTCGCCAGTACAGACTTAAATCACTTTAAAGACGTCTTAGATGAAAGATTACTCTAAAATAATTTGTAAATTACCAATTGAGTTATTTCCCTTAGATTACGTAAACGACGTGTGATTCAGACGAATTTAGTGTCATTTGGTGCCATTTTACCTTTTTACCAAACGATGAAATTTTGGGTTTGTTCCATTTCAAAGCAATTGCAGACCATGAGTTAAATGTTGCTCAAATGACAGAACATGCAAGGGTGAAAGGATAGGAAAAATGCTCAGTGTTCAAGTGTAGGACTCGTTACCTCGAGACCCTGGGTCTGAGCCTCAGTGGAAGCACCGAATTTCAGTCGATTTCCAGTCTAATCATAAAGTTGCTGGCTATCAATATTTCATCAAATTCAACATTCCCATTGACTTGCATGTACATGCATTTTTCAGTCGCAAGAAAATTGATTACACTGCATCTGATCATGCGATCAAAAAAAAAAAAACTGTACTAGTAGAAAGCGAGGTTACTGGAGGTATTTACACTAAAATGCTGTTTGTGGTCGTCGCCTGATATTAAAGTTGTGGCTCTCATAAACCCAGTGGTGTTATTTTTCCGCTAAATTTTGACTTCAATGTTAAAAAGTTTTCTTTCGGAAATATTGATAACTTTTTTAACAGCTACATTAATATGTTATTACATTGTACCGAGTCTAAATAAATATTTCTATATTAAATTTATTGTGCTTTATTTTATATAAATTTCATTACTAGTAGAGTTTCATTTTTACCCAAAATTTTGAACTAAAAAGTAAAGTTGAAAATATACATGTACATGAAAGTCTCTAGGGATTCGGACAACGATGAAAAATATATGGCCACTCACTGTACATTTTTTCGAGGCACTGTGTGTCCCTCCAAACTAGAGATGAACTTGTGAAAAACGGGAGCAGCCTTACATGTATTAGATAAGTGTACTGGGCACGAAAAAGCACCGAGGGGCCTTTCCGAAGAAGAGCCAGGGTCTTGTGCCCGAACTTTTCTCTCCCTACATTCTGTCTCCTTTACGGTCCATACCAAATAATGTCTTGATACCACAATCCGACATCGTTCATTAGCTAGATCCGTATTCACGGACCATTCTTAAGAACGTTCTTTGTCTTATTCTCCAGGATTTTCTGAATTTGAAAGTAACACAACTTCTGATTGGCTAAACCAAATGGTTTAGCCAATCAGGAGTTTTGTTACTTTCAAGTTTCAAAAATGTTTGAGAATAAGACAAAGAATATTCTCAAGAAGGGTTGGTACGGACCCAGGTCCTACCTTTGTAAAATCATCGCAATCTCAGAGAAGTTTCTTCTAGAGTCAATAAAATGTACGGTCGTACAGTAAAACTCTGTTAAGCGACCAACTCCCTAAAGACAGGCCAGCGTAAAAAGCATTTTCAGAAGGAAAGAAGGGGGGGGGGTAGAGAATCGACTTCTTATACGTTTAATAAAACACCACACCTTGTTCTCAAAATCTACTAAAACGATGGTTATGATTAGTTCTTGGAATTTCTTTATTTATTTCTACTCCACTCCTCTAGCCCCACCCGCCTTCCCACGTTCCTGTTCCTACGGCCCTGAGAGAGACTACCATTACAGTTTCAATCAAAGCGTTGAGAACGCTGTAGTGGTATTTGTCAAGGAAACCATTGTGTGGAATTAATAATTTGAAAGAAAAAGAGAAATAGTATTCAAATATTGGCTTGAAAGTCAACCTACTAAGCAAATGAATGCCTTTTAATTTTGGTTGAAGGGAGAGTACCCGTGACAAAGTTAAGATTATTTGTGTATTAGTGGTCTCCCTTTAATCATCAGGAGGAGTCAGGAGTAACGTCCCTTGAAAGTAGGATGCATGATGGATAGAAAGAGAAACCATGTGAATATATCGAATAAAATTAAGTTTGTACCTGAAGTCTATAATTTTGAAATATCTTTCGCCGTTAACATTTAATTTCCAACATTACAATCAATTATTACGATCTATTAAATATTCATGCCCAATCAAATGGAGTAGCGCGCAATCATAGGATGAACAAGACATGGGACGAACTGGTTTTGGAACGAAAAAGCCCTGGACCAAGCGATCGGTAGACAAATTATGTATCATTGCGCCAATAGAAGGCTATGAGCGAGTGAAGCTATTTTCAATCAAAGATTAGTATTTCCACGATCGATGGCCTCACCATTGTATTTTAACATGCCATTTCTAATTACATATCTGAGTGCTACCGAAAAACTCATTTGCCTGAGAAAAATTGAGTATAATTGGGTTTATTTCCTTCGGCTTTGCACAAAATACGATACATGGTCTTCAAAATTCAATAATGAACTCATAGTGGTATTGTCTTCGACAAATACCACAAAAACGTGAAAAATTGAAATTACGTAGCTGTCTGTACGAAGCAAGCACCTCCCGTAAGCAAGCACTTTTAAATTGACCCTTGGCTGGTTATTCAAGACATATAGGATCTGACATGACTTGGTTTTTGAGATAAAATTTTATTAAACGAGTCTACAAAAAAAAATGTTATTAAGCGAGCCTTTGGCGAGCTTAATAATATTTTTTGTGGACGAATTTAATAAATTTTTTACCTCAAAAGCCAACGAGTGTCAGATTCTTTTTATCACATAACTGTATGACAAGAATTATAGTCCATAATGTGTTAAACCAGAGGCATACACGTATAATGTGTAGTGAAATTTACATGAAGCCTTTGCGCTTCTTTGACAGGTACATTATGAACAAAAAATAGTTCCGAAGAAACTTGCATATATTGATTTTGTTTTGAATCTAAAAGTGATTAAATTAACAACTTTATCATGATTGAAAATTATGACCACTAATTTCCTCCAGGAACCTAGATCAGCAATGTTTTAGAAATGAAGCGTATAATTACAGAGTGTTGACCAAATACAGCTCTGCTTTGTTATCTCACACGTGTGTGAGGCAAGAAAATTCGTAATGGCTGTATTACGTTGAAAACAAAGAGAGTTATGTGATAAAAGGCTTTTTCAAATAACAAACTGAATAGTTTTTTTTTTTAATCACATAACTCCCCTTGTTTTCAATGTAAAACAGCCATTATGAATTTTCTTGTTAAAAAACCCAAAACTTGCTGTTTCAAAGGTACATTTTTGGGGGAAAAAATCGCCTTACGGCACAGTGTAGATCCAACATCAGACTGTACATTCTGTATGGTCTGATCTTAATCTAGATTGTCAGCAAAAGATCCTCAAGTCGCGCTTAGCAGCTTAGGTGTTAACTCAGCAAATCAAAGTCTACGTCAGTGTATTCATATATTAGATCTTCTTTTCCTATTATCCAAAGCCTTTTTTTTCTTAAAAGAACCAAAATCATTTTTCCTGACACGGGAATTTTTTTCCGCCCAAAAATGTTGTAAGTAAGTGTACCATAAGACTTTGTAACACTATACAAGCAATTTCGAGTGAAAATATACAACTCAAAAATTTTGAAAATCAGCGTTTATTTATCCTAGGCGAGTCGATCGGGAGGCCCAAGCAAACATTTGTTTTTCTGCATGGTGCTTACCCATTTCTCCCACACAAGCATTTTGGTATACATCGATTTTGAAAACATCGAAACAAAAGGAGAAATTGCTCAAAACGAGCAATTTCTCCTTTTGTCTCAATGTTGTCTGTATAAGTGCAGTAGTTATCTTTTATTTTTGTAATTAGGATTTTTCATAACCATAGATGCCATTATTTTAGACAAAATTTGAAAACTGTACATGGTGGAACAGGTTAGACAGAATCAGTCTTGTGAAAAATTACATTTCCACGTACAACTGCCTTCAGACGAGACGCAACGTGCGTCAATTGCGCAATACGAGAATGAAAAATGCACGGGAGAGCACGTGCTGGCATTTTACTATGTCTAATTACCTTCCACACTTGACTTAAAAACCATAATTCACGGGAATTGATTCGACTAGAACATTGAGTGCGGTGAAAAACTTAATGTAAACATAATTATTAAACGTGTTATGGAAGTATGCGACTCCCATAAAAAAATGTTTTGTATTTTACCAACGAAGGTTGTCTTTACTGATGAACAAAACAGGCTTGCATCTTTCCACCAAAGAACAGGTACAAGTTATAACAACTTTACTTGATGAGTTTAACACTTTGTTCTGTACCCTTTCTTTTGGTGTTCGTGGTTGTGAGATAGAGCGTCGGCCTCGTAACTATAAGGTTACTAGTTCGAGACCCGGGAGCGGGTTTCAACCTTGGGATTGTTCATTGGCCCACACATTCGGCACGAGTACTGGTGTAGCTCCAAGGAAGCAGAACCGAGAGAGATTAGTATAAGTTGTAAGAACTTGTTTCTCAATCAGTGTAAAATAAATATGTTTAAACTTTACCCTTTCTTTTGACGCATCCTGTATTTTCTAAGTGTCACAGTCGGTAGCGTAGAGGACTTGAGAACAGTAGGGCTACTGGTTCAAATCCCCAGGGCGACCAATTTCTTTCCATGGATTGATGTAAGTCATTGCGACAGCATTCATTGTTCTCTTACCGCTGATGATTGTTTCGACAATAGTTATTGGGAAAGCATCCGTTGTCTCGGGAAGAATATTGTTTGAAGTACTGGTAGAAGAAACTCCAGGAAGGCATGGATAGTGCTCTGGTCGCCGGGATATAACTGAAATAATGTTGAAAACGGGGTAAAACACCGTACACTCAATTAATTTTCTGAACGTATGGAAGATTATTTTTATCTGCTCGCCGAGCAGAGGGCTGCTATGCTACCGGCGGCTAAATGTAAACTGCTACACTTATCCTTTTTAGTGTTTTCTTTTCCTATTTTAACTCTCTCAGCAACAACTGTTTAAACTAAACCTTTTCCGACGTCTGGAAATACAACCGATTTAACACCGATACTGCTTAGTAAGTGAAATGAAACTTTCAAACCGATAGTAAAACCCCAAAATTTTGCTATTTCAAAGGTATTTTTCCGAGAAAGATATGTCCATATCGGACAGTGTAGATCAAGATCAGACTGCACGTTCTGTGCAGTCTGATCTTGATCTACACTGCCCGCAAAAGGACAGTGAGTCGCGCTTAGCAGTCTAGGACTTAAACACAAAAAAAATTCTATCTTACAAGCCTGACCAAACAAGTCGACGGTTTAAGCCAAGCCAAAGATCAGACAGTACTTATCTGCAGTCTGATCTTTCTCTATACCATCCGTAAAAGCTTCTCTTTTCTTTTAAGCGTTTTCAGGGTTAAAAAGGATTCGGGGCCCAAGTAAACCGATCTGTTGAATCCGGTGGAAAGGGAGCAATTGCTGGCAAAATCGTGTGTTTAAAATTACATGTAGACTGTAGAGATACAGAAATGGGAAACAGGGTAGAGCATAAGAAATATTAAATTTCCAATTAGTTCAGGAAAAGGATTATTCCCCCATCACAACCATTGCTTACGTGTTGGTAAGCTTAACGTCAGCAACTCTGGTGACATAAATGGGCCCGCAGAAAGCCCTGCGGAGGTCCGCAGAATAAAAATGTCCACATTTTTACCAACTGCAAATTATTATTTTCTCATTCGAGAGTATTACACGTGCATCAAAACTTTACTGCAAAGAAAAAAAAAAAGATTTATTTCTTTTGAATTTTTTTTGTAACATGGAGAACGAAAAAGTAAACGTCATGCTTAAGCAGTATTGTAATTTGTCTTGCGCCGTGGTCACGATGGTATTGTAGCATATTATGGTGTATCTAGACAACCAGCCAACCGATGCCCGAGATATTTAAGACTTAATCTGTGAAAATGTTTGGCTACATGGTATTAGATAGTCATGAAAATATCACGTTAAACAGCTTGGTAATATGGCTTGTCTACGTAATTTCTTAATTGCCCTCGTAGTCATGCGCACTCAAAATGAATCTAAAGTACTGGCAGGCACAACCAAGACCCACTGTCGCCAGGCAGAATTATGCTTGAAAAAGAGAAATAAACCCGGGATGTGGTCGAAAGTGTTACCATTTTCATCTCGTATTTGATCTGTAAGACCAAAATTTTCACTTGATATCAAGTGGAAAATACATTTTGAAAGGGCATTATTGTCTCAATTCTCAAGGTTTAGATCATGCAGTTGGTATTACGTGTGTAATTTACGAGCAATGATTCATCGTAGCGACGCGGCAAATTATCCATGTAAGCGCCATGGACAAAAACAGGGGCTTTCGAACGGCATGGATCAAGTTCAGATCGCATCTTCGATCTACACCGTCCGCTCGCATATTTATATTTTTGACTATTCGGTATATCCAATTTGAAGTTGCATTACTCTCTATCCACAATAACACTGGGAATGAATTTTTGAATACGGTTCCTAATCTTGGAACTACATCCTTCGTCGAAGCTTCGAAACTTTTTGCTATTGGTCAACTTTCTGCATGTCCAAGGACCATTCTACTTTACGATTCAATCAGTTGTAAGACAAAAAAGATTTCATGGATCCATAATTATGTAATAACTTGCCTGGTATAATGCATCACGGAGATGAGTTAACTATTTTATTACTGAATAAATAAATTGCATTTTCTCAAAGGCTACAAATACAGTTCCGCTTTAAGATGAAGAGACAGTTTGGTCATAATCTAGAATAGGGCAGTGGACAGTGTAGATCAGAGATCAGACTGCACGTTCTGTGCAGTCTGATCTTGATCTACACTGTCCACAAAAGCTTCTGGTGCTGTCTATGGTAAGGCAAGAGTTAAATCCCCTTTTGTCACAGCATGGCTCCTATTAATGAATGAGACTCTTTGCTTTGACAGGAGTGTACGCTGGGTATAATTATAATTTCAAAGAAGCATTACATATAACTGCTTGAGTTTCAATCTAAAAATAAAACCATGCTTAGTCCTATCACACCGGTATCTCTTTTACATGTATTTACAACTTTTCTGGGATTTACCGCATCGTTGGCGTGCGCATGCGCAATATTGCAAAACTACCAAAAATGCTCGAGTTCGAAAACAATCCACAGAAGTTAGGCAGAAGTTTCTAAAAAGTATGTAATTTAATAAAGGTTAATTGTTCCGTCACTTCTAGTAGTTTGCACTAGAATATTTCTCACTCAAAGTGACATAATATCATATTGAAACACTCATATTTTCACACCTGATGTCATAAAAGATGATTCCGCTACTCGAAGCAAGTGCATACGTAACCGACCTAAAAGGTGTTAAAGTGGTGTTGCTCGTAAAATATTTAACATTGAATTGCCACACAATGTAGAATAAAAATAATTCTCAACTTAAGAAGTCTGTAGTTCTTCAGAGCGTGTTGAAGAGTTTCCATTAACAAAAATTCCACATATTTGACCCTTTACTTGACAATAACATTTTTGACTTGTCCAAATTAAGATTATTTAGTGATGGCGAATTAAATTTGGCTCAGATAGCCGGATTTGTTTTTGAAAATAGAAAAAAAAACTTGTGGGAAAAAGCGAAAACGCTAGTTACCGAAATATTTTCAAAATGGCTCTTTTAAGATCGTTAAATTTCGGGATTGTGTTACATACTTTTTGGGCTGAGCAATTTGCCAATCCTTCACGTTGTTTAATCTATTTGTACCAGTAGTACCAATGGTCTTCTCTACAATGACCAAGATTGATCCCTCTATCCGTTACCAAACGATTCCATGTTTTAAGACCCTAAGGAAAAAAGCTTTTGAAAACATTGCTGGAAAAGGAGAAAATCCCTGGTACCCATCGAAGCATCGAACATTTAACAAGTTGGCTTCTTTAAAAAAGATGCCAGGAGAGGTCAGCATCAATGATTTCAAATAGCTTTTAATTTCAATATATTTAGGTACATGTAAACAAACAAGTAAAAAAGCCGCCGCGTAGAAACCTCTTTTGCTTTACATGACGGTCATTTGACCTTCTTTCCGCTTTTTCAAGTCGCATGATCTTGTCCAGCGGTCTTCTTTCTCTTTTTTAACGAAATTCTTCTTATTTTTTCTTCTGCTTAGATTTATTTGCTTAATGAAAAATTAGTTATTTGAGAGGTCATTTGCAATCATGGCAAATTAATATAACAAATCTTTTCTGAAATTCGTCATATAAAAATAAACCACGTCTATTTCCTATTTCGGTTTTTTGATTTCACTTTATTTACAAAACCATGACGAAACAGACTGTGTATCAGAACAATTTCGCAAGAAAAATGGATTTAGATAGCGAATTCTGTGGCAGTCTGCCTTTTAAACTCACCACTGTTGGAGAGGTCTGATGACCTCTCCAATAAGATCAACTTCGCCTTTGCACACATCCAAATACTGTTATACCGTGTACCGACTGGGTCCGTTGTCACGAATTACTCATTAAAACATTCTTCATCTTATTCTCAAGGGTTTTCTAAATTTGAAAGGAACACAACTTCTGATTGGCTAAACCAAATGGTTTAGCCAATCAGAAGTTGTGTTACGTTCGAAATCTATATGTTAAATAAAGAATGAAATTTGGAATGATTTGTGAATAAACACCCTGGGCTCGTATGCATAGTACTAGTACATGTTGCCATGCTAGAAGGCTGTGCTTCGGGGTTATTGTGGTCAAAAGTAGTTCCTTTTGAAAATTTGATACCAAGCCTTTCTGCTGAATTAATTTGACAGGAAACAACAAAGGAGAGATCCAAAAAGTAATTGTGATGTTGATTTTTATCAGTGCTTTAAAAAGCTAAGTGTGAATATGGTAGAACTGATTGTTCATTGCAAGTTGTATTAGATGAAAATTGCCACTGGTTTAATCACCATTCCCTCCCCTCTTTCTTGGGGGCGGAAAAGGGTTAGGCGGGGGTGGGGGGGGGGGGGGTGGAACACACTCTATCATAGATTGAATAAGCAAACCTTTCGCTTTTTTCGATCTAGAGGATTTGGAGGTGTCTCAATGTGATTTTCACTCTATTTTTGATGTAGGAAAAACTCAGCTGTTGGACATTAGAAGCTATGAATTGAGGATGGCAAAACATGTCGGCCGTAATACTTTCAAGATCTGTACGGACGCCATAGATACATCTGCCTTGCACCCACAAACACGGATGAGTTCCATGTCAGAGACAGGCCTGTGCATTGGGCGAGGACTTCTGTGTGGCTCAGAAGTAATGTGTAAGACTCGTAACCAGGATACCCCCAGTTCGAGCCTCGCTGGAAGCACTGGGCTTTTCATGGAAGTGTCCTTGGGCAAGATACGTCAGAGCCCTAGCTTTGTCCTGGTCAAAATCAGCACATACATGACTGAAATAATGTTGAAGGTGGCGTAAAACGCCATTCAATCAATCAATTAAGCATTGGACGAATCACCTAATTATCTGGACGACATGTTGCTTCGACAAGGAGAAAACAAAAATTGTCAACGCTTTCAAGACTTTTTTATTGACACCATCGAGCCAACTGTTTCTTGACAAGGTGAGTTCAGATTAATGATACAGGAGCCATGCGCTGTGGAAAGGGGGCTTAATGCATTTGCAAAAAGTGTCGACCCGCGCAGGCTGACAAGAGTCGATTTCTTTTTGCCATTTATAAATTTTTTCCTTATCAAAGGGCCACATAGACATGGACAACATAGATTTTAAGGATCCATTATTATGCGATGACCAGCCTAGTATCATGCATCTCAGAGATGCATTAAGCCCCCTTTTGCCAGAACATGGCTCATATATTTTTGCCCTCCGCTCTCCGCACACTCTCGCTACTCAAACCTGAAAATCGAAAGGGGGAGATTATTGAATTTGGTTAAAATGGCAACAAATAACCAATATGGCGGATCTGCACCCGCGTAAACTAGCCGCGCAATAAATAGACAAAAAACAAGATATGGAAAATTTTGGAGGCTAAAAATATGAACCATGCTCTGTGAAAAGGGGGCTTAATGCATTTGCAAAAAAGTATCGACTCTTGTCAGCCTGCGCAGTCCGCGCAGGCTAACAAGAGGCGATTCTTTTTGCCGTTTATAAATTGTTATGCATGTCAAAGAATCAGCAGTCTGCCTCATGAATCAGCAGATTGTTGGGGGGGGGGGGGGAATTATATGGATCCATAATTATGTGATGGCTTGCTTGGTATATTGCATCGCGGGGGATGCATTAAGCCCCCTTTTCACAGGGCACGGCTCAATTATGCTAATTGAAGACTAGACGGCAATGCCTCTTGGGGAGCATTTGGGTCATTTGGTGTAGTCAGCGAGTAGATACCGCCGCGAAGTCTGCAAACGCCATTAAAACCCTGTAAATCGTTGTGTGCGACTTGTAATGGCTTTTGCGGACGGCGTAGATCAAGATCAGACTGCACAGAACGTGCAGTCTGATCTTTGATCTACACCGTCCGCTTTATGCTTTCATTTTTAAATTATGACATTATAGCCCCCACGTTTATAGTTGAACTATATGTGCCCACCATTTTGGCGAGTCAGATAAACACAATGTACATTGTCTATCAAGGAAAAATGCACAGTTATCGCTATTTCCCAGAATATCACAAAATAACGACCACTGTAGATCGAAGATCATATTGCACATTATGTGCTGTCTGATCTTCGATCTACACTGGCTGTTAAAGAAAATATAGTCGCGAAGGGTTCTATGAGGGTTATGTCGAATTTATCTTTTTGACGAGGAGAAAGGAAACAGTACACCGTTTCCGTCACAGCGTTCCTAAACAGATCTTCACAGGTCTAACTTTTCGGTCCAGGAAAGATATATTCTGTTGATTAGACATTATTTCTCATGGAGATATGGGAATTTTTATAACCTCTCTGTGTCTCTGTTTTTGTCTGTGTGTCTGTGTCTGTGCCTGTCTCTGTGTGTGTGTGTGTGTGTGTGTGTGTGTCTCTGTGTGTGTGTGTGTGTGTGTGTGTGTGTGTCTCTCTCTCTCTCTCTCTCTCTCTCTCCCTCCCTCCCTCCCTCCCTCTCTGTCTCTCATTCTTTTTCTCTTAATCCTTCCCCCATCCTCTCTTTGTTTTAAACATGATGAGTTGAACTCTTTCCGCCATGTAAATGAAATATGTATATCAATAGCTCTACTGTCCTATGAGAGAATTTTGGTCAAAGTCTAGAGCCAGGTAGCAGACCTTGAATCTCCAAGATCAGGCTGTGAGTTCTACGCAGTCTGATCTTAATCTTCGCCGTCCTTGTTTTCTGTTTATCATATCATTTGTATATTATACATGGCGACGGAATGATAATTATTTCTACACCCCAAGAGCTTTTTAACTTTTTGTATTTCATTATCAGTGTATGAAAACGTATTTAGTTATGTAAATGTTTATCAAACATCAAAATTTTAGACTGGTCCACACTGAAAGAACCTCCAGACAGCAAACTAGATGTAGGTCAAATGACGAAGTTTGTCAGTGACAGGGAGTAAAATATTGTTTGAAAAGGAGAAAATTCTGGTTCTCAGCATTCTTTCTTTTTTCCTCAATGTTTTCAAGAGACAATACCAATTATTTGACCCACATTACGTTTGTCGTCACTTGTCGATTTAAATATGGACAAGACGAAATTTTTGACGTCTGGTAAAGCGTTCAAATCGCTAGCATATAGTACACCACAATAAGTTTTGGGGGAAAAAGAAAAATATTAATTTTGGGAATATGGAGATTCGATTGCTGGCGGTATAGCTTATTTTCATAAGGTCTTTACATCGCTGAGAAATAGTATTACTCATGTAATAATTAGTATCGAAGAAAAAAAAAATACATTTCCCCTTCCGAATTAATATAGTAAATTATTACAAAAAGACACCAATCACGCTCTGGCAAAAAAGGGGTTTAATTTAAATTTAAACATATTTTATCTACAGAAAAATACATTATACATCAGCAATACAATCAATTAAAAAAGGGGTTTAATCTCCGAGATGAATTATACCAAGCGAGTTGTCACATAATTATGGATCTTTAAGGTCCATTTTTGTCTTACAAACTACTGAATTATGAGGTACACTGGTCATTCGACATGCAAAAGATTGACCAGTAGCAAAATGTATCGACCCAGGTCAGCCTGCGCGGACTGCGCAGGCTGACCTGGGTCGATACTTTTTGCCAATTCATTAAAACTCCTTTTTCATAGAGCTTAGCTCATACAAGCGTTTCCTTCAGTTTAATGGAACTTTACTCTTTTAGTGCCAAAATATACTAACTCGACCTATGATGACGACCGAAGACACAACCCACTGGACAAGTTTTATCTTATAAGTTTGCATAAACAGGTGCACCGTGTAGGTTCAAGGTCATACCGCCCGCTCTGTACAGTCTCTGTACAGTCTGATCTTGATCTATGCTCTTCGCAAATACATCAATGATTGCGTATGGCTGAGTACAACGGTTCGAAACTCTATGAAACTCTGTGAAGTCGAGTCAAAAACGTAGACCGTGTTGGTCATGTAATCTCGTTACCAGATTCTTCTCCTTTTTCTCATGAGGTTTTGCATGGAACTTTTTCACTTATAAATGTTCATGGTTCCGTGGTTTTCCAGTACTATTCTAGGGCTATAAAGTGTCGTGCCCTCGAGTGAGGATCGAACCCGCGGCCTTCAGATTGCGAATCCTACACATTATCCACTTAGACATGCAGTAACCCCTTCAGAGAACAGGTGCCGTATACGCCATCCATTCTTAAGAACATTTTTGGTCTAATTCTTGATTAGAAGCCAAAAGCATGGTTCAAATGGTTTAGCCAATCAGAAGTTGTGTTACTTTCAAATTTAGAAAATTCTTCAGAATACGACAATAAAGCCTTGGTCACACCGAGCTAACGGACGAGTAACGGATAAAAAATCATGTTATCCGTTCGTGTCCGTTCGTATCCGTTTTATGTCCGTTTCTTATCCGGTGAATCCGCTACTTGTCCGGCGATGTCCGTTCCGTCCGGTGGGAAGTTTTGAGCATGTTCAAAACTTTCCACCGGACAAAACGGACAGAGACATGCAAATGATAGACTTTGGATGCATCTGACAATTTATTCCCTCGGCATGTCACGTGACCGGTACGTTCCTCGTACGTTAGTGTTCGGTACATTTCCGTTCATCGTACGTTGGAAGAACGTTTTGTCCGGTTCTCATGCGTTGCACTTCCGTTTTATCCCTTACCCGTACGGTGATATCCGTTAATAGACCGTTTATTATTCGGTACATATCCGGTAAATGTGTGTTTTTTTTCCGTTATATGTGCGGTACTCGTGCAGTCATTGTGTGGCTTCTTCGCTCCACACACCGATCGCGTGAGCCTCGAGCGGCAGAGGAGATGAATTTTGTCACCGGATAACCAAATTCTGCATGTTTTTGTCCGTTTTCCCCCCGTTACATATTCGTTAGCCGGTCTGACCAAGCCTTTATTAAGTTCTAAGAATGGTTGGTGAAAACGGACACTGGAGAGGCTTCAACACACGGGGTATATAACAAGTCTACAACATTTGTCACGACGACAGAATTCTACGCGTTGTTCTATAAAACTGCAACTCTGTCTATTTTTTCTATTTATGCACCTGCTGAATACCCTCTTCTATCAGCGCGGAATAAAAATCACCATCTTGTACAGATGGCATAATTTGTCTTTTTCAAATCACCTGTCGTCATGTTTTGAGCCCAGCTCTGTGAAAAGTTGGGTCTAATGCATCTACAAAAAGTTTCGGCCCAGGTCAGCCTGCGCGGATTGCGCAGGCTGACCTGGGTCGAAACTTTTTGCTATCGGTAAATTTTATGCATGCCTAAGGACTATTTTGTCTCCTGACTTCGCCCATTTTTAGACAGGATTGGTTCATATAATGGGACGACTTACGCGGTATACCGGAAATACATTACGAAGATGCGTGAAACCCTCTATTTCAGAACACAGTGCATTTGTTTTTCTGCGGTCGTAATAAGTAAAAGTACTCCTCGACATTTCTTATCTGTCTGTCGTGGAATCTATTAATAATTTTCAATAACCAGAAAGCGGTATTGAAGTTTGTCTCATATTCATACATCCGCCTGATAAAATAACTCTAAAACGGAACTATTTTTAGCTGGTAAGATAAGATTTAACGCCTTCGTTTTACGATTCTAATGCAATTTATCACATTGTAATGGTTTCGATCTGTTAGGCCATATTTTCAGTATATAAAATGTGTCAATCATGTCTGGTTTTACTGTCGCGTGCTTATGTTTATCACACAAGAATTTCCATAATCCACTTGTTCATAACCATGAAAATATAGTTTTCGTCTGGAGAGGAAAATGGTTTGTTTTCATCTGATATGGTTGTGTCTCATATTCTGTACTGTACTCTATTGTATTCTATCGCATCTAAATGTATTGCTTCCTATTGTTTTGTATTGTATTGCACTGTACTGAACTGTTTGTATTACATTGGACTGCATTGCACTGCGTTGAATTCTATTGTTTTGCACTGCATTGCATTATATTGTATTGTGCGGAGCCCCGGTAGCTCAGTCGGTAGCGAGCAGGACTTGAAAACAGGGGGTCATGGGTTCGATCCCTGGCTCGGCCAATTTCTTTCCGAGGATTGATGATAGTCATTGAGACAGGATTAGTAGATGTGAATTTACCCCATCTGGCTTATTTTTTAAAAAAAAATAACCCTAATAACTCAATTCGATTTGAAAATTTTTTTTTTTTTTTTTTTTTTTTTTTTTTTTTTTTTTTGTTTTTTTAAATTTTTAAATCCTCAAATTTAAAAAACAAAAAATGCTGAAACTGGGTCAAAACGCTAATCAATGCATCAATTGATACCTCTAATCGCTTAACCCACTGCTCTATTGCGCAGCGGCCCCAGTCTACTAACTACTTTTACCCATCAACATCTGTTACGCATTGATACAATTCATTGATGACTCAATGCATGATTCCTAGCATACATCACTTTACCAATTTGGTGTGTCAGTGAGTGACTGAGTGACTTGACTAATTGGCTAAGTAATACTACATATAATATGCATGGTCTGTATATTATATGCATAACATACTTACATGGATGAACCTAACTATAATTCAATTATATATTTTTTATTTACTTAGATATCCTATAATGTCCCCAAGATAATGTGTCAATCTTGCTCTCCAAAACAAACTTTTTATCATCACTTGACCCTAACGCTTTTTTGTTTAACTCCTCAGTATATATATCATGACACTTACTTCTTAAAACAGTCATCTTTCTATACTGGTCCTTTTCTGTAAACAAACACTCTTTGTAATTATTAAAGTTTATCTCTTTCTTAATAACCGCTTTTTTAACACCTTTACATCTTTTGTCTTCCTTACCATCTAAAGTTTTATAAGCATACATTTTTGCTCCTAAACCAACAAACTCAGTCATAATCTTACCACCTAACTCATCTTTAAACTTTCCAACTACTCTCGCATTACAATCATTTTTTAAGAAATGGTCTTTAGAATAATTGCTTGTATCAAACATTTCAAACACATCTTTTTCCATATCCTTATATAAATTTTTAGTTTCTATCTCAAGAATAAAACTATCTGTATCAGTATAACACATTCTAACCTTTTCACCATACTTATTTTTAAAGTAATTATAATAAGTTTTTTGCATATGTGTTTTACTAATATCTAAAATGCTTAATCCTGAGTAAATAGGTTTATTATATTTTAACTTAGTTTTTTTCATGTGTACCGCTACTAGGTTTTCATCAAATATTGTTGTGTGACTGTAGTTTGGTTTTGCTACCAATTTCCTATAACTCTCTCCATTAGAAGCTAGTTCTATCGTTACTCTATTTCTCAAGTTTTCCATAGTCTTACCAAAGACTGAATTATTCATCAACTTAAAGAAATCTTTCTCAAAATTATTTTTAGCTGCTTTTCTTAGTTCAATGTTTGTATCAATATATGATTTAAGCCATAGGCTTTCCTCAAACTTAATTCCTCGATGTATTTTAGTAATTTTTAAACCTAAATCAACACATGTTTTTAAAGCTTCATGATGAATAATATAATTCTTTTTATTATTTAAGTTTGGAATAAGTTTTTCTACTTTTTCTATTTTTAAACGTTCAGGTGCTAAAGGAAAGTCATTGTGTAAATCATGTAACTTTTTAGGATATTCTAAATCTACTTCTAATATACATGGTATTTTTTGCCAAATTTCTAATTCTTTATTTGTCATCCATTTAAAACCATGTGTAGGAAGAGGGCAACTCATTGCCCAAGGGTAAAGACTGTTTGCATCTATATATAATAAATATTTTGATGGTTTACTAGAATCATATAATTCACCCATATCCTCATTATTTGCTTTTGCATATCTTTTACTACACATACTAACACCACCTCTGATACCCTTTTCAACCATTAAAAGCATATCAACATCAGATAAAAGCTCTAGGTTTACTCCTGTTATTTTTAATGCTGCATCCCAAGCTAAACCAGGAGCAGTATAATACCAACTAGGGTCTAAGTCATAGTTTTCACGACAAACATCTCTAAAGTTTTCGAAAACATCCGCTAAAAGCAATACATCTATTTTATTGTAAAGTTCTAAGTAATCCTTCAACGTTTTCATATTAAAAGTTTTCCAAACCTTTTGAGCATGAGCATAATCTTCATCTGTAATTCCTTCTTTGTTCAAACTCGAGTAAAATACTTCTTTGGGTGGTAATTTCTCTTCTTTAAGTTTATCGAATGAATCTAGGTACTCATAAGGAAAAACTCCTTTTCTCCTAACCAATGGTAGGAGATTCTTAGTGAAATATTTTGATAAAATTTTTAATTGGCTTTCCTCTAAGTTGCTCGAAAGTTTATCTAAACTAGAACTCATAAACTTAAAACTATCAAGAAATTTAATTTTATGGTTTATATTTTCTCCAACCAAAATGTCTTTACTAAAACTAATATATTTCTCTTCATTATTTGGAATACACTTAATCTTCCCATTAGATTTACCAAGACATTTAATAAAAAGATGAGCGTCATATCCACTAAGATTATGAAGGTATATAGGTGTGAAGTTAGGATTTCTTGCTTTTAGGTTACATTTATTATGCGCGGCACCTCTATATTTACCCATAAAATGACAATGGTCTCTTACCTTATAATTTTCATGAGTAAATTCTTCATTACAAATCCAACAATGTGTTTCTCCCTGGTGCTTTGCTTCCTCATGTTCTGTTATTTCAATAGGTTTTGGGTTTTGGTGATATTGTTGATAAATTTCTTGTATATCATCTTTTAACCATTTTATAAAAACTTCCTCAGCATTTTCTCCAACATAACTTCTTTTTATAGGAGCACACACAACATCGTCAAAACATTTTATAACATAGTAAAAACTACAAGGTACATGCTTTTGACGTTGTATAGTATAACTTTTTTCTGGGTTTGGTTGGCATGTGTGTATTGGTTTCAAAACACTTTCAAAATCAGCGTATACAACAAAGGGAACCTCAAGTTTTCTATAATGGTTTTCAAAAGCTAACATGGTACCTGGTTTTGGCATCTCTAAAGTAATAGGTTCGTGTTCATTACAATATTGTTTATGTTTTTCCAAAAGTTCTTTACTACCAAAGTGATTCAAACATTGTTTACAATATTCTATACCACCATTGTCACTTACTTGTTTTCTCATTAAACTACTAAATTTTTTTATGAGAGCGTAGTGCATGTTTTCCTCATCTTTAATAAAAAGAAGGTCAATATGATTACTTTTTTCATCTTTTGTAAGCCTAAGAGGATAAATATATTCCTCTATTTCCTGATACCCATATACGTTTACACTAATTTCAGGATTTTGTTTTTCAAACTTATCGATACCCTTAAACGAAACAGGACTCTCTATTCCTTCCATGTTTACACTACTTTCCTTCTTTTGCAAAACCTTGTCAACTATCTCTGCATTATGCTTTTTAGAGTTTAACTTTCTTAAAACACACCATAAAAAGCATTTGTCATCTTTATTTTTCATATTGATAACTGCTTTTTTGTTAACAATCCATTTTGGTAAAGGTAAGTGGCCGTTAGCTCTTAAAGGAACATAAGCAGCTGTATGTAGTTCTAACCGCACTATACTTTTAAATGTCCAACCACTACCTCTTCTTTGAAACTTAGCTATCTTTTCTAAAATTTCATCTATCATTTCTTGTAATAACTCCTCTACTCCTCCCACATTCAAGTTTAATAATTGTTTAGAGTGAAAGGCAAATTCATTCTCCGAATCAGGGTTTGTAGGTAAGTGAAATCTACACCTAAATACAAGTTTTACCTTTGTTTGTAAATTATTTTGAAGAATATTTATAAGAGGCATCCACGTTTCTGCGAAAAATCTTTGTGGGTTATAATTTTCTCTACCATCTATTACATATTGAGTGGTATATCCTCTAAATGCGGACCGTCTATCTCTAATCTCAAACGGTTGCCTTGGAGGGTAATTTTCTCTAACATGTTCATCAATTTCATCGAAAACTTGTGGTAGTTGGTCTTCAGCTACATTATTAGTTAACCAATTACTAAAATTATTGATTCTTCGTTGAACTGGTTCAGGTATAACATTTGCTATAGCTCTTCTAACACCTGATGCAACTCGTCTAGCTATATTCGAAATTCTATTAATCCAACTCATTTTTTTTATAAAAGTAAATATAATTTTCTTAACCTATCTATCAAAAATTTTATTATATCTGTATATAAATATAATAAAATTACTGAATGTTAATCCTATATTTATCTTTCCAAACCCTTCCATTCCAATTCTCAATCGTTTGTGGGCAGCGGTCTATAAATTGACCTGCCTTATAAATCGATGGAAAGGTTTTTATTTCTCCAGTTTCAACATCCTCTAAACTAACTTTCTTAGGATTATACATAATAGTTTTTAATCTATCAAACTTAGGGTCTTTGCTTTTTTCTTTTTTAGGTGATTCATTTGGGAACAATCCATGTTCTTTCACCAACTCAACTAAACGCTTTTTATCCCAGTATGAGTAGAAATTTATATTATTTTCTTTAAGAATTTTTTTTAAATCTGTAACCTTTATCATTTTTATATAGAAAAGAAAAATCTTAATACACTACACTCATTTTATTTCCATCAGACTGGAAGCTAATTAACCTATCACTAATAATAACAGCATATGCCTCTGTGTTCGCAAGCACATTTTCAGTAAAATGTGCTTTGATTTGGATATCGGTGACAGAGTATTTTAATCTCTCACTCTGTTTGGAAACATCAAACAAAAACAAAGGATAAAGGGTTTTATAATCTGAGGGAGTAATGTTAGGGTTTGACACCATTTCATTCATGTTATAAAACTTAGACCTAAATAGAGAAGCGTCACCATACACTCTACTAAATTGGTTCGCAACGAATGAAAGATTATAATCAACAGCGGGATATCTAGTAGAATTTAACGTAACATAAATGTTTTTAACGTTTCTATGGTCAAATATGGCTGGATTTTGTTGTTGATTACCACTTTTACCAGTTTGAAAGCCAACAATGATAAAACGTGGCACTTCAGGTGATGATTTAACAGAAAGTCTCCAGGTAAATGATGTTGACTCGGGAACCGTGATAGAGTCGCACTGTCTCATTCTATATCCAACTGGTATTTTTTCTTTTTTCTCGATAATTTTATAAAGCTCCATCTTCTCTCCAAGTTCAGGTAGCACGTGTGGCATAAACCAAGATATTGTAATTAAATGAATTCTACCATCAACAGGAGCAGCACCATCTCGAAATACCGCATCATTATCATCATTTCTCGTTAATGTAAGAGTTTGCTTCATTCCGTACAATATCTTATCATAATCATCACAAAAACCAAATATATGTTTTAATGGAACTCTAAAGCTAAAGGTACCTCTTGGAAGAGGGTCATTAATAATATAATTTCTTCTTACAGCAAAACCAGTGTTATTAGCAGCAGCTGCTGCGGCTGCCGTATCCTTATACCAACATTGATTTAACCCTTGTGATTTAGAGAAATCATCCGGATATTTTAACAAACCAAGCATTGTAGTAGCCTGGCCAGGATACAATACGGATTCAATCTCCATACCCGAAAGTTGATACTTAATATTTTTAAAAAGATACATGAGACCATTGTTTGTTAAAGAAATATTAGTGTTAGCATTGTAAACTGCTCCAGTATCACTTCTTACTAATTCACCTACAATAAGTAAATAACTCTCACTAGGATGAGTAAAAATATCTTGAGTCTCAATGTTAATCCTAATTTCTCCTCCTGAGTTGTTGAGATTGGTACCGGTGATTGGTTCATACTCATGGTGTTCATACTCAGCAATACTATCATCTTTTAAAATTGGTTCGGTGATTTTTAAAATGTCCATTTTATAATAACAATTATAATTTTAAATGAGATAAAAATTATAATTGTGTTACTTAAATTTTTAACCAAAGCTGGGGAAAAGACTTATTTTTATCATTAACAAACACACCTTGAAGTTTAATGCTTTTTGTGATATCCAGTTTAGTTTTAGGATAAACTCTATTACCATATACAAGTGTTATTTGAGGTATCCCCCACTTTTGTAAATATTCATTCACCTTTTCCTCAATCTCTTTCATCTTGATTACTTTTTCAGGAGATAACTTCACAACAACTTTTTTATAATCATATTTCGTTTTATTAATTTCGAGGATTTCACAATCTTCTATGTTTAAAGAACCACCTAGTATAGTAATACAACTAGTATTATATTTTTCATAAAATACATGATTAAATTTTAATTCTGGCATTATCTTTTTTTATAAGTAATATAATTTCTTAAACTTATTTTTATTTTTTTCTTCATACTGTTTTAATACCCGCTCCACTGTTTAATCTTTTAACTAAGTCTTGAATAGCAATGGCACTTCCATCTATTAATGTACTAATGTTTTGCGTTTTAGGAGTATCGGGGGGTGTCGGTGTTGTGTTATATTTTTGTAAAATTTGCTTCGATTTTGGTGTCAAAGCTTTCGTAACTAATTTTTTTCCTACATCTACAGCTGCACTTTTTCCAACCTCTAAAGCTTTCTTTGCACCTTCCTTAGCTACACTCTTTCCTACATCAAGGGTAGAAGACGCAATTTGTTTAGCTGCACTACTAGTAAAAAGCCTCGCTAAAAAGTTAGCAATACTATCAAAGATTCCGGCACCACCGTATGAATACCTTTTTTTAAATCCGTGTTTTTTAGTGATTATCATCTTTTTATAGTATAGACATTAAATTTTTATAAGCGTGTGAATTTAAAACACCTTGTCTTTTTAATTCATCACAAATACTCACTAACTCATTTCTTACACCTGTATTACCTGCTTCTTTACTTGCCATCAACAGGTCTAGTCTTTCTAGTAATGCGTTAGGGTCAGATGGGATAACAACGATACCCTCTCCTCCATAAAGTTTTTTATTATACCAAATGAGCCCTAATATGGTGCCCCATTTTACACCTCCAGAAGATTTAGGTTTATTACTTTTCGGGTTGTTATTTTTATAAAGAACGTTGGTTTGTACCATCAATTTCGCATAATTTTCATAATCATCTTTATCATAATTATCCAACAATGGGTATTTATTCATGATTAAATACCATAAACCAGGGGTACCCGTATATTTTTTCTTTCCTACCTTAATATTGTTGTTTTGAATATCAACTTCTGTTTCACCAATATAAAACTTACCATTTTTGTTTTTAACTATTCCAAACGTTGTATCATTATCAGTAGAAGAATCATCTCCTAAATATTCTTCTGCTATGTCCCCAATATATTGTGGTAAGCTTTCTGCACCTTTTTTAATAGGTTTAAATCCTTCTATAATCTCTTTTGTTGCAGTTTTTTGTGCTTCTGTAATCTCCTTTGTTGTAGCTTTTTGTGCTTCTGTAACCTCCTTTGCTGTAGCTTTTTGTGCTTCTGTAATCTCCTTTGTTGTAGCTTTTTGCGTTTCGATAACAGGTTTAAAAAACCTTGACAGGTCGGTTTGAAGTTGTTGTTCACCTGTTCTCTCTGCTAGTAGATTATCCCGAATCTTCTTTCTCGTTTCGAGATACTCTTTTACAATTAAGTCCCTTTTTGCAGGGTCAGTTATTTTTAGAAATGACATTTTTAATTAGCAACATATTTTTTTAACGTAGATTTTGTAATAGATTTTATCATAGATTTTATCATAGATTTTGTAATAGATTTTATCATAGATTTTATCATAGATTTTATCATAGATTTTAATATATAAGAGAATATATAATGCTCTTATATATTACATGTCTGAGGAATTATCAATTTCACACATACACTTACACCTATACCTAATTTTAGGAAATCTAATACGGGAGGGAACCGCCGTGATTCTTTTCAACGAGCCTCCGAAAGGACTCACGAGCTTCTTGTCTTCCTTTTTCTATCAAAGATTCTTCGTTTTCAGTAGAAATCTTTTTCTTGATATTGGTACGTATTTCTTCCTTCATAACCTTATACTTCTCTACTTCTTCCATGATGAGTTTAAATTCATCATCTGAAACAATACCATCCACCAAAGCCTTGGAAATATGTGTTGAAAGAGTATCTAATTTTGCATCTGCAAGCATTCTAATCTTCATATGCTTTTCTGCTTTGCTTCTAGTATTTCTTACAACAAAATTACCAACTACGCTTAGAAGACCAACTCCTAAGGCAACTCCTTCTAAAGCAACAACAACGGGAATCGCTACTACTGTAGATAGCAGTCCAATTCCTCCTGCACCTGCACCTAAAGCTGTTGTAGCTAAAACAACATCAACATTGCTTATAATTCTTGAAGCACGTAAATACTTTTTTGCTAGAACGTCTCTAGTTTGAACTTCTTTCTCAAGGAATTGTTGTATCTCCGAAATCTTTTGTAAACGATAGGAATGACCTTTGTCATCTCCCATTGCATGCATTTCAATAGGTGGGGCGCTTGCGGTACTTCGTTCTTTGGGTAGTGGAGGATATATTTTATTAGGGTGTTCCTGATTTGTATCTGCCATTTTATTAATATAATAATTTTTTTATGCTAAATATTTTAGATAGCAGAATAACTCTCCCTCAGGTATTTCGATTGGTTTTTGTGAGAAATTATAAATGTAGACTAAGATATCATTAGCGTCATTATCAAGATGTGTACCATTAAAAATGGTTAAACTATCTTTCCATTTATTACTAATAGATATCACTACAACTCCTCGTGTAGTTATATAACCAAATCCTAGCGAAAGTCTCATACCACCATGAGGAGGAATCTTGATAGTTACTTGTGAGTATATTTTCCATTTTAGAGAATCTTGCTTTAAGGGGGGATATTTTACTCCATGTAAATGAGGTTTCCAAAATATAGTTTTATGTTGGGTAGTAATATTAGGTTTTATACCAAATTTATGTATATCCATTTTTATTTGTTGTAAATAATATTTAAATATTACAATATAGCTCCTAGGATAGGGATATTAGCAAATGGACTATTAGGCCCGAGTAAAAGTCCTTTTCCATCATACATTTTTCCTCCTTGCTTTAAATACAACCCATCACCAACGGAAGCTAATCCTTTACCTTTGTATGGTTTTAAGTATAATCCACATCCATCAGTTTCAACTTGACAAACACATCCTCCTTTTTTAAGGTAAAGACCTGACCCCATTGCTTTTGATACACCTGATTGAGCTAATCCAGTAAGAGCACCAACACCTAAAGCTGGTAAAACAGTTTTTGCAAGCATCGGTAAAGCTCTAGCAGCTAACCCAGCCAACATTCCGAGAAAACCCCCTTCTATCTTCATGTTATATTTAAGTTGTTTTGCAGTGATTTTAATAGTTATACCCTTACCATCCTCATAGGCTTTAGCTATTTTTCTTGCTTGTGAATTGGTAATTGCTAAAACATCATTACCATGTAAATCTTCATGACCTAAACGAATACTTACTGGACAACCAGCTTTAACAGCATGTTGAAGCTTTTCCTTTTGTCCTTCCGATATATTTACTTTAACATTAGTGTAACTTGTCATTTTATATACAACTATTTTTTTATTTATCTAGCTTCTCTAATATGAAACCTAATTGTTAAATTTTCACCTCTAAGATTTAGTAAATTGTCATTTTGGTCAGTAATATTTACCTCTAGGTTATGTATTTCATCTAATGTTATTGGTAAGTACACTAAATTAATTGGTGACTCAATTATCTTATATCCAGGTGCAACATCTGGGAAAAAGGAGTAAATAGTGTTTTTTCTTGAACCATTAACATAACTTCCTGAGATAATATCTATGTTAACGAGCAAACTATTTATGCTAAGAATGTTCACTACATTCTCTGACTCGTAAAATCCTTGTGTATATTTAGCGCGAGTAAATCCTAATACTTTAGCAATGGAGCCTGGTTGATTAAAATCTACTTGATAACCATCTTCTAAGGTAATAATAGACTTTAGAGTATTGGTGTTTGCAGAAATGTTAATATAATACTCTTCATTAACTTCATCGTAATGACCCTTTTTTCTCATTTCCTGTTGAATGGTGTCATTAATGCTAACAAGGTCATAACTTCCTTCAGGTATTCTTATTTTAATCCATGAATTACCATTGTCTGGAGAATAAACGAATATGTTGTTCGTTTCATCAATGTTTGGAAAAGAGTAGTAAGTTTCAAGGTTTACCAGAGCTATTTCATATACTTTATCCTTTTCCAGCTGAATTGGAGGATTAAACCTTGTTCTAAAACGTGTTTTGTTGTCGCTTACTATAATTTGAAATGATGTTTTGTGGTTTGTATTTTTTACAATTTGTTCTAAAAGTTCTTCCATTTTATAATATTTTAAATATTTTTTTATACCGACTTAGGTATGTAAAAATTGTCAAAACCGTTTCTATACTTCCCATCATGTTTTCCACTAGTTAAGTCAATAATAGCGAAACCATGTGGTCTTTCCCATGCCTTTTTACAAAACTTTCTAAACTCATCCTTAGGCATATCTTCACCTACGTGGTCGTTATAAATATTAGTAATGTTTTTTAAATCTTGTGGGAAAAGACAAATAAAATTAGCGTTTTCTCTAATAGTTTGTCTCGGTAGTCTAAAATAATTCTGTGATAGGTAAAAGCAGTCAACATTACTATGTCTTCCTCGAATGTAGTAACACTCACATTTATTTTGCTTTTCTAAAAGTAAATCATCAAAAATCATTAAATTTTTATTTTCTGAGTCTAACTCTCTCGGGTCAGGTACATCACTAGCATTTTCAAAGAAGTTGCAATTTATATCCGATTTGTTTTTAATCGTCTTAATCCATTCTTCAACTAAAGCTGATGGTGAAATGTTTAGTTCTTGTATGTCATCACGCATGTTAAACAATCTTAAGATACATTCTTTTGGTAGTTTTTCTTCAAAAGCCTTTTTTAGTATTCGGTATTCCGGTTGAAAAAGGCTTTTTCCGAAAACACTCAAATAGTTGTAGTCAAGCCAACCTGGTCTGAGTAAAAGGTTTAACAATAAAGTAGTTTTACCACATCCTGATTTGCCTATAATTAAAGCCCTAATACTTTTTGGTAAAAGGGAGTGATTAAATCTCTTTGATACTACTTCATTCCATGATAAGTTTATAATATCCATTTTATATAACTTTTTTTTAATTTTTATATAAAATGTATTGCGTTAAATGTAAAAAACATACTGATACGAGTGATATAAAATATACCATTTCGAAAAATGGAAGAAATATGAATCAGGGGAAATGTGTTATTTGTGGAATAACTAAAACACAATTTATAAAAAAAAAACCACTGGGAGTAGCATCTTAAACAAATTTATAAATAATTTACCTGTTGAAATGCATCTTCCCGGTCACAATTTTACGGGGCCAGGTACCAAACTAGATGAGAGGTTAAATCCTGATTTAACACCGAAGGAATGGAGTAAACCTATAAACCGTGTTGATAAAGCTGCTTATCATCATGATGTTTGCTATCTTAAGCATGATGATACAAAAACTAGGAATGAAATATGTGATAAAGATATGTTAACAGAGTTAGAAGGTATTTACAATCCTAGTATTAGAGAAAAAATGGAAAAGGGTTTGGTAAGTAAACTCATTGGAACGAAGATGAAATTTGGAATGGGAGTAAAAAAAAAAATTTCGACACTTTAAAAACTTTAGCGGAAGAATTACATAAACCTGTAAAAAGAAATTTTAAGAAAAGGAGAGTTAGAGTAAACGGTATAGATAGGATATGGGCTGCGGATTTAGTAGACATGCAAGCATTTTCTAAGTTTAATCGTGGTGTTAAATACCTTCTTGCTGTCATTGACATCTTTTCTAAATATGGATATCTGGTGCCATTAAAAGACAAAACAGGAAAATCTGTTGCTATAGCATTAAAAAGTATTTTTAAGGAGAGAAAACCTGAAAAAATGTGGGTGGATAAGGGTAAAGAGTTTTATAACAAAGATGTAAAAGACTTGGTTGAATTATATTCTACCGAAAATGAGGAAAAATCTAGTGTGGTTGAGAGATGGATTAGAACAATGAAAGAAAAAATGTGGAAGTATTTTTCCGCTAACTCTACAAACGTTTACATCAATGTGCTACCGGATTTGGTTAAAAAATATAATAACACAAGGCATTCATCTATTAAGATGACTCCTGTAAACGCGAGTAAAAAAGAAAATGAAACGAGAGTTTGGAGAAATCTTTACCCCGATAATCTCAAAATAAAAGACTCTAATCCTAAGTTTTCCGTTGGAGACAAAGTAAGGATAACTAAAAAGAAAAAGACTTTTGAGAAAGGTTATACAACAAGATGGACTGAGGAGGTTTTTACAGTTTCTGAAGTAAAACTTACATCACCTGTAACATATAAAATTAAAGATTTTAATGGAGAAGAAATACAAGGTACCTTTTATGAACCTGAACTGCAGAAAACCAGTCAAGAGCTGTATAGGATAGAAAAGGTTATTAAAAAAGGAAAAAAGAAATCTCTTGTAAAGTGGAAAGGTTATCCTGATGAATTTAATTCATGGGTTGACAATAAAGACATTAGAAATATTTAACTATAAAAAAATGTCAAATATTTCGATTGAAAACGTAATTTTACCAAATAAGCCGTTGAACAATTTCGAATTAGAGGGTGCCGCAAAAAGATTAAAGATTCCTTATTTTAGAGGGTTTTTTTACTAAATACATTACCGAGAAAACCGAGTAAAAAAGAATGTGGTATAGTAAACTTTGATAAAAGTGGTGGACCTGGTACACATTGGGTCGCTTGGTATAAAAATGGTAAAACTAAAATTTATTTTGATAGTTATGGCATACAACCACCTATTGAAATTCGAGATTATTTAAAAAGCCCAATACAGTACAATACTGACCAATTACAACAAGCTGGGCAAGTATTTTGCGGTCATTTATGTTTGTACATTCTAAAAGAGTTATCCATGGAGAATAAATTCCAAAATGTTTTAAATAAACTTTTTTAGTACTATATAAAAAATGCCTGTTGACAAATTTGGAAGAATGAAAGATGATGACACAATCAGTGATGGTGTGTCACTCGCTTACATAAATAATAATTTTTTACGTAAAGATGGAACAACCGTCGTTACTGGTTCTATAGACATGAATGGTAATACATTAACAAGGGTTAGTAATCCAGTAAATTCTCAAGATGTGGCAACTAAGGTTTATGTTGATACCAACTCAGGGTTGTTGAATGAAAACGGAGGATACCACGTTAAAAATGGTTATTTAAACATGGGTTTTAATTCGATAAAAAACGTTAAGGACCCAACAGAATCACATGAAGCTGCTACTAAAAATTATGTGGATAGGAGTGGTAAAGCAATAGTAGAGGAACCGGATAGTACCTTTTCCGCTGTTGCAAATATAAATATGCAGGGGTATCAGTTAACAAATCTTATAAATCCAGTATATCCACAAGATGCTGCTACTATGGCTTATGTAGATGGTTTGAGACGAGCTTTTGTTTACTTAAATGGAGTGTATCTAGCAGTTGAAGATGTTTCTATGGGTGGGCGGAGAATTAGCGATGTTGGAAGCCCTTTAGAAAACCAACAAGCTGCAAATAAGTTTTATGTAGATACCGTTGTTGAGGCGGCTACCGCGGGTGTAAAAGCTATGACAAAAAAACAAGATGGGTCTTTTTTAATGGATGGTGAAATAGATATGAATGATAACCAAATTATTGGATTACCAAATCCTGCTTCCCCTTACTCCGCTGTCAATAAACATTATGTTGATAATGGTGGGGCTATTATAAAAAATTGGGATGGAACTTTTATGGTAGCGACTAACATAAATCTTCGGGGTTTTTCTTTAAAAAACGCGGCAACCCCAGTAGAAGAGGGAGATTTAGCAACAAAATCCTACGTGGATAAAGTCTCCCGCCCTATTATAACCGTGTGGGCTGAAGAAAATGGACCACTAGTAGATGGTAGATATGAGTTTTCATTTGGTAATGGTGCTTCAGGTGTTGAGCATAGGATGGGTGGTTATTGTATGAGTGCGTCGGGTAGAATTATAAGAGGTAGTTTAACGGTTGTTAAAGATGACCCTTATATACTAGAAGAGGTAAAAGTTAATATTATGGTAAACGGAGTAGAGCAGGTTGATTACTCTATTATTAAAAAGAAAGATGAGACTTGTAGTTGTGCAGTTTTTCCTAAACCACTTGAAATAAAACAATGTGACATCATAAACTTTATTTCAAAATCAAACAACCCTACTGCACGTCACTCTTACATATCTATTTTGATAGAGTTAGACTTGTAAAGTGTTAAATATTGTAAAACGGAGTTGAAGGTGATTTTTTATACAAATGACACTACTAATAGAATTAGATTTATAATTACACTAAATAAATATAACTCCTTTCTCAATGAGAAGTTATATTTATAAGTTTATTTTCTTTTAATGAAGATATCGTTTAACCATTGTTTCCTTTCTACAGATGGGACATTTATATAAATCATCTTTATCACATGAGTCACATATAGATATATGACCACAATCACAAAATAATACATTAGGTTTATTTTCATTACATATAACACATAACTCCTCATAAAATGTTTTGGTTTCTTGAATTTTTTTTGTTTCCTGTAAATCATTATATTTTAATAATTTTACATCAAAATCATTATCCATCAAAATTCCAATGAAGTTATCAAATTCACTTTCTTTAATAAAACTTACTCCACCACATGGTTTAGTAATTTTAATAAGTGTAGTTTCATTTATATTGAGAGTTTCAATATAACCAGGTGGTATTCCAATATTTCGTGTTGCTTGAATTAATTGTTTTTCTGCTTCAATATAATTAGGGTCTCCATTTAAATTATCATTTCTTCCAGTAAATTCTATACAAGGTGAGAGAATGTGAAAATGGTCACTACATACTTCTATTGCACCAGGCATAAATGCCATATCATTTTTATATAAATATTCTATCTGACTTTTATATGATACTAAATATTTTTCATCTTCTGGCATAATATCAAACCAATAACAACCAATTCTATTCCTTGAAGGACATGTGTTATCATAAAGTCCAATCCACATACTTAAATCATGTTTACCAAATTGATACATATCTTGACTAAAACAATAATAAATAACTGCTTTTGCTTTTTGTAAAGTTTTATAATAATTCTTACTAAAAAGTCCTGGGAAAAATATTTTTCTTTCTTGGTGTTCATAAACAGGAATTTCGTTATATTTATTCTTTATATGATTTTCTAATTTTTGTAATTCTTTAGAATTAAAATTATCTAACACATTTATTTTATTAACTAACTCCATACTTTTATTTATTTTAATATGTTTCTAATAAAAAATTCAAAAAATTTTTTTTATAAATTTTTTAATAAAATTATTTTTTATAAAAAATATATAATTGAATTATAGTTAGGTTCATCCATGTAAGTATGTTATGCATATAATATACAGACCATGCATATTATATGTAGTATTACTTAGCCAATTAGTCAAGTCACTCAGTCACTCACTGACACACCAAATTGGTAAAGTGATGTATGCTAGGAATCATGCATTGAGTCATCAATGAATTGTATCAATGCGTAACAGATGTTGATGGGTAAAAGTAGTTAGTAGACTGGGGCCGCTGCGCAATAGAGCAGTGGGTTAAGCGATTAGAGGTATCAATTGATGCATTGATTAGCGTTTTGACCCAGTTTCAGCATTTTTTGTTTTTTAAATTTGAGGATTTAAAAATTTAAAAAAACAAAAAAAACAAAAAAAAAAAAAAAAAAAACAAAAAAAAAACAAAAAAAAAAAAAAATTTTCAAATCGAATTGAGTTATTAGGGTTATTTTTTTAAAAAATAAGCCAGATGGGGTAAATTCACATCTACTAGGATTCATTCTTCTCCGACCGCTGACCATTGTCTCGCGATGATTATGTGGGAAAGCAGCCAGTGGCTTGGAAAGAAAATTGTTTGGAATACTGGTTAAAGAGACACCAGGAAAGTATGGATAGGTGCACTGGCCGCCGCGATATAACTGAAATAATGTTGAAAACGGCGTTAAACACCATACAATCAATCAATCAGTCATTATACTGTATTTGTTCTGTTTTGTACTGTATTTTATTTTATTGTATTGTATCGTAACTCTTTATCGAAGACAAAAGATTTAAAACTTGTTCAGATAGCAAGCATTTCCATATGAGAAATGATCTGTAGCTAAAACGGCGAAAGTAATCTTTGAAAGGATGGAATTTTTTCTCACCATGTAATATCAAAAATGTTAATCAAGGGATCATTTGGTAAAGATTGACAACTGCATTAAACTGCATTTAACTAGATTTTGAACATATTTTTTTTTCTATGTGATCGTCGATGCTTTGTGAGGGAAAAATTCATAAGGACGTGCCTGTTTTATTTTTTTGTAGTTTTAGGGGAAGAAAAAAAACACAAAATTCTGGGGTCGAACCTGCGACCTTCTGAACAAAAACCAAGCGACTCAGCAAACTGAAGTATCCGTGTATTCTGCTATTTTGATTATGTAAAATGCATCTATCCTCTTCCTTACGGAACTTTAATTAACAACATGGAAGTATTTTCCTGTTTGTACGACATGTGCATATGAGCCCTGCTCTGGCAAAAGGGGGCTTAATGCATCTCCGTAATGCTTGATGCCAAGCAAGTCATCTCATGATCGTGGATCCATAAATTCCATTTTGTGTAACAACCAACTGTACACTGGTCCTTTCGGCTGCAGAAAATTGAAACACAGCAAAAGGTTTCGGCCCAGGTCAGCCTGCGCGGACTGCGCAGGCTGACATGAGCCGATACATTTTGCAGAGGCAATCAGCCCCCTTTTCACAGAGCGTGGCATATATACATCATAAGTACCCCCGCTCTCAATCATTTCACATGCAAATTAATCTAGAGCTCGCACTGGACTGTGTTCATGTATACATTTACTTTTATTTAGATTCTAATTACATTCATAATACACCAAGCAAATAGATACATACCTCTACAAAGGGGACATTTCTCTTTCAAGTAATCGGGAACTTTGATCTTAAAAACCGCCTTCGAGCATGTGTTATGCGTCACGTGACTGGTATGGTAACCGATACATTTGTTATGATCCTAATTGTTTTAATTCTTTCTTGGTTGGTATTCTGACCATGCGTAACAATTCTACAACAATCCATTGAACTATAGGTATTAAATGTTACCATGTTACACGTGATACATTGCTGGCACATCGAAAAAATAACATCAGGCGTCTTAAAGGGGGGCTATTTACATTTTATATATAACCAAACCGGACTAGAAAAAATGATTTTACTACATTTAGTAAGGTAAAAGGAAGCAAACCGTCAACAAATTGAAAAAAAAGGAGAAGTGCAAGCAAAGAACTTTTCTGATGGGATACAAAGCCTCATACGTTTTTTTTTATTTTATAATTTTTTCCACAATTTCGCAAAGGCAATTGGGAATGTCGGGGTCCTGCGTGGCTCAGTGGTAAAGTGTAGGACTCGTGACCTGGAGAGCCCGGATTCAAGCCTCACTGGATCCACTGGGTTTTTTGTGGGAGTGTCCTTGGGAAAGACACTTCAGAGCCCTAGCCTAGTACTAATGAAACCCGGGAAAGACATGAATATGTTAGCTGTCGCCGTGATATGACTAAAATAATGTTGAAAGCGGCGTAAAATACTATTCAATCAATCAATCGATAGATCGGTCGGTCGGTCAGTTAGTCAGTCAGTCAGTCAGTATTTTAGGAACGTCACATAATCAATAACAAGCGTCGGTTATGTCGGAGTCATTCAGACTGGTATCGTGACGTCATATCTGGTCTCATGGAAATAGACCCAATTACATAGTGACCAACCGGTTTTTAACTCTTTCCTTACTGTAGACGACAAAAAAAGATTTTGTGGACAGTATAGATCAGTGATCAGACTGCACGTTCTGTGCAGTCTGATCTCTGATCTAAACTGTCCACTACTTCCTTCCAGATTATGGCCAAATGATTCTTCATCTTGCAGGGAAAATGTATTAGTGACCTTTGAAAAAGCTAACTTATTATCCCCCGCCGAAGGCGGAGGGATATAGTTTTATCGTTGTCCGTCCGTCCGTCCGTCCGTCCATCCATCCGTCCGTCCGGGACAATATCTCCAATACCATTGGACGGAATTTCGTGAAACTTTATACATGTGTACAATAACCTATTCCGCCTATATACTTTTTTTTTTTTCTTTTTTTTGATTCGATGCAAAATTTTCGACTGGGAGCGATTTTGAGGTACGCGGTCGCGTAAATTTTTGAAAAGGTCTTTTTCGGAGGGGGATATCATTTCAGCGAAATTGCTTGTCTATTTAGTACAGTTAAGAAAGAGTTAAACGTCAAAATCTAAGTCAATTTACTGATTGTAACCGTCTGGTTTCTTTGTACTTGAAGAGAAAAATGAACTTCACTCTTAGGCTGCTAGGGGCGACTCACTGACCTTTTGTGGACAGAGTAGATAAAGATCAGACTGCACAGAACCTAACCTACAGTCTGATCTTGGATCTACACTGTCCGATAAGGAGATATCTTTCCTCCAAAAATCACTTTCAAACAGCAATATTGGGATTTTTTACTATCGGCTTTAAAGTTTCGATTTTTTTTATTTAGCAGCCGAGCCCCGGTAGCTCAGTCGGCAGCGTGCAGGACTTGAGAACAGGGGGTCATGGGTTCGATCCCTGGCTCGGCCAATTTCCTTCCGAGGTTTCATGATAGCCATTCCGACAAGACTCATTCCTCTCCCACCGCTGACCATTGTCTCGACGATAATTATGTGGGAAAGCAGCCAGTGGCTTGGAAAGAATATCGTGCGGAGTACTGGTAAAAGAAACTCCAAGAAAGCATGGATATGTGCACTGGCCGCCGCGATATAGCTGAAATAATGTTGAAAACGTCGTTAAACACCATACAATCAATCAATCAACTAACCATTTGGCTGCTAAGCGCGACTCACCGACCTTTTGCGGACAGTGCAGATCAAGATCAGACTGCACAGAACGTGCAGTCTGATCTTGGATCTACACTGTCCGATAAGGACATATATAGCTATATTTGGGATGTTACTATCGGCTTGAAAGTTTCATTCCTTTTATGTAGCAGGATGGTAGTCATTAATATATATCGGTTTCAAAACAAAAAGCTAGATATTTATGCTTCTGTAAAATTCCGTCTTTACAGAATAATCCGATTTTTAATACCACCTTGACGTGCTGTCGAAATGGAAAAGTCTGAAACTTTGTAGTCTGGTAGAGATTTAAAGAAATGTTAAAATGAAACCTTTTCGACAGCATTTTAAAGGGACTACATTGATTGATTGATTGATTAATTGATTGATTGATTGATTGATTGACTGATTAGTTGATTGATCGATCGATCGATTGATTGACTGATTGTATGGTGTTTTAACGCCATTTTAAACATTATTTGAGTTATATTTCAGTTACATCGCGGCGGCCAGTGCACCTATCCATGCTTTCCTGGAGTCTCTATTACCAATACTCCGCACAATTTTCTTTCCAAGCCACTGGCTGCTTTCCCACATAAATAATATCGAAACAATGGTCAGTGGTGAGAGAGGAATGATTCCTGTCGCAATGACTGTCATCAATCCTCGGAAAGAAATTGGCCGAGCCAGGGATCGAACCCACGACCCCCTGTTCTCAGGTCCTGATCTACCGGTTCTCGGCTTCAAAGGAAATACATCCATTATAGCGACTGGAATGCACTAGTTTGGTTTCTAAACAGCACTTTAACCCGAAGAATGCTAAAGAGGCCCTTATATTCATTTTCACCCAGTTTTAACTCTTTTTGTCTTTATTTTATCAAACTATAGTCATTCTTATAGCTTCATGCCAAATATTGAGCCTGACGGTTTGAAGGTTGCTTAGATTACGGTCGATAGAAAATGCATTTCGCTGAGTTGTAAACAGACTCGTCGTTTCCGGTTTTTGAATCGAAGATTTCGATATATCCGTTATACACTCGGGTTGATTCGTATGAAGATCATGCATTCTGTCACGTGACTATATTTGACCGTCGCCCTGCGTCTAATGAGGTAAACAAAGGAAAATGGAGGCTTCTCTGTTGCAGCCTCGATTTTCAGACGGAGGTCGCGGCCTATATGTAAATTACACTGCATCCGACTCTAGGCGGAAACCAACGATAAATTTCCGTGACACACCGCCATTGTTTACAGCTTCGATCGTCAGCCAGTTTTCTTCTGACCAATGTTCGGTTTCTAATACAAATCTCCGTGTTTCTTTTTTTCAATTACACCATATATGTCAGTAATTTATCCATGTTTACACAAAGGACTGATTTCTGTACCATTCTAAATTGTTTGAAATTTAACAGCGTTTTTGCTCACCGGCTGTAGACGGGGATCTTTAGCACAATTTACATTGTTGTAGTAGACAATATGCTATAGATCAAGATCAGACTGCCATCGACAGACAGTGAAGATCAAGACCGTACTGCACAGAACGTACAGTGTCAGTCGTTTCAACTAGAAAGATTCTAGCGAATTTGCTAATGAAATTTCTATGCTTTGGTTAGTCTTTAGTATTATAAAAAGTCCATTTTAGACTATCAGATGTAGACAGTGTAGATCAAGATCAGGCTGCACAGAATGTGCAGTCTGATCTTGGATCTACACTGTCCTCTCTTCGGTGAAACATTCTGGCAAAAACACAATTGATACCGTAACCTTTTCGTCAGTTTTTAAAAAAAAGTCCATTCGATTTATCTAGTGTTTTAACAGTTAAGTGCAGTAAAATTTTCACTCCGAGAATGGTGTCATGTAAAAAAAAAATAACCGTGTTCTGGCAAAAGGGGGCTTAATGCATCAACGTGATGTATCATACCAACAAGTCATCACATAATTATGGATCCATAAAATCTATTTTGTCTAACAACCGGCTGTATCCCGAGGTGAACTGATCCATGGAGATGTAGAAAATTGACCAATATCAAAATATATCGACCCAGGTCAGCCTGCACGGACTGCGCAGGTTGACCTGGGACGATACATTTTGCAGATGCATTAAGCCCCCTTTCCACAAATTATGCCTCATACCAAATGCAATACAAAAAAAATTTAAAACCCCATCCGAGATAATTGCTTTCCCGGGAATTTTAATGTTCACGTCCATCAAAATCGAATGGTTGATACATTCCTCTAGTATAATGTTACAAGGTTATGACAAAAGAGGAGATAGAATGATGTCAAAGGTCGACAGTTTCTACACTGTGATGCATGTGCGTTATCTTTTTACAAAATATTGTTTGTTTTAATGGCTTTTAGGAAGGCGCTTTTTGAAAACAATGTGGGAAAAGGAGAAAATGCTGATGCTATACCGGTAGTACTATTTTGCTGGGTATCGATATTGTGACATTAGGTGCTCCGGAATACATTTTTTGAGGTCTTTTTCTCATATGATAAATCTGAGTTGAGAAGCTTCGCATCCCTACTTCAAAAAGTTGAAAGACACTTTAGAAACCTAGCCTAGTACTGACTGGAAAAATGTTGAAAGCGGCGTAAACACCATTCAATCAATCCAAAAGTTGAACCCAAATTATTTCTAAAAAACAACTTCTTTCTCTTTTTCTGCGGAAAAAAAAGCAAATGAAAATTTCCAGCTGAAATTAAATGTTGATTGATTGAATGGTATTTTACGCTGCTTTCAACATTAAAAAAAACCATTCAAAGCGATATATATTTCTCTCCGTATAGTTTTACTGTAAAACAAAAAGAGTACACCAAGATCAGACTGCACGTTTTGTGCAGTCTGATCTTAATTTACACTGTTCGCAAAAAGCATAAGTCAAGCTTGGAAACCGAAGAGATAAGCAGCACTCTCGCAACGGAGTGCGTAATGTACCCCAAACCTCTTTTTACGTCCTTGCTTTTGCAAACATTAAGCCACCTGTCCGAGCAATTTCTTCTTTAACCGGGGGTCCTGCGTGGCTCTGTGGTAAAATTTAAGAATTGTAACCTAGAGGCTCCGGGTTTGAGCATCACTGGAAGCACTTGAGTTTAGTGCATGGGAGTGTCCTTGGACAAGACATTTCAGAGCCTTAGCGTATGACTGGTGAAACCCAGAATACACATGTATATGTGAGCTGTCGCCGTGATAGGACTAAAATAATGTTGAAAGCGGTGTAAAACACCATTCTAGCAATAAATCAATTAATCAAATTTCTTTTACCAAAATTATTCGGCCAATTTCTTTCCGAGGATTGATGATAGTCACTGCAACAGGATTTATTCCTCTCCCACCACTGACCATTGTTTCGACGATGGTTATGTTGGAAAGCAGCCAGTGGCTTGGAAAGAATATTGTGCGGAGTTCTGGTAAAAGAGACTCCAGTAAAGCATGGATAGGTGCACTGGCCGCCGCGATATGACTGAAATAATGTTGAAAACGGCGTTAAACACCATACAATCAATCATTTACCACAATTATTTAAAGAGATATCTGATGCAAGAGGAAATATCAATTCTGTATATCAACCGACTGAATCATGAGGTACACTGGTCCTTTGACATGCACAGAGGTTTACCAAAGGCAAAAAGTTTCGACCTTGGTTGATACTCTTTTGCAGAAGCATTAAGCCGCCTCTACTCGTAGCATGGCTCATTAAGAAATCGAACTTTCTACCTCCGGATTGCTATTTCTATATATCCATAATAACAAGGCTACCGGGTCCCTGCAGATGGGATTGTCTACAATTCGCACAACTGACATTATTATTTCATATATGATAGATCAGGATCAGTCCACTAAAAACACGCAGTTTTGTCATCTGTTTTAAGGCTTTGGGGTCTTGCGTCGCCCAGTGGTAAAGTGTAGGACTCGTGACCTTACTGCCCACGGTTCGAACCTTCCTAGATGGACTTGGATCCTCGTGGGAGTGTCCTTGGGCAAGACACTTCAGAGCCCCAGGAAACACATGAATATCTGAGCTGTCGTCGTGATATGACTGAAATAATGTTGAACGCAGCGTAAAATATCATTCAATCAATCAATTTTAACGCTTTACCAGACGACGAAATTCTGGACTGGACCAAATTCAAAGCATTTACAGACGATAAATTAAATGTAGCTCAAATAATGATATTCTGTCTTTGATAGGGTAGAAAACATTGTAGGAAAAAGGAGAAAATGCTAGTTACCAGCATTTTCTCCTTTTCCCACAATGGTTTCAAAAGCCTCCTTTTTCAGAGTCCGTAAAACTCGAAATTGTGTGGTAAAGACTTAATACCTATATCTTTTCACTGCATATTTTACTTACGAACGACGTGGACCGAGATCAGACTGCAGAACATACATAGTCTTAGCTTTGATCTGCCACTTTCGCAACAAGAATTTACAATCATAACAATGCATCTGCAATATGCACTGAAAAAAATTACAATTTTGTAAAATTTACCTCATAAAAACTAGTAATACTTTTTGACGATTTTAGAAGTAAAGGGTGAAAAAAATAAATAAACACTTCGACCAATGTATGAACAGTTAGGCTGATTAAATAGGTTTTCGTACCTAAGATGATAACGGTACCTTATACTTAATATCAGTCATTTTTTTTTTCAGATAAATAAACGCTTTCTGTGAATATAACTCACTAATTTCATGAAAACTAGTCACCGTGTGAGTAAACACTGGCCGACTGAGTGAACAGTACTCAACAATTTCGTGAATACTTCTCACTGTTTGAGTGAACATTACTCAACAATTACGTGAATACTTCTCACTGTTTGAGTGAACAGTACTCAACAATTTCGTGAATACTTCTCACTGTTACAGTGAACATTACTCAACAATTTCGTGAATACTTCTCACTCTTGTATTGAACACTACTCACCAATTCTGTGAATACTTCTCACTGTTTGAGTGAAGATTACTCAACAATTTCGTGAATACTTCTCACTGTTTGAGTGAACATTACTCAACAATTTCGTGAATACTTCTCACTGTTATAGTGAACATTACTCAACAATTTCGTGAATACTTCTCACTGTTTGAGTGAACAGTACTCAACAATTTCGTGAATACTTCTCACTGTTTGAGTGAACATTACTCAACAATTATGTGAATACTTCTCATTGTTTGAGTGAACAGTACTCAACAATTTCGTGAATACTTCTCACTGTTTGCGAGAACATTACTCAACAATTTCGTGAATACTTCTCACTGTTATAGTGAACATTACTCACAAATTCAGTGAATACTTCTCACTGTTACATTGAACATTACTCAACAATTTCGTGAGAACTTGTCACTGTAATAGTGAACATTACTCAACGATTTCGTGAATACTTTTCACTGTTACAGTGAACATTACTCAACAATTTCGTGAATACTTCTCACTGTTACAATGAACAGTAATCACAAATTCTCTAAAGATTTTTTTCATTGTTTTAGTGAATAGTTATTAATTTGCTCGTAAAATGTTTTGGTTAGTTCTGACAATATGACCATTTACTTATCGAATTCTTGATAACTGTAAATGTTTTTTTTTTAATCACAACTCTATTGTGTGAATGTTACTTCCCGTTATTTTTTTAGATAAACAACCGAATTTAAGAAAATTATTCCTTTGTCCTTTTTGAACCCTTTTCCGTACAGCCCCGAATTTTAACGATCCTAAGCTTGAAAAGGTTTTGAAAATATTGTGGTAAAAAAAGGGGAAAATACTGGTTACCAGCTGGTTACCGCAATGTTTTTCTACCCCATCACTGACAGAAAGGTTTTTGAAAATATTGTGAGAAAAGGAGAAAATGCTGGTATCCAGCATTTTCTCCTTTTCCCGCAATGTTTCCTACCTTATAAACGACAGAAAGGCTTTTGAAAACATTTTGGGAAAAGGAGAAAATGCTGGTAACAAGCATTTTCTCCTTTTTTCCGCAATGTTTTCTACCCTATCAAAATGTGACTCAATGATGGAATTTGTGTTTGATAGGGTACCAAACAACAAAATTTGAACTAGATTCACCAAACATTCTTAGGAACATTCCTGGTGTAATTCTATATATAGAAAGTAACACAACTTCGGATTGGCTAAACCAAATTTGGCCAAACCATGTAGTTTAGCCAATCAGAAGTTGTGTTACTTTCAAATTTAGAAAATTCTTGAGGATAAGATTTAGAATGTTCTTAAGAATGATTAGTGAACACGGATCCAGGGCATCACAAGCTGAAAGCATTTTCAGACGACAAGTTAAATGTAGTTAGAATGATTATTTCTGTATTTGAAAGGGCCGAAAACAGTGTGAGAAAAGAAGAAAATGCCGGTTACCAGCAATTTCTCCTTCTCCTACTGTGTTTTCATGCGTGATATTGGAAAACCTACACATAGTAACGTTACATGTGCGGTAAGGAAGACGTATTTTCGTTCTGTTGTATGATATGTGTTTAAGATAAATTCGGTATTTTAATCAGATCAGTTATAGCTATATAATAAAGTGTCTTACTGATGAATTAGATATGTCTAAATTTGCTAAAAACACAGGTAAAATATCCCCTTTCAGAAGGAAAACGAAGGACAAGGTTATGAAAAGGCACTTATGTTGAAAAATAATCTGCTATTTTGTGTAAAGTCAATGATTAATCAACGAGGCTGTTAACTCTGTACCAGACGACAACGTTTTAGACGTTGCCTAAATTAAAAGAATTTGCAGACGACAAATTATATATGGCTGAAATGTTGGAATTTGCCTTTTGAAAGAGTAAAAAACACTGTGGGAAAAAAGAAAATGCTGTTGAGCATCATTTTCTGTACTTTCCGCAATATTTTCTGAAGGTTTCTTCTTCGGGGTCGGCAACACTGGATAGTGTGAAAAAAGGTTAATTAAATAGAAATCTACTCGTATAATTAATGAAGATTTCAGAACCTCGCTTTGAGAAAGAGCCACCCATGGGCTAGTCATTCGTCACCGTTGATTACGTATGAGCCATGCTATGAGAAAAGGAGGTTTAACGCATCTGTAAAAAAGTATCGACCCATGTCAGCCTGCGCAGTCTGCGCAGGCTGACATGGGTGGATACTTTTTGCACTCAGTAAATTTTCTTCATGTCCAAGGACCATTCTACCACAGGCTTTAGCCGGTTGTTAGAGTGGGTTTTATGGATCATTAATTATGTGATGACTTGCTTGGTATAATGATCATAGAGATGCATTTAACCCTCTTTTCCCAGAGGGCGGTACATATCTTTTTCAACTGTCACGTGACTCGAATAGGTTGTTGTTTCTTTAAGCATTATGAATGCTGGGCAAAATTCTACTGGTGAAATTGCGGACTGCGAATCAAGATTCAGACTGCAGAGACATGGAGTCTGATCTTGGATTTTCAATGTCCGCTGTCACATGATTTTTTCTTTTTCCCACAATGTTTTCAGAAGCCTTTTCCGTCATGGTCGTTTTTACAAGAGATTATTTGGTAAGGCGAAAATTAAGCATTTAAAGAGATTACTCTTTGACTCGCCAAGTAAAGTGCATGTACTCGTCGTCATTTAAAGTGGACATTGGCTAATTGTAGGGGTCCAGATCAGCCATTGAAAAACATGACGACTGATCCAGGACACAATAATTTGCTCCTCGAAAAAATATTTTTCTGATGTATGGAAAAATGAAATGGTAGCTGATTGCTTGATTGAATAGACTTTCATGCCGCTTTCAACATTTTTTCAGTCATGTTTTAGCGACAGCACACTTATTCATGTGTACTGTGTTTAAGCAATAAAAAGGTTGGGGCTCCAAGGTGTCTTGCCCAAGGTCACTTTAAAGAAAACCACTTTACCTTGGGTAAGTTGATTGATTAATTGTATGGTGGTTAACGCCATGTTCAACTTTATTTCACATTCATTTTGCGGATGCCAGTGCACCTATCCATGCTTTTCTGAGGTTTCTGTTACCAGTGTTTTGCACAATATTCTTCCCAAGCCCCTGGCTACTTTCCCACGTAACCATTGTCGAAACAATAATCAGCGGTGAGAGAGGAACGAATCTTGTCGCAGTGACCTTTTTCTGAAAACGTGCTGATAAGAGGAAGAATTGTTCCTATACCACATTTTCTTTTATACGTATTTTTTTCTTTAAAAGAAGTCTGTCATAAATAATTATATTTAGAGAATAATGAATGTTTTCTTTACAAAAAAAGATGTGTTTTATCGAACTTAATGAAGCAGGATTTTGAAAATATTCTGGGAAAAGGTGAAATGCTGGGGACCAGCATTTTTGCCTTTTCCTAGAATATTTTCAACCCTTTCAATTATTCCAAGGCATTGTCATACGGTCGAGTACCTTGTAAAACGGCAAAGAGTAAATTGTTAATATTTCAGAAGTTGGCTTTTAATCAATTACATATAAAACTCGCAGGTGTTTGGGCAGAGCGTTATTTCGCTTAAGGCTGACAAACTAGCGTCCCTTTGACAATGGGTGCCAGGTTATTATTCAAAATTAAAAATTCATAATGAAAATGTAATTAATTTCCGTATGTGACCTTCATTTCATGAAACCCCAGGGACAATGCCGCTCTTTGCAGACAGTCATGATAGATCAAGATCAGACTGCAAAGGTTGTACAATCTGGTCTTGAATTTACTTGTACACTGTCTGAGACAGTTAGATTCCAGCAAACAGAATTTTCAAATAGCAAGCATGTATTAGGGTTTCCAGATTGAAAGCATTTGCAGACGACAAATTATATTTGGCTAAAATGATAAATTTCGTCTTTAAATGGATAGAAGACATCGTGGGATCAGTAGAAAATGCCGGTTTCTACTAGCCTTTCATTTTTTTACCTTTTTCCACAGTGTTTTCGAAAATGGCATGCAGCGAAAAGTCCCCGCCACAGGAGGTTATGACTTAACCCTTGTACCAAACAATCACCTGATGTTACGACCCAGAGGAAGGTGCCTTTTGACAACATTGTGAGGAAATGAGAAAATGCTGGTAACTTACCAGCATTTTCTCCATTTCCTTCACAATGTTCTCTACATTTTCAATGACGATTTCTTTTTCATTTTTATCGCGTTTAATTTGTCGTCTGCAAGCATTTTCAAGCTGGATGAGTCTGAAGTTTTGTTATCTCGTACGAGAGCGAGCATCACAGGACAGTGCTTGAGGCTGGGTATCTGTCGCATTATTTTTTCCTCGGATGACTTTATTGTCTTTCTCAACATATGTTCGATGATGAATCGATAATAAATCGATCATTTCCCTGCAAGAGTAGGGTTCCTATGTGAGTCACGACCGCCCCCCCCCCATCATACGGGCACCGGAAACTTTTGTTAGTACAATCGAAATTTAGTGAAATCTCTCTCTCCATCTTTTTGTCTGTCTGTCTGTCTGTCTGCCTGTCCGTCTGTCGGTCTCTCTCTCTCTCTCTCTCTCTCTCTCTCTCTCTTTACCTGTCGAAGCGGGAGTTTTGCTAATTGTATGACCAGTGGCTTTGATATCAAATGACTGATTAACCTATAAATTGATTTATTAATTGATTGATTGATTAATTGATAGATAGACCGATCGATTACTAATTGAATGAGTGATGGATGGAAGGATGGATGATGGAAGGTTGGGTGGATGAATGGACGGATGGATGGATGGATGGATGGATGGATGGACTGACTGACGGAGGGATGGACGGACGGATGGATGGATGGATGGATAATCGGACGGACAGATGGACCGACAGACTGACTGACAGAGGGAAGGACCCACCGACCGATCGATCGATCTATCTATCGATTGCGTGATGATTGATTTGTCAATCGATTGATCGAATGCTTAATTGACTAATATCAATCAATCGATTGATTAATTGATTTAGCAGTTTAACCAGACGACAAAACTTTAGACTTCTTTGGATTGAAATTAAGAAAGTATTAGTGACCAGCTTTTTCTTCTTTTCCCACGATGTTTTCAAATACCTTTTCCTCGGGATCGACAAAAGTTGGGACTGTTCGGTAATGGGTTTGGGTTAGTTGACAACAAAAACTGTGAAAAGGTATTACGGAATAAGTGAAAAGTGTTTACAAAAACTGCAAGTTGTATTCTCGAACAATAGAGAAATCGGTCAGCGGTAATAATGAAGTAATATTAATCTCTTTTCTACAAGACCAAATTTTAGACTAGACCAAATTGAAAGCTGTTGCAGGCAACAAATTAGATGTAGCTCAAAAGATGACTTCTGTGGTTGATAGGGTAGAAAATATTGCGGGAAAAGGAGAAAATGCTGGTTACCAGCATTTTTTCCTTTTCCCACAATGTTTTCAAAAGCCTTTCGAAATTAGGGCCGATGGTTACCATCATTTTCTCCTTTTCCCACAATGTTTTCAAAAGCTTTTCGAAAGTGGGGTTGATGGTTACCTGCATTTTCTTCTTTGCCCACAATGTTTTCAAAAGCCTTTCTAACTTTGGGACGTTAAAACTTGGGATCGTGTGGTAACGGGTTTAAACAGGTAAATAATGGAATATTCATCAAATCAAGGGTTGAAGTTCACAAAAGACGAAAAGTAGCATTCACACAATCAAGATGTGAATAATAAATCTATTTATAGCTATCACCAATTTGCTAAATAACGGTAACTGGAACGGTAAGAAAGAAAATTAAAAAACCGTTGAAAAAAAAAAATGTCCACTAAAACCGTGAAAAGTACTCACGCATTTGTCAAGTATTGTTTATTCAAACAGTTACAAAATATTTGAAAATGAGTAAGTTATGTTCAAAAAGGCTACGAGAAGTACTCAAGAAATTGTTGAGCAAAGTTCATGAAACAGTGAGAAGTACTCACGAAACCGATGAGTAATGTTCACTATAACAGTGAGAAGTATTCACGAAGTTGTTGATTAATGTTCACTTAAACAAGGAGAAGTATTCACGAAATTGTTGAGTAATGTTCACTTTAACAGTGAGAAGTATTCACGAAAATGTTGAGTAATGTTCACTTTAACAGTGAGAAGTATTCACGAAAATGTTGAGTAATGTTCACTTTGACAGTGAGAAGTATTCATAAGTATTCAGAAACCGTTTATTGTAAAAAAAAAACTATTATTGATTCTATATCAAAAGGTACCGTTATCCCCTCAGGTACAAATAACTGTTTTAACCAGTTTGACCGTTCATGCATTAGTCGATGTTTCTTCACCCTTCACTCCTCCCCTCGTTAACAAATTATATTATTTGCTATGCTGCTAAGCGCGAATCAAGGACCTTTTGCGGACAGTGTAGATCAAGATCAGACTGCACAGAACGTGCAGTCTGATCTTGTATCTACACTGTCCGATAAGGAGATGTTTTTCCACACAATATACCTTTGAAATAGCAAATATGGGTTTGTACAGTCCGCTTGAAAGTTTCATGTAATTAAATCAGCAGCTTACGGGTCCGTGTATAGTAACGGCAATCCGGAGGTCGTAAGTTCGATTTTATCTTTTGTATTTAGTAAGCTCAAAGTAAGTTTATATCTCGTGACAAATAAACTTTACGATATTTTATGTAACTTTACTTCTAATCATGGCAAAAGTTGTGTCCGATAAATAAAATTAATTGATTTATGTAAACAGCACTGCTTATCGTTGTTTCGACGATGGTTATGCGGGAAAGCAGCCGGTGGCTTAGGAGGAATATTGTGTAATGTATTGCAATACTGACCATTAACAGAAGTAGAAAGCATGGATAGGTGCACATACCGCCGCGATACAACTGAAATAATGTTGAAATCGGCGTTAAACACCTAACAACCAACCAACCGACCAACCACACAAATCTACAATCTTTTTCCTCTTGCATCTGACAACTTTTAAAAGCAGGCCGTGCAGGCTTATCTGGGTCGAAACTTTTTTGCATTTGTTAGATTTTCTGCATGCCAAAGGACCATTCTACTCCAATGGTTCAGCCAGTTGTTAGACAGGGTAGATTTTATGGATCCATAATACTGCGATGACATGCTTGGTATCGTTGGCATCACGGAGATCCATTAAACCCCCTTTTGAAAGATCATAGTTCAAGCTTAATAAATATAAAGTTTTCGATTCAAGCGTCATCTAGTTGCAACCAAAGCCACGAAATGAAGATAGCATTTCCGCTGGTTTGACAGTGAAGATACGAAGATAACGGACGAAAAAAAAAAACTCTCATCTATGCAAATAGGAATATTGTGCGACTTCTGCAATGAATTATATTAAAACGCTATAATTGTCATGCATTATGTCAACTTTTATGGTTATGCTTCCTTTAAAGTCTGTTTCGTTAAATGTCACCTCAAACGTGATGCAGACTTGGGTTATGCACACGCCACGGGCTCAGCGTTTGTGCACGTCTCGCTGGTAGACATTAATTGCGCATTTTTTATTGTTGTTGTCTTTCTGACGAATTTTAAAACGCAAATGAAGTTTTTTGTATAAGATCTTTTGACTTTTTTATTATATATAAGCCATGCTCTGTTAAAAGGGGGCTTAATGCATCTCCGTGATGTATTATACCTAGCGAGTCACCATAAAATTCATGATCTATAAATATCTTTTTGTCCAACGACCGGCTGAATCCTGAGGTAGAATGGTCCCTTGACATGCAGAAAATTTACTAAAAGCGAAAAGTTTCGACCTAGGTCAGCCTGCGCGGACTGCGCAGGCTGATATGGGTCGATACTCTTTTGAAGATGCATTAAACCCCCTTTTCACAGAGCATGGTTCATATATATTTGACGACATTTTATGTGCCAAAATGGCTCCAGTTGCAAACAAGGTTAGTGCTGTCGAAGCAAGTTGATCCTAGAAACGATAGCATAACATTCGGCGAACCTCGGATGATCCGTTGATCAAGTCCCTCGGCTGTATCACGTAGCTTGATATGCACCTACTTGGTACATTTCTTCGCCGGAAGTACACCGCTTCACCGTTCTTAAAATCGTAACACTCCACTTAGAAAGCGTACACTTGTCACAATTTTCCGTTGGAATCTTTCTTAATACATTTCCGATTGCAAACAGCTTGTACATTTTATTTTCTAATTTGGTCTATCAATCACGTTGGCATTTTTCAGCGATAAATTGCTTATACCTGTGGCTTTTGTTACCATTGCTAATGGATTTACAGGGTGCCGCCATATTTCAGATCATGTGACTGGCAGTATTTCGAAATGGAAGCCTCCTTAAGACGAATGAGGTTAGATGTAGGTACGGAATCTGCCGAGTTGTGACGAGTGGAAAGCATACCTGTCAGAACATGTCAGATAAACATCGTTTGTACAGGTGTAGAGCTAATTCCGTAATTTATTTAAATTACTGTTCAATTATCATTTCACAAAACAATTCCATGTTAAAACAACCCTTCGGAATAAACCTTTTGAAAACTTTATGGGAAAAGGAGAAAATGCCGGTTACCAGCATTTTCTCCTTTTCCCTCAAAAGTTTTCTACACTTTCACAAACAAGTTACATCATTTGTACCTTATTTATTTTGTCGTCTGCAAATGTTTTCAGTCTTGACAAACCTAGCATTTTTTCACAAAGTAAAGAAACAAAAATTCTACGAAATGCAACCGCAACTTAGGGGGTCTTAAATCAAAGCATCTAACCAACCGTTTAGGCGATGAAAGTATAGAACCTAGTTTTTGTCCTGATTTCAGTCATGTCCTTGTCTCCACGCCAAATAGTCTTGGCGTCCTGTCCAAAATAAAATCTGGATAAAACTTTTTCTGGCAAGATTACATTGTATGATAATCTTTGACCACTAGTCTGCCGCTTCAACAGGTTTTTCCCTGACCCACTGTTTCTTTGATTTTGGATCACCAAATTTTCTAAATTACTCCCAAAATATACGTGTGTTCCTTCCTTTATTCATTTTAAGGGGCACAGATGATTCCCATAACAGAAAGTCAAGGGAAAACCCTCGGTTCAACCTATATTTTGCCAAGCACCGGTAGCGCAGTCGGTGGCGTATAGGTTTTGAGAACAGAGGACGGCTGGTTCATATTTCGTGGATTGATGAGTCATTGCGACAGGGTTCATTCCTCTCTCACCGCTGGTCATTGTTTCAACGAAGGTTATGTGGGAAAGCAGCCACTGGCTTGGGAAGAATATTGTGCGAAGTACTGGTACGAGACACTCCAGGAAAGCATGGATAGGTGCATTTGCCGCCGCGATATAACTGAAATATTGTTGAGAACGACGTTAAACTATAATAAGCACTAACATTTATAGCCGCGTAAAGATTTAAAAATTCTACGAAATGCAACCGCAATTTAGGGGGTCGCAAGTCAAAGCCGCATTTAGACAACTGTTGGATTGGGCGATGAAAGTATTATACCTAGCTTTTATACTTAGTTTAATATTATGTTCTTTTCTCACCGCCAAATAGTCTGGGCGTCCTGTCCAAAACAAAATTTAACCAGCCAGAATAGCTTAAGTGGAAGAGCGTAGCGCTTGTTAATGTCAAGTCTTGGGCCATTTGAGGGTGTTGGTTCGTTCTCTACCGCTTGCCATCTAAAATTATTAATAGTCTTTTGCATGAAGCGCTAAACCGAGGTCCCGGTTGACGCTTCTATACACCGAGCACTTTAAAAGAACCTGGCGTAAAGTCGGATGGGTTTCGTCCTGTATCTTGCACTTTTGCCCGTAACATAACCAACAGTCTACAGGGGGGCGGAGTAGAAAACATTGTGAGAAAAGGAGAAAATGCTGGTAACCAGCATTTTCTCCTTTTCTCACAATGTTTCAAAAACCTCTTCCATCAAAGTAGTTACAACACCAGATTGTTGCTTAAAGGGACAATATGAGATAATATTTTTGTCTCTGTTTTAGAGAAAAAAATGTGGCAATTTCGAAGCTGACAAGAATATGTCTAACAAATCCAACAATACGAGGGTTGTTCAAAAATTATCCGGATTTTGCCTTATAAAAAATTATTTGCGAAGCAATCATGCTAAAGTTTGCATCATTCTCTATCGGAATTCAATCCACGCATATCTGTGCGTATTTTATATTCTTCTTTCATAAAACGCGCTCGCAGTTGCCATCGAAAATGCCATGGTAACGTGTTCTCGGCGCAGCGCAAAATATTATATCTATACCCGCCCTTCTCTTGTACATATCGTTTCTCTCGTAACTGATTACATTATGAAATTTAAGCAGAATACACGATTTGGAGCTACTTACATCGTGATTAAATTTGACGTCATTTCACGGTTAAATGCTTCAGAAAATCGCGTTTAAATACAGTTGGGGTAAAAGTTTTGAACGTTAAAGATGGCGTCAACTGACCGTCTGGAAATCCGGTCCATAATAAAATTTTGCCAGCAGGTAGGAGAAACTCCGACAAACACATACAAAAAAAAATATCATGGCGAAAGGGAATAATTCGGTCACACGGACACTGGTGTATGATTGGCATAGACGCTTCAAAGAAGGGGAAGAAAGCATTAACGACCGAGAAGGAAGAGGTAGAAAGAAGGAAATACCAGCAACGTGTGTAACGTCCATTGGCGAGGCCCTGAGGCGAGATCGGCGTTTAACAGTGCAGACCTTATCAGAGACCTTCGACAATGCCTCATCCCATACTGCAGGGGCCACAGATCTGGAGCTGGCTTTACTTGGACTTGAGACCGTGACCCATCCGCCTTACTCTCCAGATTTGACACCATTTTTTCCAAACCATAAAGCCACAACTAAAGAGTGAGAAGTATCAGTCCCTTCAAGAACTGCGAGTTGCAACACGTTTAATTACAAAGCAGTACAAGTCCGAGTGGTAAGGGAATGTTTACAGCCAGTGGGTACGCCGTCACCGACGATGCATACAGCATGGGGGGCGAGTACTTCGAGAAAGAATAGGTAACGTTGCCTGATGACTTTCCAACGACGCTGATGACGTCGTATATTGTAGCGTTTCGTGCGCCGGTTCCTAGTACCTGTGCATGTTTGATTGCATGTGAAATCAACATGTATTGTTCGATTGTTGAAATATTTTGCACTTTTGTACATAATGAATGTCGTTTTACGATGCGTGGACTTTTGTCGCATTACGTTAACTCGTTAAAAATGTATAGACTTAATCCGGATAATATTCGAACAACCCTCGTATAAATCAAAATTAGTCTGCAAAATTAGTCTGGTTGGTGAATTCGAACCCTGGTCTTTGAAACTGTTGAAAACCTTTAGGAAAAAGGAGAAAAATGCTGGTTACTATCATTTTCTCCTTTTTCCACAGCGTTTTTCATTGTTTCATAGACAATCCATCTAATCTTAACCAGATGTAAGTTGTCGTCTGTAAATGCTTTCAATTTAGACAGATCTAATTTAATGTCGTCTGCCAAGGAGTTTAACCGGAAGTAATACATGGTAGTCTTGGATACGAAATTACGATCTTCCATAGCAACAACAATATTAGTTAGTTTTCCGGAAATAAACCTGGTGAATCAGAATTTGGAGAACACGCGGCACCGATTTCGTTGTTTAGGAAATGCATTTCCGGTAGATATCCAACTAATGTACTTTTATTGTTTCGCAGTCTATAACATGTCAGATATTTTTGGAAAAGTACTATTTGGAGGAGGGGCCGTCTGAGACGCAGTCTTTAAGGTGTTGAACTTGTATTTTAGGGGTTAAGGGTTGGATCCAAGATAGTGGCGCGGGTCGCGTTTAGTTTAAGGTCTACGGCCCCTAACTCTCATGTTAAAAGACAGAAGCTGCCGAGATTGGCCGAATAGCCTTTACGAAAACGTCGATGTTACACGATATTTACCGATGAGTTAGTGGGTCTACGGCCCCTAACTCTCATATTAAAAGACAGAAGCTGCCGAGATTGGCCGAATAGCCTTTACAAAAACGTCGATGCTACACGATATTTACCGATGAGTTTGTGAGTCTACAGCCCCTAATTCTAATATTAAAAGACGGAAGCTGCCGAGATTGGCCAAATAGCCTGTACGTAAACGTCGATGTTACACGATATTTACCGATGAGTTTGTGAGTCTACGGCCCCTAACTCTCATGTTAAAAGACAGAAGCTGACGAGATAGACCGAATAGCCTTTACGAAAATGTCGATGTTACACGATTTTACCGATGATTTAGGGGTCGTAATCCTAAAACCTGTTGAGTTCACATCAGTTTTAACAACAGGATTTTACAACTTATATTAATCACTCTCGACAAATAGCTGATGAATAAGTCTCATAAGCTACCTATTCTCGTTGATTGCTTCCTTGAAACCTGAAAGATACATCTCTACTTGTTATCAGCTAGTTTTCAGCCAATTTTTCTTACCCATTTCATCCTTATTTTTTTGAAACTATAATCACTCTTGTATCTTCATGCCAAATGTTGCCCCTGATAGCTGCAAAGTTGCACAAATTACGGAGGATAGAAAATGCATTTTATGCTTTAGAAGGCCTTCAAAGCAACCGCTGTTGTCGTTTCCGGTTTTAAATGTAGACAATCCCTTGAGTTTTTCTATCCCTTACACCATATATATAGGTAATATTTGTATGTTTACGTAGCTGAGCCATTCTAAACACTTTTTCAATTTTAACAGCTTTTTTGTTTTTTTCTTCTTTTTCTCTCTAGCTTTAAGGATGTATCTTTAAACAGTACTTACTCTGTGATTCGAGTAGTTCGAAAGTAGACCCCACTCATCACTGGATTCTAATCCATGAACCGTTTATGTGAGGGCAGAGGTTCGACCCCTACTTTACTGTCGCCAACGATTCACGGGTCACGTTGGTGTGTTCTTTGGTATTGCACTGCATAGCTCAAAACTAGTGCCGGTAAAAAGGAAGGCAAGGTAACATATTAACCTTGTTCTGTGAAAAGGGGGCTTAATGCATTTGCAAAAAGTATCCACCCAGGTCAGCCTGCGCAGTCTGCGCAGGCTGACCTGTATGGATACTTTTTGCTATTGGTCAATTTTCTGCATGCCAAAGGATCAGTATACCTCATGATTCAGTCAGTTGTTAGACAAAATCGATTTTATGGATCCATAAACATGTAATGACGTGCTTGGTATACTGTCGCAGTAATATAGCTGCACTAATCTTGAACGAGGTGAAGACTGCCTCTGTTTGAACCTCTTTTAGTTTAACCCTTCACCGACCAATTTCTTGTTTTCAAGGCCCAGAAACAGAGGGCTTTTTGAAAAATGTGGGAAAGGATACAATGCTGATCACCAGCATTTTTCTTCTTTTTTCCTCAATGTTATCTGCCTTGTCAAAGACAAATTCTCTTAACCAAGTTACATTTAATTTCTACTCTGAAAATGCCTTTAAAATGGACGTTTTCAAAACTTTGCCGTCTGGGAAAGGGTTAACCAGTCTACCGTACGAGAATCTCCGCTCTCTTTTTTCCGTAAAGATACATCCTTACAGCTAGAGATAAAAAAAAAACTCGAAAGTGTTTAGAATGGCTCAGCTGAGTAAACATAGATAAATTACCAATATATATGGTGTAAGGGAGTAGAAAAACACAAAGGATCTATCTGTCTTCATTTAGAACCGAAAACGACAACAGCGATTGCTTTGAAGGCCTCCAAAACACGAAATGCATTTTCTATATTTGTCTTAATCTGTGCAACCTTGCAGCCATCAAGGGCAACATTTGGCATGAAGATACAAGAATGATTATAGCTTCATAAATTAAAGATAAAATTGGTTTTAAAAAATGGATGAAAACGAGTAAAGATGTATCTTTAAAATTTGCTTTCTGATAAAGGGGTAAAGGCAATTAAGAATGAAATGTGTTAAAACTGACTAAAAACTGCCTAAAAACGAGCATTGATGTATCTTTAAGAGTGATCAAGAAATCCTGGGATAGATTCAACTGGTAGCTCCCTGGGGAAAAAAAAAAAAGATTAGTGCATTTTCGTGATGCTGCGAGTATACTACACAAGTCATCGCATAACATAAATCCATCTTGCCTTAAAGCCGGACGAATCATGAAATAGAAAGGTCCTCTCACTTGCAAAAAATACACCGAAAGCTAAAAAGTTTCGAGCCAGGTCCGCGCAGGCTGAACTGGGTAGACACTTTTAGCAGATTTATTTAACCACCGTTTCACAGAGCATGGCTCTTAAATTCTTTATTAATAGCAAGTGAATAAATAGGAATTTGTGATTGGTCAACAATGTAGACATGTTTATTTTAAGGGGACCTGTCCATTTGCTGGCAAATTTACGCCATCTTTTTTTTCAAGATATTTCCTGTTCCGCCCAAAACATCTAACTCCGTACAAAATTGCTGGTGTCTAACTATGTCTCATCGGATTTCCGCCTGATTAATAACACTAAATCACGTGGCTCGAAGACACTGTCACAGCATTTAATTGGAAAACCGGAGTTTTAATGGCTTCGCCATCGATTCCCAAGCTACAAAAAGGTCTTGAAACGACCCCCCCACCCCCGGAAAAATATTGAAACACAAGTTATTAGCAAGGAAAAAAAAAAAACCCTCCGAAATGGAATTGTAAAAGAAGACGAAATTGAACGTCAAGATTCATTTGAAGTGGGGGGTTAAAAACCAATAAGTGAACAGGTCCAAAAATTTGATAAATGACTTTCGTTTTTTACGTCTTAAACTTTTTCTATTTATTTTTTAACTATTAAACTATAATAAGATAAAAATTGTCTTTTGCGGACGATGAAGGTCAAGATCAGACTGCACAGAACGTGCAGTATGATCTTGGATCTACATCGCTTGCTTCTTCATTAAAAATGATGACGAACAAGTCTTTCAAATTGTATTTAGACTTTATTCCAGTCCTCTGAATAAATTGAAATTATTTTTAGCCATACTCTGTAAAAAGCGGGTTTCAAGCATCTGCAAAAAGTATCGACCCATGTCAGCCTTCGCATTCCTGGCAGGCTGACATGGGTCGAAACGTTTTGCTATTTGCAAATTGTCCGCATGTCCAAGGACCATTCTAACTCATGATTCAATCAGTTGTCAGACAAAATGGATCGTTTCTCCAAATCACCATTATAATTATGGATCCATAAAATTCATTTTATCGATTAACCGACTGAATAATCAGGTACATTGTTCCTTGGACATGCAGAAATTTACCCAATAGCAAAAAGTATCGACCGAGGTCAGCCTGCGCGGACTGCGCAGGCTGACCTAGGTCGACACTTTTTGGAGATGCATTAAGCCCCCTTTTTCACAGAGCACGGCTTATTTACGAATAAACCACGAAGAAATACCAAAACATTTGGAAACTTACTGGTCAATGATATCACCTTGAAAAGCTATTGCAATACGGACGAACAGAAAAAAAATCACAGAGAGAGAAAATTTGTCATTCGTAAAGTAATTGTGTACGGAGAAAAAAACGCATTTCATTGAATCGCAAATGTCTTTTTTATGAGCACGTATTAGGACTACTATTAGATGCTATCACCGTATAAATCCGAGGTTTTCCCATTAAAGAATTACTTCCCCATTAGTTCTGCACCAACTCAGCTTCCGGTGTCATGAAACATGCGCAATTTATGTAAGAGCATAAGCCCGGAACAAATTATTGTCGGCATTTAGAGAAGAGGTCTTCAGACATTCGGCATACGTCGGGTGATCCATTGATCTGAATCTTGAAGCTTGATAAACACATACACGGTATATTTCTTCGCCGGAAATACACCGCTTTACCGTTCTTAAATCGTAATACTCAACTTAGAAAGCAAGCAGTAGTCACAATTTTCCGTGGGGATCTTTATAAATACATTTTTCCGTTGACAAATAGTTTGTACATCTATTTTCGAACTCGGTCTATCAATTACGTTGTATTTTTGAGCGATACGTTACTTATAACCATGGCTATTGTTGCAATTGCTAATCGATTAACATGGGCGTCGCCATGCTTAAGATCATGCGACTAGAGTATTTCAAACTGGAAAGCCCCTTGATACAGACCAGGTTAGATCTAGGTACGGAATCGGCCGAGTTGTGACGAGTGGTCTTCAAACCCATTTGCTATTATTGTCGGGGTCCTGCAGGGCTCAGTGGTAGAGTCAAGGACACGTAACTTGGAGACCCAGAGTTAGAGCCTTACTGGAAGCATTGGGTTTTATGTGGAAGTGTTCTTTGGCAAGACACTTCATAGTCCTAGCCTAGAACTGTGAAACCCGGGATATACATGAATAAGCGAGCTTCCACCTTCATATGACGGAAATAATGTTGAAAACGGAGTAAAACACCAATCATTCGATAAAATAATCAATAAATCAACCATTTGCTTCTATTGTCGTCTCACAATTTTGTTTTCATGGTCCATATAATGCTGCAAGAAGGAAAGATGGTATATTTTTTTGTATGACACCAAGTGCTTCTTTTGTCGTCTAGCTGTGTGTTTTTTATGGTCCATATATAAGGCAAACAGGAAAGATGGTATATTCATTGACATGATACCACCTGCTTCTATTGTCGGCTGTATTTTTATGGTCCAAGAAGGTATATTTTTTGTATGACACCATTTACTTCTACTGTTGTCTCGCTCTTTGCTTTTATGGCCCATATATCAGGCAAGCAGGAAAGATGGTATGTATATTCATTGGCATGATACCACCTACTGGCGTCTTTATTTCATCTTGTTTAAGGATCACTGCCGGGCCCCGGTATCTCTGTCGGTAGCGTGCAGAACTTGAGAACACGGGGTCCAGGGTTCGATCCTTGGCTACGACGCCTGGCTCGGCCAATTTCTTTCCGAGGATTGATTATAGTCACTGCGACAGGATTCATTCCTCTCCCACCGCTGACCATTGTTTCGACGATGATTATGTGGGAAAGCAGCCAGTGGCTTGGAAAGAAAATTGTGCGGAGTACTGGTAAAAGAGACTCCAGGAAAGCATGGATAGGTGCACTGGCCGCTGCGATATAACTGAAATAATGTTGAAAACGGCGTTAAACACCATTCAATCAATCAATCAATCATTACGGATCACTTTTAACTCTTTACCAAACAACGATAGTTTAGACTCGACCATATTGAAAGCATCTGCAGACAATAAAATAAATGTAACTGACATAATTATTTCTGTCTTTGATAGGGTAGAAAACATCGTGGGAAAAGGAGAAAATGCTGGTTATCAGCATTTTCTCCTTTTCCCATCATGTTTCCAAAATCCTTCTTTCGTCAAGGTCGTGAAAACTCGGAATTTTGTTGTAAAGATTTAAAGTAAATGTTGCAGAAGAGGATTACTCGTTACTAAAAGAAATACTGTGCGAAATTATGTCAAAAGAAATTCTAAAAAACCTTGTATAGGTACGAGCTCGTATGCTGGCCGCCTCTGGGCCCTTTTAGATTTGCTTCCTGCATAGGGTTTCTATTGGGAAAAATCGAAAATTTTGCTTTCTTGTAAAGGGGGAAAGGCAATGAAGGAGAAATTTATCGCTGGCGTGCGCATGCGCCTTGCTTTCAGATCTTGAAATGTTATCCACAGTATCGGACAATGTAGACCTAAGATCAGATTGCTCCTTCCGCGTAGTCTGATCTTGATCTATATTGTCCGAAAAAATCTCTGGTAATACTTGTATCATTGAAAGGGTGACCTGTTTACCAGACGACAAAACTTTACTCTTAAAATACATATTGAAAGTATTTGCAGACCGATATAGCTTTTTTTTTTTTTATCAGTGTGGGGTCAACAATGTGTAAGAAAGGGTGGTCGGATATCTTTAGGGCAACAAAGTTTCCTTGAAAGTCAGGTATCTCATTAGTAAATCATTTACCAGACGACGACAAAGTTTAGACTTGTCCAGACTGAAAACATTTGCAGACGACATATCCATTGTTGCCCAAATGAAGGGATTTGCCTGGGAATAGGTTAAAATATTATTGAAAAATTAAAATAATGAGAAAAGTATTGTTTCCAGTATTTACTCCTTTTCCCATAATATTTTACAATGCCTTCTTCCTCAAGATTGTAAAGAACAATAGATAAAGTTTGCTAAAGACTAAGGGCGTTGCTCTGCAAATCGGAAATATTGGTTCAAACCCTAATTTCGACGGGTTCCTGCATGGCTTAGTGGCAAAGTGTAGCACTCGTAACCTGGAGGTCCCGTGTTTTAGCCTCACTGGAATCACTGACCTTTTCATGGGAGTGTCCTTGGGCAAGACACTTCAGAGCCCTTGCTTAGTACTGGTGAAACGCAGGACATACACGAATATGTGAGCTGTTGCTGTGATATGACTGTTAAAAGCGGCGTCAACCACCAAGCAAGCAATCAATCAACCTTGTCTCGGTGCTGTTCACGTGAGACTGCCCTTCAGCACGACACAGTAGAAACCCATGGTTGTGTTTGTCAAACAAAGCGAAAAGGTTTTCAAGAGCATGATTGAAATACTGTTGAAAGAGGTATAAAGATAATTAAACAAACAATTTCTCCGCAGCCCCATTTCCGGGTGCCCTTTACCCTTATTACACAAGAATGCTAAAGTTAAAAAAATCCAGACTGATAGCTCAGTAAGAACCAAAAGATTCTGATTTTAAAGCTATTTTCGCCGGGAAAAAAAAAATCATACCATATCGGACAGTGTAGATCAAAGATCAGACTGCACGTTCTGTGCAGTCTGATCTTGATCTACACTGTCCGCAAAAGTGTCTTGAGTCATGCTTATTAGCTAAGGGGTAAGCTCTTTGGTCTTGGCAATCCACGTAAATTCATAATACGTGTTTTTCATGAGGAGTACAAAATGATATGGAGAGCTCACATCCGTTTTCACAAGCCGCAAAGTTTACCCTCTCTACCTTTCTCTCGTTACCCCATATGCAACTTTATGGCGATGCTCATTTGAAAACCGCTTGAGAAAAAGGAGAAAGAAGCTTTTTGCCCGCCCGGGTGGCTCAGTGGTGAGCGTGTCGGACTCATGACCTAGTGGTTGTGAGTTCGATACCCGGTTGAGGCGAACTTTCTTTCCGGCGTATTTTCGCCTCTCACCTCTGCTGAAGCATGTGAGAAAAGTAGTCGGTGGCTTTGGAAAGAAAGTTGTGTTAGTACTGGTGTGAGAAAGCCAGGAAACACATGTGCGTCACCGACCGCCATGATATGACCTTAGCTGTTAAAGTGGCGTTAAACCCCAATACAACCAATACAACCAACCAAGAAGCTTTTTATTGAAAAAATAAAATGAATTTGGGAATTCGAGGCTAGAAAGAAAATATTGTGAAATGTGTGGAGAAATTAGGACAAACGTGATATTCTCAGTTTTGTCTTATGCTATATCAGAGCCCAGCCCCGGTAGCTCAGTCGGTAGAGTACAGGACTTGAAAACAGGGGGTTACTGGTTCGATCCCCGGCTCGGCCAATTTCTTTCAGAGGATTGATGATAGTCGTTGCGACAGGATTCATTCCTCTCTCACCGCTGACCATTGTTTCGACGATGGTTATGTGGGAAAGCAGCCAGTGGCTTGGAAAGAATATTGTGCAGAGTACTGGTAACAGAAACTCCAGGAATGTATGGATATATGCACTGGCCGCCGCAATATAACTGAAATATTGTTGAAAACGGCGTTAAACACCATACAATCAGTCAACCAATATGCTGTATCAGGCTTGTTTAGTCCAGTTAGTTTTTATGTTGCATAAGGAGAAAAGTACAAAACACAGTCTCACAAACTCCTCTACAGTGTTTCCGGAAAGTAAGGTAACACTGTTGCACGTTTATAAAGTGGCTTTTAATTATAGATGAACAGTTAAATATATATTCATGTTTTATAAAACATGTAAGTTTTTTTGTGTGGTAATTTCATTCAATTTTCATTACATTATACAAGATAGATTATTGAATGAAATTATCATTTTATAAACATGTAGATATATTTTTACCTATTCGTCTGAAATTAAAAGCCATTTTATGAATATACATAGGTGTTACCTTACTTTTCGGACACCCTGTACATTCGACGAAATTTTCATACATGTCCGTATCAGAGCATAATGCAGACGTCAAATTTAATGTGGTTCAAATAATGGATTTTGTTTTGAAAGAGTATAGAATATTTCGGGAAAAGAATAAATATGATTTACAGCATTTTCTCCATTTCCCACATTTGTTTTCAGAGTCCAACTCGTCGTCGGAGTTGTTAAAACTTGGGGCTTTTTTGTAAAGTAAGACATTATATGGATCATTTTACGGAAAAAGGGGCAGTTATATCAAATACATATAAACCATGTGAAAAGAGGGTTTAATGCACCTGCAAAAAATATCGGCCCAGGTCAGCCTGCGCAGTCCGCGCAGGCTGACCTGGGTTGAGACTTTTTGCTTTTAGTAAATTTTCCGCATGTCCAAGGACCATTCTATACCTAAGGCTTCATTTGGTTTTCAAACAAAACGGTTTTTATGGATCTATGAATATATGATGACTTGCTTGGTACAATGCATGCCAGAGATGTATTAAGCCTTCTTTTGCAAGTGCATGGTTCATAGTAAGCTGCATTTTTTTTTTTTCAGTCACAGATTTCTGCTGTATGGACGCCAAAAAGGGGTATGCTTGATGTATGATGTGATGCTTTGTTCTCTGTTCCGTGTTCAGCCTTTATAATACACTACCGTGTATTACTAATCTGAGACATGTATCCCTTTACAAACAATGTGGGAAAAGGGAGAAAATAAAGGTAACTAGCATTTTCTCCTCCTCCAACCCCACCCCCCTCCCGCCGGCCTCCTTCTCTCGTTTCCTATCCTTTTACAGGTGCTTCGAACCACTTTTCTAAAAAAAACGGCTTTCTGTGATATAATTTTCCACTTGTGCTTTCCATCATTTTAGCCACATTTAGTTTGCCGTCATGCTTCAAATGGTTCAAATATAAGCAAGTCGGAAATGTTCTACTCGTTGACAAAATTATTTCATTTAACCCTTTCAATCAGGAAAAATAGCCGAAATATTGTTTTTCAATGTTGTTTTGGCTGGAATATGTAATGAAGTAGCGGTCAGTGTAGATTCAAGATCAGACTGCACTTTCTGTGCAGTCTGATCTTGATCTTCACTGTCCGCAAAAAACTACTTAAGTTGGTTTCAGCATAAGATTTATGCACTGGCGACCGGGTTAAAAAAAAAAAAAGATATTTTCAATCTAGTTGCTGTAAATTTGTTTTACGAGGTACTCAGAAAATAAAACAAAAATGTTCAGGAACCTTTCCTTGTTCACGATCAGGGGAAAAAAATGTTCTCAACTTTTAATCATAAGTTTAGAGTCGAAAAAGCCGTGTCAAGCACCTCAAGAGTTTGACTTTGTTTTTAGTTACGCGGACATTTTAAGACAAATATCTAACAGTCGTATCAAAATTCCGCGGTTGCTACCTCGAGCCTCCGCTAGGAGGCGTCATTGGCGCACGAACTCTAGCCCCGTCACAGATTTATCTCTGAATATCATAATCCTCCGTAATGTCCGCATAGAGTTTTTGTAAAAAATTAACTCTGTTGGAGGAAGATACAGAAAAAAAGCTGGTTTAGAGACCATCTCTATTCAACCGGACAACAATGTCTTAATACTATCTCAAATAATTCTGTGTTTAACGATTATGACGAAAAAGCCTCTTGATAACATTGTGGGAAAGGGAGAAAATGCTGGTAATCAGTATTTTCTCTTTTTCCCACAACGTTTTTTGTTCACTAGAATCACATTTGAGTCACATTAAATTTTTCGTCCGTAAATGCTTCGGATTTAGACCAGTCCAAAATTTTGGCGTTTTGAAGGAGTTAAACCTTTTTACCACACAATCCCGAGTTTTAATGACTGAAATAGAAAGCTTTTGAAATTACTGTGAAAAAAGAGGGGAGGAAAATGCTGATACACCCAATATTTTCTCCTATTCCCACGATGTTTTCTACCCTTTCACAGCCCAAAAGACATCATTCCAGCCACATCTAAATTTTTGTCTGGAAATGCATCTGCTGTCCCGCAGGCTGACTTGAGTCAAAACTTTCTTGCTGTGTGCAAATTTTCTGCAAGCAAGAGGACCATTCTACTTTATGCTTCAGCCGTTATAGACAAAATGGATCCCTGGTTTGCGACGACTTGTTTAGTATGATACATTACATAGGAAAATCACGGTCCTTCCCTCTCTTCTCAGAGTGCACCTCATTATTATGTGTGCAAGTACGGTGTGGATACTATATATTCTATATTGTTGCCATTTGTATCTACATGGATATGTAAGTTGCCACTTCGGTCTAAGACCTTGAGATTTATGAAATGAATGATTGATTTTCCGTATTGGCGACAGCCCAAGAAAGGCTGTTAGTTATGTTAGGGGGATAGTGCAAGACACAGGACGAAACCCATCCTAAGTTACGCCTGGTTCTTTAACGTTCTCGGTGTATAGCACCGTCACATACATATAGGACCTCGCTTTAAGGTCTCAACCCAAAGATTATTGGTAATTCTTAGATGGCCAGCCAAGGAGCTCGAACCCACACCCTCAGAGACTTCATGTTTACATGTCTCACGCTCTACCACTTGAGCTATTCTGGCTGGTCTATAAAATAAATACACTGTTACCAGGTATGTTAAGGGTGATGTGACTTCGGAATTCCAAGACCAAGCACTTTTTGGTAACTCCTTATCATTGCTTTTGATGGGAAAAATCAACAACCTGGAGTGACACTGTGACTGTTAAAAGTGTATAGAAAATATTTTTCGGGTGTCCAAATATTTGGAAAGCTTTGCAAACCGTGTGTCTCCAGTGTCAATACTTTACATTCCTTCCAAAATCGTGACCCATATTCTTCGTATAGGATAAAGAAAACAGCTTGAAACATAGATTCCATGAAACGGGAAAAGGTACTTCAAATATTTGAATTAATAATTGCTCTCAGTTCCAAGCCATCTGATTGGCTGAGGCATAACCAATCAAATTCTGTATCATATTTTTTCAGGTGTTGTTGTTGTTTTGATCGTTTTATCGGTCAATGATTTCACTACAATAACGATGCTGGTGTTGATAATTCAGTGTTTTTCTGAATTTAAAGTTTGGCTACGAATCAGTGATAATCGGGTTCTTAGAAATAGAAATAATTAAATAAGCCATGATCTGTTAAAAGAGGAGCTTATTGCATTTGCAAAAAGTATCGACCCAGGTCAGCCCGCGTAGTACGCGCAGGCTGATTTGGGTTCATACCTTTTTTTTTTTTTTTGTAAATTTTCTGCATGTCTAAGGACCATTCTGCCTCAGGATTCAGCCAGATGTTAGACAAAATGGATTCTGATTGATCCACACTATTATGTGATGAATTGCTAGGTAAAATGGAACACGGAGATGCATACACCATTATCTTGCTAAATAGCTGAAATGAAACTTTCAGGCCGATAGTAAACGAGAAATATCTTTTAAAAATGAAAGACGGGGTAAATTTGCCCGCAAATGGGCAGGGGCCCTTAGAATAAAAATGTCTACATATTTGACCAATCACAAATTTCTATTTATTCTTTTTTCATCAGCAGCAAAAAATAGGTCAAAAGCCAGCACATTCAGCTACGCCGAAAAAAAAAAATTTCAAAGGTATTTTTTTTTGCGGGAAGGGGAGAAGATATCTCCATATCGGGCAGTGTAGATCCAAGATCAGACTGCACGTTCTGTGCAGTCTGATCTTGATCTACACTGTCCGCAAAAGGTCATTGAGTCGCGCTTAGCAGCCGAAGAGTTAAATTCCGTTTTGCCAAAGTATGGCACAAGTACTTATGTGGGTACTGTACTGTGGGAGGACATCTATAGTACTAGTCAAGTATGAGAGTCATAGTGATAAGATAACGAGAATCCGATCCATTCCCATCTTCAAACGGCTTGTTAATTTCTCTCAGTGATCAATATTTGAAAGCATTGTGGCAAAAAGAGAATTTTTCGTAAAAGTTTCTTCTTTTGACAAGTATTTTTTTTTTCTTACAAATATATAAACCTGAAAGGCCCAGTAGAATCCAAAATATCACAGCAGGTGTCATAATACATTTAAATTTGAATCATACCATTTAAAAGTATAGAAAATATTATGGAGATGACACTCGGTTATCATTTAGTCGGGCCATGTGTTAGTCGCTTGCAGAAAAAAGAATTTTAAAATCAGGGAAAAAGTAAACAAAAGACACAGCTACCTGGCAGGTTTTAACCTAGTTTTGAAATTAATTTCTCTGTCAGCGACTAACACTTGGACCCACCGAACAATGACAGATTGTCATCTTCACAATAGTTTCCATACTTTTAAATGGTATGATATGAATTTAAATGCTTTTAAACATCCGCTTTGTTTACTTTTGGGCTTTATTGTCACTTTAATCAAAAGACCTATCAATGAAAGTAAGAAGCAATCCATTAACACGTAACCACACAATCCCGAGTTTTAACAACCCAGAGGAGGAAGACTTTTGAAAACAACTTGAGAAAAGGAGGAAATGCTGGTTACCAGCATTTTCTCCTTTTCTCTCAATCTTTTCTACACATTTAAAAGGGAATCTTATTATTTAAGCTAAATCCAATTTGTTGTCTTCAAAAGTTTACAATTTGGACAAAACTTAGTCTAGAATTGTGTTGTTTGGAATAAAGTTAAACAGATGGTCGTAAATCTCAAGTTCAATTCTATTTACTTTTACCAAAATGTTAGACAAGTCAAAGCACTTGCAGGCGACAAATTAAAATTAGCTCAAATGATCGACTTTGCGTTTTTATAGGTAGAAAAAAATGTGGGAATAGGAGAAAATGCTGGTTACCAGCATTTTCTCCTTTTCTCAATTTTTTTTTTAAAAGTCTCATGTTTTCATGAGGGTCTTTAAAACACGATTTTTTATTTGCTATACGGTCTATTGAAGGAGAGATGTAAAACACAGTTGTCTTTGGAAGCAGATGGTGTCTAAGTACAGATGCTCTCTAAGGAAGATTTGTTGGCACTTTTAAAGCACTACAGTATAATTTTCAAAGTATTAAACCATGATTTTTGTAGGCTTTCAATACAAGTATTTTACTGGCTTTTTTTTTTCAAAGCTGTCTGCAACTTATTTGTTCAAAAAGTAATGGGACAAATTGACACTACGGTTTTATCGTGTCACTTTGTTTCATTTTCTTCGGTTTTTTTTTTAAAGATACATCTTTACTCTTTCTGAGCCAGTATTTAACCCATTTCATCCTTATTTTATGAAACTATAATCTTATTTGTGTTTTCATGCCAAATGTTGCCCCGGACGGCTGCAAGGTTGCACAGATTACAACGGATAGAAATTGCATTTCATGTTTTGGAGGCCTTCAAAGGAATCGCTGTTGTCGTTTCCGGTTTTTCCATCCCTTACACCATGTGTATTGGTAATTTATCTATGTTCACACAGTTGAGCCATTCTACACACTTTCAAGTTTAAACAGCTTTTTTTTTTACCTCTAGTTATAAGAATGTATCTTTAAGGTTTGATTGTTTTCTCATTACCATCCCCCCCCCCCCAAAAAAAAAAGAAACAGAAGACAAAATTTAGACCCGTCCAATTTGAAAGCAGTTGCAAACGATAAATCAAAATAAATTAAATGATGCAATTTGTCTTCGAAAGGGTAGAAAACATTGTGGGAAAAGGATAAAATGCCGGTCTTTACCACATTACGTTGTCTGAAATTTCAGTAAGGATTGGTTTGCCTTTAAAACTTTTATCGTCAAGTAAAGACTTTAAGGATACGTCCTTACAGCCAGAGAGAAAAATGCTGTTAAAATGTAATAGACTGTAAAATGGTTCAGAATTTAGTCAGCTGTGTAAACATAGATAAATTACTGATATACATGGTGTAACGTATAAAAATATGTATCTGAAATCTTCGATTTAAAACCGGAAACGTCACGACAGTGATTTCTTTGATGACCTCCAGAAAACGAAATGCATTTTTTGTTGGTTCAAATCTGTGCAACCTTGCAACCGTCAGGGGCAACATTTGGCATGAAGATATCAGAATCTGAATTCTTCTTATTTAAAACCGAAAACGTCACAACAGTGATTTCTTTGATGGCCTCCAGAAAGTGAAATGCAATTTCTATCGGTTGTACACAGTCTATGCAACTTTGCAACTGTCAGAGGCAACATTTCGCATAAAGATACAAGAATAATTATACGTGGGGTGATCAGAAAGATCGTGATCCACCTCGTTATTTTGAAAACTACTACACTTAGGATTACACAAATTTGCATAGATGAGCATTAATTATCTGGTAACTGACTCACGCTTTCAAATGTTGTCATATTAAAGTAGGTAAAGTATGACGTCATTTTAATGACGTCATATACTGCATTAGTGGTCCAAAATATCGGACGACGTTTTATTTGAGCCGAGAGTAATCATAAAGTTTTGCGTCAAACTCGGAAAGTATTTATCGGAAACCAAAACCGATTTAGAAACAGTTTAAGGGGACTCTGCACTCAAGGAATCTGATATTCGTACATGGATCGGACACTGAATCTAAACGACAAAGCAGCGTATTGAAACATCCAATATCGCCTTCCGCTACTACAGCCAACCTTTCTAAGTCACTTGGTAAAGTTATCTACATCAAGTATTTCTGTTCTCCTGTTTTTCTTCTAAATCATGTTGTATCTTTACATACTACAGTCAATTCTGAGTTTTATGCCCACATTATTCAAATAAATTTCACGAACACCATACGAAAAACACAGCCAGAAGTCCTGCGGAGTGACGTCAATTTACACCAAGATAACGCCCTAGCTCACAAAGCCACACTTGTACTGGAAACTTTGCAAAAACTAAACAAAGAAACACTTGCCAACGCTCCTTATAATTTAGTCCTGACTCCATGTGACCTCTGACTAGTTCCTGTATTGAAAGATTTTCTAAGTGGCATACACTACGAGAGCAGAGAGGAGCTAACCCTCGCTACGGCCAGGTCCTTCATAGTAACGTCACGTGACGCGCTCCCACACGTGCTTCGCGCGTCGAAATCAAGAATGAATACATGCATAGAACTCAAAGGAGGTTACTTTCAAAAATAGTGAACACTCCAAGTTGTTTTTTATAACAATATTCAGATACTGGTCCACTTTCTTTCTGATCACCCCTCGTAGTTTGATAGAAATAGGATGAAACGGGTTAAAAAAAAAACTGGCTGAAAACGAGTATGGATGTATCTTTAAGTGAGAGATACTTGTAGTCCAGAGTGGCAAGATAATCAGAAACTTGACAATGATAACCAGTAACTTGATAATGTCACAGATAACGGAAATGTAAATATTTTTGTCGCAGATCCCACAGGCACTTGCTTTAACTCTATAACACCACAATCCCGACTTTTAACGACCCTCACATAGGAAGGCTTTTGAAAACATTGTGAGAAAAGGAGAAAATGCTGATATCCAGCATTTTCTCCTTTTCCCACAATGTTTTCTAACCTATCAGAGACAACTACCCTGATATGAGCAGCATTTGATATGACGCCTGCAAGTGCTTTCAAATTTATAACAGTATAAAATTTTGTCGTTTGGTGAAGAGTAAAAGGGAGTAATTTAGTGTTTATGTGGTTAATCAAAGTTTCTTGTAAAATACCGATTTAAAGAGCTACGGTGAATATATTTTTTGTTACAATCGTATTAACTGTACGGTTACATCCGATGAAAAAAAGGCGCAAAGCTTGACAATTAAATGCTGGCGCGGTTGTTTTGCAAGCGGTATCTCCGTCTATTTGTACCTTACCAGATATGACGTCATTCACTGTTGTCGTGTTCTGCCATAATAAATCGTCGATTTAGCATACAGAGGTTAAAACCTTGAAAAAACTAATTGATCAATGAAACTTAGCGATTGGTTTGTGGAATAAGTACGAATTGCTGAAAATAGTAATGACCATTCAGACACGTTTGATATATTCACCGTGAAATAAGAATTTCCATTTCATCGTGGGATTAGAAATGTCCGCCTTCAAAGTTTTGAGCCGTTTAAATTTCTCTTTATTTTATCAATTTTCTTTTAATACAAATCAATAACATAAAATTTGGCACTGGATCAGGGTAATTTGAGTAAAATTCTTCATATAATAGAGGAGAAAGTAGATCAAGATCAGACTGCAGACTCGTCCAAATTGAAAGCCTATACGGACTTCATATCAAATACAGATCAAATAATGAAATTTGTCTTTGAAAAAATAGAAAACATTGTGGGGAAAAGGAGAAAATGCTGGTAACCGGCATTTTCTCCTTTTTCCACAGTGTTTTCAGAAGGTTACTAAAGTTCATTCAAACACGAGACCGTTTGATAAAAGGTTAACCACTTAACCCCCACCCCCATCGTTGTTTTGTATTGTGCAACATCGCAAATCAAACTCTGTCGGGCTAATAGAGACAACTCGGCGATTTTGTCCCAATTAATCAGCAATCGATTATGACAAAGCATAATTTCAAATCAAAGAATATTTCGAAATGTCAACAATGTTATTGTTTTGATGCTCAATTCTTTAAACAGTCAGAGAAACATTATCTCCGAAAAAGATCATAACTTCTTTGACATACATTAATATTTAAAACATCCTGTTAAATTTATTTACGACTTAGGGATGAATCAGTAAACATCAAAAACTCTGTTTATCTTTTAACCACTTTCAACTTCGATTAAAATGAAGATAGTGTAGATCTAGATAAGACTGCACAGAATGTGCAGTCTGATCTAAGATCTACACTTTCCACAACATTGTTACGTATTCCGGCGGAAACAACTCTGAAATAGCAATATCTGGGCGTTTTTTTCATTGTAAACGTCCCATTCAACCAAAACCAATTAATCAACTAATCAATCAATCAAGCTAGCATGTCATCATGCAATTATGGATCTATAAAATTCAATTTGTCTAACAACTGACTGAATTACTGGGTAGAATGGTCCTTGGACATGCAAAAAATCGAAAAAAATAGGGATTCTCCGCCAAAGCTTCAAACTCCCTCTTACAGCGAAATAAGCATCCCTTCAACTGAAATAGTCTATTAAAACTTTTACATGACTACTAGTACGTGACTAATATTAAGAATTGAAAAGGATATACAGCAAATTCAAGAATTAGTGTCGCGGTTTGGATACATAAACGTCAACAACAAGGATGCAAATAACCGGTGTACAACATGGTGTCAAACATAAACGTGCACTTTTCGTTTCTTCTTTTTTTTTTCTCCAAATTATTAGGTACAATTTCTTGTCACGAACACCCTTCAGAATACCATTCTGTAACTGTAATCGATATGTTTTCTGGAATAACGATACATGTTTTCACATATTAACAAACCAAGCGTTGACAGATTTTATTACTCGTAGAAATGGTCCTGCCGAAATATAATCCTACCGCAAAAGTATTCCGTTTCACATTTGTTGAATCGCTTGCGTATTGGTTGCCATAATTTTCAATTCGCCGGTCCCTGAAAACATCAGAATACTTAACATCGCAAAAATTTGCAATGTAACGAACATTTCCAAACTGTAGCGATGCTTTTCGGCCGTTATTGCGATAGCTCTTACAGAGTTCCGTAGGTAATAGTTAACTTTTTACAAAACGACAGATTTTCAGACTGGTCCAAATTGAAAGCATTTGCAGACGACAAATTAAATGTAGCTTAAATTGTATGTTAAAGCTTTTAAAAGGTAGAAAACATTGTGGGAAAAGGAGAAAATGCTGGTAACCAGCATTTTCTCCTTTTCCCCACAATGTTTTCAAAAGCATCCTTCGTCATGTTCGTTAAAACATGGGATTATTTGGTAAAGAGTTAAAGGGACATCAAAGCGAAAAACAAACCCTTAAATCACCTTTATAGCTTTTAAACAGTCGTTTTTTAATCACTTATGTAACATTCATTGCACAACTTAGGTATTACATACAATGTTTTATCCGGGACATAAATACGTTGACATACATCTACATTAGAGCACAGAAAGGCAAAAAAAAATTAATTGATGTTTTTTTTTTGTTACATTTAAAGAAAAGTCACAAAGCCGTGTGAGGAATAATCTGATTACGTCATCTGGTTTCGACGTAAACAAACATTAGTTAAACCCCCCCCCCCCCATGTTTTAACCCCTAAAGGATTTTAAGAATTTCGTGTCGAGCTATTTTTTTTTTCTTGTAGAAATGGGTCACATGTAACTAAGTCTGTGTTGATCATCCATGTTTTCCAAAAGAAAGTTTTTAAAGTTGTCTGCTACTTAAAACCGCAATGGTTTTCAAAAGTAAAGGAAGCGATTCTTAAATTGCTTTTAAATTTAAATCATACTATTTAAAAGTATGGGAATTGTTGTGAAGATGACAATCAGTTATTTTATGGTCAGTCCAAGTGTTAGTCGCTTGCTGAAATACATATTTTAAAAGTAGGTCAAAAGTTGCCAAGTTGTTCCATCTTTTGTGTAATTTTTTTACCCGGTTTTAATTTTTTTTTTTTTTTTCTGCCAGCTACTAGCACATGGACTTACCGTACAATAACAAGTTGTCATCTTCACATTAATTTCAACACTTTTAAAAGGTATGATTTAGATTAAAATGCATTGTAACGCCCGCATTGTTTACTTTGGCCGCTACTGTGCCTTTAATCTGGTTAAAGAGATAAAGTATTACCATAACCATGTACTATATGGAAAAAAATGTTATACGTCCAAAATGAAAGAACTTGCAGACAACAATCAAATACTGCATGAGATGTACAGATGCTGGGACTTTCCTGCGAAAGTCTCAGTGCCTCCAGCGACGCTCGAACCTCGGGCCTTCAGGTCGCGAGTCCGACACTTTAACACTGAGCCATGCAGAATCTCACTTAACCATGTATCCAGATGACAGAATGTTACACGTCGAAAATGAAAGCACTTGCAGACGACCAACAAATGCTGTAGGAGATGTACCGATGATGGGTTTTGTCTGTCGAAAGGCAGATAACATGAGGCTACATTTCCAGTCCGATACTTATGAAAATTTGTCAAAACACTTACGTGTTATATCCATTATCACAACCAAGATCTCCTCAATCTTATCAATACTAGATGACTTTACTCAGGTGAGCGCTTTAGGGCCGGTTGCTCTCTTGTTTCTTTTCTCACTATATTTACAAAGTCTTTTTTTCCTCAGGGTCGTGAAAACACCGGATCGTATGGTAAAGGGTTAAAAATTTCTTTTAACTCTTTACCACACAATCCCGATTTTTAACGACCCTGAGGGGAAAAAAGCCGAGCCCCAGTAGCTCAGTCGGTACCGTGCAGGACTTGAGAACAGGGGTTTACTGGTTCGATCCCCGGCTAGGGAAATTTATTTCAGAATATTGATGATAGTCACTGCGACAGGATTCATTCCTCTCTCACCGCTGACCATTGTTCGACGATGGTTATGTGGGAAAGCAGTCAGTGGCTTGGAAAGAAAATTGTGCGGAGTATACTGATACAGAAACCACAGTAAAGAATGGATAGGTGCACTGGCCGCTTCGATATAACTGACCATTGTTTCGACGATGGTTATGTGGGAAAGCAGCCAGTGGCTTGGAAAGAATATTGTGCGGTGAACTGGTAACAGAAACTGCAGAAAAGCATGGAAAGGTGCACTGACCGCAGCGATATAACTGAAATAATGTTCAAAACGGCGTTAAACACCATACAACCATACAAACCCGAGGAAAAAGCCTTTTAGAAACATTGTGGGAAATGGAGAAAATACTGGTTACCAGTATTTTCTCCTTTTCCCACAATGTTTTCAACAGCATTTTCCTCATGATTCGATAAAATACGTAGATTGTTTGGTAACGGGTTAAGATGTTTTTATCAGTAATATAGACAAAATTATGTCGATATGTCTGTATCTTTGACAAGAAAAGCAATAAAAGGTCAAATGGTGTAACGTTCCAGTAATTCATCTATATCAAAAACGAACTGACCGATGGTCAGAAAAAATCCGGGGAAATCTTATTCTGAAATCAATCAAGATACCCTATTTCACATCTGGAGTATCATGTATGCGCTATGCTCTAGGATATGGGGTTTTAATGCATCTGCAAAAAGTATCGACCCAGGTCAGCCTGCGCAATCCGCGCAGGCTGACCTGTATCGAAACATTTTTGCTATTAGTCAATTTTCTGTTTTGTCAATGTACCGGTCTACGAGGGCTGACCAAAAAGTTCGTGGAATTTGTTAATTAAAACAAAACTACTTCTGCTATGGTGGCATATTTCTGCCGCGAGATACGAGATAGCTATCATGATAATTTTAGAAAACTATCGTGATAAAACAAAGTTTCCTGGAAATATTATCTAGATAATAAAAATTTCCACGATAAAAATATCGCGATAATTCTACCTGTTACCATGATTTTTTTTTGCTTTCGTGCCCTTAACTGACATTCACGGTATCTATAATTAGATACGGTTTCGGAACATCTTTGTCTACAATCTTATGAATTCTCCTTTTCCCTGAATGGTTTTAAAGTGTTCGTAGGAGGCATTTCGAGTCGTCTTTGTGATTTTACAGACTTCCGTTCATTTCGATTCTTGTCAAAATTTACCAATTAAGCTACAATTATCAATTAATCGAACTTTTACTTACTGCAATCTTGTTAAGTCAAAAACTACCGAGTTCATCCAAATGATAAATTTTCTATTTATAGATATCGAGAAACAAGTAGAACTATCACGATAATTTTATCTTGCATGTCAGCTTCGTGCACGATTGAGAAATTTTGCGTTAAAATATTAAGTTTATCGTGATTTTTTTTTTCAGGAAACTTTTCACTATCTCGATAAAATGTCCAGGAAACTTTAATTAATCGCGCTAGTTTTGTAAAATTATCATGATAGCTATCGTGGCAGAAATATGCCACCATATTCTGCTATTACTCTTAAATTTTCATATGTTTAAGATCCATTCATAATGGATAAAACTGGAAAATTTCAGACAAATTGATCCCGAAACATAGTTGCTAGGACTCTTTGTACAACGATCACAACGGCTACCCGGAGCATGCCGTGACGTTAACGTCATTTAACTACGGCGTACCTCAAGATTCAGTCGAATGTTAGACACAATGGATTGTACAGATTTATAATTATGTGATAACTTGCTTGGTATTATGCATCACGGGGGTGCATTGAGCCCCCTTCAGCTAGAGCGCCGCGCATATTACATTGGTTACCAGCAAATGGATTTGTTGATCAAAAAAAAGTTGCGCACGTGTACTAACAATGTAGTTTTGGTGATAGAATTATAAATTATGGGAGTTTCTATTCTAAAGTCCAATTTTAGTGCTAGCCCCTTTATCTTTAAAGCGAAACAGAATGCTCATAACAAGTGCTTTGTAACTTAAAATTTCATTGATAGATGATCTTACATTAGCGTGTACGTATTATCATTTATATCAAACGAGTTGACCAAAAAAATTATACAACGCGAGTCTTGGCGAGTGACATGTACCTATACATTTTAGTCACCGAGTTTGAAAAAAAAATGAGATAACATAAACAACAATGTGGGAATCTATTTATCACATAAAACGAATGGCTGACAATCAAGTATTCTACATCGTCAGCTTTAGCCTATATACCGTTCACGGGTCCATGCTTATAGATGTAGTTCGTTTTGAAATGTGTACATACACGAGCAGATAGTTCTGTGACATTTACATCGAAAGAAGGATGATGAAACAGTTTAAACAAAGATGAAATCGAAATATTTCTACACTTTTGCTGATTTAAATAACTTTCGATGCATCTCTTGTTGTCATCTAACATGTATATCATAAAACTTTCCACCGGTATGCGTCTTCTTCCGTCGTTGTTGGTTTCGCCGACTTCATGCAATCACAACTACCAATTAACTCTTTACCACACGAGAAAATTTTAGACTTGTCCGAATTCAAAGCATTTGCAGACGACAAACTAAGGTGGATCAAATGATGGATTTTGTCTTTGATAGGGTAGAAAACATCTTTGGAAAAGGAGAAAATGCTGGTTACCAGCATTTTCTCCTTTTCTAACGATGTTTTTAAAAACCTACTTCTTCAGGGTTGCTAAAAGGTGTTATTGTATGGTTAAGAGTTAACCAGAATCGGGACCCAAAAAACGATAATACGCTAGTTTTTTTCATGCTTTTGGGTGGTTTATCGAGAAATAATGGTGGATTATGGTTTGATATTTCATGGTTACGACCAGTGAAAAATATCGATTTTATACTTTTTACTCTTCAATTGAAGGCTGAAACAGTAGCTCCCGCGCACTAGCTACTAAGGTAAACAGTGCGTGCCATTCAACAAGACGGAAATATGACGCGCTTTACGTAATGCGTTGTTATGTGAAGGGGGTACGCCACGGGAAATTGCCGACAACTGTACTGGATTTTGATGAAAATACCAACAAAAAAAGGGGAGTTAGAAGCATGAAATAAATAGAATATTTGTTGTTGTTTTTTCCGTGTGAAAGATCGAAATTTATTTCATCGGCGAGTGAACATCATCGGTAATATTTTCTCGACTGGCTACCAAACAAAGACAAATATCCTCTATGTATTATCAAAAATTATCACGAGTCTATTGCACTGCTGAAGGAGGTTTTATGTGATGAATTCAGCGCCTAATGTATATAAAATCGACCTCTTTCGAAGGTTGCAAAGAAATGTGGACGGTATAAATCCAAGACCAGACAGCACGTTCTGTAACATTTAAACGTGTTTTTCGCTGTCCGCACAAAGGTTGGCACCCGAAGGGTTAAGTCACGTGATCCCCTTATCGTGCTGTTCCGATAGCACCCCTCTGTGCTCGAGGTGATAGAACATGTTAGCATTTCTGTGTAACCAGACAAATGTGTGTATGATTGCGTCCGCAATGTACCCAAAAATAATAATGTTCAATATTTTTAAATCCAGACGGCAAATACAGGAATTAAAGAACACTTTCCCTCAAATCAATTTCAATTTTTATTTTTGAGTTGACAGCTCCTTTGATATGCAGCCAAGCCCCGTTAGCTCAGTCGGTAGTGTGCAGGACTTGAGAACAGGGGGTCATTGGTTCGATCCCCGGCTTTACCATTCCTTTTTAAGGACTGATGATAGTCATTGCAACATAATTCATTTCTCTCTCACTGCTAACCTTTGTTTCGACAACGGTTATGTGGGAAAGCAGTCAGTGGCTTTGAAAGAATATTATGCGGAGCACTGATAAAAGAAACTCCAGGAATGCATGGATAGGTGCACTGGCCGCCGTGAAGTAACTGATATACGTTGTCTGCGCATGTCATATTCTTCGAAGATTCGACCTGTCTGCTATGACACATCACCGATCCCATATACTAGGGAAAAGTAGGGCTTATATCGAAGCTATTACCCGAGCCTGTAGGGGCTGTTTTAATAAATGGCCGATGCATAGGTTACATGCTAGCTGATCATAGCTGAATGAATCGCACCAGGTAGCGTTTTATTGAGTAAACGTTTATTTTATTTTGGAATTCAAAGTAACCGTTGTAGTTTTGAAAAGTAGTCCGTTCTGTACCTAGAATGCCCAAATTAGATAGATGTGTATTTGTAGAATGCCATCTAGCGGAAGATAATGAACTGATTTAATGTTGAAAACGGCGTCAAACACCATACAATTAATCAATCAATCCTTTGATATGCAGATAATTGACCAAGAACAAAAAGTTTGGACCCAGGTCAGCCTGCGATCGATACTTTTTCGCTGGTGCAAGTAGCTACTTTTTTACAGTGCATGGCAAAGTTATATTTAATTTTTAAAATGGTTGCCATAGTATCCAAGTATCCATGTGATTTCCTTAACTCTGCACCAGACGACGGACTTCTAGCCTTGTCTAAATTGAAAGCATACGCAGACGACAAGGTCAGTGTGGCTCAAATGGTGCAATTTAACTTTGATAGAGTAGAAAACATTGTGGGAAAAGGACGAAATGCTGGTTACCAGCATTTTCTCCTTTTCCCACAATGTTTTCAAAAGGCTTGTTTCCCAGGGTCGTTAAAAGTCGGCATTGTGTAGTAAAGGGTTAATAAACAGATATGAATCCTATTGCAAAACTTTCGTCAACTCAAAACGAAAACTGTCACCGATACGGGATTCAAATTAAGGGCCCAAGGATCACTAATCCTAAGGTTAGCTCTGCATACTAGGAAAATTAAACTTAAAAATGCTTCACAGACGAACTTGATTGATTGTATGGTGTTTAATGCCATTTTCAACATTATTTCAGGTATATCGCGGCGGCCAGTGCACCTATCCATGCTTTCCTGGAATTTCTTTTACCAGTACTCCGCACGATTATTCTTTCCAAGCCACTTGCTGCTTTCCCACATAACCATCGCGAAACAATAGTCAGCGGTGAGAGATGAATTAATCTTGTCGCGATGACTATCATAAACTCTCGGAAAGAAATTAGCCGAGCCGGGGATCAAGCCAGCGACTCCCTGTTCTTGAGTCCTGTACGCTACCGACCCAGCTACCGAGTCTCGGCAGTTCTTTGTTCACAGAGGCAGTAATTTCACAAAAATGGTAAGCGTAAAAAGATTAGTAACACGAAAACAATTTCATAATAATCGAAAGAATGTAAGCTTGCAGCGTTTTATTAAAGTGATCCGTCGCTAAGGTCGGCATTTGGCCGACCTCGCAAACACCTCGCGGGGGTTGGGGAGGGGGGGAAGAAGAAATTAAAAACTCCGGAAAATCGAATTCTGTGATCCAGTTTTGTTGAATCGATAGTCAGCCATATTTGTACAGCGTGACATCCCATTTTCCTTGGTGTATGTAACTGTATAATAAGACATAAAGTAAATAAGTTTGAGTTCTGCACTGACAGCATCTTCTCTGCTCTTTGCCCGCACCCCCTCCCACCCCCGTCCTTGAGTGTGCTTATAAATCCTGAAAATGCTTTTTGATCTGAATAATACAATTCAAAATTATGGAAATTATTGTGAAGATGACAATCTTTTTAATCGTACAATTGGTCCAAGTTTTAGTCACTAGCAGAAAAAAATTAATTTCAAAACCCTGATGTAAAAAGTTAACAAAGGATAGAGGAACTTGGCATTTTTCTATCTACATGTAGTTTTAATTAAATTCATTTGCCAGGGACTAACACTTGGACCGACCGTACAATAACACATTGTCATCTTCAAATAATTTCCATATTTTTAAATGGTATTATTGAAATTTAAATGCATAAAGTGCCCGCATTGTTTACTTTTGGCGGCCACTAGACCTATAAGCTTTGGTCAGTTGTAAACCTTAAATACTAGTACACAAAAATCCACAAATTTTAATACTGTTTTGACAGAAATATCTCTTTGCATCAGACCATGTGATTCAAAATCACGCTGCACGTTCCGTGCAGTCTGAACTTAATCTACCTTGTCCGAAAAAGCAACTAAAATGCTGATAGGTAGTGTACAAGTAAGCCCGAAGAATACTAGACATGAAAGGCAAACTTACATCTTTTACAAAACGACCAAGTTATTGCGATTTTTTGCCAATCTCACAAGACAGATTGATTGATTGAATTTGCGTTTATTTATCGTCGCCACCGGTTGCCCATATTGGGCGACGCCCCCTGAAGGTTGTTAGTAATGTTACGGGGGATAGTGCAGATACAGGACGAAACCCATCTTAAGTTACCCCTGGTTCTTTTACGTGCTCGGTGTATTGCACCGTCACACGGGACCTCGGTTTAACGTCTCATCCGAAAGACTATTAGTAATTTTAGATGGCCAGCCGTGGGGATCGAACCCACACCCTCAAGTGACTCGAAACATCACGTTCACGAGTCCTACGCTCTACCTACCGAGCTATGCGGGCTGTTCACCACAAGATAGTCGAAGACAGACTTCATGTCATTTGCAGTGAGGTCTTGATCTTCACTTTGGGGTTTTTGTAAAGGATTGGTCCCCGGTTTTTGAAAGCGACGTAAAAACAGCGTTCGTTCGTTCCTTCGTTCTTTCGTTCATACAACCAAGTCAAGTTCTAATCATTGATTGAAACATTAAAGGCCAAGAAGCGGCCAAATGTAAACAATGCGGGTGTTAAAATACATTTAAATTACCATTTAAAAGTATAGAAATTGTTGTGAAGATGAAAAACTGCTATTGTACCGTCAGTCCAAGTGTTACTTGCTGACTCAAAAGGTACATTTAAAACTAGGTTACAAGTTGCCAGGTCGCTCTATCTTTTGATACTTTTTTTGTCGACATTAATACGTGGACTGACTTCACGATGACAGTTTGCCATCTTCACAGTGTTTTCCATTTTTATATATGAAAGGTATTATTCGAATTTAAATGCATTTGAACTCCCACATTGTTTACTTGTGATCGCTATTGGGCCTTTAACAAACTCGACATTCAATTTCGGTAACTGTTTTTTTTTTCCCCGTTATATAAATTATCATGGTACCTAATAAATTATATTCGCAGAAATACAACGGGTCTGTATCTGGAAAATGTACCAAAATACGTAGCTGGTTTGTTTTTTATTAATTCATGATACACCATAGATAACGTATCGCGGCAAACAGTGTGCAGGCCATTACCCCTTCGCGTAACAACCCCGTGAGGATGAAACCTTTTGAAAAACATTGTTGGAAAAAGGAGAAAATGCTGGTAACCAGCATTTTCTACTTTTTCCCACGATGTTTTTCTACCCCTTTTCAAAGAAAAATTCATTGATTTAATTTACATTTAATTTGTCGTCTGCAAATGCTTTCAAATTGGACGAGTCTAAAATTTTGTTATATGACAAAGAGGGTAAGTCACGTGACATTATCATTTTTGTCTTTACATTAACGATAACTCAGATCCGATTAGAATATAAAACATAAAAGAGGCAGAATCAGACCCCCTCCCTTTATACATACTTAATTTTAGGATCTGCTTTTTTGTATCAGTTCACCTTTTTTTTTTGTTTTCAATCCTTTACCAGTCAATCTCGTTTTTAAATGGACCTTGAAGAAGAAGTTGGTTGGTTGGTTGTATTGGGGTTTAACGCCACTTTAACAGCTAAGGTCATATCATGGCGGTCGGTGACGCACATGTGTTTCCTGGCTTTCTCACACCAGTACTAACACAACTTCCTTTCCAAAGCCACCGACTACTTTTCTCACATGCTTCAGCAGAGGTGAGAGGCGAAAATACGCCGGAAAGAAAGTTCGCCTCAACCGGGTATCGAACTCACAACCACCAGGTCATGAGTCCGACACGCTCACTTGAAGAAGAAGGCGTTTGAAAACATTGAGGAAAAAGGGGGAAAATGCTGGTAACCAGTATTTTCTCCTTTTTCCCCACAATGTTTTCTTCCCATTTAAAGATAAATCCCATCAATTGAGGCGTATTAATTTTGTCGTCTGCAACTTCTTTCAATTTGGTCGAGTCGAACTTTTGTCGTCAAGAAAATAGTTCGCTATTCCAATATAATTATTACTATCTGCTTAAGACCCTATTGTCCAGCAGCGCGTCTCATTTGAAAACATCGTGGAAATTTCTAATGTTACCACTTTTTTTCTTCACATGTATAAGATAAGTCTTTGTTTTCTGTAAATTTGGAAAGAGGTTTGGGGTTAAAGTGTCGGCATCTTACACCAAAGGTTTTTGGTTCGAATCATAATTATGAGGTGCGGGATTTACCTTTTGAACTGCCAAACACCTTGGAGCAAACGTGTACATTCTATGAAGCAATCATCCAGAGCGATCGATATAAATTGTAAAAATTGTTTCACAATCAATGCACTATCCCCCGTAACAATACTAACAGACTTCAGGGGGGCGTCGCCCATTTGGGCAACCGGTGGCAAATTTAAATAAACGCAAAAATCAATCAACAATCAATGCAAAATTGATGAATTAAACTTTCTTGGCACCAAATATATTAGCCATGCTCTATAAAAACGGGGCTTATTGCATCTGCATGTCAAAAGACCAGTCTAGCTTATGATTCAGTCGGTTGTTTGACAAATTGATTTTATTAATCCATAATTATGTAATGACTTCCTTGCTAACAACTTTAAGCACAGATCAAACAAAGGCTTTAACTCTTTACCAGCCTATAAAATTTCAGATTCGTCCATATTCAAAGCATTGTCAGGTATCAAAGGAAATGTTCCTCAAATGATAGACACTGTCGCTCAACGGGTAGAAAAAATTGCGGGAAAAGGAGAAAATGCTTGTTACCAGCATTTTTTTCTTTTCCCACAATGTTTTCTATAGGCAAGCATTCTTCCTCAGGGTCGTAAACAAACAGGATTGTTTAGTAAAAGGGTTTTAAAAGGGATCTGGTATTCATTAACGGCCGTTACATCTATGGTTTTATGATGAACTAAACAATTGGTTTTTTTTATTGATAATAAAGGATTATTGTAGTGTTAGTGTGCATGAAAAAATGATAGCGTTTTGGCGATTGATTGATTGGCTTGTTGATGGATGGATGGATGGGCGGGTCGGTGGGTGGGTTAGTGGATGGGGTTGGTTGATTGGTTTTTATGTTGATTGTAGGTTGGATGGTTGGTTGGTTTGTTGGTCGGTTGGTTAGTAGGTTGATATGTTGGTATGTTGGTTGGTATATTGGCTAGTTGGTAAAATGGTTGGTAAATTGGTAAATTGGTAAATTGGTTGGTTGGTTGGTTGGTTGGTTGGTTGGTTGGTAAATCGGTTGGCTGGTTGGTCGGTTGGTCGGTTGGTCGGTCGGTCGGTCGGTCGATCGGTCGATCGGTCGGTCGGTCGGCTGGCTGGTTGGTTGGTTGGCTGGCTGGCTGGTTGGTTGGTTGGCTGGCTGGCTGGTTGGTTGGTTGGTTGGGCGGGCGGGCGGGCGGGCGGGCGTGTGGTTGGATGGATGATTTGGTGGACGGGTTAATGAGTGGGTGGGTGGCTGGGTGAATTGGTTGGTTGCTTAATTAGTAGGTAGGTTAATTGGTTGGTTGGTTGGTTGTTTAGTAGGTTCCTGTTTCTTGGGTTTTACTGGTATTAGGCACAGGACTCTCAAGCATCTTGCAAAAGGACACTCATACGAGAAACCTGGTGCCTCGAGTGAGAATCGAACCCATTGTCTCAGGTATAATGAATCTTACACCTTCTCCACAGGGGCAAGCATAACTCATTGAATAGCGTTTTAGACATGTACAATAAAGGGGTTTATTTCATGCTTTGCGGTAGGTTATCGAGAAATAACGGTGAAATATTTTTCGATATTTCATGGTTACGACCAGTGAAAAATACCGATTTTATTTTCTAACTCTTCAATTGAAGGCGGAAACAGTAGTTCCCGCACACTAGTTACCTAGGTAAAATGCGCGTGCGACTCTACCAGATGGAAATATGACGTAATTTACCACACATTTCTCGCACTTCACGTAATATTGTAATTGCGTTGTTATGCGAAGGGATACGCCATGGGGAATTACCGAAAACGGAACTGTGCTGGATTTTGATGTAAGTCCCCCCCCCCCCCCCCCAAAAAAAAAAGGGTTAGACGCATGAAATAAAGGGACCCTGAAATAAATTGAATGTTTGTTTGGTTTTTTCTTTCGGTGAAAGATCGAAATTTATTTCATCTCGTGAACATCTACTCGTGAAAATATTACCGCCGATGTTCACTCGATGAAATGAATTTCGATCTTTCACCGAAATAAGTAAATATCCTCTATTTATTTCTCTAAAGATTTAAGAATTTTTTATATTCTAAGACTCATGACCTTTTTGAAGCAGATTTGCAGCGTGTGAAAACAATTTTACAAAATTTAATGAGAATTAATTTTCACTTAATAAGAATTTTCTCATTTTTTTTAATTGCAATATTTTTAAACTTGTAATAGTTTCCTAAGCCTTAATTAAATTTGATCATCCATATATTAAGAGAAATCTTTTAAAGCCGTTTGCTCCATATTTGTTTCCGTAGATAATGAATAAATAATTTAAATATAATATCATCTTCATAACCTATACGGACCATGAGAAAGAAAACTCTTGAAAACATTATTGGAAAACAGAAAATGCTGGTAACCAGCATTTTCTCTTTTTCTCACAAAGTTTTCTAACTCCTTCAAAAACAAATTCCATCATTTATGCTACATTTTATTTATCGTCTGTAAATGCTTTCATTTTGAACGAGTCTAAAATTTTGTAATCTGATTAATTCCTTACCAAATGAAATTCTAGACCTGATTAGATTAAATACATTTTTTCAGGCGAAAAACAATGTGACTCAAAAATTTAAAAAAAAGTTTTCGGATGGGTAGAAAACACTGTGACAAAAGAAGAAAATTATTGATACCAACACTTTCTCCTTTTCCCACAACCATCTTTCTCAAGGTCGTTTAATCCTTTACCACAACGTCCCGACTTTTAACGACCTTGAAAGAAAAGGCTTTTGAAAACATTGTGGGAAAAGGAGAAAATGCTGGTAACCAGCATTTTCTCCTTTTCCCACAATGTTTTCTAACCTTTCAGAAACAAATTAAATCATTTGCGCCACATTTAATTTGTTTTCTGCAAATGCTTTCAACTTGGACCAGTCCAGAATACTGTCGTGTGGCAAAGAGTTAAACTCGGGATTGTGTGGTAAAGGGTTAAGCATTAAACAGGGAGAAAAACCAGAAGTTAAAAGCGTAAATAGTTTAAAAACCGCGGGTAATTTATCTAATATGTGTTTTATATTGCATCGGGTGTCTGGTTTTCGGATCTCCTCCAGAGTTATGGTAGGATACCATGTCTCTGGCTGATAGTGCCGATCCTTCTTTCATTTCTACCATCATAAATAATATAATACTGTACATGTACATGTATCAAGTTTCTGAGTGCTTGTTTTACAGGGTTTGTTTGGTCCTTTGATCGGTGTTTGGCGCCTTTTCCGACATCCTTCCAGTCAGTATATCAAGCCGGTTTTGCATCAGCCCATGCTTTCTTTGATGTCTTGTTTACGGATTCCCTCCTGTGTTATGTAGGATACTGTGTCTCTAGCCGATAGGACCGTTCCTTCTTTCATTTCCACGATCAGAAATAATATGATATCCAGTTTCTAAGTGCTTGTTATCCTCCGCCGAAAAGGCGGCGGGGGATATGGTAATAGTGTCCGTCCGTCCTTTCGTCTGTCCGTCCTTCCATCCCACTTTTTTGTCCAGAGCGTAACTCAAAAACTATAAGAGGTGTAAACATGAAACTTCACAGGTGAATAGATCTCATCAAAAGGACGTGCAGTGTACAAGAACTATAACTCTTGATTTCATAATTTAGGAGTTATTGCCCTTTGTTATTTTTCTGACTTAAATTTTGTCCAGAGCATAACTTGAAAACTACATGAGATATAAACACGAAACTTCACAGGTTGATAGATGGTATTGAGAAGTGCAGAGTACAAGAACCATAACTCTTGATTGCATAATTTAGGAGTTACTGCCCTTTGTTATTTTTCATATTTAAATTTTGTCCAGAGCATAACTTGAAAACTACATGAGATATAAACATGAAACTTAAAAAGTTAATAGATATTATCAAGGAGAAGTGCAGTGTACAAGAACTATAACTCTTGATTGTATAATTTAGGAGTTATTGCCCTTTTTTCTATACTTAAATTTTGTCCAGAGCATATCTTGAAAAGTACATGAGATATAAACATGAAACTTCACAGGTTGATAGATGATATTGAGGAGAAGTACAGTGTACAAGAACCATAACTTTTACTGCCATGCTCAGGAAGTATTGCCCTTTGTTATTTTTCATACTTAAATTTTGTCCGGGGCATAACTCAAAAAGAATTCGAGGTATAAACATGATACTTCACAGGTGCATAGATCACAATGAGAAAAAGTGCAGTGCACAAGAACCACAACTCTTGGTTGCATAGTTTAGATGTAATTGCCCTTTTTTTTTTTTCTTTTCATACTTTAATTTTGTCCAGAGAATAACTTGAAAACTACATGAGATAGAAACATCAAACTGCACAGTTTAATAGATGACATTGAGGAGAAGTGCAGTGCATAAGAACCATAACTCTTGATTTCATAATGTAGGAGTTATCGCCCTTTGTCACATTTCAAACTTTCATAATATTGTCCGGAGCATAACTCGAAAACCATAAAAGATACCAATGTGTGACTAAGAAAAATGTACCTTGTTGAAGTTTTTATTGTACTTTGTATTAAGCATTGCCAGAAATAAATTCTTAAATCCCTGTTTTAGCCTTCAAACCAACCTACAAGAAGACACGTCTTCTATTGAGCAAGCCTTCGGCGGGGGATGGCCATATCAACATGGCTCTTGTTTTACAGGTTTTGTTTGGTCCTTTGATCGGTATTTGACGCCCTTTTCAACATCCTTCCAGTTATATCGTGGCGGTCAGTGTGTATATCCATGCTTTCTTGGGCGTCTGGTTTTTGCATCCCCTCTAGTGTTATGGTAGGATACCGTGATTCTGGCTGATTGAGCCACTCCTTCTTTTATTTCTGCCATCGGAAAAATAGTGTTCAAATTTTTGAGAGTTTGTTCTACAGGTTTTGTTTGGTTCTTTGATCGGTTCTTGACGTCCTTTTCAACATTGTTCCAGTTTTATCGCGTATCGCGGCGGTTAGTGCACCTATCCATGCTTTCTTGTGTGAGTGGTTTTCGGAACCCCTCCAGAATTATGGTAGGATACCGTGTCTCTGGCTAATAGTGCTGTTCCTTCTATCATTTCTACCATCAGAAACAACATAGTATCGAATTTTGACTGCTTGTTTGAGAGATTTTGTATTGCTTTTTGATTGGCTTTTAACGCCCTTTTCAACATCCTTCCAGTTATATCGCGGCGGTCAGTGCATCTATCCATGCTTTCTTAGGTGTCTGGGTTTTCGGATCCCCTCAAGTGTGACGGTAGGATACCGTGTCTCTGGCTAATAGGGCCGTTCTTTTGTCATTTCTACCATCAGAATTAACCATGCCTTTCACTACTTTTGAGGCATTTGCTACCAGTGTATATCAAGATCAGAAAGCACAAAACGTTCAGTCTGATCTTGATCTACACTGTCTGCTTTCTCGAGACATTCTGGACAGTGGCGAACTTGAAATTGCTTATTTCAAGACTGGAAATGCTCACTGGTCTAAGCAGCCATAAGCAGCTGTCAGTGGTTTATAGTTTCAACTCTATGCAACACAACATTTCGGACTTTTTCTTAAATCCTTACAGCATTAACATACTACTTATGAAATGGGGATTAAAAAATGGATTTTGCTTTTGAAGGATGAGAAACATTGTTGAAAAAGGAGAAAATGATGGTAGCAGCCTCATCTCCTTTTCCCGCAGCATTTTCAACAGTCTCTTCCTTATGGTCGTGAAATCTGGGGATCGTTTGGAAAGAGGTCATTCAAACTACCGCAGTTCGTTTTTGAGACATGGAAACATTTTAAAGAGAATTTTACAAAAAAAATCAATGAAAAAAAAAAAATTGATGTCATACTGATATTTAAAGTGGTACAGCAGCTATTTTACATTAGTATTCCTTTCTGAAAATCTTATCTACTGGGCTTATCAGTTTTTCGAAAATTTTCAATAACCGCCTTCCCGCCATGCTTGGTCTGATAATTGCTTTTTATTTCGCACGACTCTGTTGGTAGGAAATGTAAAGTTTGATAAAAACGTCAAGAAAATTATGTTATTTACTGTGGAACTCTTGTGTTCTCCAACATGCGATTATTAACGCTTTCCATAGCATAGACGACACCAGAAGCTTCTGTGGACAGTGTAGATCAAGATCAGACTTCACAGAACGTGCAGTCTGATCTTTGATCTACACTGACCAATGCTATATTCTAGATTATGACTGAACTGTCTAATGATCTCGCAGAGGAATGGTATTTTTAACCGCTTTGAGAAAATGCAATTTATTAATTCAGTAGTGAAAGAGTTAAGCTTTTACCAAAAGACCCTGAGGAAGAAGCCTTTTGAAAACATTGTGGGAAAAGGAGAAAATGCAGGTAACCAGCATTTTCTCCTTTTCCCGCAATGTTTTCTATTCTATCAGAGACAAATTCAATCATTGAAACCATATTTACATTGAGGTCTGCATATGCCTTCAATTTGGATTGGTCCAAAATTTTGTCGTTTGGTATAGTGTTAAAGTATATCGTTAAATGCAGACGGCTTTATTTTATTTTGCAGCAGACGACTTTTGAAAACAATGTGGCAACAATAGAAATTGTTTGTAACGAACAATTTCTCCTTTTGCCACATTGTTTTCGTTAATAATTAGTGGGACACTGCAGGTGATTCCTAAGAAATGAATGTGGGTTTAGAGAAAGACATGGCTGTTTTGTTCCTTTAACTGTTTTCGTTCATGTAGTGCTTGGAAAATTACAAAGAAACATACGCCATTTTTTTCACGTGCATATCCATTTGTTTTCACCAACTATTCTGAAGAGCGTTCTTAGTCTTATTGTTCAAAGTTTTCTAAATTTGAAAGTAACACAAATTCTGATTTGCTAAACCACTTGGTTCAGCCAATCAGAAGTTGTGTTACTAGTTCGTTGATGAATATGGACCCAGGAATTGAGACCTTATTTACATTTTTCAAGTTATGGTTCGAGTGAAATTTTAAACACACTGTATCAGTAATTTACATGTTTTATACGCTACTGAATAACTAAGAAAATATAGGAAACAAGATATATCTTTTAAAAAAAAAAAAGAAAGATAGAAGGAGTACATATATCCGCAAAAAGGACTGAAGGGGGCCTTCGAATAACATGTCCACATTTTTGACCAATCGCAGATTTGTATTTACTCATTCGATTATATCAATATTAAGAAGTATGTCAAAAGCAAGCGCATTCAGCTACGCGGAAAGTTGAGAAAATGCTGAGAGTTTGGTATCAGTATTTTGAGCATTCATAAATAATTAATGATCTGTGAAAAGGGGGCTTTATGCATCTGCAAAAAGTTTCGACTCATGTCAGCCTGCGCAGATTTTGCGCAGGCTGACGAGGGTCGAAACTTTTTGCCTTTAGTACATTTTTTGCACCTACAAGGAAAAAATTATTCCACCTCATTATTTAGCGGGTTGTTAGACAAAATGGATTTAATCGGTCTATCATAGTGTGATGGCCTGCTGGTATCATGCATCACGGACATGCATCAAGTCTCCTCTTGCAAAAGCGTGTCTCTTAGATAAATTTGCGAATTCAGAAACTTGTGTTTAATAAACATTCACCATAGATCATGTAGCTTACGCTTGAAGTAGCTTACCACGTAAATAATATAAATTCTCTAAATGTGGGATGGAAATTAATTTCTTGGCAGCTTTATGACATCATATATTCTAAAAACGAAAACCTGAAGTATTTCCGTCTTTCTGGGTTTTGCACGAAATCAGCTGAGTACAGGAGGTGTTTATGATGTTTTGACGAAAAAAACGTCACTGTTTACGAAGGGGGAAAAGATTTATGTATCTCTGTCAAGGCTGTTTGTTATATATTTACCATTATTTTCAATTAAATCTGTTAACAATTTCATGTTTATGAAAGGTTGAATGGGAGAGCTCTTGATGGTCTCTCGATGGCCTGCGCATGCGTATTAATTAGAAAACCTGAATGTACTTTAAATCTCAATAAATTTCCAAAATACTCTGAGAATTCAAAATTATTTATGGCTTGACGCATAACGTCTCTCTCTCTCTCTCTCTCTCTCTCTCTCTCTCTCTCTCTCTCTCTCTCTCTCTCTCTCTCTCTCTCTATCTATCTATCTATCTATCTATCTCTCTCTCTCTCTCTCTCTCTCTCTCTCTCTCTCACTCTCTCTCTCTCTCACGTTGTTTAAGGTATTATTATGGTCATTTAACAGACAAAGTGTACTGTATTATATTGCATTTTACGTTTCCTGATAGGGAGATACTAATTTTGCCAGTCGAGATCAAACCCCCACCATATGGCACCATCAAAGTCCCTCTCAATGGGGAGGGGGGGCATTCCTGTAAGTTAAATTATCTCCCTTGCAAGATAAAGGCTGAAGGTTACAAAATAACAAATTGGTCCTTTAACCTGTATTCCTTTGTGTTTATCATTGATTCCCTCGTGAATGTTGTAATAAATACAATATGATTTATGATAATGTGTAAGGTCGCTATTTGATTTCAAAGCAAGTTCTGCTTACAACCATCCGAGAATTGCAAATATATCGATTTGTAAAACATTCTCACCAGATTTATTTGAGATATTATTGCAAGAACATATCTGTGTAGTGCAAAAGTATTAAGGATAAAAACCAAGTAATCTTCTTATCAGGACTAATGGTGTCACACCACTGGTTTTTGGCCATATTGAAAATAGAGTGAAATTGGCCATCTTTGAAGCTTCGCAGATCGCTTAATGGCAAACCTTTTGCTTTTCCGTCTCTTGCTGTCTAAAGTACGTCCTTAGTCCTTCAAAAAAATGCATTAAAAACAACATGTCAACCGATTGCGTTTTTCGCTAAATCCCAACAATTACGGGCACCCTAGAATTTTCCCTCTCAAAAACACCGGTTCAGCCCCATGACCCCAATTTTTTGTTCCTCCAGTGACACAAAATAGTCCACTCAATATACAATAAAAACACATCTAAGTGGTCCCCCACTGCCTAATTTTGAAGCAAATCTAAATTATATACCACTAAGCCCTCTTAGCTCCATAGAACAGTGCAACAAAAGCGCTACTGCAAATTTTCACATGGGACTACTTTTGACTACTACGAACCGGAAGCAGTCTCGCAGTGGTGCGACACCTATATAAAATAGAATTTTACTTTCGAGTCCATTTTTTTTAGCGTTTTAGCTGAATCTGGTAATTGCGACAAGGAAAAAATTAGCCGGAAAGAAATCAAAGCCATTTTCAAAGAGAAAACCTATTGTTTATAACATGACTGTTTTTGCGGCCAAGACCCTAAAAAACGGAAATTTTAAGCCCAGTGACTACTCCTACAAAATCAAGCATATCTCAGTCAAAACTAAATGGATTTACATGAAATAAAAAGTTCATTGTTCTAGACTCTTTTGTCTGTCTTTTTAACCCATTTTCATTTATATATATTGAAAACATTGCATGAAAAGTAGCCTTTTGACCAAAAAAAACCTCATTCCGAGGGCTAAAATTAAGGGTTTTCTTCATATCTTTTCTCTATAATTTTCCATGTGACCAGCCAAATGCACATTTCTTAGCTTTTTATTCAAAAGTCAAGCATTATCAGTCAAAATGAGGTTGGAATATATGAAAGAAGGAATGTAGATGGCCTTTATAGAACATGACAGACATGCACCTTAATCTTCATGAAATACCAGTACTGCAAAATGTATGTACACATGGCTCCTTTTGTCGCAATGTTTTCATCTATGACAAATGATGAGTAATTTCTACAGACCAGACCATTATGATGTAACCAGCTCAAAACTCTGATAAAGTAGCAGGCCCTTTTCAAACATCCAGACAGCTGGAATTTATTACATAGGCCTAGCTGGGCTTATCGGAAACTGTCGAATCAGGTTAGCGTATTGGGTAAGTAGGTCATAGGGTGGATAGATTTGAGTGAATGATAGAAAGAAAGCAAAGTATAAAAGACCATACTTATCCAGATTCACTCATTATGAAAGAAGAAAACAGAGCAATAGAAGTGGCTAGATACAGACAGAATATAGGGGGCAAATGAATAGAGAAGACAGGACAAAGAAGTTGAAGAAGCCCTTAATCTTAAGCTTGTTCAAGAAAGGGAACTTATTTCACCAAGAAAATTAGAAAATACCTGAATATTCACAACATGAAAACAGTGTAACATCTCCACATAAAAACAGTGTAACATCTCCAGTCACACAGACAGCTTGCCAAACTTTGATGATTTTGCAGCCACAGCGAAGCCGTTCGATCTTCGGTCACAGAGTCTGAAAAAGACGGGGAATAATTTTACAGGGAATTGCATCATCAACATGGGGAAAATGCTGGAAACCATCAACACTCTCATGAAAGAGTATCCTGTACAAAATGTGGAATGGTTGATATACTCTACAAGTCTGAAAATAACAATGGCCCTGTTATGAAGTTGCACTTTCGCTGCAGGACATGTAGATATGAATCAAAGAGAATTAATAAGTAAGATGAAATACCCAAAACAGTGCAAGCATCTATTAATACTAACCTCATTGTGTAACTGGACACAAAAACAGTTACAACACATCTCAAGAATAGTGTTACATAGTAAAGTGCTTAAAAAGATGAACTGCTAAAAGAAAAAGAGGCATGCTGTCCAAGCTAGACTTAAACATAAGCACCTCATGATGCAGGAAAGTAGCTATTCTGAACCTGACTATGTGAAAGGGGCCTTAGACCAGAACAATCAAACATATGCCTGGAGACCAAAATAAGCTAACTCATTACCCAAGACAGAAATAAGATAAATAAGGAAGTAAACAAGAAATAAAAGAGAACATGGGCAGTAACTCTGTCTAGTGCATAGCAGCACTACTGATGAGGCCTGATGCTGGCCGAAACAGAGAGACAGAGAGAGAGAGAAAGAGAGAGAAAGAGAGAGAGAGAGAGAGAGAGAGAGAGGGAGAAGTGTGTGTATGGGGGGGGGGGGATCCTATATGTGATTAAGAACTGCTTCTGCAATATTTTCATGCGAAGAAAAACAGGAGAGAGAGAGAGAGAGACAGGCAGACAGAGACAGAGAGACAGAGAGTGAGAAAGACAGAGAGTGAAAGGCATGAAAGGCATAGAAAGTAATTGATTCTGGGAAGGGTCCTGTACATAATTCTGGCTCCTTCTGCCACAATGTTTTCATAAGGGGGGGGGAGACATAAACATAGGTTTGGGGATATTAGAGACAGCTGGACAAACAATAGAATAGGAAAAAATATGCAAAGAGGATTAAAGGTATTAAATGGTACTTACAGCCCCTCAAGTCCAACAGGCCGTCCGGCTCCTTTTGCCGCAATGAATTTACACAGCCAATACAAATGCCCCTGTCAAATCAATGTTTCCTACCATTTTCAACAACACTTTCCTTCAGGTTCATATGGTCTATATTAACATAAAGCTTGAAATTACAGAGGTGCCCTTCATGAAACTTAGGTCAACATTCAGAAATTTCCTATTCACCATAACTGTCATTATGTGGGCTGTTTGGTTTGAAACCCAGCCCGACAGAGATAACTTGGTTCCTTGAATCTGAATTGCACCTATCCGGTCTTACTTACACTACAAATCCAGAACAAGTATTTTCCATTTGCATGCAATTCAGATGCATTTTCAAGTTTTTTCTGTCATCTCATTAAAAATAAATCAATTTCAAATTCTAAAATAAAAGAATTTAAATTAAAATTTAACAATTCAAAATGAAAATTAAATCACTTATCTGAAAAGGTATTCAACTGTTTAGTATTTGAAAACTTGAAGACAAAGCGGCCATAGATTTCTTCCGGTGCAAAAGACTTTTTGACAACGTTCTCGGCATACCGGTCCGAAAACTTTGAAATTTCGCTGCTTTAAATTCTAAATTTAATTAAAAATTTAAATTCTACATACCTCAGCCCAACTTTTGATAGAATCCTGTTTCAAGGCCTCTCAGTTACTTGAGTACCAAATTTCAGCTGGTTATGCCTGAAAATAAAGTCACTAGACAGATTCTAGTACTTTCACTTCTCACTCATATAGGTGTCACACCACTGGTTTTTGGCCATATTGAAAATAGAGTGAAATTGGCCATCTTTGAAGCTTCGCAGATCGCTTAATGGCAAACCTTTTGCTTTTCCGTCTCTTGCTGTCTAAAGTACGTCCTTAGTCCTTCAAAAAAATGCATTAAAAACAACATGTCAACCGATTGCGTTTTTCGCTAAATCCCAACAATTACGGGCACCCTAGAATTTTCCCTCTCAAAAACACCGGTTCAGCCCCATGACCCCAATTTTTTGTTCCTCCAGTGACACAAAATAGTCCACTCAATATACAATAAAAACATATCTAAGTGGTCCCCCACTGCCTAAATTTGAAGCAAATCTAAATTATATACCACTAAGCCCTCTTAGCTCCATAGAACAGTGCAACAAAAGCGCTACTGCAAATTTTCACATGGGACTACTTTTGACTACTACGAACCGGAAGCAGTCTCGCAGTGGTGCGACACCAATGTAGTACTGGAGATGAATCAAGGGAAATAACTGAAGAATGACCCTCCTTTTACTTTTTCGGCGTAGGGAACTACTCTGGCTTTTGATCTACATCTTGGTTTTGATATACTGCAATGAATAAATAGTAATTTGTGACGGATATGTTTATTCTGCGGATCCGTGCAGGCCTATCTGCAAGCAAATTTATGACAAGGATAAACAAGCATTGCTACTGCTAATATTTTTCAAGCATTTATCTTTTAACCCATTGCCGTATGTCTGCCTGTAAATTGTGAAACTCATCGTTTTTAGTAGCAAGCGTTCCTTTTCCATAGATGATATGGATTAACATTTTATCTTCAAAAATATATGAGCCATGCTCTGGGATAAGAGGGTTTAATGTTTAATACATTTCTGTGATGCATGCCTAGCAAGTCATCAAGTAATTATGGGTCAATAAAATCCATTTTGTATAAGAACCGACGAAAGAATCATGAGGTATACTGGTCCATTATAATGCGGAAAATATACGAAACGCAAAAAGTTTTGACACAGGTCAGCCTGCGCGGACTGCGCAGGCTGACCTAGGTCTATACTTTTTACAGATGCTTCAAGTTCCCTTTTCACAGAGCATGGCCCATATCTAATAGAAAGTTTCACTTTTCAACAATATACAAAACAACAAGGAAGAAGAGGCAAATGCTGGTTGAGTTACTTTTCATGCTTTTTTATTTTTTCATATTGAACCACAAGTGTTTCAGTATACGTATTCCAGCACCTCTTACAACGTCTATCTTTTTTTTTCGGCGTAGCTGAATGCGCTGACTTCTGACCTACTTTTTGGTATGGGTATTGATAACAAATGAATAGAAAGAAGTCTGTGATTGGTCATAAATGTAGGTATGTTTATTCTGTGCTGGCTTTTGACCTACTTTTTAGTACTGATAACAAAAGAATAGTCAGAAATTTGTGATTGGTCAAAAATGTGGACATGTATATTCTGAGGGCCCCTGCTTATTTACGCCTTCTATCTTTTTTAAAGATGTTAATATTTTCTTGTTATTAATATTTCTTTTCTCTCTTTCAATATGAATGCTAAATAATTCAAGCCATTCTCTGTGAAAAGGGGGCTTATTGCATCTGCGAAAAGTATCGACCTAGGTTAGCCTGCGCAGTCCGCGCAAGCTGACCTGGGTCGATACTTTTTGCTATAGGTCAATTTTCTGCGGGTCAAAGGACTAGTGTACCTCATGATTCAGTCGGTTGTTTGACAAAATGGATTTTATGGATCCATGATTATGTGATGACGTCCTTGCTATTAAGTATCCCGGAGATCTATTGAACCCCGCCTTTGCCAGAGCACGACTTATTTTCATTTCTCTAGCTCTCACTGGCGTTTGATAATATGATGATAATAAACGCCTTTTGAATACAATACGTGCCATTGTAAACTGTTTGTTAGATGACAAAATTTTAAAAATTTTAAACTTGTCCACGCATTAAAACATCAGTTGACGACAATTTCAACAATTTCACCTAAAAATTACATGTCTCTAGATTTCTTTTGTCATTTCTAAAATGAAATTAACAACTGTGGCAGCTTTACTATTTAATGTAAAACCTGAAAGTTAGCTGCATTTTGTTTTCCAAATATAAACCTTTTTATTTCTTTTTTTATGTACTAGTCATCTGTGCGTATGTTTTATATATATGTGTCTGTGTATGTGTATGTGAACGAGTTCCTTTCTTTCCCCTTTTCTTTAACTCCACTCGAATTTGACATATATTTAGTTTGTTGCTATGCCTATTCCATGTTGTATGTTTTTTCTCATGCCTGGATGAAATAAAGTATATGTTCTGTTCCGTTTAATGTGACCTAATTTCATCAAATGAACAAAAAAGCAAAACGTTGTGCGAAAAGAAGAAAATGCTGGTTATCAGCATTTTCTTCTTTTCTCACAATGTTTTCAAAAGTCATCTTCATCACGGTCGTTAAAAAAAATCTGGACTGTGTGGTAAAAGGATTAGAAAAAAAGTTATCAGTAGTTTAGTATCGCAAACTCCGAAAGGATCGGTTCTGTGTGAGCGTTACTCTGGTAAAAGGCGGTTTCATGCATCTGCGTGACGCATTTATACCAAGTAAGTCAATTACATAATTATTGATTCATAAAGAACATTTAGTCTGACAATCGACTGGATAAGGAAGTAGTTTGGTTCCTTTGTCATGCAGAACATTTACAAATAGCAAAAAGTTTCGACCGATGTCAGCCTACGCGGTTGCGCAGGCTGACATTGGTGGATACTTTTTGCAGACACATTAAGCCCCCTTTTCAAAGAGCATGACGTGCCGAGCCAAGGTAGCGCAGTCGGTAGCGTACAGGATTCGAGAACAGGGGGTCGCTGGTTCGATCCCCGGCTCGGCTAATTTCTTTCTAAGGATTGATGAAAGTCATTACGACAGGATTCATCCCTTTCCCCCCGCCCCCGCTGACCATTGCTTCGACGATGGTTATGTGGGGAAGCAGCCAGTGGTTTGAAAAGAAAATTGTGCGGAGTACTGGTAAAAGAGACTCCAGGAAAAGCATGGATAGGTGCACTGGCCGCCGTGATATAACTGGAATGATGTTGAAAATGGCGTTAAACATATACAATTAATCAATCACATACAGTGCATACTTTTAAAAGATCCAACCCCTTTTGACTTATATGTATGAAATAAAATAATTTTCAACGAACAAGGACTTAACTGAGCTGATGGTATTGGCTATTTCAGTCGCGTAAACGTTGAAAATCGAAGTCGGCGAAACATTTTTACATCGCTAGAGAATACCGGAACGTCCTTTTGACAATCCAACGTATCACGTGACCCAGCTATATAGGTGTATAGAATCGTACTACATATATGACAATGTTTTGAAGATGAACAGTGATGACAGTTCATGGACTTATTTTCTGATCTTCGAATTTCGAAGTAATATTTTCGGATATTTTGAGTGATATTTAAGTTCAAATTTAAGATCTACTTTTTCGCCAGTTTATATGAATAACGGAATAAGGACATTATACAAAGAAAGGAAAATAACGGTATTTCTTACGTATATGTATATATTATGAACTGAAAACAATAGCGGTGAATTTGTGTCAGGTTTGTGACGGTGATTACTCACGTTTGTCGCCTCTTTACCAGAAAACAAAATTTTAGACTCGTCCAAATTGAAAGCATAATGCAGACGAGAAATTAAATATGGCCCAATTGTTTGGATTTCTCTTTGAAAGGGTAGAAGACCTTGTGGGGAAAAGAAGAAAATGCTGGTTCCCAGCATTTTCTTCTTTTTGCACAATGTTTTCAAAAGCCTTTTTTGTCCAGGCTGTTTGAAAAGGCGACTGCTTTTTAATGGGGTTGATTGAACGTTTTCTATAATAAACCGGTATTTAACTTGTACATTGCCATACAACGGCTATTTTAGGCAAAGCACGGACTGGTATTACGTGATGTAATGGGGAAATAAAAGGGAGAAAGGAAAATGTCTATTTCCAATGATATGGTAAACATTGTGAAAAAAGGAGCAATTTCTCCTCCTTTTTCCACAATGTTTTTCTATAACTGACTTTCGTAGTCAGGGCTCTTTAAGGAATGGCATGGACTGGTATATGATACGAAAGGAGAAAAAAAAAGGGGGAAGAAAGTGGACTTGCTTTTTTATTCAAGTGATAAACATTGTGGGAAAAGTAGTACTTGATTGAGACGAGTAATCGCTCATTTTCCTGTAATGTTTTAAAAAAACTTACAACAGCTATTGCATCTGTATATAGAGATGCGGGAGTATATTAAAATTTGGTGACATATTTGGAGCATAACCAACCACATTTTTGACAATAAACTTTCTAAGAAGTTTCAACGCGCGCACTGTCGACCGATTCTAACAATATTGCGGGAAAAGAAGCTTTTACGTTTTCATATCAATATCCTCCTTTTTCGAAGCAAGCTTTTCCTTAATGCTTATTTTCTTTTACTTTTTCTCAAATGTTTAGTCCTCTGTTTTTCTCTGTCCAGTTTCTTCAAGTTTTTTATTGGTCTCAAATAGGCTGAGTGGTAGTGAATGATTTACAAACAGACAATCGCAACTGTGTTTTACTACCCGTTTTTTTATAAATATATAACAGAACCAGTATTTTCTCCTTTTCCCACAAAGTTTTTGAAGCCTTTTCTAACAAGGGGATTGCTTGGTGAAGGGTTAACAGGGTTTGATGACGTAATTATATAAGCCATGCTCTATGAAAAGGGGTCTTAATGCATCTACGAAAAGTATCGACTTAGGTCAGCCTGCGCAATCCGCGCAGGCTGACCTGACCCGAAATTTTTCGCTACTGGTCGGTTTTCTGTATGTTAAAGGACTAGTCTACCGCATGATAAAGTCGGTTGTTTAAAAAAAGGGGAATATTATGGAATCATACTTAGTTGATGAATTGCTTGGTATAATGCATCACGGAGATGCATTAAGCCCCCTTTTGCCAGAGCATGGCTTATATATATCTCGCCATGTTCTATGGAGCATTAAAACAAAATTCTTATATTCTAAAGAGTGCAAGGTTTCAGTCTCTACCAAACGACAAACTTCCAAACTTGTCCAAATGGAAAGCATTGGCAGAAGACTGAGAGAACGCATCTTCTTCTCCCACAATGTTTTCCAAAGCTTTCTTCTTTAGGATCGTTCAAAACACAGACACGTTTGATAAAGGGTTGACTCTTTACCAAACAGCAATTTTTTTAGGCTCTTCCAAATTAAAAGCATTCGTCGACAACAAATTTATTGTTATTCAATGAAAGATTTTGTTTGTGAAAACAGTAAAAATATTGTGGGAAAAGGAGAAAATGCTGGTTACCAGCATTTTCTCCTTATCCCTCAATGTTTTCAAAAGCCTTCCCTGTCAGGGTCGTTAAACCTCGGAATTGTTTGATAATGAGAGAATTCTTGTTTATAATTCACCGGGCCATGTTAGGTATTTGAAGATTTCACGTTGTTGTATAAATGTAGATTGACCTACATTCTATATTAAGGCTTTGAGTAATGAAGGCGATCATAGGTGCTTTTGCGAACAGTGCAGATCAAGATCAGACTGCAAAGAATGTGCAGTCTGATTTTTCAGCTCGGCTGTTTTCGAAAAAAACGTCGAGGTATTTGCCGAGCCCTGGCGTCGTCATGCGAAAACTGACATTTACCAAACTTTAGACATTTTAAAATATCTCTGTTATTACTGGAGACATTTACTTCAAACTTAGGCAAGTTATTCACTATCAAAAGGGGAACCCATACAACAAGGGCAGATAACCATCAAGTTATTTTTGACACAGTTATGCCCCTTTTTCGACTTTGAATGTTTCGCACAGAAAATCAAGCAACCGCAGCCGAGTGTTAGCACCCGCATGCGTTGCTCTTCTTTAATCTTTGATTTATTGTTAGATGATATCATTGTGGCAAAAACCGTCTCGCATAAGAATGTTTTGGTCAAATCTTAACGCTTTTTCAAGTTGATTCTCGTGTAAACGACCATTAGGGCAAAAAACAAACAAAACAAAAATTGTAAACATGATGATAAGAAAAGGATAAGATGATTGTACCCAGCATTTTCTCCTTTCCTCACAATCTTGTTAAACACTTTCTCTTGACAACAACCTTTTTTGTTGGTACATATTTAAGTTGGGTCGCAGATGTAAGTATAATGAGCGCCTAAATATTACATAGAATTTAGAGATTACCTTGATAAACATTGCATCTTAACTCTTTACCACAGGACAAAACCAGAGACTAGTCCAAATTGAAAGTGTTTGCAGACGACAAAATAAAAGTGACTCAAAATTTGAATTGTGTTTTGGGAAGGGATGAAAAGAAAACATTGTGGGAAAAGGAGAAAAATGCTGGTTACCACAATGATTTCGAAGTCTTTTTTAGGTTTGTTCAAACTCTGAATTGTTTGGTAAGGGGTATTTGCAGACGACAAAATATATGTAACTAAAAAAAATTATAATCTCTCTTTCAAACGGTAGAAAACATGGTGGGAAAAGGAGAAAATGCTGGATACCAGCATTTTCTCCTTTTTCCACAATGTTTTCAAAAGCCTTCCTCATCAGGGTCGTTAATTCTTGTAATTGTTTGGAGAAGTGTTAATAAAGATGGACACTTATGGTTGTGAGGTCGCCTTCGCAGCCAAGAGGTCCCGAGTTCGATACCCGGAAGCGGATGTCAGCTTTGGGATTGTTCATTGGCCCACACTTTCGGCGCTAGTACTGGTGTAGTTCCCAGGAAGCAGAATCGAGAGAGACTAGTATTAGTTGTAAGAACTTGTTTCTTAGTCGATGTAAAATTATTATGTTTAAACTAAAGATGGACTCTTGGACAGGTTTTTACTCTATAACCCCCCCCCCCTTTTTTTCCCCGTAACTCTTATCATGCTAAATAAGCGAAATGAAAGTTTTAAACAGACATTAAAAACCAAAATCTTTGTATTTCGAAGGTATTTTATTTATTTATTTACCTTTTTTTCTTGGGGTGGGGGGGGAGGGGGGATGGATATGTCCCTATCGGACGGTTTAGATCAAAGATCAGACTGCACCTTCTGTGCAGTCTGATCTTTGATCTACACTGTCCGCAAAAGATCAGTGAGTCGCGCTTAGCAGGCTTAAAACCCAAATCTTATTATTTCAAAGATATTTTGTTGGGGGGATGTCCCTATCGGACAGTGTAGATCAAAGATCAGACTGCACGTTTTGTGCAGTCTGATCTTTAATCTACACTGTCCGCAAAAGGTCAGTGAGTCACGCTTATCAGCCTAAGCGTTAACCTAACACCCTTTACATCACAGGCTGAGGACAGGAAAGGGCTAAAGGGAGTAAACGAGTGGATACCCCGATTTATCTTATCTCATGTGTGTGGATTCATAATTTCGAAACAAACTTTTGTGAAATGATATAAATTGGACAGCGATAAAGAATCTTGTCGTGTTTTGACGCGGAGATATACAAAGTTTGTGTGAAGGTATAAACCGGACGGTCTATAGAAGTGACTTCCTTTTGTATTGTAACGGAATAGATGGGAAATATGTTATTCACTGGAACTTTAACTGTCCTGGAAAATTTGGATTATAGACTGTATTTCTTACTGTGAAAGACGGACGGAATCTTTTGAAGTATATTAAACAAAGGTGAGTAAAATGTATAAAATTCACAAACATTCTTAAACTTTTTCAACTTCACAGTGAAAAGATGACTTCTTGCGAACGGCATACATCATGTCAAGTCTGCACTTACAGTGCAGTTTGATCTTTGATCTATACTGTCCGTTTGTGTAGTAAAGCCTTCTAAATTTTAGCGGATTGTTTTTTCAGCCGTCGGTCGTGTTAATGTATTTTGTCCATAGCTTTTGCGGACGGCATAGATCAAGATCAGACTGCACAGAATATGCAGCCTGATCGTGAAATTATGCTGTCTGCGACCAAGACCAAAATCATCTCCGATAGCAGTGGACATTTACTGTGATACATCGATTAAGTCCAATGCATTTGAACTATGCTCTGGCAAAGGGGGGTTTAACGTATCTATGTGATGCATTATATCAAGTAAGTCATCGCATAATTATAGATCCATAAAATCCATTTTGTCTAACAACCGGCTGATTCATGAGGTAGAATGGTCCTTTGATCTGCAGAAAATTTAAAAATAGCAAAAACTATCGACACATGTCGAACTTTTATCGAGGTCTAACAGTAAATGTCCACTGCTACCGGAGATAATCGACATGGGTCGATATTCTTTCTTATACATTAATTCCCCTTTTCACAGAGCAAGGTTCATATAGTTGGCAGTGAAAGCCTTTAACCCCTAGAAGTACAACAAACTATCTGTTTACGCTACCTTTAACAGTACACTCAAACCTCACTGACAGGCCACCTGAATTAAGTACCTCACTGCTTTAAGAGGACAACGTTTTGATTTTATACCCCTGTGTATTTAAGGAATGAAGAGATTTTTTTTTGTTTTCATGGAGGTATGAAAAAAAAAAACCTAATCACACTGTATGAAACCGCTTCGCGGTTTCATACACTGTGATTAGGGTTTTTTTTTTTCATACCTCCATGAAAACAAAAAAAAAATCTCTTCATTCCTTATAATTCAATATCACAGGCAACAAATATGCACTTAAATTTTACTCTAACTGCTTTTTTTTTTTGTAAATCCAACATTTTGTATTTATTTAATGTCCATTTCATTGATATTTCATAGCGCGGTAAATCTGCTCGTTCTTGACGTAATAATGACGTGATTCATGACGTCATTATAGTATTGAACATTGGCAGATTTAGTAGATTTATTATTAGAAGTTCAATACGCTAGAAGTAAGTTGAAAATAAGTTTGTTAGGACCCAGCAAAGTGACAATGAGTTTAAGCTCTCTCTTTGAATTTACTGTTGCATATTTTTTTCAATGTTCAGAGAAAATAAATTTAGCTAGCAATTTGAAATTCGGACTGGATATAAAATCAGACAGAAAAACATTATGGAATCTCGTATACATGTTTGTTTACATTAGTTTGACTGCAAAAGTAGTTCCGGCACTGCTTAAATTTTTTTTTTCATGGAGCTATGAAAAAAAAATTTCAGCCAATCAGAACTCGCCAATGCTCATGAAAAAAACTAATATTGAATTATATCAACGTATATTAAACTTGTGATAAAAGGCCATCTGTTCTTAGAGACCAATTTTCCCTCTCTTCCCTGTGGACTGTGGGATGGGGGAAGGGAAGGGGGTTCTCTTCCTAATAAAGGTTTGACTGCATTTCATTACATTACTTTCTTTTTACTTATTACCTCTCGGTTACAATAAGAACTAGATCTAGTCTGGTGCCTTGAAGTACCTTTTCCAAGGAGGATCGAATCATAATTTCTTGATTATAATAGCAATGTCTTCGCCACAAAGCCATCGAGAATTGAGAATCAATGATCGGTGTGAATGAAAATAAGACTGCACAGAACGAGGCAGTCTGATCCTAAATTCACAATTTAGACATCACAGACAAAACATCCTGTAAACAAAGACGTGGCTTGATACACTTTTGTGGACGAAGAAGATAAAGATCAGGCTGCACAGAACGTGCAGTCTGAACTTTGATCAACTTTGTCCGATTCAATGATTTTTTTTTTGCAATAAAATCGTAATATTTGGGTTTCTATTATCGGCTGAAATAGGTTTTTATTACTGAATGAAAACTTTGATTTTTCGATATAGCAGTTGAATAGCAAAGATTATGTTATTTTCCTTTGGCTGAAAATTTTATTGAGACATTCTCTGTGAAAAGTGAGTTTAATGCATCTGAGAAGATTACCCTGCACTGTCCAGTGACCATTCTAGCTCATGATTCAGTCGGTTGTCAGACAAATGGATTTTATGGATCCATAATTGTGTGATGACTTGCTTTGTAAAATATTAAACCTACCTTTTGATAGAGGATGGTCCATATCTTTTGTGTAACAGTGTAATGGTGAAGATGGTGTCTTTTTTTCCGTCCTATTTCTTTTCTTTACGTCATGTGGGATTTATTTTCCTTGTTGCAGCGTAACTGATTTCGGAAGAAGGGCTTTAACAAGGTTTTGGCGTTTTCTCAAAAACAGCCGAGCTATACACGTCCCTTTATTATAGATGTTGATCAATATTTCTATCTAAGAAAGATCAACTTGTTTGTAGTCCGCGGAGAAGCATGAAGGTGAGGAATTTGCCGGAAGTACCGGTATGACTCTTGCCAGACAAAAAAAAGTATTCCTCGAAAACCGGTATACGCCTGTAAATGCCATGTCAGATAATTGACAGTGGGGATGCTTACTGCCCGAAAAACGACCTTGAACTTTTAATTCGGCAAAAATCATGACGATACACAAAGATCTTCATCAACTGATTATTAAATTTACAATTTTGGCTTGCTGACAGCCGCGTCTTAAATATTCTTTATTTCATCTTGACGTAAGATAGACACTATATTTTAAATCCTTTAAGCGCCAAAAGCCAGTACATGGGCTTTTGCGGACGGCATAGATCAAGATCAGACTGCACAGAATGTGCAGTCTGATCTTGGATCTATGCCGTCCGCTTGTTATGTCAAGCCGATAAGAAAAGAAATCTTTTTGAGTTTCACTGAATTGTACTTCAAGCCGTCTAAAGATGTCGAGTTTGAATATTTGGCTGTAAAAGACTTTAACCTTATCGTGCGAAATAAGTTGAGTAAAACTTTCAATCCGATAGTAAAAAGCCCGAATAGTGTTATTTCAAATTTACTTTTTGGGGAGAAAAATATCTCCTTATCGGACAGTGTAGATCCAAGATCAGACTGCACGTTCTGTGCAGTCTGATCTTGATCTACACTGTCCGCAATAGGTCAGTGAGCCGCGCTTAGCAGGTAAAGAGTCGAAAGCTATAACAAGTGATAGACTTTAATGTATAATTTGATAGATGGCACCTGAACCTTGTAGTTCGTATAAAACATCTGAGTTTCTTCTGTTTTGAAAACTCCAGAATAAAAACTGAGAAAGATATATAGAATTACAATAAAAAAAAAAGAAACGTTGATACCAAGGCTAATTAAAAAAAACATTGTGATGAAAGGAGAAAAATGTTCACCATGTGCAATTTTTTCCGTTTGTTACAATGGTTTAAAAGGATTTTTACCTGCTATTACGTCAAAATGTTGTTGTTTTTTCAGCTGATATATTGTTGGTTCTCTCGCCGTCTTATAAAAAGTATTTGTCGCTTTTTGATATGTAAAAAAAACCTTAATGACAAATATATTACAGTTTGGAATTACGTAACGGATGGTATATATCAAAGATCAGACTGCATTTTCTGTGCAGTCTGATCTTGATTTACACCACCCGTGAAAGCTACTTATGTCATCTATAGACGGCAAGAGATGTAAATCCTTACTACACCATTCCGGGTTTTAACCACCCTCAGGGAAAAACCTTTTTGAAAACATTGTGGAAAAAGGAGAAAATGCTGGTAACCAGCATTTTCCCTTTTTTCCACAACGTTTTCTACCCATTTCAACAAACAAATTTAAATCATCTCCGTCACACACAATTAGTCGTCTGCAAATGCTTTGAATTTGGACCAGTCTTAAATTTTGTCATTTGATAAAGCGTTAATCAAAATCGTGAACATGTATAAACACTGTGTGTGGTTCTTGAAACTGGAAAAAAAAAACCCATACCATCTGTTCTCAACATGTTGAGATTTCCGGGCGTAAACACCGGGGCTTATCAGTAATTTACTCACTTAATTCTTTACTAAACGACAAAATTTTTTAATGTTAAAATTTTAAAGCATTTGCAGCCAACAAATTAAATGTGGCGGAAAAGATTGGATTTGTTTCTGAAAGGTTAGAAAACATTGTGGGAAAAGGAGAAAATGCTGGTTACCAGCATTTTCTCCTTTTCCCACAATGTTTTCAAAAGTCTTATTTCCGAGGGTCGTTAAAACTCGGGACTGTGTGACAAATGATTAATATGTTTGATTCTAGAGAAATACAACCCTTTTCCGGTGATCAGTGACCAATCTGGTGTCATTCGCTTAAAGTACAGACTACGATCAGAATGCATCTTGGATACGACCGTTGTCCAATGTTTTCTTTGTTTCTGTGAATTCTCTTATTCTATTGGTCCCAGAAAAGCTAGCTTCTACCTTGTGACTGGCTGCAATCACATTAGGCAGTGCAAGTCGGCAGGGGTGGTAAGTTTGGTGGTCGGTTCAAGACTCGCTACAGTTACTTTTGTGTCTGGTCTGTGGCACCTTTTCTCCAACTAGGTCAACTACATAGTTGTGTTTAGACGGAATGAGCCAAGCTCTGACAAAAGGTGGGGGTTAATATATCTCCACGATGCATTGCATAATTGTGGATCAATGAAATTATTATTTTTCTAATATCCTACTTAATCACGAGGAAGATTGGTCCTTAAACATGCAAAAATATAATCAATAGCAAAAAGTATCGACCCATGTCTGCCTGCGCGGATTGCGGAGGCTGACATGGGTCGATACTTTTTGCAGATGTGTTAAACCCCATTTTCACAGGGCATGCCTGAATTGTACTGTTTAACATGTATATGAAATTTCATAACTAAGTTGCATATTGCCTTTAAAAAGGGAGATAATCCGACTGTCAATTCCTTAACAGAGTCAATTTTTGTCCCTCTGTGCACTTTGTCATTTTTCGGATTCAAATGTCTTAGTAAGAGGCTTCTACATTAGCCTGCAACACGCGAAAAAGGGCATTCGGACATTTGCGTAAAGTGTCGTCCCGGATCAGCATGCGCAGCCCGCCCAGACTAATCCGAAACGACGTTATCCGTTTTTATGCAATTTTGCGTTTTGCGCAAGTCTACTGTGGGACAAAATCTATTATTATACTGCAAAGAAATTTTTCGTGATCTGATTGGATAATATGCCCCGAACATATATATCATGTACACTGGCAAAACCAACGTAAAAGCAGTTTCCCTTTCGGGAGTCCCGTATACATGACTACACTTTCAACACAACATCCAAAATGGCGGCGTCGATCAAGATTAACATAAAGATTATGCATCAAACTGCACGTTTTTCCAAGGTTTCAGTGACGTCAGTTCCCAGTAGTCAGTTTTCATTGAATTGGGGCACTCAGAAGGGAAATTCTACTTCGTCAGCGTACTCAATTTTTGAAACCAAAAAAAAAAAACAGGTATATTTCGCTTAACACACGTTGGAATGGTAAAACTTTGCAGTATAATAAATTCGTTGTACGGTCAGGTGGGCCGAGCCCCGGTAGCTCAGTCGGTAGCGTGCAGGACTTGAGAACACGGGGTCCAGGGTTCGATCCCTGGCCATGACCCCTGGCTCGGCCAATTTCCTTCCGAGGATTGATGATAGTCACTGCGACAGGATTCATTCCTCTCCCACCGCTGACCATTGTTTCGATGATGATTATGTGGGAAAGCAGCCAGTGGCTTGGAAAGACATTTGTGCGAAGTACTGGTAAAAGAGACTCCAGGAATACATGGATAGGTGCACTGGCCGCCGCGATATGTTAAAAACGGCGTTAAACACCATACAATCAATCAATCAACGGTCAGGTGGCCGGGGACTTGGAAACCTGTTCACGGCTGTGGTGAATCATGTCGCCCCGAGCCGAAGGCGAGGTTCGGCTCGGGGCGACATGATTCACCACAGCCGTGAACACTTCGTAATAATGTAGTTGTAAAGTGCCGTTTCGGATCAGCCTGCGCGGACTGCGCAGGCTGATCCGAAACGACACTTTACGCAAATGTCTGAATGCCCCTTTTCGCATGTTATAATATAACTCTTTACCAAACGACAAAATTTTAGACTTGTTCACATTGAAAGTTTTACAAACGACAAATTTAATGTTAGTCAGGACACGAGATTTGTCCTTCATAGGATAGAAAACAAAAAGGGAAAAGGAGAAAATGCTGTTCACCAGAGTTTTCTCCTTTTCCCACAATGTTTTTCAAACAATTTTTCTTAGGGTCCTTATAAGTCGAGATTGTGTGGCAAAGGGGTAAACTGCGGTAAAAAAAATGCTAAACTGTGGTTGAAGCCAGTAGCTTGTTACATTTATTTGCATTGATTTTCAAGAAAATCAGTTGTATTAAGCGATTGCTGCTTTTTGCTTTTTCCACAATGTCTTCATGCATTTAAACCAATTATGTTCAGTCTTGTCATGAAGGTTTTGGCTTTTGTGTGAAATTTATTGGTTTTTTATTCATCTTAAATCAGCCAAAACAGTTAAAATTTACATCGAAGTTTCATGCCGGGTGTGCGAATTTCTAATCTATGGGCTTTAATGCAATTTTGATAATGAAATGTACAAAATAGATTGAAAACATCAACATGTCCAATAACTCAGATAGGCTGTTAGGCGTTTTCTTCACGCAAAAACAAAAACCCATCCAAAAAGTAAGGCTATGTCTTTTATAAGAAATTTTAAGACATGCAATATTACAAAGCTATGTAACTCGCTTCGATGCAATACTGAATGCTGCTGGATGCTTGATTGAATTTCCATTTATTTATCGTCGCCATCAGTTACCCATATGGGCGATGCCCCCTGATGGCTGTTAGTTTTGTTACGGAGGACAGTGCAGGTACAGAACGAAACCCATCCTAAGAAACGCATGGTTCTTTAACGTGCTCGGTGTATAGAACCGTTGCACGGGACCTCGGTTTATATAACGTGTCATTCGAAAGATTATTAGTTATTTAAGATGGTCTGCTGTGGGGATCGAGCCCACAACCTCAAGTGATTCAACACGTGATGTTTACAAGTCCTACGCTCTACTACTTGAGCTATGCGGGCTGGTCAACTACTGGATGATTGCTCTGCAGAACTATTTTGGACGAGGCGAAAGTGAATTAACAATGTTACTATGAATCTGAGAATCCCGGTTTTATGTCTTATATCCCCATGCCCCCTTCAAGTCATAACATCATAATAGACTCATAAAATCCATTTGGCATACCCGAGCCCCCGAAGCTCAATCGGTAGCGTACAGGACTTGAGAACAGGAGGTCGAGGGTTCAATTCCTGGCTCGGCCAATTTCTTTCCAAGGATTGATGATAGTCATTGATTGATTGATTGGTTGATTGTATGGTGTTTAACGCCGTTTTCAACATTATTTCAGTTATATCGCGGCGGCCAGTGCACCTATCCATGCTTTTCCTGGAGTCTCTTTTACCAGTACTCCGCACAATTTTCTTTCCAAGCCACTGGCTGCTTTTCCACATAATCATCGTCGAAACAATGGTCAGCGGTGGGAGAGGAATGAATCCTGTCGCAGTGACTATCATCAATCCTCGGAAAGAAATTGGCCGAGCCAGGGGTCGTAGCCAGGGATCAAACCCTGGACCCCGTGTTCTCAAGTCCTGCACGCTACCGACTGAGCTACCGGGGCTCGGCGATGATAGTTATTGCGACAGGATTCATCCCTCTCTCACCGCTGACCATTGTTTCGACGATGGTTATGTTGGAAAGCCACTAGCGGCTTGGAAAGAATATTGTGCGGAGTACTGGTAAAAGAAACTCCAGGAAAGCATGGATAGGTGCACTGGCCGCCGCGATAAAACTGAAATAATGTTGAAAATGGCGTTGAACACCATACAATCAATCATAGCCTAACAACCGACTAAATCATGAGGTACACTGATCCTTTGACAAGCAGAAAATTTACAAATGGCAAAAAGTTTCGACTCATGTCAGCCTGCGCGGTCCGCGCAGGCTGACATGAGTCGATACTTTTTCTAAAGGCATTAAACTTATTTTTCACAGCGCATGACTCTTTAATTATATAGGTCAAATGAGGATATTACTGGATGTAAAAACACATTTGTGACATGTTAGAAAAAGTTTGTGTGCGTGATTACAAGCGATGGGCTGGGAACCCTTAAACTGCGATGCTCACACCAAATTGCTTCTGCGGAGAGTGAAGATTCAGATCAGACTGCTTACAGACCGTGCAGTGTCATCTTGAATCTACACTGTCTTGTATTGTTCGAGATAATCAGATCTATATCACAAAAGCCATAAAATATTTACAACATATTTGGCTTTTTTTTAATGATTCTAAATGTCAGTTTCATTTCATTGACAATGTCTAATGGTTGACAAAAACATTCACTGAATATAACCTTTCCTCGAGCTGATAGTGTAGAGAAAGATCAGATTGCACGGGATATGCTGTCTGGTCTTTTAGCTACACCATGTGATACGGTCCTGGATTTTTGCTTAAAATAGTCTTTAAAATCGCAACAACTCGGTCTCTGTTTTGCTGCCAAAAATTTTCTATTTCATTTATCTGTCATTGAAAGGGTGAAACTCATAAAAACGTTTGTATACATACATGTGTGTTTGTTTTTACTTCTCTACCGTTGACATGAATTGTATGGTAATTGTCTTCAGATATGTTTATTTTATGTTAAATGTTTCGTAGTATTTAACACCGTTTTCGACTGTACTTTAGCTTCACTACAGAGTCATATCCATTTTCATGTATTGAAAGGAGAGTAATTTGGTGTTTGAAGTTTGGTTCTTCTTTATGACATTTTTTAAAACATGTTTTGATTTACACTGTTGGCAAAATCAACAAGATTTTGCTTTTAAAAGTAAGGTTTAGAGTTGACATCGACAAGAAGAAAGTATTACGCACAGTTTAATGAAAGTCAACGTCAAAAGAAACGCCTTATTTAAAAGTAACAAACGTTCTGTCAAAAAAGTGATATTGCAGATGAATATCATTTTACGTAGTATGTCCTGTTTTTTTTTTTTTTCTTCCTTCACCATCCCTTTTCAATCTATCTCTCCCAAACTGGCATTCTTCCTTTACATTTGTAGCTGGGCTTTTACACCGTATTTATACCATAAAGGCACAGTAGCGGCTAAAGTAAACAATGTGGGTGAAATGCATTTAAATTTAATCCATATCATTCAAAAGTATGGAAATTATTGTGAAGATGACAATGTGTTCTTGTATGGTGGATCCAAGTGTTAGTCGCTAGTAAAAAAAATAATTTTGAAATCAAATAAAAAGTAAACAAAAGATAAAGCGACCTGGCAACTTTTGACCTACATGTACCTTTTAAATTTATTTTTCTACCAGCGACTAACACTTGGAAAGACTATACAATAATAAAACATCATCTTCACAATATTTTCCATACTTTTGAATGGCAACATTTGAATTTAAATGCATTTAACACCCGACATTGTTTACTTTTTGCCGCTACTGGGTCTTTAAATAGCTAAGGCCCTTAAATGGACTTGTGCTATTATTCATGTTATATGTTATATATGTTAATTAAGACCTATATAGGTCAAATCTAAATGAAATGCGGTATTTGTAGGTAAACACGTAAGTTTCATGTCTTAGAAATCATCCGCCCAAATGACAGATATCACCCCTTGAGGTCACAACCCAACATTTTAACGACCAAAATGAAGACTTTTTTTGAAAACATTGAGGGAAAAAGGAGAAAATGCTGGTTAGCAGCATTTTCTCCTTTTTCCCCTCCATGTTTTCCACTCTTTTTAAAAGAAAATCCAATATTTTAGGCTATATTTATTTTGTCGTCTGCAACTACTTCCAAATTAGGCAGGTCTAAAATCAGTCTATCGTTTGGTAAAGAATTGAAATTTATGCATAATTGGATAAGAAACACGACTCTCTGTCTATACATTTAGCTAAAATTTAGTAACCAATTAATCAAAACTTAGATGATATAAACGTCATATTTATCATAATTGTTTCTGTACGTGCGTGGGGCACGTCTCAAATTTCACCGGAGGGGAGGGGGCGGTTTTGCGGAAAGTGTCGACCAACATCAGACTGCACATATGTGGACAAATATGCAATCTGATCTTCTTCTACATATTCTAAAATTTAGTAACCAAATAATCAAAACTTAGATGATATCAACGTCATATTTACGATATTGTTTATGTACGTGCGCCGGGCACGTCTCAAATTTCGGGGCGGGGGGGGGGGGGGTGGGGGTTTGTGGAAAGTGTCGACGAAGATCAGACCGCACATACATGCAGTCTTGTTTTTGATAGGGGTCCTGCGTGACTTAGTGCTAGAGTGCAGGGCTCGTTACCTGAGGCCGCGGGTTTGAGCCTCACTGGAAACACTGGGTTTCTCGTAGGATTGTCGCTTCAGAGTCCTAACTGAGTACTGGTGAAACCAAGGGAACAAATGAATATGTGAGCTGTTGCTGTGATACGACCGAAATAATGTTGAAAGCGGCGCTAAACACTATTCTATCAATCAGTCAATCAGTTTTTTTTTTTGACATAGGTTAACTCTGTACTAGAAGTATATAAAGGTGAGCTATTATGATCGGTCTATGCCCGCCGACCGTCCGACCGTCCGTCCGTCCGTCATCAACTTCTCTTTTAGACTACTTGTTCTCCAAAACTGCTTGAAAGATTTTGAAATAATATTACAGGAAAGTTACTTGCATAACTCTGTACCAACTTTGCTCAAACGCTTCCGTTCCGCTAACCAGTATGGCCGCCAGAGCTTTAACGATATTGGCTAAGAATTCTCTCAACAAACATTGTTTGAAAAGGAGAAAACACTGGTAACCAGCATTTTCTCGCTTTTTCACAATATTTTCTATCCTGTCTAAGAAAAAAAAAACACACGTTTTGAGCCATTTTTAATTTGTCATCTACAAAAACTTTGAATATGGACGAGTCAGGTTTTTTTTTACATCAGGTTCAGACTTTAAGTAGACAAGGAAAAATTTTGAAAGATTGGACAAACATACTTTAATTGATTAAACATGTCAGAGACAATGTTTTTTGTGATGTGACGTTTCGCATTCCTGAAAAAAAAAAGGACCTTTCACCAAACGACATTTTTTTTTTAATGGACCAAATTCAAAGTATTTACAGACTACAAATTCAGTGTTGCTAAAGTAATAATTTCTCTCGTTTTGATAGGGTAGAAAACATTGTGGGAAAAAGAGAAAATGCTGGTAACCAGCATTTTCTCTTTTTCCCACAATGTTTTCAAAAAGCCTTCTCTTGCAAGGTCGTTAAAAGTCGTCGAAATTGTGCGATAGAGGATTAACGCACATGAGTAACAGGGGCTTTTGAAATCATTGTTAAAAAGGGAGATAATTTCAGACTCGTCGATAATGAAAGAATTTGCAAATATCAAATGAAAAGTGACCAAAGTGATGGGATTTGGCTTCGAAATGGTGACAACAATTTTCCCCCTTTCTTCCTAAGGGTCGTAAAACTGGAATTGTTCGGTGAAAGGTTTGATAAACAAACGTGAATAAAAATTGAATAACGATATCAATATAACAGGCGAATAGTCTGATACAAAGTTTGATTGGTCTAGCCGGTCAGGTGAATATTGCGTTTGATATAAAATGTGAGTGATGAAGCCGGTCACGTGAAAGTAATGTCTGATATAAAATCTGATTGGTCAAGCCGGTCACGGGACCTTTACGTGTGATACAAAATTTGATTGGTCAAACCGGTCATGTCAATGACTGATATAAAATGTGATTGGTCAAGCCGGTCTTGTGACCTTTATGTCTGATACAAAATTTGCCTGGTCAATTTAGTCTTGTGAATTTTACGTCTGATACACAATTTTATTGATCAAGCCGGTAACGTAAACGTAATATCTAATACAAAATGTAATTGTTCAAGCCGTCACGTGGACGTAATGTCTGGTACAAAATGTGATTGTTCAAGGCGGTTACATAAACTTAATGTCTTATACAAAATGTAATTGTTCAAGCCCTCACGTGGACGTAATGTCTGATACAAAATGTGATTGTTCAAGCCGGTCACATAAACTTCTTGTCTAATGGAAAATGTTTTTGGTCAAGCTGGTGACGTGCACGTTATGTCTGATACAAAATGTATTTGATCAAGCTGGTCATATGACCTTAATTTTGATACAAAAATTTAATTGGTCAACTTGGTCTCGTGAACTGAAAGTCTAAATATACGTAAACTGATACTTTGTCGATGTACTATAATGTGCCAAATATGACAGGTCAAATGGATCGGGTGCCAGTATCTCAACAAAAACCAGACTACTCTAAGTTGTCATTCGTAGTTCGGTGTTTAAAGTGTTGCATCAGTCCGGTTGTCTTGGGTTCGATCTGAAGCAATCAGTTTTTCGTTGAAATGTCCTTGGATAAGGCAACTCGAAGCTTGGAACTGCTAAAAAAAAAGACAACACACGCTCGCTCACGTGAACTATCGCCGTGACTGGAAAAATGCTGCTTGCGACGTAAAACACTGTTTAATCAGGCGGTTAAAAAATCTTCAGAACTTAAAGAATTCTTGGTAAATGACTCACACCATAAATCTTCGAAATTCGAATGATGCACTTCTTGTGATTCAACCCTCTACCAAAACATGAAAATTTTAGACTCTTTCACGACGACTGAAAGTTTTCGATTTGTTTGTTTGTTTGTTTGTTTGTTTGTATTAGAGTTTAACGCCATTTTAACAGCTTAGGTCATATCATTGCGGTCAGTGGTGCACCCATGTGTTTCCTGGCCTTTTCACACCAGTACTGACACAACTTTGTTTCCAAAGCCACTGAATACTTTTCTCACATGTATCAGATGTAAGAAGCGAAAAAACGCCGGAAAGAAAGTTTGCCGCAACCGGGGAAAGTATTAGAAGACAAATTAAATGTGACTCAAACGTCGCGATTTGTCCTGAAAGGATAGAAAAAAACATTGTGGGAAAAGGAGAAAATGCTGGTTACCAGCATTTTCTCCTTTTCCCACGATGTTTTTTCATAGACCTTCTTCTTCAGGTTCGTTAAAATACGAGGTTGTTGGGTGAAGGGGCTTAAAAGGTGTTTCCGCGAGTTTATTTCGTCACCGAGCAGAAACTGACATTTTATTGCCCGATAAGGACGTGCAATCACTTTTCAAAGAAGACTTTGAGGATACGATTACTCTATTTATTTCAATGCATCAGGCAGTTGCCCCTTTAAACAATTTTGCAGCAGTAAACCTGTGAAACCGTCCGTATACAATATGATTGATTGATTGATTGTATGGTATTTAACGCCGTTTTCAACATCATTTCAGTTATATCGCGGCCGCCAGTGCACCTATCCATCCTTTCCCCAGTCTCTTTTACCAGTACTCTGCACAATTTTCTTTCTAAGCCACTGGCTGCTTTCCCACATAATTGTCGTCGGAACAATGGTCAGCGGTGGGAGAGGAATAAATCCTGTCGCAATGACTATCATCAATCCTCGGAAAGAAATTGGCCGAGCCAGGGATCGAACCACGACCCTCTGTTTTCAAGTCCTGCACGTTACCGACTGAGCTACTGGGGCTCGACTATATACAATATGAGTAACAATGTGACAGATGAAGATACTCATTACGAGCAATATCTCATTTTCACTTCAATAATTTAAATGTGACAGTGCCGAATCTATAAAACGCGGCATATTGATTGGCTAAAAATACAATCCATTGGAACTCAGAAAGAGTTTTATCCTATAGACTAAACAAGGGGACGGTATAGATCTAAGATCAGACTGCACGTTCTGTGCAGTCTGATCTTGATCTAAAACGTCCGGAAAAGCCCTCTTTTTGCCTTATGACTCTGAAACGGTTAAAACGTGGTCTGCTGTAAGATGCAAGCTGTGTTTAGATCTACGGCCCCTAACTCTCGTATTTAAAGACGGAAGCTGCCGAGACTGGCCGAATAGCCTTTACGAAAAACGTCGATGTTTACCGATGGGTTAGGGGCCGTAGACCTTAAAGTGAGCCCTTAATTCAACCTTATGGGCATACCTCGACATTTGGGAAAGAAAAATGGTTTGTAAAAACATTGTGAAGGATAGAGAAATCGCTCTAAATGAGCAGTTTCTCTTCTATTCATAATGTCTACTTGATGCTATGAAGACCACAATCAACAATATCTGTCGCTCTGATATTTTTGGAATTGTCTTATGGCAGCCATAGGCACTTGGGTTTCTTTTCTTTTCGTCAAACTTTGCGCTCTGAAACCAACTATAAATAAATCTTATAAATAAGGTTGAAGGGAACGAAGTTAAAAAAAAAACACACACACATAAATGCCTGTGATTTCAGCCTACGAGGGGCACATTTTAGTCACGTGACTTGATAGTGCACGCGCCCGGCTGTATACGGCGGTAAATTTATGAGCTTTTTGTAAGAGGGGGGCACTCAATAATCACCCCAACCCCCATTATTTGAAATCAACTGTTCACTTCGATACTAAGAGCACCCCTTTTTAAGGCACTCGGATATTGTGAAATTATTTCAAAATAAGACGTTTCAGCTCACCTGAGTGCATAGTACGGCTCAGTGCACCAGTCTATCCACATTTCCTTAAATGTTTTTACCAGTGCTACCCATAAAACTCATTCAAAGCCGCTGGCTGTTTTCCCATTATAAAAACATTTGAAACAATGTTTTACGGCGAAAGAAAAATCAATCTTGTCGCTATTATTCATCAGTACTCGAAAAGAATTGTGCCTTACCTGAGATTCGAACTTATATAACTAGCCTTCGCACGGTATCTGAATGCTAACCGGCCTTGACGTGCTGTTTAAATCAGCATTATAGGGGGGAAATGACGATTAACTGAATTCACTCTTCACAACTCGGCCGATTCCGTAATAATATCTAATCTCGTACTTATCAACGAGCCTCTCTGTTAAATTAATGTCAGTCTCATGATCTTAAACATGGCGAAGCCCATGAAAATTATCAACGACTTCAACAGCCAGACAGTGAAGCGATTCATATCTATCAATCTGCCGGGTAAAACTACCGACGGAATTACTGAACCATGCTAAAAAAAGAATTTTACAAACTATTTGTTAACGGAATTGTATTTAGAAAAGATTTCGACTCGTGTTTTCTAGATCTATATCTGAGTGTAGCCTCCCCTTTACAAGACCGATAAAGCGGTCTAAAACTGGCGAAGAAATGTACCGCGTAGGTGCATATCATCCATTGAAAATCGGGTCGAGGTTTGGCGAATGCTTCCAATCGATTACCCTCGGATAACTTCGAGGCTCTGTCATCGGAACACGTCAATGACGTAACCTTGTCTTCCTTAAAGAGACAAGGTTGAAAGCTCTCCAGCTTTCCAATTTAAACGCTTTAAGCTTTAAATTTATAAATGCATTGGACTTTTCCGATCAGGCAAACAGGCCAACTTTCCAGTTTCAAGGGATATTTTCGCCAGAATATTTCACGAAAAATAGCGGAGAGTGCAGATCAATAATCAGACTGCACGTGATGTGCAGTCTGATCTTGATCTACACTGTCCACTAACAGGCAGTCTGATCTTAATCTAAATTGGCTAGAAAAATTAGCTTAAGCTGAGGGTATCGCCCTAAGGATAAACACTTTACCAAACGATAAAATTTTTAACTCAACCAAATTGAAAGCATTTGCAGACGACAAATAGACCGTAGCTCAAATGATGATTTCTGCCTTTGATGAAATAGAAAACATTGTGGGAAAAGGAGAAAATGCTGGTTACCAGCATTTTCTCCTTTTCCCACAAGGTTTTCAAAAGCCTTCTTCTTCCGGGCTGTTAAACCTCGGGGTTGTGTGGTAAAGGCTAAATTGAACTAATCACGTCAAATAAAGTCTAATTTATGGGTCGAAACAGCGAAACGAACATGCGAATTGACTTCGTAAAATGCCATCGTTAATTCAGAATTTTATTTTTTTTCGGAAAAAATCATGCGGGCTTGTCCGCGAAGTCTTGATTAATTGTTTATTAACCCCAACATAGCTGGATCCTGTTTTTTAAAGATTTTGAATTGTTGATATATTTCTAAAGATTACGTCATCTTTCTGTCTCTATCTCTTTCTTTCTGTCTCTCTGTCTCTGTCTCTGTCTCTCTGTCTCTGTCTCTGTCTCTCTCTGTCTCTCTCTGTGCCTCTCTCCCTCTCTTCGTCTGTCCATCCCTCTGTGTCTGTCTGTCTGTCTGCCTCTCTCCCTCTCTTCCTCTGTCTGTCTGCCTCTCTGTCTCTCTCTGTCTCCCCTCTCTCTGTCTCTCTCTCTATCTCTCTCTCTCTCTCTCTCTCTCTCTCTCTCTCTCTCTCTCTCTCTCTGTCTGTCTGTCTGTCTGTCTGTCTGTCTCTCTCTCTCTCTCTCTCTCTCTCTCTCTCTCTCTCTCTCTCTCTCTCTCTCTCTCTCTCTCTCTCTCTCTCCTTCATGGGCCATGACTTACTTGGGATAAAGAAGTGGAACATGTCTTTTTCGAGTTCAAAACTTTTTCTCTTAACTGTTAGGCTGCTTAGCGCGACTCACTGACCTTTTGCGGACAGCGTAGATCAAGATCAGACTGCACAGAACGTGCAGTCTGATCTTGGATCTACACTGTCCGATAAGGAGACATTATTCCCAAAAACATACCTTTGAAATAGCAAATATGTGGGGTTTGACTATCGAATTGTAAATTTCATTTTAGTTATTTATCAGGATAATGATTAAATGAAATAAAGATCTACCTCATTAGGGAACTTAAAATCACAGTTTATTTTATCCTGTCCTACGGGTTTCGATATTGAAATATGAACAGTGTTTTTTGACATTCTAACGAATTATATTACTCTTAATTTAGTTTAAGATATTTATTTTACTTCGATTAAGAAACAAGTTTTTGCAACTTATGCCAGTCACTCTCAATTCTGCTTCCTGGAAACTACACCAGTACTCGCGCCAAATGTGTGGCCCAATAAATGTACAGTCCCAAAGTTGACACCTGCTCTCTTGGGTATTGAGCTCGGGACCTTCTAGAAGCAATGCCGACGCTCTACCTCGCATCTACGGACAATCAATAGTATGTACATATTAGGTTACCATTGATATAGCCTAATTGTTAATGGGTGCCCTCTTTCTTCATCCATTATTGCATTATGAGTTCGAACAATGATTCGTTTGTGTCTTCATTCATCGTTAGTCGCTGGCCGAAAAATGAATTTAAGGTCTACGGCCCCTAACTCATCGGTAAAAATTGAGGTTTTCGTAAAGGCTATTCGGCCAATCTCGGCAGCTTCTGTCTTTTAATATGAGAGTTTGGGGCCGTAGACTCACTAACTCATCGGTAAATATCGTGTAACATCGACGTTTTCGTAAAGGCTTTTCGGCCGATCTCGGCAGCTTCTGTCTTTTAATATGAGAGTTGGGGGCCGTAAGCCTTAAAAACTTGGTAAAAAATTGCCAAGTCGCTCTATCTTTTGTCTACTTTTTACCTGGGTTAGAATTTCATTTTTCTGCCACCGACTTTAACTTGGACCGCCCGTATATACAGTAACAGATTGTCACCTTCACACTAATTTTCATACTTTTAAATGATATGGTTTTAATTTAACTGTGTTTTAACTAATTCCTTGTTTACTTTTGACCGCTGTTGGGCCTTCTATCAAAACACAACTGGGAAATGAGCACTTGACTTCGACAAACAACGGCTCCGTTATACTTGCTAAAACAGTGTACTTCAGGTACGGTCATGGAAACACGTATTTGTTGACTTATGGGTTTAACTCCCAACCACATAAAAAAAATTTACACTTGTCAAAATCCAAAGCATTTCGTAAACGAAAAATAAATTTTGGTTCAAATGGTGTTATTTTTCTTTGAAAAGGTAAAAAACAATGTGGAAAAAGAAGAAAATGCTGTTTACCAGCATTTTCTTCTTTTCCCACATTGTTTTCAAAAGCCCTTTTTAATCACGATCGTCAAAAGTCGTATTTGTTGACTAATGGCTTTAAACAACGTATTATACAAATACAGAATGTACACATTATGACATAACCGTATTTAAACAACTAATGTATGTGAAGTGTCCTATTGCTTCTACAAAGTCGGTGAAATCAAACATTGTTTGATAATCCTTGAAAAAACCCTGACTTCTTTGGAATGACAGAAGGGAAGAAAAAATTGCGAGAAAAGGAGAAAAAGCAGATTCCCAGCATTTCTCCTTGTCCCACGATGTTTTCAAAAGCCGTAATCTTCAGTGCCTTATTGGTTGTACTAAGTCGGTAAAATCAAACATTCTTTTATAATCCTTTAAAAGACCCTTATATCTTTGGAAGGGAAAAAGAGAAGAAAAACATTGGTTACCAGCATTTTCTCCTTTTCCTGCGATGTTTTTAAAAGCTGTCTTCCTTAATTTCTTATTGCTTCTACAAAGTCGGTGAAATCAACCATTGTTTGATAATCCTTTAAAAAAAAAACCCTTATTTCTTTGGAATGAAAGAAGGAAGAAAACATCCTGGGAAAAGGAGAAAATGCTGGTTACCAGCATTTTCTTCTTTTCCCAAGATGTTTTCAAAAACCGTCTTCTTTGGTACTTTATTGCTTCTGCAAAGTCGGTGAAATCAAACATTGTTTGATAATCTTATAAAAAAAACCTTTATTTCTCTGGAATAAATGAAGGGAAGTAAACATTGTGGGAAAGGAAGAAAAAGCTGAATACCAGCATTTTCTCCTTTTCTCGCCATGTTTCTTAGAGTCTACTTCCTCAATTCTTTATTGCTTCCACTAAGTCGGTGAAAGCAAACTTTAATTGGCACTCTTATAGAAACCCTGCGTGCTTTTGTCTTTCAAAGAGTGGAGTAGATTGTCGGAAAAGTAGCAAATGCTAGTGCCTAGCATTTTCTCAATTTCCAACAAAGTTTTTAAAAACCTATACCCTCGGGGTTATGAAATCACAGGAACGTGCGCCAAAGGTTTAAATAAATCTAAATAAAGTCTTTAAGAAAACAAAACGTATTGTGCGAAAGTTTCAAAGTTATGTCTCAAAACAAGTCTTTGCTTATATGATCTCCTGCTTAATACACGGACATGTAATAAGAAATTTGTCATTTCTACAAAATATTTGAACTTATGTTTGACCCATACTCTGGCAAAAGGGGGTTTAATGCATCTCGTGATTGCATTACATCTAGCAATTCGTCACATAATGATGGATCCATAAAACCGCTTTTTATTACAACAAACGCCAGAATCAGACACCAGACTGGTCCATGGATAGCAAAAAGTTTCGACTCAGATCAGCCTGCGCGAACTACGCAGGCTGACCTGGGTCGATACTTCTTGCCGATGATTAAGAATCTTTTTCACATTGCTTATTTATCTACAATATCATAATTCATGGTATTTTTCCAATATTTTACAAAAATATTATTTTTTTAGTCGCTTGCTGCAAATTTATTCAAAGGGGTTAACGATTTAAAATTTTTATTTGAGAACTTAAAGAAGCGTTGGGTAATAGCATTTTTCCCCTAAATTGCAATGTTTACTTATTTTTTGGTGCATTTATTTAGACAGCTCTTATTCGACCCTTCACCACACCATATCGTGTTTTAACGACCCAGAGGAATAACGCGTATGAAAACATTGTGGGAAAAAGGAGAAAATGCTGGTTAGCAGCATTTTCTCCTTTCACCACAATTTTTTCTACCATATCAAAGACAGGTCCAATTATTTTCGCCACATGTAATTTTTCGTTTGCATATGCTTTCAGTTTGGACAAGTCTAGGATTTTGTCGTTTTGGATAGATTTGAAATTTTGCTTGTTTAAGAATTGAACGCAGAAGCGTTGAGTAATGGCCTTTTTCTCCAAAATGTCATTGTTTACTTACTTTTGGTGCATTTGCGTTGGCAAGTCTAATTCAAGCCTTTATCAAACAATCAAGTGTTGCATAGACCCCGAGGAAAGGAAGCTTTTGAAAACATTGTGGAAAAAAGTAGAAAATGCTGGTAACCAGCTTCCACGCCGTCATAGACAAAACTTTTAGTTTGAGCCATGTCTTATTTGTCGTCTGCAACTGCTTCGAATTTGGATGATCTAATTTTTTTCGTTTGGGAAAGAGTTAAGCAGATATGCAAACAAAACTTCTGTCGCACATTGAAAGTATTATTATAGCACCTCTTTGTATGATGACTTATGTGTACTAACCCTACAAAACGACAGAAGTTTAGACCTGTCCATTTGGAGATGACAAACTTGATCAGGCTCAAATTGTAAAATCTGTCTGTAAAAGGGTAGAAAACGTTATTTGGAAAAGAAGTGCTGTTTACCGACATTTTTTTCCTTTTTCCCACAAAGTTCTCGGAAGCCGTCTTCCTTCGGGTCGTTAAGCCCATAGCCCGCTCCACACAGCCACGTTGTCGGCCGTCCCGATGCATATGTCGAAAATTTAATGATACTTTACGTCGCTTTCATCAATATTTCAGTCATATCAAGGCAATGTTTTTCTATTTCTTACCTGTATTTCACCAGTGCCGTTTCGGGCCTCTGCATTGACTTGTCAAAGGGTACTCCCACGTGACCGGTGACGTCATTAAGAATCTCCTGCGTATGAAAGCAACGCCTTAACCTCTGAGCCAAATAGTTAAAGGTATACCCTCAAGATTTACTTCCCCCTATATAGACGACTAGAGATCCAGATGTAGTGTGTTCGAATTCCAGCCCAATTTCTGTTAAAAAATTTCGAAATTTGCCTCTCACTGTTGAACAGAATTTGGGTATTGTTCATGTGGAAAAGAAGTCAATAGCTTCTGAAGAATGTTGTGCATCGCCGTAGTTAAAGGGACATCTGAATGCAGGAATAAGTGCGCTGGTTGCCGCAATATAGCTGAAAATGTTATTGAATATAGATTTATATTATTTCGGCTTTAGTTCTGTCAATAAGCAGCCAGTGGCTTCGGAAGAATGGGTTGTGCTCTTGTATAAATAACAGGGGAATGCTTGAAAAGGTGCTTTTGCTGTCGTTATATAACAGAAATTAAATAAAGTTTCGTGTAATATCATGTTTATATAGGAGAGATTTACATTATTTTGGCTCTATTTATGTCAATAAGCAGCAAGTGGCTTTGAAAGCGTGTCGTCGACTGAAAGTAACTTCAAGAAACTCTTAAAAAACAACAGGAATGCTTGAATAGGAGGACTGACTGCTATAATTTAATTCATTACCAATCTGGCCTCTGAAAACAGTGCAGGAAAAGGAGAAAATGCTGATGACCAGCATTTTCTCCTTTTCCGGCAATGTTTTTCGCACGCGAATCCCACCCTTTGAGTTGCATTCAGTTTTGACGAATGCAAATCAATTCTTCTATCTGATGAAGAGATCATTGAAATATGGAATACGCCATAAAACTAAAAAACACAAACGAAGCATCAAGTAGAACTTTTTTTCCCTCTGACAGCGCCTAAAATCCTCAACTTTGGCCATGATGTAACGGAATCTTGAGTGATAAAATAGCTATCAATAAGCACATGTTGGGAAAAAAAACATTCAAGAAATTTATTGTCTATTTGGTCGTGTCTGACTGCGCGTATAAGTTATGTTGGTGCAGTCTGGAAACACCTTTTTTTTTTGTTCAACAAATTGTGTCCCAAGGACAAATTGTGTTGTTTTTTTTTGGCGGACAATGTAGATCAAGATCAGACTGCACGTTCTGTGCAGTCTGATCTTGGATCTACTTTGTCCGCAGTTTTTTTGTCTGACTGAGAGTACAGGTTATGTTGTTACAGCCCTAAAACTGGTCATTTTTCGTTCAACAACCTGTGTGCTTTGGACCAGATGTGTTGCCTTCTGCGGACAATGCAGATCAAGATCAGACTGCACAGAACGTGCAGTCTGATCTTTGATCTTCAATGTCAGCACATATTTCTCTGACTGAGCGGACAGTTTACATGTATGTTAGTGTAATCTGAAAAATCATCTTTTTTTTGTTGAAAAGCCTGTGTGCTTTTGACAACTCGTGTTGCTTTTTTGTGGACAATGTACATCAAGGTCATAGTGCACAGAACGTGCAATCACAGCAGTTTTGTGAGATATTCTCGAAAAAGTAGCCTTGAAATCGCAATGTCGTGGTTCTTCTTTATGACCTTCATTTATATTGCAACTTGAAGATCGGATCATTTCCTGTTTAATATCTGTCGGTAATACCACTTCCGGTGGAGTCCATGCAAGAGTATTCGGACGGAATTATGGACAGTGTGTATTCAAGATCAGGTCGCACGTTTTATACACTCTTTTATCCCATAACCTCCCTTGTTTCCAGCGTTGTATACCCATTACGAATTTTCTTATCTTACAACCGTATGGGATTCAAAAGTATTGTGTGACATCATTTGTGATGTCATTTCATGCTTTTTTTTAGAGGAGTGAATTTGGATTTTATTCGTGGAACGTATCATATGTGCATAAATGGTTTGTTATTTCTGACATAAATTGTGAAATACCGTTAAATAATATTAAGAATCTGACAATCATTGGCTTTTAAGATAAACATTTACTAAACTCGTCTACAAAATTGTTATTAAGCTCGCCAAAGGCTTGCTTCATAATATTTTTCTTGATTCGTAAAATAAAAAGTTTATCTCAAATGCCAGCTTATGTCAGATCCTATATATCTTAACCTACGCTATCCGGAAATGTACCTGTTTGCCCCCAGCAAATTAAAAATTACACCGGAACGAAACCCAAAAAGTAGGTCGCCTAGATTCATGGTATCAATTGGTACAGGTCTACGTCAATTGAATGGTCTCATTAATTCCTTAGGCGCCATACATAAACTGAACTTCTGCGGACGGCTTAGATCAAGATTAGACTGCACAGAAAGTGAATTCTGATTTTATATCTATATTGTCCGCTTGTTTAGTCAAGTCTTTTAGAAGAAAATTTTGGACCGTTTCAGTGAATTGTATTTTCAGCCATTGGACTGATTGATTGTATAGTGTTTAACGCCGTTTTCAACATTATTTCAGTTATATCGCGGCGGCCAGTGCACCTATCCATGCTTTCCTGGAGTCTCTTTTACCAGTACTCCGCATAATTTTCTTTCCAAGCCACTGGCTGCTTTCCCACATAATCATTGTCGAAACAATGGTCAGCGATGGGATTCAGCCGTTGGAAGAGGACGAGTTGAAAAATTTGACGCAGAAAGGGTCAAAAAACACATTTACCCTTTTCCACACAATGTGCGTAAAAAGCCTTTTGAAAAGCACTGTGGGAAAAGGAGAAAATGCTGGTAACCAGCATTTTCTCCCTTTCTCACAATGTTTTCTATTCTTTCAGAGACATATTCTATCATTTTAGCTATTTTAATTTGTATCCTCTAAATACGGTTAGTTTGGACAAGTCTAAAATTTTTGTTGTCTGGTAAAGGGTTATCACACTTGCAGACGGTATTTTGCGTCTTACAACTGACCACCCTTGAAAAACAATGTGGTAAAACAATAAATTGCTTGTAACGAGCAAAATCTCACCTTGCCACTGTGTTTTTTATTTGTAAACACTTACAGACAAATATGTACTCAGCCATGTTTCGTGAAAAAAGGGTTGATGCATATGCAAAAAGTATCGACCCATGTCAGCCTGCGCAGTCCGCGCAGGCTGACATGAATCCAAACTTTTTATAATCGGTCAACTTTCTGCATACCAAAGGACTGTTCTACCTCCAGATCCAGTTAGTTGTTAGATTAAATGTTTTTTATGAATCCATAATCATGAGATGACTTGCTTAGTATAATGTATCACGGAGATGCATTAAACATTTTTTCCCAGAGCATGCCTTACAGTTAATTAAATTTGATTATCCATATTTTTACATGGATGTTTTGTTTCACAGTTGGCTGGTACAAAAATATGTCGGGAGACACTGAAAACAAGAAGGTAAAGTCATTCGTGGGTAATAAACAAAGATCAATGAACTAATTTGCATATGCAAATCTAACCTTTGTTTCAGAACAGATCGAATGAATATATATGAAGATTCTGGATTCTACGGTAGCACATAGTTTACAAGCGAAAAGAACAATTGACGTACTATGTCGTTCCTACAATATGATCACTTCGTTATCACGATATTATTGAATGTTCCCACGAGATATGTGCATCAATTATGCAGCTAAATATAGTCAAGTTTCCACGTTATAGTTAAATCGTTTCCACAACATAAATGCATTGTTACAATATCATAGCGGCGTTCCCACGATAATTACCTTTGTCCCCGACATAACACTTCATTATGTCGTGGTAAAGGGATTACTAGAGTGTCGGAATGTGGTAATGATCAACATATTTATGTTGCGGGAAATGTGTTGTTATCTCGGTGGAACACTGCTAGTATATTTTGTTGTGATAAAGACGGTTATCTCCCAGTAATGCGATAATGGCCCATATATAGTCAAAACTCCAGATTTATGTCGTGGGAATTATATCAAAATTCGTGTATACACTGTTTTTGTCGTGGTATAAACATGATTATCTTCTGGTGATTCGATAATGGTCGACATATAGTCGAAATTAGGTATTTATGTCGTGGGAATTACTAGTAGTACAAAATTAGTTGGAACACTATATTTTGTTGGGTAAAGACATGATTATCTCTTAGTAACGCAATACTGATCTAGCCGGGAAAACAAAATTCATGTCGTGGGAATTAAATCTCGTGATAACTATAGATTAGTTCATGGAATCGAAATAATATTTCCTATTTTGGCATGTCCCTTGGATGCTTCCGTACTATTCTAAAAAACTGCCTGTGTAAAATGACGACTGTAGGAAATCGTTCACAGGTACAATATCAGTGACTCTTTACCAGAGAATCCCGTGTTTTAGTGGAGATAGAAGGTTTCTGAAAACATTGTTGGAAAACAAGAAAATGCTGGTAACCAGCATTTTCTTCTTTCCGACAATGTTTTCTACCTTATGAAAGAGAAGTAAGTCCTCTGAGACGGTGCTATACAACGAGCACGTTAAAGAACCAGGCGTAACTTAGGATGGTTTCGTCCTGTATCTTGCATTTTCCCCTGTGAAAAAACTAACAACCTTCAGGGACAGTCGCCCACATGGGCAACCGGTGGCGACGATAGATAAACGCAGAATTAATGAATGAATGGCAAAAAAGCACACGTGAGTTCACGGTGCCTTTTTGTCCGTTTTATCAACTGAGAACGTCCAATTGTTAAATAAACTTCAGGACAGACATGGATAGGTGCGCTGGCCGCCGGTATATATTATATCTGAAATAACATTGAAAACGGCGTTAAACACAATACAAAAGGTAATCCCGTCTTTTCACAATCCGGAGGTAAGAGCTTTGAGAAATATTGTGGGAAAAGGAGAAAATGCAGGTAATCAGCATTTTCTCCTTTTCCCACAATGTTTTCTACTCTTTCACGGCAAATCTAATCATTTGAGCCACTTGTTATTCCGCAGCCTCCAGTTGCTTTCAAAATGGACCAGTCTTACGTTCTTGGTTCGTATTCATCAACCGTTCTTAAAACAGTCTTATTATTTCTTGCTTTCCGGTAGGTTATCGAGAAATTTCGGTGAAATATTTTTCGATATTTCATGGTTACGACCAGTGAAAATACCGATTTTTATACGCCCGTCGAAGACGGGACGTATTATGGGATCACCCATGGCGGGTAGGCGGGCGGGCGGGCGGGCGGGCGGCCTCCAGTTCTTTGTCCGGAGCATAACTTTGTCATCTCCAGTCCGATTGACTTGAAACTTGGCATGTGTGTTTGTTGCAATAATACGGAGTGCAGTGCGAAAGAACCATAACTCTACCTCATGCTGTCTTTTGAGTTATTTCCCTTTGATCATCATTTTTACAGCATTTTCTGCTTGTCCGGAGCATAACTCTGTCATCTCCAGTCCGATTGACTTGAAACTTGGCATTTGTGTTTGTTGCAATAATACGGAGTGCAGTGCAAAAGAACCATAACTCTATCTCGTGCTGTCTTTGAGTTATTTCCCTTTGATCGTCATTTTTACAGCATTTTCTGCTTGTCCGGAATATAACTTTGTCATCTCTAGTCTGAACATCTTCAAATTTGGTATGCATGATTGTTGAAAATTTACGGAGTGCAGTGCACAAGAACCATAATTCTTCCTAGCACGAATTTTGAGTTATTTCCCTTTGATCGTCATTTTTACAGCATTTAGTGCTTGTCCGGAATATAACTTTGTCATCTCAAGTCAGAGTGACTTCAAACTTGGTATGCATGTTTGTTGCAATATTACGGAGTACAGTGCGCAAGAACAATAACTCTATCTAGTGCGGATTTTGAGTAATTCCACTTTGATCTTCATTTTTACGGTATTTTTTGCTTGTCCGGAACGGAACTTTGTCACCTCAAGTCAAATTGACTTGAGACTTTGGTAAACATGTTTGTTGCATTACCTGCCCTTTATGATTATTATACCCCCTCGACAACTGGTGGTGGGACGGGCGTATCTTGCGACAATTTGCCGCTCTTGTTATATTTTAACTCTTCAATTGAAGGCGGAAACACTAGTTACCTAGGTAAAATGCGCGTGCCTCTCAACTAGATGGAAATATGACGTAATTTACCTCACATTTCTCGCGCTTGACGTAATATTGTAATGCGTTGCTATGCGGAGGGGGTACGCCACGGGGAATAACCGAAAAGAACTGTACTGGATTTTAATTAAGTTCTCCCCCAGAGAAGATTAAAAACATGAAATAAATAAAATATTTGTTGTTTTTTTCCGGTGAAAGATCGAAATTTATTTCATCTCGTGAACATCATCGGTAATATTTTCACTCGTGGCTGCGCCACTCGTGAAAATATTACCGATGATGTTCACTCGATGAAATAAATTTCGATCTTTCACCGTAAAAAACAAATATCTTCTATTTCTCCTTGATTTTCTAAAAAATAAGGCAACTTCTGATTGGCTAAACCAAACGGTTGAGCCAGTCAGAACTTGCCTTTCTTTCAAATTTAGATAATTCTCGAGAGTAAGGCCGAGAATCTTTTAAGAATGGTTGATAAATACGGAACCTGGTCCCCTGGTAAAGATTTTTGGGTCAAGGGTCGATATAACTTCTCACGTAGAAATCGAGCCAGATGAAACTCGCAAATGTAACCAGCATTTTCTGTTTTTTTCCCCACGATGTTTCTACCTTTTTTACGATAAATCCCATCATTCGAATCACGTTTTATTTTGTCGTCTGCAACTGCTGTAACAATGGATCAGTCTAACATTCAAGTCGTCTGCTAAAACAGTTTTGGGTCAAGGGTCGATATTACCGGTCACGCCAGATCAAACACACAAATGTAACCAACATTTTCTGTTTTTTCCACTATGTTTTCCATCCTTTCACGATGAACTTCATCAATAGAACCACTTGGATTTTGTCGTCTGCAGATGTTATCAGTACCGGCCATGCCGATCATCTGGTAAAAGAGTTTGGCGGGTCAAGGGTCGATATTACCGGTCACGTACAAATCGGACCAGATCAAACACAGCAATAGACCGCTAATTTGAAAGTTAAGATAACGTGGACTAATCTGTCAGCCATACACCCGTACTGGTTGATAACGGTGCATTGAACTTTTTGATGGAATAAAGGGAGAGATAGTGAAGATAGCTCATGATGTGTTTGGCCATTGTTTCTGACCTTTTGAGCCGAGCCCGGTACATAATCGGTAACTTACATGGCTTGAAACCCAGGGGTCTATTTGCTCGAATCCCCAGCTTTGCAGGTGTCTGTCAAAGGATTGGTGATAGTCAGTGCAACAGGATTTATTCCTTTCTCACCGCTGATCATTGTTTCCACGCTGATTTTGCGGAGAAGCAAGTAGTGGCTTGGCAAGAATGTTGTGCGAAGTACTGGTTAAAAAGGAGAGACCAGAAGAGCTTAGATAGGTGCACCAGATGCTGCGATGTACCTGCAGAGATGCTGAAAACGGCGTACGATACTATACAAGCAATTCTAACTCTCTGACTACTGACATAACGGAACTGGCATTTTCATGGATAAAGAAATTAAGACCCAAATACCGAAATTCTAAGGTCTGTTTAGACCAGAATGTGTAACGACGCATTGCACGTTCTGAGCAATCCTATCTTGACCCACACTTTCCGCCAAAGCAACATGAGCAATACCTTAATACATGTCAAAACATTGTGGTACAAGAAGCCAATGCTCATTACACCAGGGACGAGGAAATGGTACGTCACTGATATGTTTTTCAAATAACGACCCTCATTTTTAGTGTGATACAGGCATTATGAATTTTCTTATCTTAAACACATTTGAGATACGCAAATAGTGCCGTATTTGTGCAAAGCTCTGTTATCATACTTCTCATTTCTAAAACATTGCTGACCAAGATTTCTGTGTGAGACTGACTGTCAAAACTGATGATTATGATAAAGCTGCGAATTTTACCATCTTTAGATTTAAACAAAATCATTATTATTCAATTTTCTTTGGAACTAGTTATCACCCATGATGTACACACCTGTCAAAGAAGCAAATATGGTTCATGTAAATTTCGATACGTACTTATGTACATATAGGCCTATGTTTTAACACGTCATGAACTATGATTCTTAAAACAGTTATGTAATAAGAAGAATTTGACTTTCGTAGGGTTTTGATGTAAAATTTTATAAAACTCTTCATCTGTAAATGTCATTCAGCTCGCCAAAGGCTTGCTTCTGAACATGTTTTAAAGACTACTTTATATAATTTTATCTCAAATACCAACTCATGTCAGATCCTATATAGACTAATATCAAGTATCTCGTGGGCTACTTGAAATATGAGTTGCGCTCTGAAAAAAAAAGAAGTTTAATAAATCTCCGTCAGGCATTATACCAAGCAAGTCATCACATGATTTTGGATCCATATAATCCATACTGTATAGCGACCGCCTGAGTCATGAGGTAGACTGGCCTTTTGACATGCAGAAAATTGAACATTAGCAAAAAGTTTCGATCCATTACAGCCTGCGCAGTCCGCGCAATGGACCGATACTTTTCGCAGATGCATTAAACCTTTTTTTCAAAGAACATGGCTTATATACAAATGACAGTATCTATTCAAAAACTTCTAATTTTACAAGAAAATGTACTATAATTTTGTACGTCTGAATCAAATACCTGTTCTGTTCTGTTCTGTTCTGTCTCTATAAACAAAGTTCGTACTGGGTCAATCATCAATCACTGTTTTGTTTCATACGATCATCCCTGCGTTTTCTTGTATAAAATGATGGATAATATTTACTTTTTTATATCTTAAAAAAATCTTTTCGTATTCGTACATTTTCGATTTGAATGATAGCCTTATGCACTTTTATGATTTTCACAAATACCGAACGATTTCGTGTTTCTCACGATCCCCAAGGCCTGTTGAAAACATTGTGGGAAACGGAGAAAATGCTGGTATCCAGCATTTTCTCCTTTTTCAACAACGTTTTCTGTCCTTTCAAAGACAGCTGTCACTTAAACAATATTTGATTTGTCTGTAAAACGTTTTTTTTTTTGCTTTTAGTTTTAAGATATTTAACTTTGTTCGTAAACATGGCTTCAAAATTAAAGTAAAACACGCAGAACTGTCGGCTTATTTCGTGTTTTTACTGTAAACCGACACTTGACCAGGCCGAATAGCTCAAATGGTAGAGTTTAGAACTTGTAAACATCAAGTCTTGGACCATTTGAGGGTATGGGTTCGAACCCCACGGATGGCCATCTAAAATTACTAATACTCCTTCGGATAAGACGTTAAACCAAGGTCTCGTGTGACGGTGCTATACACCGAGCACGTGAAAGAAACAGGCGTAATTTAAAATGGGTTTCGTTCTGTGTCTTGCACTGTGCCTGGTAACATAAGTAACCATAACTTTTGATGGGTTTCGGCCTGTATCTGCACTACCCCCCCCCCCCCCCCGGTAACATAACTAAGAGCCATCTGGGGGCGTCGCCAATATGGGCAACGGGTGACGACAATAAATAAACGGGAAATCAATCATTAAACCTTCAGAAGGATCAATAGCGCAATGGCAGAGTCGCCGACTGTAGTTTGGAAGGTCGTTGGATCGGGTCCCACCAGAGGTCTCCCCCCCACCCACCCACCTAACATCGACAACTAACAAAACATCGATTTTCTCCTTTCAACAAAAAAAAAAAAAATATGGCTCAAGGATAGGGCACCCTAATGCGGATTCCTGTAACATCGCCTTTCATCGCCGAAAAACGTACGGATTCGGATAATCCGTAATCGATCGGCCGGTAGATGCTTGTTCCCCGCATCGATCACGGATTACTCGATTCTTAGCCGAATCCGTACGTTGAAAGACGATGTTCCACGAATCACATTAAGGTGTCCTATCCTTAAATCCTGGCTTACTGCCCCTTTAAACACCCTTTACACAGAGCGCCACTATTTTTGTTCTATTCTGTTCATTGTTTGCTTTCGAGAACTAACAACATAATCACGATTTTCATTTTTGTTTTAAACTCGATCGTGTTTTAAATGTATATGTCTCATCAATTAAATAATATGTTAGGTCATTTAGAAATGATTAATTAGACAACGAAAAATATTAAACAAAATATATTTTGGAGTCGTGCCCTGTGAAAGGGGGGGGGGGTTTAATGGATTTGCAAAAAAGTATCGACCCAGGTCAGCCTGCGCAGTCCGCGCAGGCTGACCTGGGTCGAAACTTTTTTGATATTGGTCAATTTTATATATGTCAAAGGACCATTCTACCTCATGATTCTGTCGTTTGTTAGACAAACTGGATTTTATGGATCCATAATTGTGTAATGACTTACCTGGTTTAATGCATCACAGATATGCATTTAAGCTCCCTTTTGTGAGAGCGCCCGCTAATTTGTATTATATTTTAACCCTTTTCTTCGTCGAAGTGACTTTTTTCTTTAACTCTTTTAACGGTCCTGGGGGAGAAGGCTTTGGAAAACATCTTTTAATGGATAGAAAGCATTGTGGGAAAAGGAGAAAATGCTGGTTCTCCTTTTACCACAATGCTTTCTATCCATTAAAAGACTAACCTTACAACTTGAGCTACACTGAATGTGTCGTCTGCAATCGCTTTGAATTTTAACTTGTCTGAAGTTTTATCGTCTGAGAAGAGGTTAAATTTTAGAATTTTTTTTTCTATTAGAGTATTAGTGAAATGTATGACTTGCAAACTTGGTAACCAGAATTTATCCATTTTGCATAAAGTCTCTCTCTCTCTCTCTCTCTCTCTCTCTCTCTCTCTCTCTCTCTCTCTCTCTCTCTCTCTCTCTCTCTCTCTCTCTCTCTCTCTCTCTCTCTCTCTCTCTCTCTCTCTCTCTCTCTCTCTCTCATATTGGCATCAATTAGCCGCAACTGATTTGTCGTCTGTAAATGTGTTCGATTTGAGCAAGTCTAAATATTTCTTGCCTATAGTAAAGAGTTATTTGAAATTATCGAAAATCATGTTTTCTTTCAAACAAAACACTAATTATTATAAATAATAGGATGATGAAAATTATGATTGCTTTAGATGTCATGGTTCAGGGGTGTGACGTAACGTGAGTAGATCTAAATAACATCACTGTTTAATCAGAGTAGACAAAGAGAGACAGGGCAGGGACAAGGAAACGCAGAGAGAGAGAGACAGAGAGACAGACAGACAGACAAAAAGACAGACAGAGAAAATGACAAAAAGAGAAGCAAATGAAATGACGTAGATTGGGGCAAAACTTTTTATCTCTTTACCTCTCGCTGCTTCCCTCTTTTTGTCTCTCTTTTTCTCTTTTTCTTTTGTTTGTTTGTTCTTTCTTTTTTTCTTTTTTTTTTTTTTTTTTCCTTCATTCTTTCTCTCTTTCTTTCTTTCTTTTTTTCCGTCTTTCTTCCTTCATTCCTTCCGTCCTTCCTTTCTCCCTTCCTTCCGTCCCCCTTTCTCCTTTCCACCCCCTCCCTCCTTGCCTTCGCTTCCTTCATTCCTTCCTTCCTTCCCTCCATCCCCAATCTCTCTCTCTCTCTCTCTCTCTCTCTCTCTCTCCCTCTCTCTCTCTCTCTCTCATTCTTTCTTCCTCTCCTGTTTCCTTATCTCTCCGACGAGACCCCATCTATCGCCATCGAAACGCATAGTGTGTTCGAAATTTAAAGAAAAGTACACACCCGTATATATCTCTAAAACAATTTGAACAAAATGAAAAAAAAAATGCTCATCTAGTAGAAATATTCGAAAACAGACATTCTTCGTTGCAATAAATCAAGATGTCAGACATTTATCGATACCAGTTCATTTGTTGCAACGTTATTCAATTCATGTTATCTGCCATTGATGCACTTTATCGAAAATTAAAACATTCGTGCATTATCGCAGTGCAGTGCAGAGATTCTTTATTCCACGCTTTACCATACAATCAGATTTAAGGATAGAGCACCCTTTCGTGTAACATCGCCTTTCATCGCCGAAAAAGACGTACGGATTCGGCTAAAACTCGGGTAATCTGTAATCGATTGGGCGATAGCCGCTGGTTTCCCGTCTCGATTACGGATTACCCGAGTCTTTGCCGAATCCGCACGTACGATTTTGGCGATGAAAGGCAATGTTACACGAATTCCATTAGGGTGCCCTATCCTTAAGGTCTACGGCCCCTAACTCATCGGTAAACATCGACGTTTTCGTAAAGGCTATTCGGCCAATCTCGGCAGCTTCCGTCTTTTAATATGAGAGTTAGGGGCTGAAGACTCACGAACTCATCGGTAAATATCGTGTAATATCGACGTTTTCATAAATGCTTTTCGTCCAAATTCGGCAGCTTCCGTCTTTTAATATGAGAAATAGGGGCCGTAGACCTTAATGAGCATAAGTGTGCATGAGAGACAAAGCTTTTGAAAACATTGTGGAAAAAGAATAAATGCTGTTTACCACGCTTTACCATACAATCCGGAGGTTTAATGAGCATAATCTTAAGCGCATGAGAGAGACAAAGCTTTAAAAACATTGTGAGTAAAGAAGCAAATACTGGTTACCACGCTTTACCATACAATCCTGAGTTTTATTAAGCGTAAGAGCGCGTAAGAGAGAAAGTTTTTGAAAACATTATGAGTAAAGGAGAAAATACTGGTTACTACGCTTTACTATACAATCCCGAGTTTTAATGAGCATATGAGCGCGTAAGAGAGAAAACTTTTGAAAACATTGTGAGTAAAGGAGAAAATACTGGTTACTACGCTTTACTATACAATCCCGAGTTTTATTAAGCGTAAAGCGCATGAGAGAGAAAGCTTTTGAAAACATTGTGGGAAAAGGAGAAAATGCTGGTTACCAGGATTTCCTCCTTTTCCCACAGTGTTTTCTGTCCTTTCAAGGACATTTTCTATAACATTTGAGCCACATCGAATTTGTCGTCAGCAATGTGTCAATGAGTCATGACGAGTTTCAATGAACATAAGAGAGAGAAAGCTTTTGAAAATAAAACGGGAAAAGGAGAAAATGCTGGTTACCACCATTTCTCCTTTTTCTACAGTGTTTTCTGTCCTTTCAAAGATAGTTTCTACAATTTGAGTCACATGTAATTTGTCGTCATAAACAGTTAACCCTTTACCAAATGACAAAATTTTAGCCAGGTCCAAATTGATAGCATTTGCAGACGACAAATTCATGGTGGCCCATATGACAAAATTAGTCATTGATAGGTTAGAAAACATTGTGGGAAAAGGAGAAAATGGTGGTTACCACCATTTTCTCCTTTTCCCACAATGTTTTCAAAATCCTCCTTCCTCAGGGTCGTTTAAAATTCGGGATTATGTGGTAAAAGGTTAAAGATACATCCTTACTCGCTTTCCCTCGAAGAAATTTCGATCTTTCACGGGGGGGGGGATATTCTCCATTTCCTCGAGTGAACATCACCGGTAATATTTCCACTCATACCTGCGCCACTCGTGAAATATATATCACGATGATGTTCAATCGATGAAATATATTTATATATTTCACCAAAATGAAATATATATCCTCTATTTTTCTGTAAAATTCCGAGAAACGTGCGCTTTGCCAAACAACAAAATCTTAGACTAGTTCAAATTGAAAGCATTTGCGGACGACAAAATAAACGTTACTCAGTAATGAGAAATAGATTTTGAAACTATACAAAACATTTTGGGATAGAATAAGAAACTGCTGGTTACCGAGGGTTATTTCTTCTACCTTTCCTGCATTCATGTCGATTAAGATCAGACCACCGAAACAGTGTTGTCTGATCTAGGTTCCACAATGTGTGAGCTATGAAAGAAATCTCGCAACAATCAGTCTTATTTCTACAAGCTAAATATGTGTGTTCCATTTTATTTAGCGACCTTCGGATTAACCATTTACCTACCATGTCTTAACGATCCTGAGGGAGAAAACTTTTGAAAACATCGTGGGAAAAGGAGAAAATGCTGGTAACATGCATATTCTCCTTTCCCTACAACGTTTTCTACCCTATGAAAGACAAATCCCATCATTTGAGCCCCATTTAATTTGTTGTCTGCAAATGCTTTCAATTTGGACAAAGCTTTCATTTTTTTTGTCGTCTGGTAAAGAGTTAATGCAGATGTAAACAAAATCTCGTCAGATATCGCGAGATTATCAAGAGGTTTTTCAAGAGGTTTCCATCGATCAGCTTCAGATTAAACACGGTAATTCAGTGGTCGGTTTTATATCTAAATCCTTCAGATTCTGAGCACGATCTTTGGCGCCTTGACGAATTTTGTATGTCAAGATTAGGTCAAGATTAGGCTGCACATTAAGTGGGAGTCTGATCCTCTATCTACATATTCTGGCTCTTTTAGTTAAACGGTTTGGCGGAATAAAAATTCTAACAACTGTTTTTTTTTTGCTTGTTGAAAGTTACTTAGCGTTCCAGTGGAACATAACTCTTTCCCAAAACGACAGAAACTGAAAGCAGTTAATCAAATGTGACTCAAAATTTAATGATGGAATTTGTCTGTGATAGGGTAGAAAATATTGGGGGGGGGGGGGGGGGGGAGGGAAAGAAGAAACCACTGGAAACCAGCAATTTTACCTTTTCCCACAATGTTTCAAAAGACGAGATCTTAGGGTCGTTAAAACGGGATTTAGTAGACAAGAGCGTAGAATTTAAGTTGTTTTAAGAGTGAGCAAACGTTAACAACTTATTTCAGTGCCTGCAACCCCAAAAGTATCAAGAATATTTTTTTATAGCATTCTAACAAACGGAAATGTGTGCTCATTTGGTGTCGTCTTTTCTTAGTTAAGGCAACCTGCAAAGCTTTTTTTAATTGCCTATGGCATAAACAAAAAATCCTGTGTTTCAATACCCAAAGGAAGACAGCATTTGAAACCATCGCCGGAAAATAAGAAATTGCAGGTAACAAACATTTTTCTTCTTTTTACATAATTTCTACCCTCTCTTAACCCTTTACCAAACTATTCCGAGTTTTAACGACCCTGAAAAAAGAAGATTGAACTCCTTGTTGGAAAACGGGAAAATACCAGTAATTAGCTGCATGATTTTCTCCTTTTCCTACAATGTTGAGACACATTCATACGGTCGTCTGCTATGCTTTCAGTTTGGACGAGCCAAAATTCTGTCGTTTGGTGAATCATTAAAGAAATCTCGTCATTTGAGGTACGTTTAATTTGTCGTCTGCAAATACTTTCAATATGGACCAGTTTGAAATTTTCTTGTCTGGTAAAGCCTTAAAAGCTTTTTGTTTTTGCGCTGAGAGCGTTAAGTCAGTTGTTTATGACGTAACAGGTAAAGTAAGAAAAAAAGCCTCTTACAAGTATACCAATTGGGGATTTCGTTGTGACTAAATAATTACCTTCTTTACCTTGAAGCCATATTAGAAATTCCCTGTCAACTAAAATGGCGGATTAGTCTGCGTAGTAATTTACATCCGGGAACTCTGGTCTATATCTCATCAGCCAATCATAATCCCTGCGTCTTATTAGAGCCGGTGATTCCATACAAATTAGTGCTTCCTTTGACAGCCAACCCTTTTAGCTTCCAGACCCGGTCCTTAACACTCTGCCAAAAGGCCTGAGTTCCAGTGCGATCATTTCTCTCCCCTCCCTCTTTTTTTTTATATCTTACCTCGTCGAAAACTACGGAACCGATTAAAAGTTTTGCCACAGATCTTTGGTGACTGTGAAAGGAGACCGTGATAAGAAGTGATTATATTTTTTATCGCCTGGACCTAGGCTATCATCCAAATTGAACGCATTTGCAGACGACAAAAAAATCAGATGTGACCCAAATGATAGGATTTGGCTATGAAAGGGTAGAAAACAGTGTGGGAAAAGAAGAAAATGTCAGTTACCAGAAAACATTGTGAGAAAAGGAAAAAATGCTGGTAACCAGCATTTTCTCCTTTTCTCACAACGTTTTCAAAAGCAATTGTGAAAGTCGTACACAGGGCATATAACTCAGATATCAACGCATGATTGTCAATGCGACATGATTGTATGGTGTGTATTGACGCCATCTTCAACTTTACTTCAGCCCGGCCGGCTAGACAGTGGTTAGCGTATCTGACTCGTGACCTTGTGGTTGCGAAGTTCGATACACGGTTGAGGTAAACTTTCTTTTCGGCGATTTTTCCCCTCTGATCTCTGTTGCATTTGAAAAAAAAGTAGTCAGTGGCTGGGATAGACAGTTGTGTCAGTACTGGTGTGAGAAAGCCAGGAAACGTAAACATAGGTACACTGACCGCCATGATATGACATAAGCTGTTAAAATGGCATTAAAATCTAATACAATCAACTTTACGTCAGAGAGGGCCAGTGCACCTGTCCATGCTGTCCTGGTGTTTCTCTTCACCAGTAATCCGCACAATATTCTTCCTAAGCCGCTGGCTGCTTTCCCATATCAACATCGTCGAAACAATGATCAGCAGCAAGAGAGGTATGAATCCTGTCTCAATAACTATCATCAATCCTCGGAATGAAATTGGCTGAGCAATGGATTTGAACCATCGACCCAATGGTTTCAAGTCCTGCGCGCTATCGACTGCGCCACTTGGGCTTAGCGTTTAATACTATGTAGAATGTAGGTGAAAATGCTTGTTTGAAGTATCACGTGGTCAAACAAGCTAGCATAGTCCAAAAGCTAGAATCTCAATGACATGTCTTTGTATGAAACAAAAAAGACAAGAATGGGAGTATAAGCATGGAAAGATTTATGATTGGTTTCGCGGAAAAAGTCACCAAGAAATTGGAAGATATCTGTTATTTGTTGTGCTTGACTAATGTTGATCTGTCAAGACAGTGATGTCAAAGAAAGCTTTATTTACCGTCTCAATCTGGTCTCCATTGGGGAAACTCTCTAATTCTATTCTGGTTATTGTAACCTCGTGGTACGAAAGGGCTTCGGACGAAAAAGTTCGATGAATACATCGAGAAATGTACGTCTAACTCTATATCTGACGACGGTAAAAATGTAGACTTGTCCAAATTGAAAGGATTTTCAGACGACAAATTTAAGGTAGCTCAAAAGAAAATTTCTGTCTCTGAAATGGTAGAAAACTGTGTGGCAAAAGCAGAAAATGCTGCTTACCAACATTTTCTCCCTATTTCAACATTTTTTCATTTTTTTTCCCTTAGCCTTTCCTTCCCAAACGTCTAAAGTTTTTACTCAGCCAAGTTAAAAGCATTTGCAGACGACAAATTTAATGCATCTCAAAAGGAAATTTCTGTCCTTTGACAAAAGGAGAAAATGCTGGTTACAAGATTCATCGTGAATTACTCTGGCTAAAAACGCTTTGGATTGCACTGTTGTTTGGTTTCTAGTCCCGACTGAGAGGTTCCAAGTTATTCATGATTTAGCCATATAAGGACTTTAAGGGTTGCTCTCAGAGGAAAACAAGAGAGACGATGCTCTATCAGATAGTAAGATTAGTCATTGTCCTCTGGATTGCCTTATGTCTGTAATTATTTCATGCTTTCCGGTAGTTTATCGAGAAATAACGGTGGAAATTTTTTTTCGATATTTCATGGTTACGACCAGTGGAAAATACCGATTTTATTTTTCAAACTCTTTAATTGAAGGCGGAAACAGTAGTTCCCGCGCACTAGTTACCTAGGTAAAGTGCGCGTGCCACTTGGAAATATGACGTAATTTACCCTACATTTCTCGCACTTTACGTAATAACGTAAGGCTTTCTTATGCGGAGAGGCTACGTCACGGGGAATTACCGAAAAGAACTGTACTGCGTATTGTCCTCCCAAAAAAGGGTTAGAAGCATGAAATAAATAGAACATTTGTTGTTTTTTTCCAGTAAAAGATCGAAATTTATTTCATCGAGTGAACATCATCGGTAATATTTTCACGAGTGGCGCAGCCACGAGTGAAAATATTATCGATGATGTTCAGAAGATGACATAAATTTCGATCTTTCACCGAAAAAAGAATATCCTCTCTCTATTTAACCGTTTCAGCGTCAAAGGCGAAAGAAGAGGCTTTTACGGACGGCGTAGATCTATATCATCTACTATTGCATATCAATTACACAGGCGGATCCAAGATATTTTTCGGGGGGGGGGGGGTCCGGACAATCGAATAGACCATTTGATATTCAAATTTGCTGCTGCATCAAATGTTTGCATTTCCTGTCAGTGTGTAAAACCGGTAAAATGGTATACCAGCGATCAATATTACTAGAAAACTTATGCAAAGAAATGATCTAGAATCTATTGCTACATTTACACTTGGTCAAAATTTCAGGCAGAAAACGTTTACTTCGAAAGTCCTGGGGGGGGGGGTGAGGCGGTCCCCCCTGTTCCCCTTGCTGGATCCGCCGATGAATTACGCCATATTAGCCAGCTTTTGTAAATGTTTTCTTCCAATCCTAAATTCTAAGATCAACCATTTGATTGGCTGAGCAATAAAGTCCTAGCAAACTAAATGGCTTGTCTTAAAACTTATCAAATAAATTCGAAATATGGAATATTTCGTGAATACACCTCCAGAAAGTTTGTGAAATATAACAGAAATACCCTGAAATTCGTGAACCGAAAATTCTGTAGACACGTGTAAAACAGTCTGTGGAAATTTTGGAGGAAAAGGCAGTAAAATTAAACGAGCACGGAGATGAAAATCTCTAATCCTAATGCTTGGTTACTGCTTCGGAGTAAAAGTGGGAGGGACTTGCGCAAGAAATAAATAGCAGATAGTTTTCTCTCTCTAATAGCTTGTTAACTGGTATTCGCTTCCGAGCCGTTTGTTATTTATGATGTACGGAATGAGCGCTATAAGTGAGGCCGCGTAATAAGTGAGAGTGTGGATGAAAAAGTTTACGATGGGTGCAGGTCCGAAATTCGCGATTTTGAACTTGATTCTAAGCGTTTTAAATGTTCAAGTCAATAAGATGCTTTGGCGGACAATGTAGATCAAGATCACAGAACGTGCAGTCTCATCTTTGATCTACACCGTCCGATATTTTCGTATATATTCCCGTCAAAAACAGCGATAATGTTAGGTACCACACTTGGGTTATGGTAACTATACGAGTGATTCATTACACTTTTTCGGACAGTGTTGATCAAAGATCAGACTGCACATTCTGTGCAGTCTGATCTTTGATATACAGTGTCCACTATTAAACGAAATACTACAGTCAAAACAGGCCATATAGTTATCGCAAATTGTTTTTACTACCGAATAAAAATACTATTACACTATACAAGGCGGTCTGGAGAGTAAAATACCGTAGCATAGTATTTCGTCCAGTTCGATTCAGAAAACTATCATTGGTGGGAGAGCCACGCTTGTGTACGCATCGTGAGTCGAACGTTAACTTTGTGGTGTCGTTATTGGAGTAAATTATTTGAAAACGGGCGAAGTGATGTGAAAAACTTTGAATTCTTTTAAATAGCGATTTAACAGACGATCAAATTGTTAGACTGTTTCGTATTGAAAGCACTTGCAGACGACAAATTAAATGTTGCTCAGTTTATGAAATTCGGCTCTGAAAGGGTTGAAAACATTGTGGGAAAAGGAGAAAATGCTGGTTATCAGCATTTTCTTCTTTTCACATAATGTTTTCAAAGACTTCTTTCAAACGGTTGGAAACATTGTGGGAAAAAAAAAAATAAGAAAATGCTGGCTACACCAGCATTTTCTCCTTCTTTCCCCACAATATTTCCAAAGTTTTCTGTCTCAAGGTTGTTAAAATTTGGGATTGTTTGATAAAGGATTAAAACGTTTATAGAGTATCTGATCTGTTCTGTTTTGTTCTTTTGTATGGATGTATCAGGATTAAATTTCATGTTTGTGTTTTTTTTTAACGTGAGATATTTGTAAAGCGCAAAGGAGAAATGAAACCGTATTATTTATAACATAGAGGAATTAATTTTACTCGTATTATATGAATTATATTGCTGTGCTTGTATTCATAATCTAATTCTTGATTGCTTACTTGGTCTTGTTCCTAAATTAGAAAGTAACACAATTTCTGATTGGCTAGAGCAAATGGTTTAGCCAATCAGAAATTGTGTTTCTTTAAAATTGTTGAAAATTCTTGACAATTAGATTTAAAATGATGTTGAACATGTCCGGCGCATTTGTCCTGGTTTGAGTGATCAAATAATGATAATTTTATGGCCGTTGAGCGGGACGTAACACGATTCCTAAATGGCTAAAATCATTTGGTTCAGTCATTTTCAAATTGTGTTGCTTTGAAATGTACAACTTGATTCCTTTAGGATTAGACTAGAATGATATTGACCATGTTTCGTGAATTCATATGTCCCCTGGTTTGACTGATCGGCTATTTGTTGGATTTTATGGTTGGAAAACGGGATGTAACACAGCTCCTGATTGGCCGAACCATCTGATTCAGCCAATCAGAATTATTTTTACATTAAAATTGTTGAAAATGCTTGACAACTAGACATAGAATGAATGATATTAGACTTGTTTGGTGCACACGTCTCAAAGTTTAAATGATTGGACATTTGTTGCTTTTCATGGCCGTAGAACGGTACGTAACACAATTTGCGATTGGCTAAATCATCTGGTTCAGCCAATCAAAAATTCTGTAACATTAAAGTTGTCGAAAATTCTTCAGAACTAGACTTAGAATGAATAGTATTAGGCTTGTTTGGTGCATACGTCCCTTTGGTTTAACTGATCGGATATTTATTGGTTTTTACGGCCGTATTGCGGCAGACTATCTTCATTTCTATAGACAGCTTGTTATGATGAAGTCCACTGTCTGATATTTGTGAAGAATCGCGAACTGTTGTATTGGACTTGACAAATGTGTAATTTTTATGTCCGATTCATGAGGTTTTTGTTGCGTGTTTGGGTGGATTATTTAACACTATCTCGTTCATTTCTTATATTAATAAAACTTAACCCTTTACCAGATGGCAAAAATTTATACTTGTCCAAAGTGAAAGCATTTGTAGACGACAAAATAAATATGACTTGAATGGTGTTGTTTATCTTTGATGGAGTAGAAAAACATTGTGGAAAATGGACAAAATGCTCCTTTTTTCCCACAGTCTTTTCTTATAGGCTTGACTAAACAAGCGGATGGTGTAGATCCGAGATCAGACTGCACGTTCTGTGCAGTCTGATCTTGATCTTTGCCGTCCGCAAAAGCCCCTTTTTTCGCCCCTTGCGCGGACAAGATTTGAGACCTACATGTACAATATAAATTTTACCATGTAATCGGTCTTTATGTCTGTATGGTCTTTACAAGGCGACACATTTTTTTTTTTATAAATTCATCCTTTTTTAAAACATTTGCAGACGAAAATCTGAACAGTGACTAAAACGATTGGATTTTTCTGCGAAATGGTTAAAAAATAAACATCGTGGGTAATTGAGAAAATGCTGTTTACTAGCATTTTCTCTTTTTCCTGCGATGTTTTCAAAGGGTCAGTTTTTCTATTTACGGTCATGAAACCTTGACAATGTTTCGTTAAGCTTATTTTTGTCATGGTCTCAAGATCCTGGTAACATTGGGCTGCTAAGCGCGACCCAGTGACCTTTTTCGGCCAGTGTAGATCAAGATCAGATTGCACAGAACGTGCAGTCTGATCTTGGATCTACACTGTCCGATTTGGAGATATTTTTCCCCATAAAATAATCTTTGAAATAGCCCAGTTTGGTTTTCACTCTCGGCTTGAAAGTTTCAATTCATTCATTTAGCAGGTAAAGGGTTAACTTCTTTTTAATTATTATGAAAATTCACCTTCTGCTTGATTTCTGTAGAAAAATCAAGAGACTAGAAAAAAGGGAGATGCACTTGAGATAAAATAGAGATAACGTGAAGATAAGAATTCTATGAACGAGAGAAAAAAGATACGGTATGTTTACAATAACAAGTTACAGAGGAAAACTTCACTTTAATTGAAAACTGTCATCGGAAAATCTGAAAATTGGATTTAAAAAATACGAAGTCGGCGGAAAATTGGATATTTTATTCTTATAGCGTGTTCTGGATTTTTGCACGAGAACTCTTGGTTGTGTTAGAAATTCGGATTTGGGATATTTTGTTTTAAATTAAAATTCTTAAATAGTGATTTGAATAACATTTAATGGCGTGTTTTTTGGTGTATTCAGTAAGGATGTAAAATGACAAAATAAAACGTAAGTAATTCTTCTTCTTCTTGCATCTCCTTCTCCTTTTCCTCCTCCTCTTTTTCTTCTTCTTCTTCTTCTCCTCCTCCTCCTCCTCCTTCTTCGGAAAAGGAGAAATTTTGTTTTCAGGCGTTTCGCCTTTTCAAAAAATCTTTTAAAAATTGTTTAACCTCGGTTAAAATTTCTTTTACCAGGAAAAATCTCACCGTATTGGACAGTGCGGGTTCAATTTCAGACTGCACTTTCTGTGCAGTCTGATCTTGATCTACACTGTTCGTATAGGGATATTAAGTCACGCTTAGCCTAAGAAAAAAAAGAAAACTACATTTTAACTCTTTCACGACTGAATAAATAAATTGCATTTTCTCAAGCGCTAAATATACATTCCCTCTGCAAGATATTAAAGATACAGTTCTGTCATAATCTAGAATATAGCAGTGGACATTGCAGATCAGAGATCAGACTGCACGTTCTGCACTGTCCACAAAAGCTTCTGGTGTCGTCTATGGTGGAAAGAGTTAAATATTTTGCTGAAATTGAAAGTTTTCAAATCCATCATCACACTATCACTTTTGTGGTTTGTAATATACATGTACATGTAGTTCTGAACGAAGGCGGCTGATCGATGTTATTGTAGTATGTTAGTTTTTCTGTCATAGAGAGAGAGAGAGAGAGAGAGAGAGCCAGCCAGCCATCCAGCCATCCAGCCATCCAGACAGACAGACAGATAGATAGATAGATAGACAGATATAGATAGATAGATAGATAGACAGATCGATCGACAGATAAAAAGACAGACAAAATACATACAGACAGACAAAAAGACAACAACAAAAAAAAACAGACAAAAAGACAGACAAATGACAGACAAGAAGACAGACAAAAAGAAAAAAAAAAACAGAGACTAATAGCAGAAAGGCTAAAAAACAAACGGACAAAAAAGACAGGCAGACAAAGAAGCAAACAAAAAAAAAAACAGACAAAAAGCAACTTACAAAGACAGACAAGCGAAAAAAAAACTAAAAGACAGACGAACAAAAAAAAAACAGACAAAAAGACAGACAGACAGCTTAATTGACACACACACACTGCAGATATTCTGATTATATCAATATAGAAAATATTTTGAGTGATCCACACAGTCCTCTCACCCTAAACCAGAAAAAGACGAGAGAAAGGGGGCGGGCGAGAGAGAGGGAGAGAGAGAGAGAGAGAGAGTATGACGAAGATGGGACAATAATGATCAATAACACACACAAAGCAGATAATCCAACACCCGTAAAATCGCAGTATAAAATATATAAAACGATGCGGACGATTAACTAATGCATTGGATCCAATAACCCTATATCGAATAGATAAAACATCTTTTTTCAAGGTAAAAAATGTGGTTTCCATTGCATTTCAAAAGATGTTTATGTTATTCTTCGAATCTGTAAGCGGACGATGTAGATTCAAGATCAGACTGCACGTTCCGTGCAGTCTGATCTTGATCTACATGGTCTGCGAATGCTTTTATAAATCGCGCATCGCGATAAAAAAAAAAGGGTTAAAAAATGTTACTATAGTTTTTCAAAGTTCAAATACAAACCATATGGAAACTGTAATAAAGATTGTATCGAAATCAGCTGATAGCAGTTAAAATATTTTTACCCCTCTTCCGTAGTGAAATTTCAATAACATTGTATTTTCCTTGTGTCTTGAATACAATTTCTTAAAACTCGACAGGCATCAATCTTATGTTTTTACCGTCAAAATAAAAACGATGTCCTTATTTTGATGTTACCCTAAGCCTATGTTGTGGGTATATATAAGATTTATCGATAAAAAAAAAAAAGTTGCAATTTTTTTTCTCTCGTGGGTCAATTTCAATAAAAAAAATTGCATTTATTTGGGCTTTGGTAGCACCATCATTGAGTCGGTGAACATAGATTTATTTTATAAATATTTACGATCAAGAAATATTTTTAGTTAACCTTTTACCACACAATCTCGAGTTTTAATGACCTTGAGAAAGAAGCTTTTTGAAAACATTATGGAAAAAGGATAAAATGCTGGTTACCATCAAATCAGAAATCATCATTTGGGCTACATTTCATTTGTCGTCTGCCATTGTTTTCAATTTGAACAAGTTCAAAATTTTGTCGTTTGGTAAATATCTAACTGTATTATACATGGTGTCTCATAACAGCTGTAGCCACCAATCTTATAAAACTCGTCCACGAAAAGAAAATATAACGATTGCAAAACCAATCGAAATATGTGGTTCACAAATCTTATAGCATTCTTTTAAAAAGACAGAACATGATAAACACTGTTATAGATCAAAACTTTTGTAACACTTAGTTGTGGTCGACAATTCTCGTAACATTCGTTGACAAAAAATATGATAACTGTTGTTGACCGAAACACTGATAATAGTTGTAGTTCATAAACTCTATAACACCCTGCGACAAAAATATGAACCATGTTCTGGCTAAAGGGGATTAAATTCATCTCCATTGTACCAGGCAAGTCATCACATAATTATGTATATATTAAGTTCTTTTTGTCTCACAACCGACTGAATCACGAGGTAGTATGGTCCTTTGCCATGCAGAAAATTTACAAATAGCAAAGAGTGTCGACCTATGTCAGCCTGCGCGGATGCAGACTGACATAGGTCTACACTTTTTGCACATGCATTTAACATTCCCCACTTTTTCACAGAACGTGGCTAATTTTATTAAATTTTTAGACCAAACTTATGATACTTGTATAATGTACAAATTCTATAACAATAGTTGAAAAAACACATGCTAACATTTGTAGATCAAGAATTTTATTAAAGTTGTAGTTTACAGATCTCATAACAATCTTCGACAAATCTCACAGCACTTGTATACCAAAACTTTTATAAAAGTTGTAGTTCACAATTTATGTCACTGGACGACAAAATATTTGATAACACTTGCCAACCAAAACGTTTATAATAGTAATAGTTCATAGATATGATAACAATAGTTAACAAAAAATATAATAACACTTATAGATCAAAAATCTTATTAAAGTTGTAGTTAACAGATATCATAACACCCTTCGACAAATCTCATAACACTTGAAAACCAAAAACCTTTTTAATAGTTGTACTTCTTAATTTCCATAACACTCTGCGACAGAAAAAAAGGGAAACACTTGCCAACCAACACTTTTATAGTAGTTCACAAATTTATAACACTCGTCGACAAAAAAAAAAATTGTTGCTAGACTTAAACTCCTATAAAACAAATCTTATAAAGCTTTTGTAACAAGCATCACAGAACTTGTAGACCAAGACCCTTATAACACTTGCAGTTAACAAATTTTGTAATACTCGCTGGCAACATAGATTACTGTGACAACGGTGCTCCTATAACATAATCTTATAATGCTTGTTGATAAGAAAATACAACTGCTGTAGACAAAAAATCTAACAACACTTTTTCTTTGTTCACATTTTTTTTTTATAAAAATTGTTGACAACAAAGTATGATAACTGTACTACGCTGCTTTTGAATTAATGGATAAATGTTGCTTTCTGGCACATCGACAGCTAGGGTCGGTTAACTCGCATGGCCATAATAAAAGACGGTGCAGCCTTCCTGACAGCACAAATCTTCTTCCACTCGTTGACTAGCCTTGAAACTATGATAAAACATGTACTTTCAATACGGAGGCAACTCTTGAAACGCTTGCAGACCAACTCGTAGATAAGAAAAAAAAGGAGAAAGTAAAAAAAATATATACTTTAACACTTGCAGACTGAAAACTCTTAAAACACTTAAAGACAAAAGATCTTCAAAGTGAAATACTTATGATAATCTAACCAATCAATCATTTCTAGACAGAGTTCCATGAAGATAACACCCTTTAAGGATGGATAAACGCCATGGCAACAGGGATTCCTTTCTCTATTACGGCTGAACATTATTTCGTCTTTCTTTATTTTGGGAAAGAAGTAAAGCATACAGCCATGGGTGTACTGACGCTGGGATATAGCCAAAGTAATGTTGAATACGTTGTTAACATCAAACAAGCACATCTAAAAAGTGAAAAAGAAATATTTGTTATACCTGTAAATATTACAAATGTTTAACACTTTGCCACACAATCCCGAGTTTTAACGTCCTTGAGGTAGAAAGCCTCTAAAGTGATGCGGTTTGGTGTATTTCTCTACGTGCAAGTTATGCAGCCTGCATTGAGGTTAGTGCCTGGATCGGTGACCAGGCAGTTGCAAGTTACATTTCTATTGGACACGACGTGTGGCAGGTTTCTACGACAAATCAAAGACGGTCGCACGAAAATTTATCTTAGAGATTGCGAGAGAATAACGTGGCTCAGGAACAGTACTGAAATTGCATTCTAAACTTAAACTACAAATTCCAAGACTAACCATCCGATTGGCTGAGATTTCAATAGCTTGAAATAAATGGATCTTCCACACACTGGGATCTTCGTTTTACTCTCCATTTCTGGCCGGCAGGAGATCTCGTTTACATTACTATGCTGTGAATAATGAAAGATCGTGTTTTTACTTGAAATTCTTCTACATGGAATAGGTATATAGCGAAAAAAAAAGATTTTTTTTTTGGGGGGGGGGATGTGTGTGTGTTATTTTGTATAATACATAAATATTGGGGACTCTTTCGATAGATTAAAACAGAGATTCTAATGTATACGATCCGTGTTACAAATCAGGAAAACGCCTTTTGTAACGCGTCAAAGTATTGGTCAAGATTTCCCCAAATTGCCATTGCGGAACCAATGGAAAGCCTTCTTAGTTAGTTATGATAATGAGATTCTATCAACCAAGCGGAATTAAATAACATTACACTGGCGACTTTTCGAAGACATTGAACTAGTTAGAAAAGAAGCAATTTTCTGAAAAAAGGCGGATTTACCCCCTTTGCCCTAACGTGTTCACAGGTATATGAGTAATGCTCCGTGAAGAGAGGGTTAGAAGCATCTACAAACAATATCGATTTAAGTCAGATTTGGGTCGAAACTTTTTGCTATTGGTTAATTTTCTCTACGTTAACCCTTTACCAGACAAAAAAAATTTATACTGGTCCAAGTTCAAAGCATTTGCAGAAGACAAAATTACGGTGATTAAAAAATGGAAGTTTGCTTTTGGAAGGGTAGAAAACATTGTGGGAAAAGGAGAAAATGCTGGTTACCAGCATTTTCTCCTTTTCCCACAGTGTTTTCAAAAGGCATCTTTCTCAGGGTCGTTAAAAATCGGGGTTGTATGGTAATAGGTTAAAGGTACAGTTTAAGTCATGATTCAGTTGGTTGTTTGACAAAATTGACTTTATGGATCTATAATTGTGTAATGTCTTGCTTGGTATAATTTATCACAGAGATGCAGAGACCCCCCTATTGGCAGAACATGGCTCAAATTTGTACTCACCTCTGATTCATTTTTTCATTTTTCAACGATGTTTTCTTAGTCATCATATAAATTTCTCTGAGAGGATAATAAGTTAACGAGCAAGGCAAACATTAATAAGCTGAGACTTGAGAAAAAAAAAATCTAAACGAATTACCAAAAAGCCTGAAATTATCATGTATACGTGTTTTTCGAGAAAACATATGTATCTTAGCTGTGATAATAATTTCATTAACTCCGTACCAGACGACAACATTTTAGACTGGTCCAAATTGAAAGCATTTGCAGACGACAAACCACACATGCCTCAAATAATGGACTTAATCTTAAAAAAGAGTAAAAAAAAAAAACACTGTAGGTATAGGAGAAAATGCTGGTTTCTAACATTTTCTCCTTTATACAAAATGTTTTCAAATAACATTATTCCTTCGGGTCGCAAAACGTAAGATTGTTTAGTAAAGGTTTAATGAAGTAATGATACAAGCAATTAATGTTAAACGCTTGCACGTGCGATCTCGTTACTGCGAGAAGTTGCGATAACTGACAGATATTGAATAATGCAAAATAGTTCCGAGATAACGGTTATAAGGCAGCATCACGATTCGCTACATCGTAAAAATATTATACTGCCTCGAATCCTTTAACATACAATTCCTCGTTTTGTGACTGTGAATAAAGCTTTTGAAAACATTGTGAGAAAAAAGAGAAAATGCTGGTAACCAGCATTTTCTCTTTTTCCCCACAATGTTTTCTACCCTTTTAGGGATAAATCCCATCATTTGTGCCACATATAGTTTGTCATCTGCAAAAGTCATGCTTTGAATTTGGACATGTCAAAAGTTTTCTTACGTTGTAAAGAATGAAAGGGCTGAACACAGCTGTAGGTCTAGTTTGCAAAAATTCAGACTGCACAAATTGCAATATCGTATATACCAAACAGCCTTGCTATATTAACTTGGAATTTCTCAAATCACCTAACACCATCATCAACATCAGTAGGAAAATTCTTTCTATAAAAACAATGTTATTAATATTATGCTAGATCTAAATGTTGCCTTCTTGTGATACCACTCTATAGTTTATTAGAGTCTTTTTGTAAAAAATAAATATATTCGTTGCATTACAACGGTAACTTTTTTGTTTTGGTACCCTGAACAAAAAATGTCAAAATCACTTTTTTAGACACCACTGCTCGTTCCTATACGGGACAGGGACTTTGTTATTCGTTCTTCTATTTGCTTTCACAAAAGCAGAAAAGAAAACGGCATCGTTATCTTTTCATTAGTCCTATTTTGGATTTTTTCCCTCCTCAACTACTTCTTGCCTCGGACAAAAAGGGGCCACAGAGGCATTCTCTGGCTGTTGACCATGTTCTTGTTCATGGTAATAGACGCGAAATAGTTCCCAAAGAAGGAGCAAAATTGCGCCCAATTTCTGATTACGTCATCAAATAAACATCAGAAAAACATGTTACACCCGTTGTCTGCGCATGTCATATTCTTCGAAGATTCGAACTGTCTGCTATGACGCATCACCGATCTCATATACCAGGGAAAGTAGGGCTTATACCGAAGCTATTACCCAAGCCTGTATGGGCTGTTTTAATAAATGGCCGGTGCATAGATTACATGCAAGCTGATTATAGCTGAATGAATAGCACCAGGTAGCATTTGAAATTCAAAGTAACGGTTGTCGTTTTGAAAAATTAGTCCGCCTCTGTACCCAGAATATGCCCAAATTAGATCGATGTGTATTTGTGGAATGCCATCTAGCGGAAGATAATGATGTTACACCTGTCCTTAGATCTATCCTGATGAAGTTCTTCATATCAATTTTTGGATTAGGATACCACGAACCAGTCCTGTGCCGTGACACACCTACTTTGACGCATCAAAATAAGCGTTGATGAGCACTTCTCGTGCGTATGCTTTGTTAATTGCGTGAATAAAGTGGTACATAACACCGGTTGAAAGTCACTCGTCACAACTCGGCAAGGTCCGTTACTGCATGTAACTTGATCAATGGGTCACCCGAGGTTTGCCGAACGGTACAAAGTCTATTTAAAGAATGTGACATGCGCAGACAACGAGTCTGAGACCGCCGGTTTCTTGAAAATGGCGTCTAATTGATACCAATTTAATGTGTTTTCTACTCTTTGCACTTTGTATCAGGCAAGTAATGTCTAAGTTCGTGTTATTGAATGTGAGTGAAACGTCGCACACCTATCCTTGATACTGAAAAAATGACTTTTAGTATGAATTCATCTCTTTTCAGATCGTGATTATTGAATCATGTCGGTGGGAACGTTCCTCGGTAGTTTGGTCCTAGGATGGTTGTTGCTTGGATTATGCTCCGCGGTCGGTAAGTTAGACAAAAAAACTTCTTTCTCGCTGCAAGATCTAATATTGAACTGTCCCTATAATAAATCAATAGTTTTTTCTAACTCTTTACAAAACGATAAAATTCTAGACTAATCCAAATTGAAAGCATTTGCAGACGACAAATACAGTATTGATCAAAAGATAAGATTTGTCTGTGATTGGAAGGAAAATATTGTGGGAAAAGGAGAAAATGCTGGTCACCAGCATTTTCTCCTTTTCACACAATGTTTTCAAAAACCTTTAGCCCTTGGTAGTTAGAGTTTGGCATCGGATGGTAAAGGGTTAAACATTTTTTAATATATTTTTTTTTTTAATACCCCTTGCATACAGTTTTTTACCCTGGTTGCAGCAGACTAAAAATGTCAAAAATATTGTGGCAAAAGGGGCAATTGCTTGTTAAAAGCATATCCCAATTAGGCACAATGTTTTCAGCTGCAGTGATGTGTACGACCGTTTTCATAATTATTATTGTGAAATTACAACCACAATGACAAATGCAAAATTCTTGTCTGTAAATTTGTTTCATGAAGGACATGGATTTTAAGCAAACAGGAACACCATACTTGTATATATGAGCCATGCTATGGCAAAAGGGGCATTGATGCATCCCTGATTCATTACACCAAGCAGGGCATCACATAAGTTACAGATCCATAAAATCTGTTTTTTCTAACAATTGGTTGAATCCTGAGGTAGAATGGTCCTTTGATATGCAGAAAATTTACCTACAGCAAAAAGTTTTAGCATGGGTCAGCCTGTGCAGAGTCTGATCTTGGTTTATACTTTTTTTGTGGAAGCATTAAATGCCCCTTTGACAGAGCATAGCTCACATGTATGTACAGGCTTTATCCTTCTTTTTTTTCACTTTTTACTTTTTTTCCTTCTACCACAAGATCCTGAGGGAAAATGCTTTTGAAAACATTGTGGCAAAAGTAGAAAATGCAGATACCGGAATTTTCACCTTTACCCACAATGTTTTCTACCCTTTCAGAGATAATTTTAATTTTGTGCTCATTGCATTTGTCATCTGCAATGCTATGGATTTAGACAGGTCCAAAATGTTATTTTGGTAGAGTAAATAAATTACCAAACAACAAATGTTTGGCTGCACTCAAATAAATGTTCATATGATGATTTCTTTCTTTGATACATTAGAAACCATTGTGTGAAAAGGAGAAAATGCTGGTTATCAGCATTTTCTCCTTTTCACACAATGTATTCAAACAATGTTTTCACACAAAACAAATGTTTGGCTGCAACCAAATAAATGTTCCAATGATGATTTCTGTCTTTGATACAGTAGAAAACATTGCATGAAAAGGAGAAAATGCTGGTTACCAGCATTTTCTTCTTTTCACACAATGTTTTCAAAAGGCTTCTTCCTGAAGACTGTTATAACTGGGGATTATGCTGTGAAAAGTTTAAAAGACAGGCCTAACTTTTATGGGAATTTTATGTAGTTGTCTCTCCGCCCTCGCTTTTCATCCATGTAAAGCTGTAATGGGACAAACTCTGCTATCCTATTGAAATTTAACTACTATTACAATAAATTAACTGATTTTATTTCTTTAATGTGATTTATTCTCATAAGTGATGCAGATTTTTTTTGAATGGTGTTTTAGAGGTTTTATGTCCTGTTTATCAACACTTAGGCATGATAAAGTCACCTTTTGTGCTTTTAAGGACACGCAGGGTTTTCCATGGACTTTCTCATATGGGGATCATTTGACCCTCTTCAAATGAATAAAAGAAGGCAAATGTCCAATTTTTTTTTTTGGGGGGGGGGGGGACATTTAGAAAATGAAGGGATCCAAATTCAAAGGCACATGGGATCAGTGAAAACCCTGGACAAGGCAGATCTAGATCAGATTGCATAGATAGTGCAGTGTGATCTTGGACCTCTGCTGTTCAATAGTGGACTTTGAGATACTGGACCTTTCAACTCTTTATCAAAAAAACCCTAAATTCTAGACTAGGTCAAATTCAAAGCATTTGCATATGACAAATCAAAATTGGCACAATTGATGAAGCTTTCCTTCATTAAAGGAGAAAACATTAGGGGAAAAGGAAAAAATGCTGTTTACCAGCATTTTCTCTTCATTCCACAATGTTTTGGAAAGCCTTAGTTCTCAGAACCATTACAACACAGGATTATGTGGGATAGGGTTAAACAACATTGGATTTGCAGAACAGTTTTTTTTGCTATTTTGTTGTAATAAAGATTTAAAAATTATTTTGTATTCATCTCTTTTCCAGACCAATTTAGTTACACCAGCCCAAATTGAAAGCATTTGTGGATGACAGTTGAAGCTCAAGTGATGGGATTTGTTTTTGAAAGGGTGGAAAACTTTGTGGGAAAAGGAGAAAATGCTGGTTACCAGCATTTTCTCCTTTTCCCACAATGTTTTCTAAGGCTGTTTAAATCTGCATCATACAAACATTGTGAATGTTTTGCAAAGGTAGCTGTCTAGAATTTTAAATCCTTTTATCTCTTTCTCAGAATAGAACCATGGCAGATATCAATAAAGCACCTTTCTGTAGTGCAACTAGTTTATTTCCCTTAGGCTGCATAGCGCAACCCAGCCGGCTTTGGAGAGAATGTAGATCAAGATCAGACTGGTTCGAGCATGCATTGTGAACTTGGATCTGTCACTGTCCTATACACTGAGACCATTGTTTTGTAAAAAGAATTATGAATAGGCAAATATTTCCTAGTTTACTATTGGCTCAAAATATTAATTTTATTACTTTCGCCCTTCACAATACAATACAGTGTTTTAATGACCCGTAGGATGAAGGCTTTTGGAAACATTGTGAGAAAAGGAGAAAATGCTGGTGACCAGCATTTTCTCCTTTTCCTTACAATGTTTTCTATCTTTTCAAAGACAAATTTATCATGTTAGTTGCTTTTAATTTGTTGTCTGCAAATGCTTTCAATATGTAGAAGTCTGAAATTTTGACATTCGGTAAAGAGCTGACAGTTTAATGATTAAAATTAATGTTATACCTTGAATTCATCTCCTCCTGAAGGTGAATTAATTGTTTTACAGTACATCACTTTTGAAAACACTGTGGCCAACTGAGAAATTATTTATGAACTGTATTAATCTTTAACTTCTTTACCAGATGACAAAATTTTAGGCCAGTCTAAATTGGAAGAATTTGAAGACAAGATATTCGATTTGACTCGGTATGGAGCTTGTTTGTGATAGTGTTGAAAATATTGATGAAAAAGGAGAAATGCTGGTAACCATATGGCTTGCAACATGTGAAAAGGGGCATTCGGACATTTGCGTAAAGTGTCGTCTCAGATCAGTCAGCGCAGGCTGACCCGAGATGGCACTTTACGACTACATTAGATTTTGTGTTTTAGTAGACTTGAGCAAAACAGAAAATTACATAAAAATGGAAAGTGTCGTTTCGGATTAGCTTGCTCGAACTGTGTGGGTTGATCTGAGACGATACCTTACGCAAATGTCCGAATGTCCCTTGTGGCCTGTTGCAGGCCATATATGATGACTTGTGTGGTATAATGCATCATGGAGATGCTTTATTCACTCTTTATCACATAATCCCGTGTTTTAACGACCCTAAGGTAGAAGGCTTTTGAAAACATTTTGGGAAAAGGAGAAAATGCTGGTAACCAGTATTTTCTCCTTTTCCCACAGTGTTTTCAACCCTTTCTTAGACAAATTATATCATTTGAGCTGCTTTTAAACTGTTGTCTGCAAATGCTTTCAATATGTACAAGTCTAAATTTTTTCATTTAGTAAAACTTAAAAACCTGTTTCGCTAAAGTGCGGCTCAATATGTATTTGCTTTTTGAAAATACTTTCACAATAATGGTCTGTTTGACACTTCCGTAGATACTCTAGCAGAGAGAAAATAATTTTTTGACATGGAAAAACTCAATAATTTCCTTCTTCTTGAAAAATAATCAAACATTTTTAGGCACTCAAATACAGTTTAAAAAAATTTATTGCTTAATTTGTTCAATTTATTTTTGAAGCACTCAACTATTTAGTCAGAAAAAAAAAAATCTAAAGATGAAGAAAACGGTTTTGTCTGGATGATAAATAAAGTATTTACATAAAAAGGGGGCAGAAGTTGACAAGTACCCTTGTGTAAACCGGGAGAGTGTAGAACTAACATCGTAAATATTCTCTGTGTATTTTTTGACAAGGCTAACAATACCAAACTTTTGTTGGGGGTGGGATATCAGGGAACAATTTATGTCTAACATGGTGTCCATGGTAAAATTTATGACTTTACAAATATTCTGTGGATTCAAGTTACCCTATACATGGGTTACAGAAGTTAACTCTTCTACCCTATAAACATAATAAGCTGCTTGGATGTGGAGTGTTAAGGGTAGCTCAGTGGTTAGAGCACTCACCCTGTTAGCTATGGTCCAAGGTTTTAATCCCTTACTGGCCGTACTTTTTCTCCCATAAAGATTTACATCAATAGTATCAGAAGTGGTTGCAAAGACCATAATGGTCTTGCAGACCTGAGGAGTAGGATATCTCCCAAATATCAGGAGGGCAGGGGTTGTAGTGGTAATTGGCTGTATGTCTGTAGTCTGGTAGCTCAGTGGATAGAGGACTCGCCCTGTAAGCAAAGATCCCATTTTTGAGTCCGAGACTGGCCACATTTTTTTCCCCTGAGGATTTATTTCATCTTCTTTGATCTGCCACAGCTGCTGCCACAATGTTTTAGGAATGATAAATATCATGAATTAATAACGTCTAAGGTCTGTTAGTCTGTATGAGTGTTTATTTCTAAAGATACCAATGAAAAATGAAGGCGTGATGCAATGGGGTGAAACATTCTGTCAAATTATGAAGATAGATTGACCAAACTTAGATGTTTACAAGCCATTAATGCAATTTTCGATGAACCTGTAAATTTTGTGGTCTGGTAGTCCACTAGCTTGAAGTTTTTCATGCATTCATTGCTTATAAGGGATTTCAAAATGCTGTCCAAAAACTTTTATTAATATGTATAAGCCATTCTCTGTAAAAAGGGGGTTAAAGTATCTGCAAATAGTACCAACTCATTGGTCAGCTTGTGCAGTCAACAGTTTTTCCAAATGTTAAATTTTCTGCATGTTCAATGACCATTCTACCTCTAGTTTCAGTCTGGTTGTTGGACAAAACAGATTTTATGGATTCATAATAACATGATGCCTTGCATGTTAAAAAGCATCACAGAGATGCATTAAACACCCATTTGTTAGAGTGCTTCTGATGTATGGAAACACATGTTTTTATCTTTTTTTTTTAATGATTTTCATTGATAAGTAGATTTTTTATCCGGATTTTTCTATTTTTCAATCAGGATTTAAAAAGAAGAAAATTAAACCCCATTGAAGGAATGCATTATCCCTTTTACGTGAAAATCCCGACTTTTAACGACCCTGAGAAAGAAGCCTTTTGAAAACACTGTGGGAAAAGAAGAAAATGCTGGTTACCAGCATTTTCTTCGATTCCCACAATGTTTTCTACCCTTCCCTAAACAAATTTCAATCTTTCAGTTAAGTTTATTTTGTCGTCTGCAACTGCTTTCAATTTGGACTAGTCTGAGATTTAGTCATCCGGTAAAGGGTTAACTGTCTACCAGAGTACCAAATTTTGAACTCACCAAATTGAAAGTTTTTGTGTATGACAACATGAATGTGGCTTCAATTTTTGGGACTGTCTTTGAAAGGGTGGAAAATATTGTGGGAAAAGAAGAAAATGCTGGTAACCAGCATTTTCTTGTTTTCCCCACAATGTTTTCTAAAAAATTTCTTTCCCAAGATCCCTAAAACACAGGATGTTTTGATGAAGGGGTTAGGGGTTTTGTAAGTTCCTGACTCCCCAAATTGTAGCTGTATAATGAGGTTTGATACGGTACATTCACATTTAAGTTCAAACAGATTAAACCTTCACGCACCCTGTCACAAATATAGTTGCCTTTGTGGCTGGTGTAGATCAAGATTAGACGGCACAAAGTGTGCAGCCCAATCTTCGATATTCACTGTTCATTTTCCTGAGATATTTGGCCAAAAACAGCTTTTAGCCGGCAGTTATTTGGGTCTTTTTCCCTGTCTGATTTTGTTTCTTAGGCCCTGTCTGGGTTGTACCATCTACCACCATAGTTGAATTTTTCCTAGTGGGTTGTTTGTTGGAGTGCATTTGGGCAAGACAGCTCAGACCCCCAGCCTAGTACTGGTGAAACCCATGACATATATGAATAAGCAGGCTGTTGCCATGATATGACTGAAATGATGTTTAAAGCAGTGTACAACATCACTCAATCAATCAATGAGCTCTTGATATATTCAGCCCAGACTGTATAGAGAATGATCTAGGATCTCGTCTTTGGCTATCCAATACTATACTATGACAAATTTTGCAATTTTAAAATTTCTAGCCCTTGAAAAGAAGAATATCACTTACTTGGTAGAAAAAAGTTAACCAGTGCCTTAGTTCATTGACAATTTAGCCTTTTGCCGTACAATTCTGATGTTTTAACGACCCTTGGGATAGAGCCACATTTTACTTGTTGTATGCAATCACTTTCAAGACCAACAAAACTTTTTTAAAATTTGTCTTGTGGCAAAAAAATCTTAACCGTTTATCAAACAATCCTGAGTTTTAACGACCTCCCCCCAAAAAAAGACTTAAAAACATTGTGGTAAAAGGAGAAAATGCTGGTAACCAGCATTTTCTCTTTTTCTAATATTGTTTTCTACCCTTCCAAAAACAAATTTCAAAATTGTGAGGCAGATTTTTTTTGTTGTCTGCAAATTCTTTTATTTTGGACGTGGCAGAATTGCTCTCCTTAGGTAAAGAGTTTAAGATGGCAAAGCGTTAACTCTTTACCAAACGACAAAAAAGTAGTCTTTTTCAAATTGAAAGCATTTGCAGACGACAATTTCAATGTGGTTCAAATGATGGAATTTCTCTTTGACAGGGTAGAAAACATTGTGGGAAAAGGAGAAAATGCTGGTTACCAGCATTTTCTCCTTTTCCCATAATGTTTTCAAAAGGTCTATTTTCTCAAGGTCATTAAAAGTATGGATTGTGTGTTAAAGCGTTAAAGAAAGGATGTGGGTGAAATATGAACTCAGCCACCCCTTTCATTCAAAATTTAATTCCATTGATAGAAAATAAATCACTTCTCTTACATTTGTAAGTGCCTTCAAGGGAAAAATTATTTTTGTGAAAAGCTTTTCATGTTTTCCCACCTTTATTAAGGTTTTGTGACTCTTTACCAGATGACAAAATTTCAGATTTGTCCAAATTAAAAGTAGTTGCAGATGGACAAATCAAATCAGGTTGAAATGTTGAGATTTGTTTTGGAAAGGTGAGAAAATATTGTTGGAAAAAGAGAAAATGCTGCTAACCAGCAGTTTCTTCTTTTTCTACAATGGTTTGAGACAGTCTTTTTGTCTCAAGGTTGCTGAAACTGGGGATTGTGTGGTAAAGGGTTAAATCTTAGATTGTAGTGGACAACATCTGCAGCTTTTGGTGGATCGTGATTAAGGACAGACAGATTGTGCAGTCTGATCTGAATTCAGCATTGTTTGATATTCTATCACATGCTCAGATCAGAACATTGTCTAACCCTTAGACCACCAAATAAACAAAAGTGAAAGTTAATCAAGCAGGAAACATCCAGATTGATGAAATGAAAATGTTTGGTCAGTAAGAAGATTTCCAAATATTCCAGTTTCAAAACCAGTCTGGCAATATCTTCTTATTGGATTTATTGGACTTATAGACCTAACATAGATCACATTGCATCTTCTGTAGAGTCAGATCTTGATCTGAAAAGTACTTTACCAAATAATTCCGAATTCTAACAACTAAGGAAAGAAGCTTTTGAAGACCCCTGTCAGTGCAAAGAAGAAAATGGTTGCAACCAGCATTCTCTTCTTTTCCTACAATGTGTTATATCTTTTCCGAGACAAATTTTATAATTTGTGCATCATTTTATTTGCATTTCAAGACAACAAATTCAGTGTGGCTTATATTATGGGAATTGCATGTCTTTGGAGAGGTAGTCAAAGTTGTGAGAATAGTAGAAAATGCTGGTAGCCAGCATTTTCTTCTTATTCCCACAATGTTTTTAAAAACCTTCTTTCACAGGGTTAAAACTTGGAATTGCTTGGTCAATGGTTTGGCATTATACAATGTGGTAGGAGCTGAGGATGAATAAAAGATAAACTATATTTCCAGTATTTTCTCCTATTTCCACAATGTTTTCAGAAGCTGTCTTTTCACAGGGCTTGCTAAAAAGATAAGACAAGTTTGTTGGAGGGTGTAGCAATATACAATGGTCTAGGGACTGAGGATGAATAAGAAGAAAACCATATACCCACCAATTTCTCCTTTTCCAACAATGTTTCCAAAAAACAATCTTTGACAGGGCTTGTTAAAACTTCAGATTGTTCAGTCAAGGGTTTGGCAATATACAATGTTCGAGGGGCTGTGTGGATGAATAATAGGAAAACTATAATTACAGTGATGAAAATGCCTCTTGAGACTTCTTACACAGGTCAAGTGGTATTTTCTTTACCCCGAGCAGATGACTTTCATCTCGCAGCAGACGGCTTATGAAAACATTGTGGCAAAAGGAGAAATTGCTAAATTTGAGCAATTTCTCCTTTGGCCACTATGTTTTTGCTTGTATTTATGTATTTAATTTAATTCGCAATGATTATCTGTGTCTCAGATGTTTTTTTTTTGAGTGGAGTTAATCTTCTGCTTGAAATTTCTTTCAGAGATTCAGTCTTTACCAAATTCGAAAATTTTGGACTGGACCAAATTGAAAGCATTTACACACAACAAATTAAAGATGGCCTGAATGATGAAATTTGTCCTTGATCGGTTAGAAAACATTGTGAATAAAGGAGAAAAAAATGCTGGTTACCAGCATTTTCTCCTTTTCCCACAATATTTTTAAAAGCCTTCTTTCTCTGAATTGTTAAAAAATGGGGATTGTGTGGTAAAGGGTTAACTCTTTACCAAAGATAACATTTATGACTTGCCAAAATTGAAATCATTTGATTCAATATGACAAAAGCATTGGGATTTATCTCCAATAGGATAGAAAACATTGTGGGAAAAGGAGAAAATGCTGGTTGCCAGCATTTTCTCCTGTTCCAACATATGTTTTTAAAAAGAAAACATTCTTCTTTGGAGTCTTTAAAGCACAGGATTGTGTGAGAAAGAGTTAACTCTTTTCCAACCAAAATACTAAATGCTCTGTCTTCTAATAAACTGAAGGCAGTTGCATAGGAGAAATTTGATACGGCTTAGTGGCAATTGTCAATGAATAGATAGAAAACATTCTAGGAAAAATAAACAAGCATTTTCTTCTTTTCCTACAATGTTTTCTTCCCTTTCAAAGATACATTCCATTGATTAAACTTCATTCAATTTTTCATCTGCAAATGCACTGAAGTTGGACAAGTCTTAAATTTCGTTGATAAAGAGTCGACCCTTTACCACACAAAGCCGACCTTTAACAACCTTGAGGGAGAAGAATTTTAAAAACATTGTAGGAAAAGGAGAAAATGCTGGTTAAGCCAGCATTTTCTCCTTTTCCCACAATGTTTTCTACCCTATTGAGAACAACTTCCACAACTTAAGCCACATTTAATTTGTCGTCTGCATACGCTTTGATTTTGGACCTGTCTAAAATCTTGTCGTGTGGTATGGGGTTAAACTGAGGATTGTCAATGAGCTGTGCCTCATGCGCATCGTCACATCGTGCAGCAGCGGAAGATAACTCTTCAAAATTGCTGACTAACTCGCAATTTTCTTTCCTTTCGTGTACTTTCATTACTTTCAAGTGGGATGTAGATCTTTTGGAGTAGTGGTGTTCTCACTTTCCACAATTCGGCCAATTTTGTAATTACATCTAACCTTGCCCGCATCAAGAGGGTTTTCATTTTGAGTGGCCAAGCACATGATCTTTCTGGCAAAGAAATATATATACCATGTAGGTGCATGTCAAGCGTGATACAGCTGAGGGACTTGATCAATGGATCACAAGAGGTTTGCCGAAATGATGGTATAAAGTAACATTAGTTACATGAACAGAATGTTATTGATTGAAAAAGCTCACACAGTTACGAAAATAAATTTGATTGAATGGTGTTGCTTTCAACATTTCAAGCCATGGACTCCTCCTCCTTTCCTTCCAGCTCTTTCCTGGATTGTTATGAAATTTACAACATGAAATCTTCCCCTTCTTTTCCCACCACCAGGGTTCAATCTAGGCTGCGTTTTTGCGCCAATGGCGCGATTTTAAAGTCCTTGGCCCATTTTTGAAACTCCAGTGCGCCGGATCGGCACAAAATCCAATGCATTGGCGCTTTTCCGATTCCGTTGTGCGCCACCATTAACTTTTTTTTAGTATAGTTTTTTAGTGAATCAGTGTAAGAAGACGCTTTCCGCAGTATTGAAATTTGACTGCAAAGCGTCGCAGCAACACGGAGAGCGTTACTGGTATTCGGATATTCACTTATTCACGGCACATGAACGAGTGCGATGGAAACCAGCTTTTGAAAACATGTCAGCAACGCAAACACAGAAACGAATCGGTGATTTCTTTTCTGGCAGAAATTCCGCCAAACAAGCAAAAATGCAGCAATCGGGTGAAACTAATGGTGAAAAACAATCAGCTGATGGAAAAGCTGGGAAATCGTATGCAAAAAAATTTCAAACTGAGTGGCTACAAAAGCCTCAATTTCACTGGCTTCGTTACGACGATACAAAAAAAAAATTGTAATACAAGTCACTTGTATAATACAGCAATCATTTAAAACAAATGATTTTTAGTGTTGTTACATAATTTGACCTCTTAACAACTCAATCACTATCCCCATACACAATTAAGCAGTAAATTATCTGGATTTACTTCCTTTATATGGTAAGTCAGTAATAATTGAGCTTTTAAAATGCCAAGATCCTGGTTATTTGGTTGTTAAAAAGTGCTGGCCCATCTCAAAATACTGGTGGCCCCTTTTTAAAATATTGATGGGCCACTGGCCCATTCTGACAAAATTCTAGATGGAACCCTGCACCACCCCCCAAATAATTAGGAAATACACAACATGAAAGCTCAGATTTCATTACATAAGTTGCTCTTGGGACAGTTCATAGCAAGATATTTTAGAAAGCATAGGTCCATAATTCATTCAGATAATCTTAGAATTATGTTCATTTTTCAAACCCTTTCAATGATTTTTGGAGGAGAAAAATATCCATTTGCCACAATATTCTTGAAGGATTTAACAAGTTAGATTGATGAAACCTGTATTTAGTTAGAAAGACCTTGGTCAAGTGCAGAGAGATGATGGTTTATTAGCTCTCCTTGTACCACCTGTCAACTCAAAGAAACCCCAACAGCCCCAAATTAACCCTTTAGGCTGCTAAGCGCGACTCACTGACCTTTTGTGGACAGTGTAGGTCCAAGATCAGACTGCACAAAATGTGCAGTCTGATCTTGGATCTACACTGTCTGATAAAGAGATACTTTTTTCCTAAAGTTTGAAGATAAGTTTGAAGTAGCATTATTTGGGTATTTATATCAGCTTGTAATTCTCATTATTTAGTTGTTTAGCAGGATCAGGGTTAAAAAATAGGACCTTTTCAATTTGGAAAAAACACCCAAATATTGCCATTTCAAAGTTATTTCCACCAACCTATTAAAGTAACAGAACAAAATAGCAAGACAATGTAGACCAAGATCAGACTGCAATTTCTGTGCAGTCTAATTTTGAAGTCAGTTTCAAGACTTTAAAGGTTATAAAAAACTTAATCCTGGTCAGGGTGCACAGGTTTTCAATCCATCTTTGTTCAAAAACATTGTTCAGTTTCGTATTTCAGCAGAACTAATTATCGAGTCTTGTGGCAAAGAGGGTCACAGGGTTACGAACAAAATGAGAGCGGGGAACAGCGAGGGATGAGATGCATTGTGGTCTGTTCTATAGTGGTATTGTACACCCGTCAAGATTTGTCCAATTGATTGGAGACCCAGAACACCAAATACTTCTCATCTCAAGAGATCTTCAAAGATGGGTCTCTCATCAGGTTACCTGAGTGTTTATTGTAGCAGTTGATAAAATGATCAAAATCAGTGGAAAAAAATGGGGTTTCATTGAAATCAGTTAATCAAAAATAAAATTGTGACAATAGAGGGTATGGAGTTCAGTTTTGGGGCTTGTTAGGTTGTAAGGGATGCTACATTGTGTTTTGGGCTTCCCTCCAAACCTTTAACCTTTTTACTGACCAATAAAATTTTCAACTTGTTCAAACTGAAAACACTTGCAGACGACAAATGGAATTTGGCTTATATGATTGATTTTGTCTTTGGAAGGGTAGAAAACATTGTGGGAAAAGGAGAAAATGCTGGTTACCAGCATTTTCTCCTTTTCCCACAATGTTTTCAAAAGGCTTCTTCCCCAGGGTTGTTACAACCCAGAATTGTTTGGTAAAGAGTTAACACTATGTTCTGTGTTTTTAAAACTCCCATGAAAGCTTTTCAAAACATTGTGTGAAATGAAGAAGCATTTTCTTGTTTTCCCAAAATGTTTTCTACCTTTTCCAAATACACATTTCAGTTTTGTAGTCACATAACTTTGTCTTCTGCAAATGCTTTCAATTTAGCAAAGTCTTAAATATTGTGGTTTGGGACAGAGTTAAACCCTGTACAAAACAGTTCTGACTTTTAAACGACCCTTGGGAAAAAGACCTTTGAAAACATTAAGGGAAATGGAGAAAAAGCTGGGGAACAACATTTGCTGTTTTTTATCTTATTAGGGAACTTCAAATAAATTTTACATTATCATATCTCATATTATCATCATTTACAGATGCTTTCATTTTGCAAGACCCTAAATTTTGTCATTTGAGAAAGGGTTAACCTCTTTGCATTCTTGTACCATATTAGGATATTTTATTGTAGAATTAGAAGACAATGTTTCATTTTAAATTGGGTCATGTATGGCTCAATGGAAAGTGGGGTTTCTAACCTGGAAGGTCCGGAGTCTAGCCTCAACGGAAGCACTAGGTTAATATCATGGGAGTGTCCTTGGGCAAGACACTTCAGAGCCCAGGCTTAGTACTGGTGAAGCCAAGGATGATACATGAATGTTTCAGCTGTTGCCATGATATGCCTTTTCAAAATATGGTAGGAAACGGAGAAATTGCTTGTAACCAGCATTTTCTCCTGTTCCCACACTTTTCTAAACTTTCAGAGATAAATTGAGGGGTCCTGCATGGCTCAGTGGTAAAGTGTAGGACTTGTAGCCTGGAAGCCCCAAAGTTCTGGCTTCACTGGAAGCATTTGGCTTTTTGTTGAAGTCTTCATAGGTAAGACACTTCAGAGTCCTAGCATAGTGCTGGTGAAGCGCAGGATTTACAGGAATATTTGAGCTGTTGACGTAATATGACTGAAATAAAGTTGAAAGTAAGGTACAACACCATCCAATCAATGGATAATTTTAAGAATGCTTGATTCTTAGTTACTAGTCATTACCACATTGCAAATTCTGTGCTGCATTAGGGCTATTTATCATTTAGCCCTTTGCCACACTATCATGACTTTTGAAAACATTATGGGAAAAGGAGAAAATGCAGGGGAACCAGCATTTTCTCCTTTTCCCACAATGTTTTCTGACCTTCCAAGAAGAAATTTGAATTTTTGAATAACATTTATTTTGTTTTCTGCAAATGTTTTCAATTTGGACAAGTCTGTCGTTTGGTACGATCTATTCGGGTTAAGATCTCACATGAAAGCATTTTGATAAAAGGGAAAAAAATGTGTTACCGAGACTGTTTTTCACCAACTGTGAAATGGCCATGTCTGTTTTTGAGTAGTCCAAGGGGTTTTACCCATACCTAACAATCCACTATTTGAACAAACCTGCTGAAGATGGCTTTTTTACAACATAATGTGGGAAAAGTAGAAAATACCAGTCACCAGCAATTTCTCCTTCTCCCATAATGTTTTCTACCATTTCAATGACACCCAATATGTTGTCTGTTAATCCCTATCCTGCCAAATAAAAGAAATGAAACTTTCAAGCCTATGGTAAAAATCCAAATATTGCTGTTTGAAAGGTATATTTGGAGGAAATATAATTCTCCTTATCGCACAGTGTAGATCCAAGATCAGACTGCACGTTCTGTGCAGTCTGATCTTGATCTACGCTGTCCGCTGAAGGTCAGTGAGTCGTGCTTAGCAGCCGAAGGATTAATGTTTTCAGTTTTGGTCATGTCTAAAATTTTGTGGTTCAGGGAAAAAATGTTAAATGTTCAAATATTCGAACATCAGATCTGTTACTTTATCGGAAACTTGCGATGGTTGCATGCAATGTGGTGAAAGCAGATCTCACACAAGTAGTCTTGTTTTACTGCAAGATAATTATCTGATTCAGATAAACCTGTTATGTCCTCCATATGACATTTTTCTGTCTTCCAGCGCATTAATTGTAAAACCAGTGTGGCAAAAGGAGAAATTGCTTGTAACAAGCGATTTATCCTTTTGTCATGTTTTACATGTATGATATTATATTCAATAATCAAACCTTAACACTTTACCAAATAATCAAATGCTGTAACGACGGTAAGGAAGAAACCTTTTATAAACATTGTGGGAAAAGGAGAAAAAGCAGGTAACCAGCATTTCAGAGACGAGTTTTCATTTGAGCCATGTTTAACCCTTTCCCACACAACAAAATTTTCGACTAAACCAAATTGAAAGCATTTGCAGACGACAAAGTAAATGTAATTCAAATGATGATTTCTGTTTTTGATACGGTAGAAAAAATTGTGGGAAAAAGGAGAAAATGCTGGTCACCAGCATTTTCTCCTTTTCCCACAATGTTTTTAAAAGCCTTCATCCTTCGTGTGGTAAAGGGTTATGTTGTGGTCTGCAGGGTCCCGTTTTACTAAGGTAGTTACGAACAAAATTTGCGTAAGTTTTACATAACTATAGTATAGCGGCATTAATCTGCCACGGAATACGTGATAACTATCATGATTATTTTAGAAAACTTGCGATAAATCAAAGTTTCCTGGAAATTTTATCTACATTTATAAAATGAAAAGATAATATTTCCAGGAAACTTTGATTTATCGCATAGTTTTCTAAAATAATCACGATAGTTATCTCGTAGCAGATTAATGCCACTATACTATAGTTACGTAAAACTTACGCAAATTTTGTTCGTAAATACCTTAGTAAAACGGGTCCCAGGTGCTTTGAATTTGAACTAGATTACATGATATTATTTGTTGTTTGGTAAAGAGTTTACCCTTTACCAGACAACAAAATTTTAGCCTAGTCCGAATTCAAAGCATTTGCAGACAACAATTATATTGTGGCTCATTCGGTGCAATCTTTCTTTGATACGGTAGAAAACTTTGTGGGAAAAGGAGAAAATGCTGGTTACCAGCATTTTCTCCTTTTCCCACAATGTTTTCAAAAGGCTTCAAAAAGCTTCAATCCATATTGAAAGCATTTGCAGACGACAATTTCATAGTGGCTGAAATGACACAATTTTTCTTTGATAGGGTAGAAAACTTTGTGGGAAAAGGAGAAAATGCTGGTTACCAGTATTTTCTCCTTTTCCCACAATGTTTTCAAAAGGCTTCTCTGCCATGATTGTTACAAGTGGGCATTGTGTGGTGAAGGGTTAAATCATGTTGATTACGGCCTGGTAGCTCAGTGGTTAGCACATCTGACTCATGATCTTGTGGTTGCAGGTTTGATATCCAAATGGGGCAAACTTTCTTTCAATTTTTTGCCTCTCACCTGATGCATGTGAGAAAAGTAGTTGGTGGCTTGGAAAGGAAGTTGTGTCAGTACTGGCATGAGAAAGCCAGGAAGCACATGCATGCGTGGAAGCACCAACTGCAGTGATATGACCTTAGCTGTTAAAATGACATTAAACTCCAATACAAACAAAAAGTTCCACAAAACTGTTTTTCAAATGGGAATAGTTATTTCAGAGAGATGTCTTCAACATCTGTGATTGTTTGGTAGTTTAAATTGCATTTTACACCATTTTAACAGTTACTGATTACGAGCATTTTCTCCTTTTCCCACTATGCAAGGCCTTAATCCTCAGGGTTGTTGAAACTTCAGGATTGTGTGGTAAAAGGTTTAAAGATGCCCGTCTACAGCCGGTGAGCAAAAACGCTGTTAAATTTCAAACAATTTAGAATGGTACAGAAATCAGTCCTTTGTGTAAACATGGATAAATTACTGACATATATGGTGTAATTGAAAAAAAGAAACACGGAGATTTGTATTAGAAACCGAACATTGGTCAGAAGAAAACTGGCTGACGATCGAAGCTGTAAACAATGGCGGTGCATCACGGAAATTTATCGTTGGTTTCCGCCTAGAGTCGGATACGGTGTAATTTGCATATTATAGGCCGCGACCTCTATCTGAAAATCGAGGCTGCAGCAGAGAAGCCTCCATTTTCCTTTGTTTACCTCATTAAACGCAGGGCGAAGGTCAAATATAGTCACGTGACAGAATGCATGATCATCATACGAATCTACCCGAATGTATAACGGATATATCGGAAATCTTTGATTCAAAAACTGGAAACGACGAGTGTTTACATGGAAGGCCGCAACTCAGCGAAATGCATTTTCTATCGACTGTCATCTAAGCAACCTTGCAACCGTCAGGCGCAATATTTGGCATGAAGATATAAGAATGACTATATTTTGATAAAATAAAGACAAAATGAATTAAAACTGGCTGAAAATGAGTATAAGGGCCTCTTTAAGACCAGTCTAAAATATTGTGGTAAGGCAAAGGGGCTAATGTCTTACAGGTGTCAATTGAGGATACATACAAAGAAAACATGTGTACTTATATATTGTGATGAAGTGTGATGAATGTTCAACAGTGCTTCATTTCTCCCAATTAGTCTTGTTATCGGGGACTATAAACACCCTGTCAGAGTGTGATTTCATTTCACAGAGCTTGGCATGTTGGAAACTTTTATATCTACAGCTGTCCTTGTTCATCAGATCTACAGAAACTTGCTTCTACTTTTGTTTTAATCTGGTGCTTAACCCTTTACCAAACAATCCCTGGTTTTTACGACCCAGAGATAGACGCCTTTTGAAAACACTGTGGGAAAAGGAGAAAATGCTGGTAACCAGCATTTTCTCCTTTTCCCACAATGTTTTCTACCCTGCTGGAAATATATTTCAGTTTTTGAGTTAAGTTTATTTTGTTGTCTGTAAGTGCTTTCAATTTGGACTTGTCTAAAATTTTGTCGTTCGGTAAAGAGTTAATCCCTTAAGGAAACAGTTGTTGTTTACAGAATTGTTTTCATGAGCCTGAGGAAGGTTTATTAAAAAATGTGAAAAGGAGATAATTTTGGTAGCTAGCATTTGTCGTCTGCAAATACTTTCAATTTAGACCAGCCAGATATTTTGTTGTGGTTTAAAGAGTTTTTATTCAACCAAATAATTTTGTTGTTTGATGACCTTAGGAAGGCTTTTGAAAACATGGGAAAAGAAGATAATGCTTGTAACCAGCATTGTTTCCTTTTCTCAAAAAGTTTCTAGCCTTTCAAAGACGAATCCCTATGTTTTTGGTCACATTTCATTTTTCGTCTGCAACTGCCGCCAATTGAGACAAGTGTAATGTTGTCCTAGTCTTTCGAACCAGGTTGTTATGAAAACTGTAGTACATTTCTACTTCAGAATAACTTACTTCTTTTTAAAAGATTGAGTTTTAAATCTTTTCTGCAGAATGAACTATTAGACTTGTCTTTGTTGAAATTGATGTAACCGAAATGTTTTAGGAAGGTCAGAAAGGATTGTGGGGAAAGGAGAAAATGCTTGCTGCGATCATTGCATTTTTACACCGTGTTTTTAAAAGCTTCAGGGCATTACTGTTGCCATTCACCATTCCAGTTTGGAAGTGCCATGCCCTCTGATAAAAAAACGGACTAGAAATTAAAGTTAGCCTTTAGATAGGATTACGATAGTTTTAGAAATGATACTTAACATTATTTACTTCACTGAAGCTTTAAGTAACAGGATGGTTATGGAAAACCTTCTTGAAGGATATTTCGAATCAAGACCTGAAATTTAATAAAGAGGTGTTAGGTACTCTGCATACTGCAGGGGCGTCTCAAGATAAAAGTTAGCATGCAAAACATTTTTACCTCGAAGTAATTTTGTTGCACAGTTCGATGCTGCTTGTTAACTCCATTTTTTGATACTGATGCTTTTTAGACTTCATACTTTGAGAGTGCATCTCTTTGCCTTCTCTTCTATTTTTGGTGTGGGCTCTCTTTATCTCCACCATATCAGTTTGCTGTAACAGATTTTTGGGATCTTTTCCCTCTTTAACAGAATGAAAAACTGATGACTTTCGAAAATTGTCACATTTGTGGAAAAAGGAGAAAATGCTAGTAAACTACAATGTTTTCTACCCTTTCAAAGACAGATGTCATCATTTCAGCAATATTTAATTTGTCATCTGCAAATGCTTTCAATCCGGACCATTCCAAAGTTTTGTCGTTTAGTAAATACTGAAAACGTAGAAAATACTTAAATAATTAAAAGTTGGAATACCCCCGATTCAAATTTTGACAAAAAGTCTGACTAAGAAGCCTTGTTTGACACCAAGCAAACAAATTGTAGACACATTTTGTCAAGGAAACTGTCAAAAAGTTTCCCTCACAATGTGGTATTCATTTCAGGTCTATATAGCTTTTAATCCCTTGATTCCAGCAGTTTTTCTAGTTTTCAGTGTATTATGTGAGTTTTATTACTTGTTGCACAGTTTGGGTTCTGATTTATGATGCCACATATAAATTTATGTTTTCTTTCATTTTAAAATTCTATTCCCTTCTTTATTCTTTGCTTACCATAGGCAAAACTAGAAGCTTTTTTGGGCAGTATCGATCAAGATCAGACTTCACAAAACAACCCCACTGTCTTCTGGATTTATGGCTGAACTGTATTCCTGTAGGGGAATAACTTGTATATTTGAAGCCATTGAAAAAACTTAGTTTAGTTGTTTGGTTTAAAAAATATAATTGTTTAACTTCAGACATCTATGTTTATGCTGTTGCCATAGACTGCCTTTGAAAACATTGTAGCAAAGAGATTAACTTTAGACAGGTGAAAAAAATGATTCAAAACAAGAAGTGGATTTTCATAAAAGATATTTTTTCAAACTAGAAATTTTACTTTTTACCAATTAATGCTGTGTTCATATAACCCTGAGGTAAATAGGGCATTTGAAAACATCATGAGAAAAGGGGGACAGTATGTATGACCAACATATTCTCCTCTTTCAAAAATATTTTCTACCGTTCTAGGTCAAAGCCCATGATTTGAACTGTACAAGTATTTTTTTTCTTAATTGTCTGCAAATACATGTACTTCCAATTTGGATGAGTCTAAAAATTTTGTTGTTTGGTAAAAAGTTTACTCTTAACAAGACCATAAAATTTCGGACAAGTCTAAATTGAAAGCAGTTACAGATGACAAATTAAATATAGCTCAAAAGATTACTTTTATCTTTAATAGGGTAGAAAACATTGAGGGAAAAGGAGAAAATGCTGGTTACCAGCATTTTCTCCTTTTCCCACAATGTTTTCAAAAGGGTTCTTTCTCATGGACGTAAGACCTTGGGATTTTGTGGTAAGAGTTAAAAAAAACATGAAAATTGTTAGAGTAGCTTGATTTTTGGAACAAATCGTGTACAGATGGTAGAATTTAACTATGCTTACTTAAGTTAATCCCTTACCACACGACAAAATTTCAGACTTAGCAAAATCAAAAGCTTATGAAGATGACAAATTTTTAATCGGTACACTGAACTTAAGTTCTTTAACAGTGTAGAAAACATTGTGGGAAAAAGAAAAAAATGCTGGTTATCAGCATCACCAGCATTTTCTCCTTTTTCATACAGTGTTTTCAAAAAACATCTTCCTCGGGGGTCGTTAAAAAAACGAGATTGTTTGGTAAAGGGTTGACTAAACTAGCAGGAAACACATCAGGAAATGCTGAGAATTGTCGTAAAACTGTTTTAACTGGATATGATGTCTTAGTTTTTGTTAATGCAGTCTTGCAATAATCTCTGAAATAATGTAAAACTAAAATTGAAATGGGAGACCCTTACAAAATAGACTTTCTGACGGAGAAGATGGATGTATGAAAATTAGAATGTCTTCCTGAGATTCTTTACTCTTCAACCACCTTTCATGACTATAGTTGCATTTGCAGCCAGTGTAGGTCAAGATCAGACTTGACAATACATGAAGTCTGATCGTTGACATATACCGTCCTCTTTACCAAGACCCTCTGTATACAAGCAAGCTGGAAAATACACAAATTTAGGTCTGATTTTTAGACTAAAAATGTCCCTATTGTTTTTCCAGTGCTCTAAGTGTTTAAAAGTCTTGTTTTCCTATGGAAATTAGTATTAACACTGTGCTAAACAATCCAGTGTTTTGACGATCCGCATGGAATAAGGCATTTGATAACATCGTAGAAAAAGGAGAAAATGCTGGTAACCAGCATTTTCTCCTTATCCTACAATGTTTTCTAATATTCCAAAGACAATTTTCATCATTTGACCAACTCTCCACTTTTTGCAAATGCTTTCAATTTGAAAAAGTCTAAAATTTTGTCATCTGCTTAAGGGTTAACTTAACATCAAAAGTTTAGACTCCTCCGTAAAGGAAACTTTTTATTGATAGCAAAGGAGAACTCTGGGACAAATAATGCGATTACACTTTCAAAGGATAGAATATATTGTTGGGAGAAGCAAGATAATGATGGATAACAGCATTTTTCGCCTTTTCTCTCAATGTTTTCAAATGCAATTCTTCCTCAGGGTCATAATACATGGGATTACTGGGTATGAGTAACTCCGTTTACATCTTGGCCATTTTTTCAGGTACTAAAAAAAGAAATAATTGACAAAAAGGATGAATATATAGAAAGGGAAAAATACTGTGCAGAAATCATTTAGCGAAAAAAGAGCGATGACTCACTGAGAACAAATTCCTCTTTTGCTACATTGTTTCTAGTGAAGAGGTAATGGCTGTGTCTGACATCATAAAATATTATCACTAGGGAAACAAATTTGTGTTTTTCTTTTTTCCGTAAACAACTTATTACTTTCAAGTAGCAAAATCTCGTCGTCTGGAGTTTGAATTTTTTGGTCTCTCTTTTTGTAAACCTCATTGTAAGTGGCTGTCACAAAATTGTCAGGAAAGAATGGCATTTTCTGCTGCTAAAATAGCAGAAAGAAAACATGGAGAATATTTTGTTTTGCCCAGCTTAGCCTTTCACCACACAATCCAGAGTTTTAAAGACCCTGAAGAAGGCCTCTGAAATCAATGTTGTGAAAAGGAGAAAATGCTGTTTACCAGTATTTTCTCCTTTTCCCAGTATTTTCTGTCCTGTTAGAGAACTTAGGGTTTTTTTACCAATTTTGAATTTGCCGTCTGCAGCTGTTTTGAATTTGGGTAAGTCCAAAATTTGTCACATGGGGAAAGGATTAAAACTTCTTATGACAAAAAATTTAAGCTTGTTGCTAAAAAATCTGAATGAATTTCTGAATAGTTAGAAAACATTATGGAAAAGGGAGAAAATGCTGGCTTGTATAGTCTAACATCCTGAAACCAATAGCAAATTCCCAGTTCACCTTGCAAAACTTTGATCAGGGCCCGTATTCACCATGCATTCTTAAGAACTTTCTTAGTCTTATTCTCCAAAATTTTCTAAATTTGAGTGTAATATAACTTCTGATTGGCTAAACCATTTGGTTTAGCAAATCAGAAGTTGTGTTACTTTCAACTTTAGAAAATCTTGGAGTATAAGACTAAGAACATTCAAAGAATGATTGAATATGGACCAAGGATTTGTGGGTTCTTCATTTGCCAAGTTCAAAGGTTCAAAGTTTTGACCTCCAATTGTTGCTAATGGAGGCCCAGGACATCCTCTTTAACCTACCTAATTCATGGCATTAAAGTGTACAACGGTAAAAACATTGACTACAGGTGCTTGCGAAAGATTTCAGCCAATATGAAAAAGTTTCCAAAAACTACCGGTATGTTATTTTTGCAATGGCATGGCTAAAGTGGTGTGCAAAAATCATTGGAATACAGGTGCTTGCAAAAGATTGAGTCAATTTGGATTAAAATTCCAATTCTATGTATTTTTGTAATAGCATGCTTAATAAAGTGGCACGCAAAAAACAATTATTACAGGTGCTTGCAAAAGATTGCTGCCAATTTGGAAAATTTTCCAAAAAACTGTATTTTTGTTACCATTTTCCAGATGTTTTATAAACAAAACAAGTGTTTTCTCAGACAAAATCTCTCACACCAGTAACAAGTGCTTTTCCTTTTCCCACATTGTTTTCTAAAAGTCTCCTGCCTCGGATTTGCCATTATAATACGGTATTTGCCTGGTTATGAGAATGGAGTTAAAATCCTTGAGTGTTTTAGAGCTTTAATGATTGGTTTAATGTTACACTCTATCCGCAGGAAGATGGTTAAATGATTGTACAATTGGTTCTTAGGGGAGCAATTGTTAGGGATATGGGAGGAATATTTGTCATGAATGAGTAATGCTCAGAGATCTTCATAGCCCTTTACCAAACAGTCCGGAGATTTAACGATCCTGATAATGACAGCTTATTGAAAACATTGTGGGAAAAGGCCCTAAATGTTTTCTACACTTCCAGGAACAAATTTTAATTTTTGACTTCACATTTATTTTGTTGTCTGCAAATGCTTTCAATTTGGACCAGTCTAAAATTTTGTTGTATGGTGAAGAGTCAAAACTCTTTACAAAACAGTGCCGGGTTATAATAAACCCCCAAGAAAAAGGCTTCTGAAAACATTGCGGGCAAAGGGGAAAATGCTGGGAACCAGCATTTTCTCCTTTTCTTACAGTATTTTCTATCCTTTAAAGGGCAAAGCCCATTAGTTGAGCCATATGTGATATGTTGTCTGCTGTAGATTTTTGTCATCTCTGGTACCAAGTTAAAATTGTTGGGATCTGCATGATTGTACAACCGTGCGAAAGATGGCTTTTGAAATATTCGTTGGAAATGGAGAAACTCTTGGTTTTTTACCTTTTTAAAAACAAATCCAATCATAGTAGTTGATTTTGCTAGTTAAATCCTGCAAATATTTTCAATATGCACATGCATATCTAAAATTTTGTTGTCTTGGTAACATTTTACCAAATGACAAAAAGTCAAGACTCTTCAAAATTCAAAGCAATCGTAGATGACAAAATTACATGTCACTAAATTAGTGGAATATTTCTATGAAAGGTAAGAAAATTTTGTGGGAAAAGGAGAAAATGCTGGTTACCAGCATTTTCTCCTTTTTCCACAATGTTTTCAAAAGCCTTCTTCACTACAGTGGCTAAAACTTGGGATTGTCTGATAGTGGGGTAAAGAGTTGACTGTTTTTAGGGATAGAAATGCTGCTTGATGCAATTATCAATTGACTCAGCAGATGACAGTAGAAAAGATACCCGAACCAGATGAAAACTTGTCTCACTGTTAACTTTGTCCTGTTGTCCTCTTGTAGTTATTGAATTTGGGTATCAATAATTTTTATCAAGAAAAAGGTAAATAGATCTAGGTCAAATCCTATGAAAGTGTGAGCACATTTGGAGCCGAATTCCAGTATGCTTAATATACAAAAGGGTACTACTCACTCAGGAACTGTGCTTGGATTAAAGTCTCGGTCCAGTGAAAAAGGTCGGGTTAGGTCAGATACAAAGGTCACCAGGTGAAACTAAAGTAGGTAGTCTGCAGGCAAATGATTCAAGCACCAGTGATGATGTACAAACTTTACCCCTAGCCTGCTAAGCGTGACTCACTGATCCTTTGCAGACTGTGTAGATCAAGATCAGACTGCACAGAACATGCTGTCTGATCTTTGATCTACACTTTCCGATAAGGACATACCTTTGAAATAGCAAAATTTTGGTTTTTACTATCTGCTTAAAAATTTTATTTTAACTTATTTAGCAAGATTAGGGTTAAATAAGTGAAATGCTCATTCCTGTGTTTAACCTTTTTGCCAAATAATACTGGATTTTAACCCTGTGCCAAGCAATCCTGATTGTATTGACCAAAAAATATTGTGGAAAAGAGAACATGTAAAGAGCATTTTCTTTGTCTTCCGCAAAGCTTTCTATCCTTTTGATGCACATACAATAATTTGTGCTTATAGAATTTGACCCCTGCAAATGTAGCAAATTGAGACCAGTCTAACATTGCATGGTGTGATGAAAAAGAAATAATTCCTGAGGAAGAGGGCTTTAACTCTTTACTGCACAATGCTGATTTTTAACGACCCTAGGAAAGACGCCTTTAGAAAACATTGTAGGAAAAGGAGAAAATGCTGGTAACCAGCATTTTCTCCTTTTCCCACAATGTTTTCTACCCTATCAAAGAAAAATTGCATCATTGAGCCATATTGAAATTGTCGTCTGCAAATGCTTCCAATTTGGACAAGGCTAAAATTTTGTCGTCTGGTAAAGGTTTAAAAAAGCACTATTGTGGGAAAAGATGAAAATACTGGTCACCACTGATCTATACAGGCCACAAAGACAACAGAAGTTGTGAAAGGCACTTGAACCTTTTGCCAGATTTAAGACTTGTTTAAGTATAAATCATAAAACTTTTGCAGACAACAAATCAAATGATGGTATTTTTTGTGAAAGGATAGGAAAAACAGGAAAAGTGAAAACACTGGTTTTCAGCTTGTTCTCCTCCTTCCACAATGTTTTAAAATGCCTTCTTACTCATGTTCACAGATATATAGGATTTCTTTGGTAAAGCGTTAACTTTCAACCGGCTAAATACCATATTAGTGAAAGAAACTTTCAAGCTGCTTGTAAAACCCATAATTCTACAATTTCAAAGTATTTTACTTGGGGAAAACATATCTCCTTATCAGACAATGTACATCCAAGATCAGACTGCACATTCTGTGCAGTCTGATCTTGATCTACACTGTCTGCAAGAGGTCCGTCAGTTCCTGCTTTGTAGCCTAAGGGCTGAATTTCTTTCATCATGTTTTTAGATTTGATAAATGTTTGTTAGTGATAGGCTGTCAAGCTTTGTACCCAGAGAGTCTGTTTCAATTCAAAATGATTGACGTGTTTCATGAAAAAGAAACATTTGTTTGAAAGATGGAATTTAAATTTACAGTGACTGGGAAAGGCTTGCGCCATGCACCATAGTCACATTAAAATCCAAAATGTCACATCGTTTTTGCTAATGAGTGCGCCCTTGTCCCATTCAATTTTCGACGTCATAAAAGTACGAAATTTAGTCAGACGAATCTCCTTTGATTGGCGCCGATTAGACGCTTTATAAAATGAGTAGCCATGTGCATGTGACGTCATGTTTTCAATCATGAAACGCTTATTGAATATTGAACCTATTTTGTCGTCTTGATGAAATTGCCCTGATTTTGCCGTAAAATTTAAATTCAACAACTACCAAAGCATTAGAATATACCACCGAAAGTTTAAAATTGCATGAAGGTCAGGGCTCCATCAGTAATTTCTTTCCCACAATGATCGTTTATTAACAGACTCATACAGACGATCCTAGCGAGAATCAGAGCAACTCTCAGATCACATCTCTCTCCGAGCCTATCCCAAGCATATCCATGGACATGCAGCAAACGTTTATCAGTGTATATCATGCTGAATGAGAAGGCCACTTTTTTTTTTCATCATGAATTAGATATGTAACATTCTCAATCAGCTTATGGTCTAATAGTACTTATGTTCCCTGCTACCCCAATTGATAAGTTCATTTCAATCATCATGCTATAATACTGCTAAAAGAAATAAAAAGATATGAAAGTAGATCACTGAAAAAAAAAACAACGTGAAAACCCATGACACAATAACGGTCAATTTGACACCGTCCGATCAGAGTTGTCTCAAATTGTTTCTTCATCATTTATAATGAATTTAAACAGTGAATTTACATAATTATATGTAAAGAATGATAATGAGAAAAAAAGTTCTTGTTTTTTTTTTCTTTAATGAAATGAAAATAACAATGAAAGGGGGTGAAAGTCAGACCTTCGTCTTATGGAACAATGAAAGGGGGGTGAAGGTTAGGCCTTTGTCTTTTGGTGTCATCCTTATATTTCCATAATAACCAAGTAATTTTGACCCTTGATCATTTCTCTTTGACGCTTGGAAATTTCATTTTGACTCTTGAAAATTTCAGCCCAAGATTCAATCATTTGGGATTCAGGACCTAATGAGAACCCAGATGACTATGTTTGATTCCAAGCATTAAATATAGAACCAGCATAAGCATTTAGCTACATTTTGACTTGCATTGGGATAGTACTATTTAAAAAAAAATAAAGCAATTAAAAGATTTTGTGTTTTTTCCTTAAATTGTCACATTGGTTTTCAAAATGTCACATTGATTTTCCTGGAGGAAGGGACATTGTCCCATTGAAAATAATTCTTTCCCAATCACTGAATTTAGCATTCATGGTCATGTGAGATATGGACTTTTTGTCCATATCTCACATGACCATGAATGCTAAATTTAAAAAAACTTAGAAACTTAGAAGCATCATGAAATGACTGCTTTCATTCTTTACCAAACAATAAAACTGTAAACTTGAAAGGGCAAAACTATAAACATGATGCAAGAATCTGTGTAGTTCCGTAATGGTTACAATGAAATCGGTTAATTTCACTAGTCGTAACCATGAATTATCAAACTTTACAATCCACCATTATTTCCTGAAATAAATTACTGAAAAGCATTAAATAGGCCTAAAGGCTGTTTTCCTTGGCTTGAAAAATATCTTCCATTTATTAAGCTAAGAGGGAACAATTGACAGTTTTTTGACTGCTCCCTGTCTGTCAGAGAGATGGAGCAACTAGTTCAGGTTGATTAAAGCAAGGGAAACATGTTACAGAAATGACATTTTGTTTACATTCCTATAGACTTCCCTTCAAAGTCCATGCTGATTACACTTGGAAAAGGAGGCAATTAGTTTTGACACACTGGCTCTACAGGTTGTCAGGCCTTGTCAGGAATTATTGCAACTGAGTTTTACACCACTAAAAATCATCCCTTCCCAAGTTCTAACCATAAAAATCAATGTCATGTGAACTCATTAATTCCCTTAAGAAACAAAATCTTTGCCAAACGAAGATGTTGACATGCTCCTGCTGCGCTTGTCAAATGTAAATATCCTTTCTGTTTTTTGTATTTCCTGTTATAGTATGAAATCAAAAATATTGTGTCATTAGAAAAACATAAAATTAGCTTGTGAAAACTGCAAATAATTTTCTGAAATCTAGAAATCATCAGTAGATGATGGATATTAAGACTAACATAAGTCTGTGAAAGCATTATGCTTAGAAATAAGATGGCTTGGTCATTTTCACAGGAATTTCCTTTACTTCTTTCATCATGTGACAAATATAGGCCCACTCATTTTGTCAAAGAGTCGACTTTTACTTGAGATTGAAAAAGGCTTTAGAGAAAAAAGGTAATTTTCTTAGGTAGGCTGTTTTCGAAGAGAAAATTGATATATTATCATAGCCCTGTTGTCTGTGTCATTGACCTGGTACAAAAACTTTGACATTTTATGATATCTCTGTCATTTCTGAGCCTATTTACTTCAAACTCAGACTAGTTGTTGACTATCAAAAGAGGAACACATTCAATAAGGACAGGTAACCATCAAAATATTTTTTACACAGTTAGCCTCTTTTTGGACCTAGAGTTTTCACTGAAAATCAATCTATTTCTAAAAGTAACTACAGCCGAGCATTGGCACCTGGTGCATGTGGTGCTCTTGTTAAAAAAAAACTGCAGCCAAGTGTTGACAAGCGTTAATTTTGGTGCTCTTTCATGTAAAAAGTGTTAGTGTATTATGCTGTTTATGAAAATAACAGCTAAAATCTCTGAAATTTATATAGTCAATGTAATGTTATGTTGCTTTATTGGAGAGGTCATCAGACCTCTCCAACAGTGGTGAGTTTAAAAGGCAGACTGCCACAGAATTTGCTGTCTAAATCCATTTTTCTTGCGAAATTGTACTGATACACAGTCTGTTTCGTCATGGTTTTGTAAATAAAGCGAAATCAAAAAACCGAAACAGGAAATAGACGTGGTTTATTTTTATGTGACGAATTTCAGAAAATATTTGTTATATTAATTTGCCATGGCTGCAAATGACTGCTCAAATAATTGTAATTTTTCATTAAGCAAATAAATCTAAGCAGAAGAAAAAATAAGAATTTCGTTAAAAAAAAGAGAAAGAAGACCGCTGGACAAGATCATGCGACTTGAAAACACGACAAGAAGGTCAAATGAGTGTCATGTAAAGCTTATGAGGTTTCTACGCGGCGGCTTTTTTACTTGTTTGTTTACATGTACCAAAATATATTGAAATTAAAAGCCAATAAACTATTGGAAAACAGTGATGCTGACCTCTCATGGCTTCTTTTGTAAAGAAGCAAACTTGTTTAATATATTCTTAACACATTCCAGCAACGAATTTGTGGCTGTGGATTTTGAAAATATTCCCTGTATGGTACACATAATGACGTAAGATTGAGTTATAATGAATACAATGTGAAATTAATCGTAATGTGGCAGAAAGAGGAATTGATTTTAACTAACAGTTTCTCCGTCTGCAAAATGTTTTTAACCCACAATGTTTTCTACCTTTTTTGAGTCCCGTTTATTTTATCGTCTGCAAATGCTTTGAATTTGGACTAGTCTAAACTTTAGTCATTTGGTAAACAGTTTAAAGTGGTCTGCTGACAGATAAAGGAAAGCTGTCTGTAGATGGTACTTGTACTTTGATATGATTGTATTATACTGTAGAAAAAAAAAGAATTATTCAGATGGTGCCGCAGGGGCGATAACAGTTCCTCTTCATTACGGTGGGGGGGGGGGTTGTGAGGGGAAGGAGAATACGCTTGGCAAGTTCCCCCTGGCCCTTACCTGATAAATTAATGATAGTTGCCAGATTGGCGCATCATGTGACTTAATGATATTTGTATGCGGAATGAAATCTATAATGATCAAAAAAGCAAACAAGTGACAAAGGCCCAATATCAATTAAATCCATTTTAATTATTCATAAAAAAATTTCCGACATCTAATTCATTTTAGACATGTGCCGTTGTGCAAACAGTAGCTGTTGATTATTCTACAGGCAATTTTTATGCGCGTGTTGTTGACCCTTAGAGCCTCAAATATATTAAAGTACCATTGTCAGAAAGTAAATTTGATCTACATATTGCTAATATTGTCATGCGAGTGGGCACTTATTGTAAATGTCTGGATAAATAGCAGGCAATGTGAATTCTAGATCAGACTGCACCACTAGTGCAGTGCAGTCTGACCTTGGTTGACCCTGTCAGCATAAAGTGCTGTTTTAATTTGTGCTTTGAGGGTTAGCACCCTAGGCCCTTTACTAAACAATTATCCTGAGTTTTAACGACCCTGAAGAAAAAGGCTTTTGAAAACATTGTTTTAACAGGGAGAAAATCTCCTTTTCCAACAATGTTGTCTGTCTTTTCAAACACAAATCCCAGCTTTCCAAATGCATTTTATTTTATTGTCTGCAAAGGCTTGCAGTTTGGACAAATCTAAGAATTTGTCATTTGGTAAAGAGTTAACTCTTTAGAATTTTAGACATGTCCATGCCATACTCAAAAGTTGCAGACGACAAAGTAAACATGACTCAAAAGTTGAAATTCGTTCTTGGAATGGTAGAAAACATCGTGGGAAAAGGAGAAAATGCTGGTTACCAGCATTTTCTCCTTTTCCCACAATGTTTTCAAACATTTTTTTTTGCAGGGTTGTTAATTACGGATTATGTGGTAATAGGTCGAACACGTCCAGATACATTACTTGGATATTTTCTGTGCAGTCTGATCTTAATCTACACTGCTTGCAATAGCAGCTAGAATTATCCCTGGAATTGTAAGGGTTCCAATATGAATAATAAATATTATTGCACTTTTCACGGGAGATGATTTATTGGGGAGATAGTGTCTGCTGCCAATTGGTGGTTGCTGTTGCTGTCCCAGAAGGCTTAGATAACATTGTACATCTCTGATATGGCAGGCTGGCTTTCAGATAGGCAAATTGTATTAGCATATAATCAGGTTTTCATTCGAACTGTTTCTTACGCGCTGTTTGGCTGATTATAGAATATTGCATGCCCCATCAGTTAAATGCATTGAGTATGGTTATATTTATACAAATGCTTGAAAAATCATGCATACGTTATAGACTTTGAAGTAACTCATGAAGACATTGATGTTGAATGAGATATGCTGTTGAAAACTGTCATATCTGGTGTTTGATGATCATCGAAGAGTACTAATTTCAATTATTATATACCAGTAACTTTTCCGGCTAAAATACATGCATCACAAGTGGATGAGATAAAATCTGTATCTACACACTGTGAAATACAGTTCCAAACATGGTATGATGATGGAACTCACGCATGAACTAAGCATGCATTGATTTGCGATTTGATTAGTCAGAATGTTATGCTGTAGTATTCACCCGCTATTCATGAAATTTGTTTTCTGCAAAAGATTTCAATGGGGACAAGTTTAAAATTTTATTGTGTTGTGAAGGGTTGTTTGTTTTAGATTTTGTTGTGTTTAACACCATATTCTATATATTTCAGTTATAGCGTAGTGGCCAGTGAGCCTGTCCATGTCTATAGAATTTCTTTTACTGGTACTTAAATTGCACAATATTCTCTTGAAGCCACTGCCTGCTTTCCCACATGACCATCGTCGAAATAATGATCAGCGTTGAGAGAAAGGGAAAGCTATGCAGAACAGTTTTAAAACATTGCAACCTCAAAACTGTACAATTAATCATAATTTTTCTTGTCATGTGTCAAATTGAAAATTTGTTTTCCCCCTTTTATTTTCACCTTTTCCCTAGCCAACAATGTGTTATTTTAGCCACATTCAGTGTGTTATCTGCAAATTCTTTGATTTTGGACAAGTCTGAAATTTTGTCGTCTGATAAAGAATTAAACCTTGACGTAATTCTAGAAAACCTTGTTCAATGACATAGATCCTTTATCAAGTTGATGATTTAGTTTGTCTAGTGATCAATAAAAATATCCTTGTAGTATGTAGTAGCCGAACCCTGATATGGGGGAGGGAGGTTGGAATCTTTGTAACTGTCTTCATTGACAAGGTTTTCAACAGTATAGCAACAACTTGCTTCTCCAGGGCAATTTTGAGCTATAGGCCTGGCTCCGTATTTACCAACCACTCTCAAGAACGTTCTCAGTCATATTCTCCAGTATTTTCTAAATTTTAAAGTAACATAACTCATGATTGGCTAAACCAGATGGTTTAGCCAATCAGAAGTTGTGTTACTTTTTAAATACAGATAAAGACAAGGACTAAAACTAAGAATGGTTTCTCAATTCAAGCCCTGGTTACAAGGGCAGTTTTATGGGATATAACAGTCATTAACATCGTTTTTCTTAACCAAAACCCATGTTGTTGAGGTTGTCTGGGATTGATTGATAATTCAGTTTGTAACAGTAGCCTCAGATTGATAAAGTTGTTTTAGGTAAATGCCAGGTACAAATTAATCAAGCTTGACACTTCAGTTAGATACTTTATCATCTATTGTTACTGATAATTATTTTTATTTGTCCTCTAACCACATACACAAAGGTTTTTGTGGCAGATGGAAAAAAATGGTTCTATCTGCTTGGGCAGAAAATGTTGTTTGCTTTGATCTTTAAAGGGGGATAATCAGATTTTAAAGTACATTAAATTTTGATGTACGTAAGTTAAAGGACTTCTATATCCTTCTCTATATTCAACATGTCAACCTGTCTAGAATGTTTTACATAAACTAACCATTAACTGTTTGATATATTTGTTTTAAACTGTGTCAATGAATGTATGTCACAGAACATTTTCTGTAACAGTAAACTGTTGTAGTCTGGAGTTTAAGCATTGTGGGGTTTATTGAGGTCAAAGTGATCATATTTTTAGAGTGCCAAGCTTAATTTTAGTTCCTGTGTTGTGAAAATTTGTAAGTTTGTGTTAGTGACTTTTTTGCAACCTGGGGGGTATCCTGTAGCACTAAAGACCAAAATGATATGAGTTAAGACCAAACAAAATATAGTTTTAGTGCAGTCTTGATTTTAAATGTACAGATCTCAATATGAAATCACTTCTTTTTGTTTTTCAAACTTTCACAGTTAAATTTGCCCATAAGAAGTCTTAAGGTTAAGAATCAACATAAGTATTGACACTTCAGTATTAGAATTTTTTGCATCCTTAGAATTTTTTTGGCATGCAACTAAAAGATTGATTGATTGATTGTATGGTGTTTAATACCATTTTCAACATTATTTCAATTAAATTGCAGTGGCCAGTGCACCTATCCATGCTTTCCTGGAGTCTCTTTTACCAGTACTCCGCACAATTTTCTTTCCAAGCCACTGGCTGCTTTCCCACATAATCATCGTCGAAATAATGGTCAGCGGTGGGAAAGGACTGAATCCTGTTGCGGTGACTATCATCAATCCTCGGAAAGAAATTGGCCGAGCCAGGGGTCGTAGCCAGGGATCGAACCCTGGACCCCGTGTTCTCAAGTCCTGCACGCTACCGACTGAGCTACCGGGGCTTGGCCCTACTAAAAGAAAACTGATGTTATTATTTGTCCTCACAAGCTATAGTGGCATTTCTTTGAAATGCCAGACAATTGGCCTTTAGAAGACATGTCACTTTGGCAGACACTGTGTAACTAGATCTGTCTTATTTAAAAATCTCTGTTACAAAATTACAAAGTCCCTTGAGGCATTTAGAAATGGCTGCCATGTTGGACCTCCCACAATGCTCTGCTTTTGTTTCCTGTCAGACTGGCTACTGCTTTGAATATGATGTATGAGGCAATATTTCTTTGGACTCAGAATGGAAAACCAGTCTGTTTTCAGTGTTGTCATTGACAATATGCCCTCATTGCCATGCTAGCTCTCTGATGGATGGGTTCATTGTTGTAAAATCATTCTATTTTAGGCTTTCTAAACCCTTTACCACATGATGTCAAGTTTTAGCAACCTGGGAAAAAGGCTGTAGAAAAAAATATGGGAAAAGGAGAAAATGCTGGTTACACCAGCATTTTCTCCTTTTCCTACAATGTTTTCTACCCTATCAAAGACAGAAGTCATCTTTTGAGCTTCATTCAATTTGTCGTCTGCAAGTGCTTTCAGTTCAAGAGTTAAACCTTGTAGTGCAGATTCCTAATTTAATTACTTATGTGGACAGTGTAGTTCAAGGTCACATTGTACAGAATGTGCAGTCTGATCTTTGATCTACACTGTCCAGTGCTTTGTCAGATATTCTGACAAAAAGAGTCTTTAAATTTTTGTTTTTGCATCTTCATTACTGACAGAGATTATGATGTCCATTTCATTTATTTAGCACTGATGGGATTTATCTTTTACAAAGCAAAGAAACGCTAGTTGGCTTTTCCAAACAGTATAAGTCAAGATCAGACAACATGGAGCTAAAGGTCTAAATGATGTCCGTGGTGGTGGGGTAGAGCATAGGCCTTGCAACTATGAGGTCCTGAGTTTGATACCCTGGAGTAAGTCTTAACTTTAGTACTGTTAATTGGGCCAATACATTCAGTTTAAGTACTGGTTTAGTTTCCAGAAAGCAGAATCAAGAAATAATTAGTATGTTGCAAGAACTTGTTTCTTATTCAATGTAAAATAAGTATGTTTAAATTAAATTAGATAGATGTGAAAAAGTTCGGGAGCCTGTCGTAAATTGACCTCTTGCATTAAATTCTAATGTTGTCCTGTTGTCTCAAAAATTGAATATTCTTTTCCCCAAAGAATATGTTCACAAACATTTTCTCCTGCTCCCTCAATGTTTTCTACCCTTAGAAAGATAAATACATTATTTTAAGTAACATTCAAGTTGGCGCCAATATATCTCCCACTCTTCCCTTTTCTAAAATTAACCCTATACCTCACAATCCTGACTTTTAACAAATCTGATGGAAAACCTTTCGAAAACATTGTGGGAAAAGGAGAAAATGCTGGTAACCAGCATTTCCTCCTCTTTCAACAATTTTTTCTACCCTTTCAAAAACAACTACACCATTTGAGCCACATTTAATCTGTCGTCTGCAAATACTTTGAATTCTGAAAATAATCCAAAATTTTGTTCCTTGGTAAAGAGTAAACAAAAAAGGTAAAAAAAAGTAGAACAGAAATAAAGATCAGGATGAAATTGAAGTTTCTTGTATAAATGTCAGTGTTGAAAATGTAGAAGTCAAAATTTCAAAGGGGCTCGTTAGTAAACCGCTGGCAGTTATTATTCTCTATCTAGTAGACGGGCAGATCTGATCTCTCTCATTTTAATCACACCCATCATAAAAATTACTCTGATGTAGAGATGGTGAATATCTTGGCTCATTAACTCTATACCACACAATCCCAAGTTTTAATGACCTTGAGGAAGAAGGCCTTTGAAAACATTGTGGCAAAAGGAGAAAATGCTGGTAACCAGCATTTTCTCCTTTTCCCACAATTTTTTTCTTTCCCCGTTTTTCAGACAATTTTTTCCCTTTTGAGGTACATTTAATTTGTTGCGTGCAAATGCTTTCAATTTGGACAAGTCCAAAATTTTTGTTGTTTGGTAAAAGGTTGACTCAAATATTGGACTGGACCAAATTTGTAGATGACATAGTAGATGTTGCCAAAATGACACTTTCTTTGAAAGGATAGAAAAAATTTTGGGAAAAGGAGAAAAATTCTGGTGACAAGCATTTTCTCCTTTTCCCACAGTGTTTTCGAAAGCTTTCATTTTCAGGGTTGTTTAAACTTGGGTTGTTGTGGTACAAGGTTTGCCCTGTACCAAACAGTCATGTGTTTCATAGTGGCCCTTGGAGAAAAAAGGCTTTTGAAAACATTGTGAGAAAGGGAGAACATACTGCTCCCTTTCCCTCAATGTTTTCTACCCTTTCAAAGACATTAATTCCAATTCATTTGACACATATTTGATTAATTAGATTGCGAATGGTTTGAGTTTGGACCAGTGTAAAAGTTTGTCTGAAGGTTATGAGTTATTATCCCCCGCTGAAGGCGGAGGGATATAGTTTTAGGATTGTCCGTCTGTCCGTCCGGGACAATATCTCCAATACCATTGGACGGAATTTCGTGAAACTTTATACGTGTGTACAATAACCTATTCAGCCGATATATATTTGTTTTTTTTTTTTATTCAATGCAAAATGGCCGACTGGGAGCGATTTTGAGTTACGTGGTCGCATAAATTTTTGTAAAATAAGAAAAATCAATATGAATTTAAAGTATTGATACTTGATTATTCATGAAAACCTGGGTGGCAAAAGTAGAGATGTACCATTATGTAATCTTTTGCCACAATATTTTAAAATATTATTTGTGTAGTAATAGGTCAAAATACTATTAGTAGATATGTTCTGTCTCTCAAATGTGGGCATTTATGGTTGTTATGTGCCCTGGGTTTGCTCAAGTTTGGTCTGGGTTATGCTAAGATTGGCAGGCCCTTAACAGTAATTACTGTGAAGCTTGTTCAAGTTTATACTCTACTCAAGACAGATTTAACCCTAAGGCTGCTAAGTGCAAGTCAAGGACCTTTTGCGGACAGCATAGATCAAGATAAGACTGCACAGAATGTGCAGTCTGATCTTGGATCTATATTGTCCAATAAGGAGATAGTTCTTCTCCCTAAAATACCTTTTAAATAACAAAATTTGGGTTTTTACTGTTGGCTTGAAAGTTTTATTTAATTTATTTAACAGGTTCAGGATTAACCTTTGGATAGCTTTTACAAGTTAAGTTGCCTCTGAGGCTGGTATGGATCAAGATCAGAATGTGCAGAACTTTCAGTCTGATCTTAATTCTACACTGTTTTTTCTGACACAGTATGACCATACATCAGTCTCAAAGTTGTGTAATGTTTTTGGCTTATTCTTTTTGACTGCAAATGGATAATTTGGCACTCTTTAGGACAAAACTTCAAATACTTGAACTTTCAACCGAATTACAAAATTTTGGACCTTGTCCAAATTGATGGCATTTGCAGATAATAATTACAAGGTGCCTTAAGTCTTTACCACACAGTCCCAAGTTTTAACGATCCTGCAGAAATAGCCTTTTCAAAATCTTGTTGGAAATGGAGAAAATGCTGGTTACCAGCATTTTCTCCTTTGCCCACAAGGTTTTGCACGCTTTCATAGTCATTAATTACCTGAACATTTCAGCTACATTTGTCATTTGCAAATGCTTTCAGTTGGTAAAGGGTTAACTCTTCACCACACAACAAGATGATTATAAGACTTGTCCAAATGGAATACATTTGCAGGTGACACTTTCAGTACAGCTCAAAAGATAATTTCTGTCTTTGAAATGGCAGAAAACATTGAGAGAAAAGGAGAAAATGCTGGTTAACAGCATTTTCTCCTTTTCCCACAATATTTTATAAAGCCTTTTTTTAGGGTTAACTATTAAACCAATGTACAAAATTTTGGAATTCTCGAAGTTCATAGTACTTGCAAATTATGGAATTTGTCCTTGAAAGGGCTTGATAGAAAACTTTATGAGATAAAGGGAACATGCAGGTTACAACCGTTTTCTCCTTCTCCTACAATGTTTTCAGACCTTCTTTCTCTGTGTCGAGACAACATGGGAATATTTGGTAAATGGAGAATGATCCATCATCAGTTTTACATACCTCTCATTTAAAGACCACCCTAAAATAAGGACCACCCTGAATTTGAGTTATTTCAGACAAAAAATTTTGAACCATATTTGTGATCATTATGTTACAAAAATTTGGAAAAAATGAAACAAAACAGATTTTGGGACTAATTATCTTAATTGTCAACTCTGTACTAGACGGCAAGATTTTTATAGTGGACCAAATTGAAAGCATTTGCAGAAGACAAATTTAACATGGCTCAGAAACTTAAATTTGTCCATAAAAGGGTAGAAAACATTGTGGGAAAAGGAGAAAATGCTGGTTACCAGCATTTTCTCCTTTTCCTATAATTTTTTCAAAAGCCATTTTCTTTAGGGTCATTGAATGTTGGGGATTGTTCGGTAAAGGGTTAATGTTCGACTTTAGAGAGACAGATGATAATGATTGTACATTGCATGTTCAATCACTGCATGTCTAATCACACAAATTGTGATAACTATTTCAAATTAACACTTTTATCACATCGCAAAATTTTAGACCTGTCAATATTGAAGGAATTTACTTATAACAAATCGGATGTTTTTCAAATGATAGTATTTGCTCCTCAAATTTGTAAAAACATTCTGGGAAAAAGGAGAAAGTATTTCCAATGGAAACTTACTTGATTCAAATGTTTTTTAAATGATACTATTTGCCCCTAGAATAGGTAAAAACATTCTGGGAAAAAGGAGAAATAGAGGATATTTGTTTTTTTCGGTGAAAGATCGAAATTTATTTCATCAAGTGAACACCATCGGTAATATTTTCACAAGTGGCGCAGCCACGAGTGAAAATATTACTGATGGTGTTCACGAGATGAAATAAATTTCGATCTTTCACCAAAAAAAAACAAATATTCTATTTATTTCATGCCTTTTAACCCATTCTTGGAGGAGCTTTATCAAAATCCAGTACAGTCTTTTCAGTTATTTCCCATGGCGTCAAGCACGAGAAATGTAAGGTAAATGACGTCATATTTCCATCTGGTTGTGAGTCGCGCGCAATTTACCTAGGTAACTAGAATATAAAAATCGGTATTTTCACTGGTCGTACCCGTGTAATATCGAAAAATATTTTCACTGCTATTTCTCGATATCCTACCGGAAAGCATGAAATAATGTTGGCTATTACCTAGCATTTTCTTCTATAAATAGAGTTTATTTCATCAGCTTGTGGTTAATATGGGGAAATATTTGCCGAAAAAGGGAAAGGTATGCGAAAATAACGAGTGCCGTAAGGCACGAGTTATTTTCGCGGACCTTTCCCTTTTGAGGCAAATATTTCCCAATATTAACCACAAGCTGATGAAATAAATTATATATTATATTTCCTCTGATTATTTTGTCAACGAATGCCACTTTTAAAACTTAAAAACTTAAAAAACTTAAAAAAGTAGTTCCAGATTTTCGGCAGGAGGAAAATATTCACTGTAACGGGGAAATAATTCCCCCCAGCTTAAATTACGACATTTCTTTACCCATAACATTTCTAAAAATAGACACATGAAATATAATATAGGCTGTTTCTAAATAGACTTTCATGGACATAATACGTTATTTCATTTTTTTTAGGTTACTTATCAATTTTGATGGAAGTATTGGTGACAGGTTGATAAACGTAAATAATTTTACTTTAGTTGTTGTTGTCGTTTATATGAAGAAATTCAAGGGTGCCGCCACATTTAGATCATGGGTCTGAAAGTATTTCTGATGGAAACTTTCTTGGTACAGACAAGGTTAGATGTAATTACAGAATCCACTGAGTTATGACATGTATGTAATTAGTTTAAGTCTGTACCACACAAGAAAATTTTATACTTGTCCAAATTGAAGATAATGTAAATTTGGCTCAAATGATGGACTTTGTCTTTGATAGGGTAGAATACATTGTGGGAAAAGGAGAAAATGCTGCTTAGCAACATTTTTCCTATAATGTTTTTAACAGGCTTCTTTCTTGGGGTCGTTAATACTAGAGGTAAAGCATTAGCTTGTAATGAGTAGTTGGTTCTCCCCACTTTTACAGAGGAAGATACTGCTTCGGCCATAAGTTGACAAAAAACAGACCAAGAAATTGGAATGAAACCTGCCTCGACTTACGAAAGAGTCCGGGGAAAAATCTTAAAATTATAGACATCTATGCCAAATCTGCTGCCAATTTGCAGATATTTTTTTCTATGTGAGACAGAAATATCCTACCAAATCTGAACAGGTAGATCACTAACTTTCTTGTTAATACTAATACAGCCTGTATAAACCCAACTAACATTTCCATTTAGAGGAAAATGAGCCTGATAAGGGCAATATCAAGGTTGCTGTTATCCAGAATGTCTCAGCAAAGCGGACAGTGTAGATCAAAGATCAGACTGCACATTTTGTGCAGTCTGATCTTGATCTACACTGGCCGCAAAGGCAACTATAGTTGTGATAGAAATCTCCTACCAAATCAGTGAACAGGTAGATCACTTGATAAACTTTACAGTGCCCAAATAAACCCAACTACCATTTCCATTTAGAGGAAAAAAAGTCTGATAAGAGCAATATCAAGGTTGCTATTATCCAGAATATCTCAGTAAAGCGGACAGTGTAGATCAAAGATCAGACTGCATGTTTTGTGCAGTCTGATCTTGATCTTCACTGGCCGTAAAGGCTACTGTAGTTGGGAAAAGACATTTCAAGCGTTAAATTTATTGGTCCTATTTCAAGATCATAATGGTTTGTTTGCTTTACTTGTTTACATTGTACCCATCGGATAGAATTTATAGAGTGATCTGGAGAGGGTTTTTGAGTGGCTAGAAGCTCTTTCATTAAACTTGGCCTGTATACAGGCACTTTATAACGTTTTACCAGAAGACAAAATTTATACATACGTCCAAATTGAAAGCAGGCAACAAATAAAATACGGAGCAAATGCCAAAGTTTGAGTAGAAAACTTTTCAGAAAAGATTGAAACTTAATTATGGTTGCTTACCATCATTATACCCCCGCAAAACGAATGTTTTCGGGGGTATACTGGAATCAGCCTGTCTGTCCATGTGTCCGTCCGTGTGTCCGTCCATGTGTCTGTCCATGTGTCCGTCTGTGTACAAAATACTAGTAATTTTGTGTCGCAAACTCCTCCTACAGTTTTCCTTCAATTGTATTGAAACTTTGCACATATATTGATCATATATTGAAGATTTGCAAGACGCAATTTTCAAGTGTCAACTCCTTCTGGTTGAGGAATTACCTCCCCTTGAACTTGACACTTTTTTTTGTCAAAACGCATTCGGCATACCTCGGGTGATGGGAGCCATCATATCCCTCGGCTGTATCTGGTGGATTAATATGCATCAGATCGATACATATCCGGAAATACGCTGGTTTACCGTTCTGAAAATTGTAAGGCTCCTCTTGAAAAAGAAAACTTGAGTTTCAATTTCCTATCGAAATCTTTCTATGTTTCAGTTGAGTTGGCAAACAGTTTGTACATTCATTATTTATCAGTTCCGATTAAAGTTTTCACCGACAGATAAACGGATGTGAATAACTTCATTGAGGTTGTTTATGTCATTGCTAAACGACTGACAGTGGCGCGCCATGTATAAGATCACGTGATTCGCAGTTCAAATGGAAACGACCGTTATACGGACGAGGTTTGATGTAGGTACGGAATCGGCCGAGTTGTGACGAGTGTGTCAAAACGCTGGCGGGGGTATTAAGTCACATTCAGTGACAGCTCTAGTGTTTCCTTTTTCCACTCTTTTCAAAAGCTTTTTCCTCAGGATCCTTAACAACCAGATTGTTTAGTCAAGGGGTACCCTTTTATTATACAGGCTATAGCTAGACCTCCCAAAAGCACCCTCAGATTAAATGTACATAATATCTGGAAGGAAAGAAAAGATGAACCATGCTCTGTGAAAAGGAGGCTTAATGCATCTGCAAAAGTATTGACCCAGATCAGTGTGCGCAGTCTGTGCAGGCTGACCCGAGTTGAAACTTTTGCTATTGGTAAGTTTTTGGCATTTCAGTGGACAATTCTACCTTGTAATTCGGTTGGTTGTCAGGCAAAACGGATTTTATGGAACCATAATTGTGCTGACTTGGTTGGTATAATGCATCACAGAGATGAATTCAACCCCCTTTTGCCATGGTATGGATTAATAGTGGTTTTTGCAACAATATGGAGAACTTAAAATGAACAATGTGGTTGAGTTTTAGGGGCTTTGGTCAGCAAATTTCCAGTGATAATGTTACCTTCAAAATTTTTTGGTCTTGAGTATGTTTAACCTTTTCATGCCATTGCTATACACAGTGATAGAAGGATTATGAGTTATAAATTTTATTCAACTGTGTACCAGAGAGCACTTTTTTTTTTTACACTTGACAATATTGAAAGCATTTTTAGATGACCTTGTTATACCAAGGGCCATAATTGGGAAAGAAAAGGAAATATTAACGATTTAAGTCCTACTCCATTCAATTGTACAAACAATATGATAACTCCATTTCAACAGGACTCTCAAAAAAATATGCATTGTCATATTTGCAGAGAGTTTTGGAAAATCAAAATTGGAAACCAACAGTCAGAAAATCAAAAGTAGAAACTAACATGTCCTCAAGGCACTTCTGTTTTCCCCACCCACAGTGTACAATGCTGAGACTCCTCCACCCACTTTACTAAATGATATAAGAAGGGTAAAAAGCTGGTAAATCATTGTTTATATGAGTTAAGAGATTTGTTTGTCTGAGGTAATGATTTTCAAGCAGGAGGGCCATAAACTTGATAGATAAAAAAAATCTGCTTGTCTAAATCACATGACCTTGAAAAGGTCACAGTTGGCCATGTTGTTGAAATTGTCAAATTGAAATCATTTAGGCTCCATTACTGTGACAGTTCTAACTGCTCTGCGATGATCAGGAAATGTCAAAGGTTGTCATGTTTTGCTTTCTTCTGTATATACAGACTTATTCACTCTTTACGAGCAGACAAAAATATAGACTTGTCCAAAATTCAAAGCACTTGCAGACAATTTTGAATTTGGCTTAACCCTTTACCACACAGTGCCAACTTTTCACGACCCTGAGGAAGAAGCCTTTTGAAAACATTATGGGAAAAGGAGAAAATGCTGGTTACCAGCATTTTCTCCTTTTCCAACAATGTTTTCTACCCTATCAAAGAAAAGTTACATCTAATGAGCAACATTGAAATTTTTGACTGCAAAAGCTTTCAATTTGGGTGAGTTTAAAATTTTGTCATGGGGTAAAGATGGAGTTTGTTTTTGATTGGGCAGAAAATAATATTGGAAAAGGAGAAAATGCTGGTTACTAGCATTTTCTCCTTTTCCCACGATGTTTTCAAAGGCTTCCTATCTCGGCATCATCAAACTAGAAATCGTTTGGTAAAGGGTTTATCGCCATCGTTGTCTCTTAACCAGACAAGAAAGTTTTACACCTGTCCTTTTTTAATTTTTTTTTTGGGGGGGTGGGGGGTGTTAAGCAATTTAAATGTACCAAACACAAATGATGGTTCTGAAAGGTTATGAAAAATGCATATGTATATCTTGTAAATGAAGCTCCGCCTCTTCATACTGTTCCAAATTTTGAAAAACAAATTCTAGAACTGGCATTTTGACATTGCATTTGTGTGTTCTTTATCCATGCACAAATGTCTGGGATATTCAGTTGCTTATTGGCAGTTTGCAATTTATAGCAGTTTTCATTAAAATTTGTCTTGCATAAATTGAGTCATGCTCTGTGAAATGGGGATTTAGTGCATCTGCCAAAAGTAATTGATACATGTCAGCCCGCCCAGTCCGCGCAGGCTGAGCTGGGTTGAATCTTTCTGCTACTGGTCAATTTTCTGCAAGTCAAAGGAGCAGCCTACCTGATAATTGAGCTTGTTGGACAGAATGGATTTTATAGATCCATAATTATGTGATGACTTGCTTGGTGTAATGCATCACAGATATGCATTAAATCCCCTTTTGCCAGAGCGTGGCTCAATAATTTTTCATGGTTGTCGTCTCTTAAACTCAACCAAAACAAATGAGCCATGCTCTGGAAAAAGGGGGCTTAATGCATCTCTGTGATGCATTATACTAAGCAAGCTATCACATAGTTATGGATCCATAATGACCCCTTTTTTTTTAACAACCAACTTGATCACGAGGTACTCTGGTCCTTGGACATAGTAGAAAATTGACGAATAGCGAAAAGTTTCAGCCCAGGCCAGCCTGCGCGGACTGCGCAGGCTGACCTGGGTCGATATTTTTCGCAGATGCATTAAGCCCCCTTTTCACAGAGCATGGCTCAATTGTTTGTAATGTGGAAAGTGTAAATCAGCGTGCTTTCAAGTGGGAAACGGAACCCTGTTAGTGCAGAATAAACTTCACAGATGTTTTCATCTTAGAAATTTGATGCTATTGGGAACAATTTCAAAGTTGCTATTGTAAAGAGTGTCTCATCAAAGCAGTCTGATCTTGATCTACACAGAATGCAAAGACAGCTAAAGCTGGTAAAGAGACTTTAGAGGTTAACCTTTTGCCACACAATCCCGAGTTTTAGTGAGCCACAGAAAAAAAACTTTTGAAAACATGGTTGGAAAAGAAGGAAATGCTTGTAAACCAGTATTTTCTCCTTTCTCACTATTTTTCTCCTGTCAGAGATAAAAACCAAAATCTGATGCACATTTAACTTGTTTGCAAATGCTTTCAACTTGGATAAATCTAAATTTCTGTCATTTGGTAAAGAGTTAACTCTTTGGATAAGACTTGGAAACATTGTGGCGAAAGGAGAGATGCTGGTAACCAGCATTTTCTGCTTTTCCCACAATGTTTTAAAAAGCTTTCTTTCTCTTGGGTCGTTAAAACTCAGGATTGTGTGATAAAGAGTTAATAGAAATAACTACCACATGCTTCCAATGAAGTAGGGCACATTTTTCACCCGCTGAAAATAGGAAACGGAGTTTCAAAATTTGTTGTTAATCAGCAGAATTTGTGAACTTTTTTACAAAATGAGTCTTAAATTAGCTAGCTATTTTCATTGTGGGTTATTTTCAGATGTTTTATGATGACTATCCGAAATGTTTTGGAATTTAGCTCATTTCTAGACAGCAAAATTTTACATTTGTCTTTCTTGGCATGGCTCGAGAAGACATTTTAAATGGGGCTGGAATAACCAGGGACCGTATTAACCAATCGTTCCTAATTTCATTTTTAGTCTGAATCTAGATTTAGATAGTAACACAAGTTCTGATTGGCTAAACCATTTGGTTTATTCTTACGAATATATAAGACTAAGAATGTTCTCAAGAATGGTTTGTAAATAGGCCACAGAAATTCCAAAGGGAAGAAAACATTGTGGAAAAATGGAGAAAATGCTCCAGTAGCCAGTACTTTCTCCTTTTGCCACACTGTTTTCAAACACAATCTTCCTTGTGACTCACAATGTGAGTTAAAATTTATGACCCTTTATAAAAAGGTTAATTCATGGGAAAGTCATGGTATGAAGTTGTCTTAAATATTTCTTACCTATCTACACAGAAGTATGTCTTTACAAATCCAAGAGTCATGCATAAAACTCGGACATGCTGAGTAAAAAGTACAAAAGTAGGTCACACTCAAATATTGATGGAAAGTTGCTAGCAAGATGAAGGTTTCAGTTTTCATCCAGTCGTCAGGGCACTAAATGTTTGACTGTCTTGACTGTTTAGTCATGAGCTGAAAGTGTCATTACGGGCATAGAAAAGTAACTGCCTTATACTCTATGAAATGCAATCCTGGAACCTTGGGGCAAGTTCTTATATATCCACTACATAGTGTTACCCAGTACCAAATATGAACTTTATTTTCACTAATAAAAAGGCCTCTGGCCAAAGATAAATCTGCTTTCAATAGTTTTGGGTTGTGTTTTTTTTGTACTCTAAGTATGTGACTCAAAATTAGATTTCTTTTTGTTAATTAAATTTGGTATTTTCATTGTAGACTAGTATTACAAATTTCATGATTTATAAATAATGGGTTGGCATTTCTATGAAAGATATTGGGCATTAATCCTTTACAGAGCAATCCCTTTTTATAACGACCCAAAGAAAGAATAATAAGGAAAAAATGTAAGCAGCATTTTTCCGTTTTCTGACAATGTTTTTAACACTTTCCAAAGTGACTCCTATCAGTTGAGCCAAATTTAAAGTATTGCTTGCAAATACTTTCAATATAGACAAATCTAAAATTTTGTTGTTTTGTAAAGAGTTACACTGTTTTTATGTTATGTTCATTGTTATTTTTTTTTCCGCTATAGTGCATTGTGATTCATGTATATTCATAATTGAGGAAAGAGACGACATGGTGTGAAATGGTATAAAGTGAAGAACCTAATAAAGTGAAGAACCTAATTACTTTTTGACCAATCAGATAGCTTCCCTATAAATTACAATTTGCTGACATGTTATTATTAGATTATCTGGGGGAAGAGTTGATTTTGTTAGGTTTACAAGATGTTACAGAACTGCTACAGTTTTCTTTATCTTGCAATGCTTTACCAAACTATGAAATTTTAGACTCGTCCAAATCGAAAGCATTTGCAGATGACAAATAAATTTTGGTTGAAATGATGGTAATTTGGTTGAAATGATGATAATTGTCTTTAAAAGTTTAGAAAACCTTGTGGGGAAAAGGAGAAAATGCTGGCTACTTAGTACAGTTTTCTGTATCCCTCAACTATTTACCAAACAACAAAATTTTAGACTCGTCCAAATTGAAAGCATTTGCATGCAACAAATAAAGTTTAGTGGAAATGGTGTAATTCATGGTCTGTGAAAGTTTAGAAAACCTTGTGGGAAAAGGAGAAAATGCTTGTGACTTACTATAGTTTTCTGTATCACTCAACTATTTACCAAACAACAAAATTTTTAGAATTGTCCAAATTGAAAGCATTGGCGGACAACAAATAAAGCTTAGTTGAAATGGTGGTAATTGTCTGTGAAAGTGTAGAAAACCTTGTGGGAAAAGGAGAAAATGCTGGTAACCAGCATTTTCTCAGTTTCCCACAAGGTTTTCAAAAAGCTATGTTCTTGGGGTCGTTAAAACCCAAGATTGTTTGTTAAAGGGTTAAGTAAGCACATGTAGCTTTTATAAACAGTATAATTCCAAGATCAGACTGCATTGAAAGTACTGTCTGATCTTGCAACTACACCATCTCCTGCTTAATTGTAGGAAAAATCATTTTGGAATTACACTTTTTGATTCCAAGAAAAATAAACGAGTTCATTTGAATAGGGATAAAAGAGTAATAAACTGTCATACACTGGAATGCAAATGAAGAAATGATGTCTCTATATATGAGCCGTGCTCTGTTAACCCTTTCCCAAACGACAAATTTTAGACCTTTCCAAATTCAAAGCATCTGCAGACAAATTTTTAAGAGGTAAAAATGAACTTCAGTGTTTTGATATGGTAGAAAAAACATTGTGGGAAATGGAGAAAACGCTGGTTACCAGCATTTTCTCCTTTTCCCACAATGTTTTCAAAAGGCCTCTTCCTCGGGGTCGTAAAAACCAGGGATTGTTTGGGAAAGGGTTAAAAGGAGACTTGATGCATCTGCAAAAAGTGTCTGCCCATGTCAGCCTGTGCGGTCCATGCAGGCTGACCCTGACCAAAACTTTTAGTTATTGGTTAACCCTTTACCACACAACAAAATTTTAGACCTGTCCAAATTGAAAGCATTTGTAGATGACAGTTTTAACATGGCTCATATGAAATGATTTTTCTTTGACAGGGTAGAAAACATTGTGGAAAAAGGAGAAAATGCTGGTTACCAGCATTTTCTCCTTTTCCCACAATGTTTTCAAAAGCCTTCTCTTTCAGGGGCGTTAAAAGTCGTCATTGTGTGGTAAAGGGTTAACTTCCTGCATCTCAAAGCACCCTTGTAGCTCATGCCGGGTTTTTTACAAAATAGAGTAAAGTGTCATCTCGGATCAGCCTGTGCAGTCCGCGCAGGCTAATCCAAAACGACACTTTCCGTTTTTATGTAATTTCCTGTTTTGCGAAAGTCTACTGGAGCACACAATCTAATGTAGTTGTAAAGTGCCATCTCGGATTAGCCGGTGCGGACTGCGCAGGCAATGATCCGAGACGACAATTTACGCAAATGTCCGAATGCCCCTTTTTGCGTGTTGCAAACCATATGTAAAAATTTTAGATTTTGTCCTTATTGAAAGCCAACAAACTGAATTTTGCCAAAATGTTGGATGTTTTTTTTTGTTGATAGGATTGAAAACAAAGTTGGAAAATGAGAAAAAGCTAGATACCAACATTTTCTCCTTTTCCAACAATGTTCTAAAAAGCTTACTTCCTGTAGGGTTGTTAAAACATGGGATTGTTAGGCAAGGACTAACTATCATAGAAAGACATGTACCATACCATATTGCTGTAAAAGCTTAAGCTGTCCAAAATGGTTTGTACTCAGTGCTTGAAATCAAAACTCTTTGATATTACTGTCCCCTTGACCCGGGACTTAATACAACTAAATCTGGAAAAGATCACAGGATAAGGCAACCCAAGTCTTGCTGCAGTTGTCATTACCATGTCTCTGCAAATATATATTGAAACTTTTGGTAATACTTCCAAGCTCCAAACATACAACTAATCACCTTTACCACCAAGTATTGTAACATGCATTACTTGGTAATCCACCCAAACTTTAAACATGTAACAGGATGCTTATCTGTCATGGAGGCACATGCAGCATGCAGCAAACTATATCAAAGTCTTTCTTTATGTCAATAATAGAGTCATAGAGCTCTACTGATGTATTAGGGTTCGGCAGAAATTGACAAAGTACAGCAAATGGCAGGACCGTGACTGGGCAGAAATTGACATAAAATTGCACCTGGCAGGAGTGTGGCTGAGCAAGAGTTGACAAAGTATTAGCAACTAAGGATTGTGACTGGGCAGAAAGTGACATAAAAGAGCAAGTGACAGAAATGCGACTCAGCAGACATTGACATAACGTAGTACCAGGCAGGAATGTGACTCTGTGCTGGAAGACTTGGATGGACTTTAAGTTGTAATAAAGTCTTCTTTGAAGATTCTCAACACCCATAAACCAAGTTGTAATATGGATGTTTAACCCACAATGTTATTACTTATACCTAATCAGCATAGCATCAGGGTAAACAGATCCTCATCTCTTGTGGTATTTATCTTGTTAGTTCACTAATATACAGGTTAATGAGTTTGTATTCCCAGTACCAATTTTATCTTCACATCTTATTGCTTGCTTGCACAGGTAATTTGGAAAACATAATGACAAAGTCTCAATCTGTCATAATGTTTTCATGTAATTGTCTTACAATTCTGCAATACTATTTTGTTTTCCATTTTATTGTTAGTAATTTCATTTAACTCTTTACCACTTGGCAAGAATTTGGAGTCATCCATGATGAAAGCATTTGTGGTGGGGGAGAGCACTGGCCTGTAACCATAAGGTCCCTAAGTACAATATCCGGTAGTTTCATTGGCCTACACATTCGGCTTGAGTACTGGTGTAGTTCCCAGGAAGCAGAATTGAGACTGAGATTAGTATAAGTTGGAAGAACTTGTTTCTCAATCGATGTAAAATGAATGTGTGGAGAAACTAAACATAGGTCAAAATTAATGATGAATTTTATTTTTTGAAAGGATAGGAGACATTGTGGGAAAAGAAGAAAATGCTGATTACCAGCATTTGCTCCTTTTTTCACAATATTTTCCAAAGCTTTCTTCTTCAGAGTTGTTAAAAAATGGGATTGTTTGGCATAGGGTTACACATACCACACAAGAAAAATGTCAACGTAACCAAATTCAGAGCACTGGCAAAGCAGAATTTAGATGTGACTCAACTGATAAAGTTTGGCTATGATAGGGTAGAAAACATTGCGGGAAGTGGAGAAAATGCTGGTTACTAGCATTTTCTCCTTTACCCACAATGTTTTCAAAAGACTTTCCCTCAGGGTCATTAAAAGTCGGGATTGTGTAGTAAAGGAATAAGTCATACCATAGGGCTTGCTTTCACTGATAGTTCTGAAAATGTTTTAACGCAATGAGAAATTGTTAATCATGAACGATTTCTGTCTTTGTTGTTTACAATATTTTTTGTGTAATTGTATTACAATATTGCAGTATTATTTCTTTAACATTTTATTATTACAATAATTAATAATTTCATTTAACTCTTTAGGAATTTGCAAAAATACGGATTTGTCTGAACTGATAGCATTTGCCGAGGACAACTTGAATATTGCAGAAATGACAGGATTTGACTTCTGTAGACAGAGTAAAAAGTGTTCGGGGAAAAGGAGAAAATGCTGGTTACATTTTCTCCCTTTTCCAAAATATTTTAAAAAAGGTACCTTTCTAAGGTTCATTTAAACATGGGATTGTTTCGTAAAAGGTTTCATGGGAAGACAGTGTAGAAGAAATATTAAATTTGTGTATGGGGGTGATTGGGTCTGTGATGCTGATGTATGCGTATGTTTTTTGTATTCATGTTTCTGATGAATGCAAATTGCATTTATTGGTTGTCTTTGAAGATGCACTGGTGCCCACATACCCCTGTATATTAGCCATGCTCTGAAAAAGTGGGCTTATTGCATCTGCAAAAAGTATCAACCCAGGTCAGCCTGCGCAGTCTGCGCAGGCTGACCTGGCCAGAAACTTTTTGCTATTTGTAAATTTTCTGCATTTCAAAAGACCAGTCTACCTCATGATTTAGATGGTTGTTGGGCAAAATTGACTTTACGGATCCATAGTTATGTGATAATTTGCTTGGTATAATGCATGATGGAGATGCATTAAGCCTCATTTTGTCAGAGCTAGGTTCATATACATTACCTGATGAAAACAGTTAATGCTGAGAGTAAATAGCATAGCTTAAGTTTGTTTTTTAGACAGCATTACACTCAAGATCAGAGGAATGGACTGTCTGATCTTGGATCTAAGATACTCTGTATTATTTGTTGCATAGTTTTTGTATCCATGCGTCGGGTTAAAAATTTTTGCTCTACTGGCAGAGCTTAGAGGCTTATCAGCTGCCAAAAGTTAAACAACTTCGGAGTCAGAATGCAGGCAGATTAAATTCATACCATTTAAAAGAATTGCTGATCAAGTCAAAATTAGTAAACCCTTTGATATGCTGCCTTCTAGATTTTGATAGTACCTGTAGAATTGCATCAATCAAACATCGCATAACATAGCCCTTTGGGAAAAATCCACACATGTATTTTCACAGTCCATCATCTGGTGTTGGAATGTATCCTTTAACTTTATCCAATTGATTTGTTACAGTGAATGTTGACTAAGTATGACAGGATCTAAAATATTGTGGGACAAGGAGAAAATGCTGTTCCTATTCCCACGTTTTCAAAAAACTTTCTTCTTCAGGGTTGTTTGGAAAGCAGCCAGATGCTTGGAAAGAAAATTGTGCGGAGTACTAGTAAAAGAGACTCCAGGAAAGCATGGATAGGTGCACTGGCCGCTGATATATAACCGAAATAATGTTGAAAACTGTTAAACACCATACAATCAATCAATTAATTCTTCAGGGTTGTTAAAATTCAAGATTGTGTGGTAAAGGATCATATAACAAAATACAACAATTCACTGGATTTATTTGTCAGTGGAGTGATACAGGGCCATCATGGCTCTCTTATTGAACATGATGAGAATTTCTTCATAGCTACAAAACCTGTTCTGGTTTATTTTTTTGAATATGTAACAACTGGTTGTATCTTATATCTTGTCAGTGGAGTGATACAGGGCCATCATGGCCCTCTTATTAAACATGAGAATTACTGCATAGCTACAAAACCTGCGTAGGGTTTTTTTTGAATATGTAACAACTGGTTATATCTTAAAATCAATTTATCTTTGCTGATTATGTAAACTGTCAAATTAACATAGCAATAAACGTTCTTATCAAGTTAACCCTTTACCAAACAATCCCTTTCTTTAACGACCCGCAGGAAAAGGCTTTTGACCAGCATTTTCTCCTTTTTCCACAATGTTTGCTACCCTTTTAAGGATTCTTATCATCATTTGAACCAAATTTTGTCATCTGTAATTGTTTCCAAGTTATAAAATGAAGAGATTTTGTTGGTTGGTAGAAAGTTTACCCATAACATGCCTTTTAAACTTTTACATGCCCTCACGGCCTTTGGAAATTTTAAATTTGATTGCACATTCTGTGCAGTCTGATCTTTGATTCAGACTGTCTGCTTTGCTTTGACATTTTGGGCTATAGAAATGATGAAATTACTATTATTTGGGTCTGATTTCAACACTGAAAATGTTTGTCAGGTTCATGCGACACTCAAAGGGTAAGTAATAGGAAATGGAGCCCTCTTTAAGAATGTCTATAAAATCCAAGCGGATTTATCAGACTTACACCAATTCACCAGTTATCAAGGCTGTAGACTTATCCTAATTTAAGGCATTTGCATCTGTGGCTCAAACTGATTGGATTGGTTTTTGAAAGGGTGGAGAAAATAGAGGGGAATTAAAATGAAAATGCTGGTTACATGCAGGTTCTTCTTTTCCAAATTTTTTTTCCGAGGGCTTCTTTCTAATGGTTGGTAAAACATGATATTGCTTGGGAAAGTGTTCTACCAATTTACTGCAATTCCATTTTCGCGGTAATTTCATCAACTTCTAAGAAATCTTACGAGGATATGGTCATAATTAAATAACATTTTAGCACATGCAAACTATGCTTACCATGATGATTTTTATACATTTTTTCAAATTTTTTGCTCAATGACCCTTGTTGAGACAATTCTGATTTTGAGAAAGACCCTGAGAAAGAAAGCTTTTGAAATTAAAATGCAAACAAATAAAATGATGATTATTGCTTATATCTGACCACACTTTAGTAGTCTGCTGTAACTTTGTGATGGGGGACCAGTAATGAGTTAAATTTTAGACTTGTCCAAACTGAAAGTACTTATGGACAGCTAAATAATGGTGACTCAAAAATTGAAATTTATGTTTGGAAGAGTAGAAAACATTGTTAGAAAAAGGACAATATGCTGGTAAACCAACAGTTTCTCATTTTCTCATAATGTTTTCTACCCTTTTTAATTCTTTACCAAACGACACAATTTTAGACTTATCCAAATCGAAACCATTTGCATATGACAAAATCATATTTTTGAGTCAATGTGACTCAAAAAATTAAAGTTGTTTTTGGAGGGCTAGAACACACTGTGAGAAAAGGAGGAAATGCTGGTTACAAACATTCTCTCCTTCTTCCCACAATACTTTCAAAAGATTTCTTCTCCATGGTTGTTAAAACTTGGGATTGTGTGGTAAAGGGTTAACTCTTTACCAAACTATCCTGAGTTTTAACGACACTGTGGAAGAAAGCTTTCTTAGACAATGTCTTTTTTAGGCAATGTTTTTTACCTATTCAAGAACAAATGCCATCATTTGTAAAGTATGTGAATTTTCCTCTGTAATTTCCCTTAATATGGACAAGTATAAAAGCATACAACTCAAACTCTGATAAGGGATCATTTACATATTTCAATATGGGTATATGTTACAAAAATACAGTTTTTCCTAAAAAAATTCCATTTCCAAGGATCAGTCTGGCATTGTTCCATATTGAAAAACCATATCTGATGCATGCCACACATACATATCAGCTGACTCTAAGATGGTGATCCTTTTGTGTAGTATATTATGTGTGTTAAAGGGTTAAGACAAATCCAATCAAGCAAGATCTGTCATCTGCAAAAGCTTTTAATTTGGATTATGTCATTTTGTACAGGGTGAAGGGTTAACTAATTTCCTTTTAATGAATGCAGTGGTATGTAAAGAGTTATTTATCTTTGATCATTTGAAAGTCTTGCTAATTCCGGCACAGCAATCATAAACGGCTGGTAATTGTAGCAGTTAATGAATTAGCGAGGATTTGTGCATCAAAGGGCCAGAGATACCTGTTACACAGTTACTGTTACAAGTTTAACCCTTTACCACACAACAAAATTTTGGACTTGTCCAAATCCAAAGAATAATTTACTAATTATGTAGACATCAAATTCAATGTGACTAAGATGGTAAAAGTTGTCTTTGATAAGCCAGAAAAAATAGTGGGAAAAGGAGAAAATGCTGGTAACCAGCATTTTCTCCTTTTCCCACAATTTTTTCAATATTTGTCTTTCTAAGTCATCAAAAGTTGGCATTGTGTGGTAAAGGGTTAAAAAGGCCCCTTTAAGGATTAAAATAGTAACAGAAGATAATCCGTAAAGGGGCCCTTTTTTAGATTTTTGTTGCTCATATGTAAAATGTTTTGTAAAACTTTTATCTACAGACAAAAAGAAATCATATGGTTATGTCATGCAGTAACAATGTGCAAATGTGGCATTCAAATAATGGATTGGTTGTTTTGCAATGGGTAACCCCATCTATTTTTATGAGTACAAATATGACCTCATCTACACTCATTTAAATATGATCCCACATTATCAACTTGATCATGTGATGTTCCAACAAACCTCTGAGAAATTTTGGCCTAAAATCTAAAAATAGGAAATATCACCAGAATTTTTTTTTGCATTTGTGTTTCTTCTTTACTGGTGGTTTGCTCACCTGTTATTGAATTAATAAGTCCAGTGATACAGGGCCATCATAGCTCTCTTGTTGGGATTGGTTTCAGGTTTTCAACAACTTAGCATCTACTCTCTTGTTTGAGAGGTTTGTAACAAATGGTTGTATTTGGAATAATTTCCATGAAAAAGCAAAGCCACTAGTAAAATAAACAAACAAGAAATGAAATGCTTGAATATCTTTTTTTAAATTTCAAAGTGGGGTAGGAGGTTAAATGATTTTATTTAAAATTTTTATGATGGGAACCAAATTACACAACATTTTACCCCTTTGTGTGCCAAATAAACCAAACTAGTATTTTCTCTTTTAAAACAAAACCCTGATAAGAGCAACTTCACAGTTGCCCTTTCCTGATAAAAGAAAATTCATGGTTGCTCTGTCCAGAATGTCACAGCAAAGCTGACAGTATAGATCAAAGATCAGACCACATGTTTTGTGCAGTCTGATCTTGATCTATACTGGTCACAAAGGCAACTTGCGTTATGAAAGATATTTTTAGGGTTAATTGCAGTTATGAATGAGAAAAGAATAAAAACATTGTTTCTCGGAAATGAATTTGTAGACTTGCAGAATTATGTAGAAATGAAGTGTTTTCAAGCAGAAACTGGAGTCCCTAATCTCTGGGTATTATTTCTCATTTTTTTCTACGTTTTTAACCCTTCTAGTGAGTTTAGGGAAAGCACAGGCTTTTGCAGACAGCATAGAATAAGATCAGACTGCACAGAAAGTTCAGTCTGGTCTTAGATCTATACTATCTACTTGAATAGTCAAACCTATACAGTATTATACAGCCTAAGTTTCAGAGGATAGTACTTTTAGCAATATAAAGAGAACAAGTTTTTTATATTTGGCCCAATAGAGTTATTCTTTAAAGCGCCTTTCATAACAATAATTGCTCTTGCTGCCAGTGTAGATAAAGATCAGACTGTACAGAATGTGTTTTCTTATCTTGGATGGATACTGTTTTATTTTTTTTATTAGCTTTTTCTTTCGAAATCAGTTTTGATTTTGATATAGTAAGGTCTGATCTATTGACCAACGTTCTCAGTGGATTTCAACTCTTAAGCATTGCAGAAGTTCAATTGTTATCAAACAAGGAAATTGTAGACTGGTCCGAATTGAAAGCATTTGCAAATGAAAAAATGAATGTTGCTCAGATGGGATTCGTATTTGAAAAGGAAGAAAACATTGTGGGAAAAGGAGAAAATGCTGGTGACCAGCATTTTCTCCTTTTCTCAAAAAGTTTTCAAAAGGCTTCCTCTTCAAGGTCGTTAAACAGGATTATTTTGTAATTTACTTCGGTTAATTGACAGGCACTTGTTCTGGCTGAAGTACTTTCCCCATAAAATTATAACCCTGTACCATAGGATAGGATGTTTTGATATTTCTGATGCAGAGGACTTTTAGCTACACAGAATGGGTGAAAGTTTTCAGGTTTAATCCTGATAAATTTCAGGGTATTAAAATTTTAGGCTTTCAAAATCCCACCTTTTTCTCTTTTTCTTCCATTGAAAAAGATAAATTTTTATGATTTGAGAGATTTTGAAAAAAATATACTTTTCACCATGTTTTCGTTTGGTAGCAACCAGCATTTTCTCATTTTCCAACAGAGTTTCCTTCCTTGTTAAAGATGATTCTCATCATTTGAGCCATATTTGTTGTCTGCGCATGTCATATTCTTCGAAGATTTGACCTGTCGGCTATGATGCATCACCCATCCTATAAACAAGGGTGATTAAATTTTACTGCTGGCGACTACAAACACCAAAACAACTGATATTGGCGATTGTTAAAAATGTGATGAGATAAATTGCCGACCGTGAACATCTGATTAGTTTTGTATATTGAACACTTCCTAAACTGTGAAATCGGCGCGATTATCATATATACCGGGTATCCTAAGCTGATAACCCTTGTATCTCCCTTAACTACCCGATAGACGAAGATCCGATTGCCCATTGCCAGTTATCGGGTAGTCTTGTTCTATAAATAGATTACATGAACAATCACAACTTTTTGGACGCAGTAGGGCTGAATGAATTAATGGAGTCGTTTGCCAAGTAAATTTGACAACATCGTCGTCGATCATAGTGTTTTTTCCTGAAATACTTGACCTTTTAAGCTTTATGTGACTTTATTAGATTCTTTCCAGTGAAACTTTTTTTTCCCATAAAAACTAATGGATGCTAGATCCATATTTCGCCAAATGAGAAATATTGTCGCCAGATATTTTTTGGCGATCGGCAGTTTCAAGAAAGGCTAAGTGGAACGATATTTCTTGAATCATTTGAAAGACAAAACAGATACTGTCAGTACATGTATTTTGCGATGAATTTTAAAAATTGGATCATACATATCTCTTGCAGTGCATGAAATTAATGGTTGGTCTGGAGAAAATCAAATACAAGTAGCTGTTTAGCAGATGGCATATATTTAGACTCGTCCAGATTGAAAGAATTTGCAGACGACAATTAAATGTAGCTCATGAGGTGTTTGAATTATGCATTTGCTATGGTAGAAAACATTGTGGGAAAAGGAGAAAATGCTAGTTACCACCATTTTCACCTTTTCCTAGCATTTGCAATAGCCTTCTTTCTCAAGGTTGTTCATACTGGGGATTAAGTGGTGAAGGGTTAGGCCTGATTCAAATACGCATAGATCTATTGTTGAATTTGTGAAACTTTTAATCATTCAACAGCCTACAAGCACGGGAATTTTTGGCCGACTTTTGACGTTTCAATACTGGGCTCTCTGTTGTATATAATGGTAGTCTACCATCAGAAATATTTAAAAGAACTGAAAGATTTTTAGATCTACAAATTATATCAGTGATGCAAAGTTGTAGATCTGGCTTTAGATTAATCATACATGACTTAATGTTATGAAATACTATACTAAGAAAATGACACAAAGACTGAGACAAAGTGATAAGGTACATTGACTGAACCCGGGTTTTGACCAACAAAAATTTTTGCTACTAAAAATTTTTGGCTTGTGCCAACCTAGTTACTGGGACTGTTTTAATAAATAGCCTGTGCGTAGGTTACATGCTAGCTGATCATAGCTGAATGAATCGCACCAGGAAGCATTTTATTGGGTAAACGTTTATTTTACTTTGAATTGCAAAGTAACGGTTGTCGTTTTGGAAAGTTGTTTAGTTCTGTTCCCAGAATGCCCAAATCAGATAGAATGTGTATTTGAAGAATGCCACCTAGTGGAAGATAATGAAGCCATATTTACTTTGTTGTCTGAAAAAAACTTTAGATTGGGACAAATCTTAAATTCTATCTTCTTGTGGAGAGAGAAATGATACCTGTATATAAAAATAACATTGGCATAACATTTTGAAGCCTATGTTGTTGGTACTCATTATGATTTCCTCCATGAGACAGTTGTAGTCAACCAACAGCATGCGTTTAGTAGAGAAGTTTTCAATAACAAGAATCCTCCGACATTATTAATGCATGACTTTGTAATTAGTTATTTCAGATCATTTTATGCCGTCCAATCACAAAGTAATTTAGAATGTAACGTACCATTAATCCTTTACCACACAATCCTGACTTGTAACGATCCTGAAAAAGAAAGCTTTTGAAAACATTGTGGGAAAAGGAGAAAATGCTGGTAACCAGCATTTTCTCCTTTTCCCACCGTGTTTTCTACCCTTCCCAAATCAAATTTCAATTTTTGAGTTATATTTGATTTGTCATCTGCAGATGCTTTGGATTTTGCCAAGTCTAAAATTTTGTCATTTGGTAAAGAGTTAACTCTTAAAGTGTCTGTCACAACTAAAGTTGTCTTTAAGACCAGTGTAGATCAAGACCAGACTGCACAAACATGGAGTCTGATCTTTGATATACACTGTCTGATTTATTGTAACACCAAAGGCATAAATCTCAAATTTTGTTGTGTGATAAAGTTTTAAGGAAAGTTTTGGTCGAAAACCTTGTTGTAAGATGCTTCAACCCTCAAGAGAGTTTGATATTTTCTTACAGACATGGTTCAGGAATTTACCCAGGAGAAAGTTGAGGGAAAAAAGAACAGTTAGGGGTCAATTTAGTTAATGATTATAGCTCACACAGCATCATACAAAACAATTTTCCTGGCTGCTTTGATGCTCATTTCAGGTGCCTCAATGTTTATATACTTTCCTGACAGTGTGGAACTGGAAAATCACTTAGCCTGTCAAAATGTTAGTCAGGGAACACGGCTTGTACACTTTACATTGGTTGCACCTGTAAAGCATAAGAAGGGAAATTTTAGCTGGTTTTGCAGACATTGTAGATTGAAGATCAGACTGCACAGAATGTGCAGTCTGATCTTGAATCTACATTGTTTGATGGTTTGGAGATATTATAAGATGTTATGGTTTAACCAGCGCTAAAACTTGCAATGTTTTGATTTTGCAGCATACTGGAAATGTTGACTTCACTTCATGGTTTCATGGAGCCATGGCTAAACTTTCTATTCTTCATAATTGGTGGAACATGATTGGAGGAATACATTGCAGTAAATGAAATTAATGATTTAGATGTAAAATTTGACACTAAGTTTTTTAAGCAAACAGAAAACTGATTGACTGCTCTGACTGCCAGAGCTTTTGCCTGCTAAAAGATATGGCTGCTCTTGCAAGGTGTTTGTCTTTCAGAGGCAGAAATGGCTGCTAACCTGAAAGGTTGTGAAAGCTAAAGGTTATGAGATATGGTTCTATAATTGTTATATTGGCTGTAACTGTCATGTTTTTGTTGTCTGCAAGAAATATTATGCATAACAGTTACTGTGACCCTTTACCTGAACATGGAACTTTAGACTTGTCGGTATTTGACGCATTTGCATGATGACAATGTAAGTATTGTTTAAATGATGGGTTTTGTCTTTGAAAGGGTGAAACTCATTGTGAAAAAAGGAGAAAATGTTTTTAATAGCCTTCCTTGGAGTTGTTTAACTCTTTACCCCACAGCAAAATTTTAGTCAGATTCAAATTGGAAGCATTTCCAAAGGACATAGTAAATGTGGCACAAGGAATAGGACTTAAATGTGAAAGATAAGAAAACATTGTGGGAAAAGAAGAAAATGCTGGTTACCAGCATTTTCTTCTTTTCCCACCATGTTTTCAAAAGCTTTCTTTCTGAAGGTCGTTAAAACTGGGGATTGTGTGATAAAGAGTTAGTCATCAGATCCTTTCATGTAGAGCTTTCTCAGCTGCCATGTCCATGTACCATTATTCAATATCCATGTTGCACTAAAGCCCCCGTCACACCAAACTAGATCGTAGAACGTCTTACCCCGTCCTGACATGATCGGAAAACGGGTTGCGGTCGGGTAGAACGTGTAATTTTGGCCTAATAATGCCTGAAGCCTCTGTCTTACCAAACCTGTTCTTAGAAAGTCTTACACCGGTCAAAAAAGTCGTCGTAAAACGAGCTGTGGTCGGGATAGGACTTGTAATTTCGATCGGGAAAATGCAAAAGCTCTGCCAATTGATGCCCGACTGCACCCAGTCTCTAATATGATCGAAGTATGGCAGTTTCGTTTGTAGCACGTCCATCTCGTTTTAAGTACGTTGTCACTTCGTCTAATTAAAGGACAGGATGGACAGCAAAAAATTTTGAGCAGGCTCAAAGTCCTAGAGCACCCTTCCCATCCTAACCCGTCCATTAAGTTTGTAAACAGATCGTAAAAAGTTGCCAATATGTCCACTCTGTCTGAACACAGTTTAAGTCCGTTTGGCAAATAATTTCGGAACGGAGTCAGAACGAGTTTGGTGTGACGGGGGTATTAGTAAATAAGCCTTGTTCTGGCAAAAGGGGGTTTAACGTATCTCCGTGATGCATTCTACTTAAAGCAAGTTATCACATAATTATGGATCTATAAATAAGGTTTTTACCAACAACTGGCAGAATGCTAGGATAGAAAAAATCCTTTGATATATAGAAGAATTTACTGAAAGCAAAATGTTGTGAAACAGGTCAGCCTGCACAGAGTTTGAGGTTGACCAGGGTTGATACATTTTGCATATCGTCTTAGTACCATTCCGAGTTGGTACTAAGAATGCTGATTTCGTAATTTCAAAGCTGTTTTTATCAGGATATCAGAGAAAGAAGTTGACGGTATAGGTCCAAGATCAGACTGCATATTCTGTGCAGTTTTGTCTTGATCTACACTATCTGCATTGAGCTAAATAAACCTGATTTCACTGCTGCAAGAGTTTGTGAACTCTCTACTAAACAATAATAATCTAGACTTATCCAAATTCAAAGCAATCATAAATTAATCGTTACTGAAAAATTGAAATCTGTCTTTTGAAGGGTAGAAAACATTATGGGAAAAAGGAGAAAATGCTGGTTACCAGCATTTTCTCCTTTGCCCATAATGTTTTCAAAAGCCATTTTCCTCGGGGTTGTTAAATAGTCAGGATTGTTTCGTAAAGGGCTAAGTAATTTCAGTCAGGCAAAAACAAACTTGTAGCAATTTCAATTTTTTTTGCATAATATCTCTAAATATATCTGACAATGTTCAGCAAGATGAGACTGCATAATCTTTACAGTCTGATCCAAATCTACACTTTTCTCTGAAACTTCTTCATTTATGAAGAATTAGAAAGCATTATGAATGAGGTAATGAGGTGTCCTTGTCTTTGCCGAGAACATTCAGATTGAAGTATGGTTTTTGGAGGGGAAAAAAGGGTTGCCTAATGAACCAAAATTGTTTATCAACTTTTCAAACATTCAACTTGAAATATTACCTGGGAAAAACTAATTTTTATTTCTGCTGAAAGAATTTTTGTAAACATTAGCTTCCAAGATAAATGTCAAGTGGAATGCAAAACCAAGGGGTCGTGATCCAGCCCCCTACCTAATCTTGTTGCAAGCAGCTGGGCAAATTTCTTTTCGAGGACTGATGATAGTCATTGCCCCAGGATTCATTCCTATCACACGGCTTATCATTGTCATGACAGAGGTTATGTAGGGAAGCAGCCAGTGGCTTGTGAGGTATATTGTGTGAATTACTGGTAAAAAGAGACTCCTGGAAAGCATGTATATTAATTAGTGCACTGTGGCTGCTGCAGTATAACTGAAATAATGTTGAAAATGGTATTAAATACCATACAATCAAACAATTTTATTAACAGCTTTATAATTTGCTAATGACTTATCTCTGAGTGCCAGATAAGTTCAGTGAACAGTTTTTATCTAGAAATGAGACCTGAATTAGAGGATTTCAAGGCTTCCCTTGTCCTGAATTTGTCGACGAAATGAAGGTGTATATACAAATCAGACTGCATGATTTTTGCAGTGTGATCTTGATTTACATATACAATGACTAGAAAGGCAACTAAAAGATTGAAAGGGGCATTAGGTGTTAAATTTGGCTGACATCATTCGATTGGTCTCTGAAAGGATAGAAAACAAAGTGGGAAGACGAGAAAATGCTGTTTACCAGCATTTTCTCCTTTTCCCACAATGTTTTCAGAAATACCTTCCGCTCTAGGAGGGCAGTACAAATCCAAGATTGTTTAACCCTTTACCAGACGACAAAATTTTACCTTTTCCAAATTGGATGTGTGGCACAAATGGTGCAAATTTTCTTTGATAGGGTAGAAAACATTGTGGGAAAAGGAGAAAATGCTGGTTACCAGCATTTTCTCCTCTTTCCCACAATGTTTTCAAAAGGCCTCTTTCCCGGGGTCGTTAAAAGTCAGCATTGTGTGGTAGGGGTTTAACAAAGGGCAAAAGCAATGGTTTGATCTGCCTTTCTCAATCAGATGAAATGTATATGGATGGATGGTCAGTAAGAAAAGTTGTCAACTGCCTATTTACTTTGCATTACGAGGTCTATTGTCCCGGGTAATGACCAGTCAGCCTTGTAAATACCACTGACCTAGCTTGACCAGAGGTTTTTCTTTTTAAAAATCAAAAAGGAAATTATTTGTTTAAGAAAACATACAGGTATTGCCATAACCTTATTGTCGTCACCGTGTGAAAAACTGACATTTTCTCATATAACCTGAGTCATACTGAAGATTTTTACTTCAAAGATGTGTGGCTGAATGGTAAATTGTAGGACCCGTAACATGGAGGCCTCAGGTTTGAGACAAACTAGAAGCACTGGGTTTTTTCCAGGGACTGTCTGGGGGCAACACTTCAGAGCCGTAATCTGGTTTTGATGAAATCAAGGACATACATGAATAATTACAATTATGTGAATTATTGCAATGAAATGGCTACACAAACTATGCAGTCTGATCATTTATCTATATCTACTCTGTCCACAGAAATATTCTTGCCCAATGCAGCCTTGAAATTGCACTAACTTGAGTCATAAAACAAGACTATAATTTTGTCCAGCGTGTTTATCTGGACAATAAGTGCTCTAAGGGGTAACCCTTTACCACACAATGCTGGCCTTTAACAGTCACAGATTTGAAAGAGGTCTTTTGAAAACTTTGTTGGAAAAGGAGAAAATGCTGGTAACCAGCATTTTCTCCTTTTCCTACAATGTTTTCTATCCTTCCAACCCTTCCAAAAACAAATTTCATTTTTTGAGTAACTTTTATTTTGTCGTTTGCAAGTACTTTCATTATGGGCGACCCCAAGATTTTGTTGTCTGGTAAAGAACTAAGTGTTTAATAAAGGTATTTGGTTGAAAAAAATATAAAAAATAATGCAACTTAATGTTGCAGTTTCTAATTATTTTGTCAAGTGTTACACTGCACACATGATGGATGCTAATTAAGTGTCATCTTGCATGTTCTCGGTTACACCTACTGTTACATCCAGAGGGTTGTCATTAGTTTGTGTCCAAAATTCGTCAAGAGACATTTGTTATTCCCTTTTTTTTGTGTGATCTGCATTTAAATTATGTCATAGCTTATGCATTTTATCTGATCCCTTGTAATGTTGCATGTAACTGTAAGTATTTGAAGACTTGCAATCTAAAGATGAAGATCAGGATGCATAGAAGTTTGTTTATGAGTAGGTAGCCATCATTGGGTTAATTTATTCCGGAATGACATCTTAAAGATGCTACTGCAGATGACAAATTTGAAATAGGTCCAAATGTGTCAAAGTTCTCTGATAGGGAAGGGAATATCGCTGGAAATGGATACATTTTCTATTACAAGCAATTTCTTTTTGCCTCTAATGTTTTTCAAAATCCTTCTTTCTAAGCATTTAAAACATAGCATTGTTCCCTAGAGTGTTCGCTCTTGTAACTAAATAACAGTTCTAACTGCAGTTTTAATGTAGCTTGAATGGTGGGATTTGTCTTTCAAAGGGTAGAAAATTTTGTGTAAAAGTGAAAAAAAAAAGTTCTGGTTACCTCTATTTTCTTGTTAGCTTGGCTGTTTTTCAAGAAAATGACAAGTTACAGCCCTGGCGTCATCTGGGTCATTGTATGAAAACTTTGACATTTTGTGATATCTCTCTTATTACTGAAGATATTTACTTCAAACTTGGACGAGTTGTTTACTATCAAAGAGGAACTCATACAACACGAGCAGGTAACCATCAAAATACTTTTGACACAGTTATCCCCTTTTTTAATGTAAAAAATTTTGCTGATACAGTTATGCCCCTGTTTGACGTAAAATTTTCACTGAAGATGAAGTACTCGAAGCTGAGCGTTGGCACCCGCATGCAGTGCTCTTACTTTTCCACAATATTTATGACAATCTGTTTTTTACTAATTTTTACAATCATTGTCAACAGGGAAACTGACTGTGCCCAATAATAAACAGCTAGCCTTTAGACTAACAGAGGGCATATTGATGACAACATTCTGTTGACACATTGAGACTTACAGGGGACATTTTGATGACAACCTTTAGCTGACATGTTGATTTTACTTTCGAAAAGGGCAGTCTGAACACTAATTGAAACTGATGGATTTGAAATCTGTTGACCTTTATACTGACACCTTTTCCTGTCTCCTCTATCTCTTACCTGATGATACAATTGTAGACTTGCCCAAATTGAGAGAATTTGCAGATGAAAAACTCATTGACCTCAATTATTGTGATCTGCAGTGGCTTCCAAATTGGACAAGTCTGTGATTTTCTTGTGGTCTGGTAAAGAGTTAAGGCTTTTCTGGCTGGAAAATTTCAAATCATACTCTGTAGAAAGAAGATCAGATTCTATTTTTTTGTGGTCTGATCTTGGTATATGTTGTTCTCACTTTTGGGGTAAAAGATTTTGACCCAATAGTTGCTTTGAGTTGAATGTAGTATTATAAAAAGCACTGTCAACCTCAACTCTTCACCAGATGACAAAAATTTTGGCTTTTCGGTAAATTTAGTGCGGCTTAAATGATGGGATTTTCTTTGTAAGGATAAAACATTGTGGGAAAGGGAGAAAATGCTGAGTACCAGCATTTTCTCCTTTTCCCTCAATGTTTTCGAAAGCAGTCTTCCTCACAATTATTGTAAAAACTCTGAATAATCAGGTAAAGGGTTACTGTCAGTGAAGGGCCAGTAAAAGTGTTGACCAATGGCATGATGAGTGGTTTTGTCATGTGACTAGTCCAGCCTCATTATCACAGCTGGACTGTCCGATTCGAATAGTTTTAGTTCATTAAATGGAAAATTACCTTATTCGACAGCCTTTCAGAGGCTAATTTTAGAAAAAAATGAAGTGTCGTTAAAATGCTAATTGCTACTAAGGTTTTCAGGGAGAACACAGGTCGGCCAATTTACAGCATTTGTGAATTTCTGTCACTTTTCATTTAGTTAGTTGTTCAACTCTTGGGAAAATGTCATTATTTCCCTTTTTTGAACAAAATATCTGTACAAATTGTTTAGTTAATGGGTTCCCTTTGTAGAATTAGGAGCTATTGTCATTTAATTTGACACGCTATGATTTGCGAGGCAAATTCAAGGCAAGCCAAGGACTCCCCGCTAACTTGGTTATTTCTGTTGATGTGGCATGTTCTAAAAAGCTGGGATTCCGGAGTGAAAGATTTTTTTTTCATCTTGCTTAATGTTGGAACATCTTCAGAAAATTGGCTTTTACTTCTTTTTCCAATTGTTTCGTGTTTTTGTGACTCTGGGGCAAAATGGTTTTAAAAAACATTTTGAGAAAAAAATTCTGAAACTAATTCCATCTTTTATGAATTCACCAACCATTCTTCACAGGATTTACGTCTGATTGTTATGAATTTTCTAAATATCTAAGTAACGCTACTTCTGATTGGCTAAACTCAATGATTTAGCCAATCAATAATAGTGTTACTTTCAAAGTCTAGAATAAGACTAAGTATCCAATTTAAAATGGTTGGTTAATGTTGACCGAGATTTTGATTTTTTGTCATCTGCTAAAGCACTTACAGTAAAGGCCCAGTAGCAGCCAAAAGTAAACAAAGAGGATGGTAAAATGCATTTAGATTTAAATCATATTATTGGAAGCCGCTCGAAAGCGGCTTCCAGTAGGAATGTACCTAAACTATTTACCATGTAGATGATCAGTAATTATTCGATTGGTCATTATTTTTGGAAAATTTCCAAAAATGTCGTGTTGTTGTGACAGAATTACTCCACATGACTCTTTCTTGAATATTCCAACAGACCTACATGAAAATCAAGCCTGGTATTCTTGCAATATATAGTTCATTCCCAAATAACAATAAAAATACAGAAAAATAAACATACTTTAATTGGCTAGTCCCCTGAAGTATTCAAACATATAGGATTCCTTCTATTCTCCCAAACGAAGTTGTTATGCTTTCCATTTATCACAAGCCTTCCCACCTCTCAATGGTTTTCGCATTTGTCTACTTTTTTACAAAACAAAATAATTATAATTATGATAAAAGACAGCATCTTAGAATATGATAATCAGAAGCAATTTTATGTACAAGTTTTTCGTCCAATCTTGATCAAGGTATAGACTGGTTACCTCCCTACACAGTTAATCGAAGAACAAAAAGGAGTCTACGTCAGCTATTTATGGAATACTTGCGAAAAGATAACCCTTTTTTCTTCCCTTCGTCGACACTTTAGCCGAATGGATTTTTGTTACACGGAACATCTACCTTATGAGACCTGTAAAATTTAGCATTTACTGTATTGTGTGTCGAAGCTGTTATGATCAGACTGTACGTGCTGTACAGTATGGTCCTGATATACAAAACCCGTTTTCGCCTCTCACCTCTGTTGAAGCATGTGAGAAAAGTAGTCGGTGGCTTTGAAAAGAAAGTTGTGTTAGTACTGGTGTGAGAAAGCCAGGAAACACATGTGCGTCACCGACCGCCATGATATGACCTTAGCTGTTAAAGTGGCATTAAACCCCAATACAACCAACCAACCAACCAACAAAACCCGTGAAAAATGTATGGATCGTGATGTACATTGACTACAGAAATTATCATGGTGGTGTATGGTGCTCTAAGGGTTGAAGCTGCTCGAAAATGACAGAAATAGATGAAGATCAGACAGCACATAGCTTGTGTAATATTTTTTAAATATTCTGTAAGATACCGTAAACATAAAAAAATCTTGTTTGTTTTCCTTACTCAGTGTAATAATTTCGTTGTGTAGTCGAAGGATTAAAGTTATTACAGAACCTATTACTGTGCTAACACAACTTTTTACGTCACTGCTGGTCAAAGGTTTAGAATAGCTCTTGAAATTTACATTAGAAGGTTGGTACAAGGCCTATGCAGAAAATGGTTCAAACTACTGTTTATTAAACGAAATATGTATAGTAACAGTTATTACGTTGTGGTTAAATAGATCCAGATCTTTAAAGACTTAAAAAATGTTTTTGTGTGTGTATGTGTGGGTGTGTGGCTGCCATAAATAAAAGAAACTTGGTTTGTGCCAACTGTGAAGGCTATGATCAGAATAATTTTGGAGATGCCATGCAAAAGTTTCACTGTGTTACAAGCATGCTAAGACACTTTTTGACAAGCAGGAAGATCATGTTTTAGAAAAAAGTTGTTGAATATTTTGTTGTAAAAAAAATGAGAAGAAGAGATCACTGATAGAAATTGTAAATACATGTAAACATCATATGTAAATAACGATCTTAATATCACTTTGAATAATTAGTAACTTAAATAATTCCATAGTATTGCCTTTGATGCCGCTACAGAAGTTTCCTTTCTAAAATCTTTTTAATAAATGGAACATGCTGTACTTGAATGCGCAATTTCTCCATTTTCAAATTTCGAGCAGAAATTTAAAAATTCCGATGATTTTACATTTTTTTTTTTTTTATATATATAAACATTATCACTTTATAATAATATAAGAACAAGATTATTTAAGATTCCTCTCTAAACTTCTTTTTTTTTTTTACAATTAGATGATACATGTACATATTATTTTTTTGTTTCTTTTTTCCTCGCATTTTAGTACCATTTGTCATGATTTTCCGTTGTTAGGGGTGTGGGTAAAGACAGATATTAAAAAATGTAATCACAATTTCTCAAGAGAGTCAATATTTCTGAAATTGTCCACCAAAAAAATTGCGGCTTCTATGATGCTATGCATCATAAATTTGTCTTGTTTTACAATATGGACATTATCATGAAGAGGGCAATCTGTTATTGTACAGTTGGTCCAATTGATAGTCACTGGTAGGAAAAAGAATTTCAAAAGTAGATGAAAAGTAGCCAGGTCGCTCTGTCTTTTGTTTACTTTTTACTTTATTTTGAAATTCATTCTTCTGCCAGTGGCATTAACACTTAGACCTGAATCACAGAATAACAGATTGTCATCTTCACAATTATTTCCATACTTTTAAAAGGTATGATTTATAATCAAATGCATTTTAATTTTCCTATTGTTTTGGTTTGGTTACTAAAGGGCCTGTAAGAAATTTCTAAATCGCAAAGTAACGTAACTTCTAATTGGCCAAACCAAATGTTTTTATTGTGTTTAGCTAACTAGAAGTTGCATCACTTTTTAAATCTAGAACAAGACAAAGTATCCAAATTAGAAGAGCTCTTGATTTATGCCATGTGCCAAAGCACCTACAATTGTCCTTAAATTGCATGTGATAGAATAAATCAACCATTTTTTTTAAGTTTAACCCTTTACCACACAATCCCAACTTTTAATGAGCCTGACAGATAAGCCTATTGAAAACACTGGGGGAAAAGAAGACAATGCTGGTAACCAGCATTTTCTTCTTTTCCCACAATGTTTTCTACCCTTCCTATGACAGAAATCTTCATTTTAGCAGCATATGAATTATTGTCTGCAAATGCTTTCAACAATCATAACTTTTAACAAATCTTAAGAAGAAGGCTTTTTAAAACATTGTTGGAAAAGGAGAAAATGCTGGTAACCAGCATTTTCTCCTTTTCCCACAATGTTTTCTACCCAATCAAGTACTTCTTTCGTCATTTGAGCCACCTTTAATATGTCATCCGCAAAAGCTTTGAATTTGGACATGTCCGAAATTTTGTCGTTTGGTAAAGAGGTGAATATCTATCATACCATGGTGTATGATATACAGGGAGAAGTTGGTGCATTTTAAAATCGGAGACAGAAAATCTTCTTTTACCATGTTAACCTGTCTGCTACCAACTTTACAAGATCTAAAAGTGAATTTTAATTTAATTTAGATACAGACTTGATATCAAAATTTTAGGTTTCCATGGGTGTTTGATGGAGGAAGGAAATCTGAGTTTCATGATTGTGATCTTTGTAGATTTGTTAGTAACTCTTCACCAAATGACAGAATTGTGGACATAGATGTTATTCAAAGCATTTGCAGTAGACAAAATAAATGCAGAGCAAATGATAAATTCTGTCTTGAATTGGTAGAAAACATGGTGGAAAAAGAAGAAAATGCTGCTTACCAGCATTTTCTTCTTTTCTCACAATCTTTTCAAAAACCTTCTTCATCAGGGTTGTTAAAACTCAGCATTGTGTGGTAAAGGATAAGGCTCGAAACCATTAGCTGATGCACCAAGCAAAGCTTTTGGTAAACAAAAGATAGAGCAACCTGGCAACTTTTTACTTAGTTTTAAAATTCTTTCTTCTGCCAGCGACTAACACTTTGACCAACCACACAACATAAGAGATTGTCATCTGCACAATAATTTCCATACTTAAATGGTAAGAATTGAATTTAAATGCATTTTAACACCAACACTGTTTACTTTTGGCCGCTACTTGGCTGCCAAATAATGTTGAAAGACATGCAAACCCCGTACTGAGTTAATTAAATAGTATGTGACTGCCTTGTTCATTGGGTAAGTCGCAGGCTAAAGAGTTTCCATTGAGGTGAAATGTTTTAACCCATTTCACCCTTATAGTGCCTTTCACAATTAACTTGTATTTGTGGTCAGTGTAGATCAAGATCAGATTGCACAAAATGTGCAGTCTGATCTCTGCTCTACACTGTCTGCTTAGCTTAAACACTTTAAACAAAAGCAACCATCAAATTTCAATTTACTGGTTCTTGTTACAAATGTCCGTATGATTTGTGTCAATATATACCCATAAATTATTCCTTGGGTTTAGTCAGCTCTCTAAGGGCTAAAGGGGGCTGAAGTTCATGCATGGTTTTAAAATAAATTGAAACAAAGGGAAGAAAAAAAACACTCATAAATTATCAGTGAAAACTAGACAATAATTTATGGGCTGACATGATATGCATGCAGGCAGAAAAAGATGATGTTATCTAGCAATTTGTCAGCTAGATGGCTCCACTTGGATGCAATCAGTCCCAAAAGATGTTTTTCCCGCCCTCTGTTCACACCCTAAAAATGTTTGTCCTTTTACTCTTTTACCAATTATCTAGAGTTTAAATGACCCTGAGGAAGAATGCCATTGAAAACACAGTAGTGGAATACGAAAAAATGCATTGTTTCCATTTCCTGCAATGCTGTCTGCCCCTTGAAAGACAGTGGTATGTTTTTAATGAAACTCAATACGTCTTCTACAGATACTTTCCATTTGGTTAAAGCTAGAGTTTTTGTGTCTGTCAAAGATTAATAAGCTTTACTAGATAACATAATTCTAGACAGCTTCATATTGAAAGCATTTGCATAATAACAAATTAAATGCGCCTCAAATGGTAATTATGTCATTAGAAAGGATAAAAACATTGTGGGAAAAGGTTATCCAAACTTTTATTGCCTTTTCCCATAATTTTCTAGAATGCCTTCCTTTCGGTGTTGGGGTGGCTCAGTGATAAATTGTAGGACTCATGCCCTGGAGGTCCTGGGTTAGAGCCTCATTAGTTCCACTGGGTTTTACTAGGGAGATGTCTTGGGGCAAGATACTTCAGAACCCTAGCCTTGTACTGGTAAAACCCAGGCAATACGGAAATATGTGAGCTGTTGCAGTGATATGACTGAAATAATGTTGAAAGCAGCACAAAAACACCATTCAATCAATCAACCTTTCAGTGTCATTAATTGTGATAGGATAATTGGTAAACATGGGATTTAGGTATAAAGTTAAACTTTAATTAACCATTAAAGTGCCTCATTCAACATCAGTTGCTTTTGCGCCAAGTGTAGATCTAGATCAGCCTGAACAAAATGTGACCTGCGCTGTCCATTTTGATGAGATATCATGATCAATTTGGTCAAGTCTGAAATTTTATCATTTGGTTAAGAGATAAATAGGTTACAGTGGGTTCCAGGTTTGCGTCCCGTGAGGACCTGGATCAACCTTATAACCCACATCACATGGGGAGAATCGGTTAAGGTTATGGTTTCAAGGAGGCACTGATCAAGAGTGATTCGATGTAAGTAGTAAGAACTTTTCTCACAATTGATGCAACAAAAAGTATGAGCCATGCTCTGGCATAAGGTTTTTTTTTAGAGTCTCTTTGATGCATGATACCAAGCACGTCATCACATAATTATGAGTCCATGAAATTCATTTTGTATAACCACTGACTGAATCATGAGGTACATCAGTCCTTTGACATGCAGAAAATTGACTATTATCAAAAAGTTTCAACACAGGTCAGCCTGCGCATTCTGCGCAGGCTGACCTGGGTCGAAACTTTTTGCGGATGCATAAGGTGCTCTTTCCACAAAGCATGGCTTGTATGTCAAAAACTATTTTGAAATGGGTTGCAGATAATCAAGAAGTGCTCCAATTGTCAGTTTTCACACTCCCAGCATGATTCAAAACAAAGAGATATTCATGAACAGCCATAAAAGTCAGACAAACTTGGTTCACTGTCTGGAGACATCCATGCTTAGACCTCACCCTGTATAGTACAGTCTTTGAGTTAAAGCAAACCCAGAGGAAGATAGCTGTTGAAAACATTGTGGGAAAAGCAGAAAATGCTGGTAACCAGTTACCAGCATTTTTCTCCTGTCTCCCCACAATTTTTTCTAACCTTTCAGAAACAAATTCCTTCATTTTAGCTACATTTAATTTGTGGACTGCAGATACTTTGATTTTTTTTTTGTCTAAAACTGTTTTGTCTCGTAATTATCTAACTTTCTACCAGATATGGAATTTTTTTGGACTTGCTCATATTATAGAAAATATTTGCAGAATACAACTTGAATGTGGCCAAAATAAGTATATATCGTGTATATCTAAAATTGAGCAGACATTTAACTCATTACCACACAGTCCCCAACTTTTCACAACGCTGAAGAAGACGGATTTTGAAAACATTGAGGGAAAAGGAGAAAATGCTGGTAACCAGCATTTTCTCTCTTTCCCACAATGTTTTCTACCCTCCCATAAACAAATTTTAATGATTGAGTCAGGTGTATTTTGTGATCTGCAAATGCTTTCAATTTGGAAAAGATTCAAATTTTGTTGTTTGGTAAAGAGTTAATGGCCCTGAGAAGGCCTGTAAAAACATAGTGGTTATCAGCATTTGGTTATCTGCATACTGGTTATCAGCATTTTCTCCTTTTCCCCTGATTTTTTAAAAGCTTTCTTCTTCAGGGTCATAAAATACAAGGGTTAACTCTTTACCACATGATCCTGAATTTTAGTGACTCTGAATAGGATGGCTTTTGAAAACATTGTGGGAAAAGGAGAAAATGCTGGTAACCAGCATTATTTCCCTGTCCCACTATATTTCCTATTCTATGAAGACAGAAATCATCATTTGAGGTACATTCAATTTTTCCACTGCAAATGCGTTCCAATTTGGTGAAAATTTTGTTATCTGGTAGGGTTAAATGATATTTTGATATTATACAAAACAAGTGATGAAATTAGTGAAACATTGGGGGGAAATATGAATGATCAAGGCATAATTCTTTATTATATGAAGTAAGAACAACGTGGATGGGGCTTTGGCTAGGGGTTAAGTCAAGGGCCTAGCAAGGCAAATTTTTAAATTATGAAAGTTGACGGTAATATATCCCTCATCTACCAATCAATACTCTAGATAGATAACTGGCTTTGTTTAGATTGTAACCAGCATTTTCACCTTTTCCCGCAATGTTTTCTCTCTTTTCTGGGATAATAGAGCCTACTATCATTTTAGTAAGAAATTGAATTCTCATCTGTAATTTCCTTCAATATGGACAATTCTATTTTTTTCCCTATGGAAAAGTGTTATATTTTGAAGTTGTGAAAGTTTCTTACTGTCAGAACTGTCAAGATGTCAGGTATTGATTTAGAGACTTATAAGTAAGTGGTTAAATAGGGGAAATACTGTATTTTGTCATAAATTATTCTTAGGCCAAATTCATCCATCCCAAAGCTTCTTAATACCTGTAATAGAGAAAAGAAGATTTCAATAAGCATCTGTAACACCCTGATAAGTTCTCAGAAATCATCAGCCTTGTCAAGAAGCTTGAAAAATCGTCTTGCAATCACATTAATGTCAGAGAGTTATGATGCAAATTGCAGATTGTCAACCTACCATCTGATATGGTAAAAAAGTTACTCAATAATGATGTTATGTGTTGAATTGGAGAAAAAAAAAATTGCGGTCATAAACAAGATGTTTAACTCTTTACCAAACGTCAAAATATTAGGCTGGTCCAAATTGAAAGCATTTGCAGACTACAAAATTAAAGCGACTTAAAAATTAAAATTTTTTCTGGGAAGGTAGAAAACATTGTGGGAAAAGGAGAAAATGCTGGTTACATTTGATTTGCCTTACTGCCTCCATTGGACAAATTTAAACTTTCGTTGTGTGGTTAAAATACATTAAGGCAAATTTTTTCACTGTGGTTTACAGAGAAAAGAAACTAACAAAAAAAACAGAAAAACAGAACATTTAAATTCTGAGAAAAAAAAATGTTATCTCCTGTAAACGTGTACCACATGGCAAAAGTTTAGGCTAACAAATTGAAAAAGTGTACAGACTACATGAAAAAATGTGGCCAAAAATGTAAGGATTTGTCACTGTATTGGTAGAAAACATTGGTGGAAAAAAAAAGAAAATGCTGGTTACCAGCATTTTCTTCTTTTTCCACCAATATTTTAAAAAAAAAAAATCCTCAGGCTCATTAAATTATTTAATTCTTTGGAAGAAGAGTTAAGGTTGTTTATGTGTTTGTATTGGAATTATACACTGTTTTTAACTGCTTTGGTCATATCACGGCATTTAGTGCACCTACACCTGTGTTTTCTGGCTTTCTTACACCAGTAATGACATAACTTTCTTTTCAAGTCACTGACTACTTATCTCACATGCATCAGAGGTGACAGGCAAAAAATCGCTTGAAAGAAAGTTTGCCGCAATCAGGTATCAAACCCACAACCACCAGGTCATGAGTGAGATACGCTAACCAATGAGCTACTCGGCCGGGCAAGAATAGTTAAGTAATACCATAAAAGTTCAGATTGTCTTTCCTTTGGCAACCTTTGAATTACTGTCTTTGTCCTTAGGCAAACTTTGATTGCTTGTCCAATGCAACTGAAGTAGGGCTCTGGGGCTTCAAGGCCAAGATTATCACAGAAGATTGGTGACATCTAAAACAATTTACAGTGACAGGAAAATGGGTCATTTGACAGAAACATAATTGACCCATTAATAAACTGTCCACAAGATATTTTATGGTCACTAGCCGAAGGACTGTGGTCAAATTAATTCTTGTCATCTCTGCTCTTTCAGTATATTGTGATGCAGCTTCCTGTGATTTGCTTGTTTGTTTGTATTGTGTTAACACCATTTTCATCACCATTTTCAATATTATTTCAGTCATATCAAAATAGCCAGTGCACCTATCTATGCTCTCCTGGAGCCTTTTTTTTACCAGCATTTTGAACAATATTCATCCCAAACCACTTGCTGCTTTTCTACATAATCATAGTCAAAACCATGATAAGGTGATAGAGAGGAAATAATTCCGTCGCCATGACTATCATTAATCCTTGGAAAGAAATTGGCCGAGCTAGGGATTCAAACCTTTTGGAAAAGGAGAAAATGCTGGTAACCTTCATTTTCTCCTTTTCCCGGAATGCTCTGTCTTTAATTAAAATGTCATTGTTTGAGCCATATCCAATTTGCTGTCTGCTTTTGAAAGCATAATGTGTAAAACATCAATCAATTGAACAATCAGTCAATCAATAAATCAATCAGTCAATCCATCCATCAGTCCATACATGCTCACCATATACCCCATTCCATTAAAACTGAGGGATGTCCAGAATGTAACATCAAGGAGTATTGGCTTGATGCTAGTTAAGAATATAATTGACATTTCTCAGGTGCTATTTTTGGCAAGAAGTGTTTGTTTCACTTTCAAAATAATTGATGATTATCATAGAGGCTTTAGAAATATTTGGAAGGATGTTCCCTGCCCATCTGTTCTATGAATACTTGTATTTCAGGGAAAAGTTGGAAAGTTGTCTGGTTTTGTTTATTGTTTGTTTGTTTGGTTTAATGCTATAATGCTATTATCAACTTTATTTTTGTTGTTACAATTTTTTTCTGCCCTATCAAAGACAGAAGTCCTCTTTTTGAGCTACATTTAATAAGTTGTCTGCAGATGCTTTCAATCTGGTCCAGTTTAGAATTCTGTTGTTTGGTAAAGAGTGCAGAGGCTTATTTTCCCAACTGAATTTGCCATATGTCTTAAAACAGGGGACTTGTAAGCTATCGAATTTTCGATAAAATTACACCTGAATAAATAAAGGTAATATTTCCATACAGATCATATTATTTATCCTTATCTGTCGGCTTGTAACCGATGGGAATTATATTTTGTGAATAAGCAGATTCTGATGATTTTTTTTGGTCGTGGACAACTTTGAAAATATCAAAATCAAGATAGATATTTTTAAAGAAAAGATAGACGGCACTAAACGTGCTGGAATATGTCAGTATTGAAACTCTTCTGTGAAAAGAAATAAATAGAGGATATTTGTTTTTTACGGTGAAAAATCGAAATTTATTTCATCAAGTGAACATCATCAGTAATATTTTCATGAGTGGTGCAGCATCGAGTTAAAATATTACCAATGATGTTCACAAGCTGAAATGAATTTCGATCTTTCACCAAAAAAAAACAAATATTCTATTTATTTCATGCTTTTAACCCTTTCTAGGGGGAACTTAATCAAAATCCAGTACAGTTCTTTTCGGTTATTCCCCAAAACTAAAAGCATTTTGTGAACAAAATACTGATTTTTGGTTAAATCAAGGTTTTTTATTTGATAGAGTAGAAAACATTGTGGGAAAAGGAAAAAATGCTGGTAACCAGCATTTTTTCCTTTTCCCACATTGTTTTTCAAAAAGCCTGTTTATTTGGGTTGTTAAAAATTGGGATTGTATGGTAGAAGGTTAAAGTGAAGACCTTTATTGCACTAAGTAAATAAAATGGACATCAAGGCAAGAAAGACCTAACAATGCAAATGAAAACTATGTTTGCCTGACAGAAAGTTTAGTTTTTGTGCAGTCTAGTATTGGTCATATGTCTGCAAAAGCAGCTTAAGTTTTGCAAATCCGTTAGTCAAGTAATCCACCCTATAACCAACCATCCCACCAACTAAGCAGTTTTCATTTTCAGTTCCACCAAGAAATAAAGGTAAGTTTCAGACAGAGAGATGAGTGCCACACTGTACTCAAAGACTCAAAAACTTGTCTCTGACACATTTCAATTATGTCACAGAAGCTATTGTCGTAACTGAAGGTGTTCAATTTGTAAAACAAAGGTCAGTGTACCAGGAGTACAATGATGTACATTGACCTCACTACTTAGCTGTTAATCTTGTCAATTAGTGCTAATTAGTGAGTTAATTAATGTTGGAATTACATTGAGAAATCTGATAGCAACCTATTTGATTGGTTGAATGAATGCAGTATGTTCAAGTGAGAAGTTTGGGTTAAGTTTAGCCACTACCTCATGCTGTAGACTTTATCTGACTCTGTAGACTTCACCTGACCACAAAATTCAAGGATAGGGCATCCTAATTGGATTCTTGTAACATCGCTTTTCATCGCTGAAAAAACGCTTTTCATCGTTGAAAAAACGTACGGATTCGGCTAAGACTCAGGTAATCCATAATCGATCAGCTGATAGATGCTGCTTCCCCACATCGATTACGGATTACTGGAGTCTTAGCCAAATCCGTACGATTTTGGCCATGAAAGGTGATGTTACACGAATCCCATTAGGTTGCCCTATCCTTAAGACGGCTCCACATTGAAAGCATTTACAGATGACAGATCAATTTGACTTATTTGAATTAATGGAACTTGTCTATGAAAGGGAGTTTTTTTTTTAACCATTGTGGGGAAAACAGAAAATGCTGGTAACCAGTATTTTTTTTAATTACCTTTCCCACAATGTTTTCTAGCCTTAAAAGAATAAAACTTATTATATATATATACCACATACAATTTGTCTTAGGGAAAAGCTTTTAGATTGGATCAATCTAAAATATTGTCTCTCTGGTGAAGAGTTCAATGGTTGTGATGAGATAAAATACTGTGCAATCAATGATATCACTGAACATGTATAATTCTGTGTAGGAATGAGTCTTATTTACGAGCTAATCTTTTCGTAAATTATCTAGTTATAGTCAGTAATTTGCTCTGAACGAGTAACACTGTTTCTTTGATCTCTGGACAGTCCTATTATGAAAGATATTGAAATCATCATCAAAAGCACATGGATGTTGTCTATGGACAGATAGTGTCATGGAACCGACTCTATAGGTTAATGCAATTTGCTCATCTCAGTTTGAATCAATTTATAATCTGGGTCTTTACTCACCAACCATTCTTAGAATATTCTTAGTCTTATTCTCCAGAATTTTCTAAATTTGAAAATTAAACACAACTTCTGATTGGCGTAACCGATTGGTTTAATTTAACTTATTACCACACAATGCAGAGTTTTAACACAGCTGGGAATTAAGACTTTCGAAAACAATGTGGGAAAAGGAGAATATGCAGGTAACCAGCATTTTTGTCCCTTTCCCACAATGTTTTCTAACCTTTCAGAAACAAATTCAATTATTTGAGGCACGTATGAATTATTGCCTGCAAATACTTTGAATTTGGACCAGACCAAAATTTTGTTGTTTGGTAAAGAGTTAACTCAGTAACTTATGCAGACAACTTTGTCTGTCTTGCAGTGAACCATTTCTGTAAACATTAGGGCAAAAGGAGAATAACATCCTTTTCCTAACAGCATTTCCTCCTTTTTCTGTTATTTTTTCAAAGTACATCCACATCAGGGTCCTTAACTCTTTACCACACGACAAAATTTTAGACCCTTCTAAATTGAACATATTTGCAGACAACAATTTCAATGTGGCTCGAATTATTTGATTTTTCTTTGATAGAATAAAAAACATTGTGGGAAAAGGAGAAAATGCTGGTAACCAGCATTTTCTTCTTTTCCCACAATGTTTTCAAAAGGATTCTTCCTCAGGGTCGTTAAATGTCAGCATTGTGTGGTAAAGGGTTAAATTAAAACACAGGTTTGTTTGGTATAAGGTTAATGTTAATTGTTTCGTTTCAAAGTTGTCTGTTGCAAATATATTAAACATTCCGTTTTTTAACGATCCTGAAGAAGAGGGCTTTCAAGCTTTCAAAAACATCGTGGGAAAAGCAGAAAATGCTGGTAACCAGCACCTTCTGCTTTTCCCATGATGTTTTCTGACCTTTCCCAGAGCCATTGTATTATTTAAACCATGTTTTATTTGTCATCTGCAAATGCTTTCAATTTTGAACGAGCCGAAAATTTTTTATCTGGTAGAGTTAACCTTTTCGACACAATCCGGAGTTTTAAGAAACCCTGATGAAGATGGCTTTTGCAAAGATTGTGGGAAAAGGAGAAAATGCTGGTAACCAGCATTTTCTCCTTTTCCCACAATGTTTTTTACCCTGTCAAAGACAGAAGTCTGCAATTTTGAGTTACAATTATTTCATTGTCTGCTTACGATTTCAGTTAGGTCAAGTCTAAAATTTTGTCGTCTAGTAAAGAGTTAACTCTTTATCACACAATCCCGAGTTTTAACGACCCTGAAGAAAAAAGCCTTTTGAAAACATTGTGGGAAAAGGAGAAAATGCTGGTTACCAGCATTTTCTCCTTTTCCCACAATCTTTACTGCCCTTTCCAGACAAATCATTGGAGTTACATTTAATCTGTCGTCTGCAAATGCTTTCAATTTTACCCAGTTGAAGAATTTGTTGTTTGGTAAAGGATTAAAAATGTAACAAGTAATACATTCAATCTGCGAATATTTCCCAGAATTCTGTTCATGTGTAACTCTAATGGAAAATGTCACTCAATTAAGTAAATTTAGTTTGATTTGTTTTCACTGTGTGATATAAAATAGTTCATATAACAGAAGGCAGCTAATCTGGGTGGGCTTCTAACCTTTAAGCTGCTAAGAGCGACTCGCTGACCTTTTGCAGACAATGTAGATCAAGATCAGACTGCACAGAACGTGCAGTCTGATCTTTGATCTACACTGTCTGACGTGGACATGTTTTCCAGCAAAAATAATACCTAAAAAATTGCAAAATTCGGGTTTTTACTATCGGCTTAAAAGTTTCGTTTTACTTCTTAAGCGGGATAAGTGTTAAATTCTTTCCTCGGGGCTTATCAGATCTTATTTTGTTACTTCAGCAGAAAAGAAAAATATTGAAACATTTTAATTTCGTTTCCGTCATTCCTGAGAAATTGATTTTTTTTTAGTACAAAAAAATTGTATGATTCAGTTTTAATTTCTTTTTTGTCAGCCAAGGGTACAATCACTACCTTACTTTGTTCACCCTTGGCTGTTCGAGTCAAAATTGTTTTCCCTGCGATGTGCGTAATCATTTGTTGCTGTCTCATCTAAAAGCACCAATCAAAGGATTTTTTTTTTCAGAAAGCAAAACTTCAATGATTCATATCAAATTTTATCTGTGCTAGCCAAGGGTGACAATCACTACGTTGCTCTGCTCACCCTTGGCTGATGGAGTCAAACTTTGTAATCCCCGTGATAAGTTGATCATTGGTTGCTGTCTCATCTAAAAGCACCAGTCAAAAGATTTTTTACACAAAACTTAAATGTTTCATATTAAATCTCATCTTCACTAGCCAAGGGTGACAATCACTACGTTGCTCTGCTCACCCTTGGCTGATGGAGTCAAACTTTGTAATCCCTGCGATATGCATAGTCATTGGTTGCAGCCTGTTCTAAAGGCACCAGTCATACAGCATTACATTTGCTATCAATTATCAGCAAAAAATCAATAAAAATGCAAACCACAGGAGAGAGTTGTCAAATAGAAAGGGAATCATTACCAAAAAAAATATAGGCGATTAAAATTTACTTTAGCATTTAACAAATCAGTTAACCCTATACCACACAATCCTGACTTTTAACAACCCCAAGAAAAAGCCTTTAGAAAACATTGTGGGAAAAGGAGAAAATACTGGTAACCAGCATTTTCTCCTTTTCTAACAATGTTTTCTGTCGTTCTCAAAACAAATTTCAAATTTGAAGTCACATCAATTTGGACAAGTCTTAAATTTTGTCGTTAGATAGAGAGTTAACAGAAGTTGGTTACATTCCAACATCAGATCACAGACTGTCAAAATATGTGTGTTTTTTTCGGAAAGTGCTGTTGCACAGGACTTTCGATTGGTCTTTGATGATGTAATTCTAGGAGTGAATCCAGTGGCCAGGGTATCGCAGGGATTTCAAATTTAGAGTAGGTCAGTCAAGGGTGAATAGAGCGATGTAGTCATTGTCACCCTTGGCTGGGGAAGATGACTGAATCTGTCATCTGGTGTAAATTTCGTGGACGGTAAAGAATTAGTGTTGAGTACATGCATACATGCTAAAAGAACATTCTAAAGGTCAGTTTGTTTGTGATAAATATCTTTTCCTTGCCACAACAGTTTTAACCCCAAAAAATCCTTTCACAACTTTAGTTGCCTTTGCGGCCAGTGTAGATCAAGATCAGACTGCACAAAATGTGCAGTCTGATCTTTGATGTACACTGTCTGCTTTGAAGAAACTCCATATAGCACCATGATATTGTAATTATTCAGGTATTAATTCTAAATTGAAAATGTCTGTTGGGTTTATTCTGAGCTCTAAGGGTTTACCTTATGTTTACACCATGTTCCTGGCAGCAACGGCAGCCCTGTTTGTCAGAAACATGGTGTGCGGTGAGATTTTGTTCCTTTTGTCTCCATTTACCAAGTATAGTTAAGTCTCTTTACCGTACCTCATGGTATCCGTGACAAGCCGTGGAGGGAACCCTACATTTACACCATGTTCCGGGCAGCCCAGGCAGCCACGTTTCTGACAACTGTGGACAAAACGGGATTGACGCAATACAACTCGGAGGAATGGGATAAGCAAACTTGTCAGACAGTGAGTGCCGAGGTTGCTATTCCAGATATTTGCTTATCCTGTTTCTCTGCATTGTATTACGTCAATCCCGTTTTGTCCACGGTTGTCAGAAACAGGCCTTCTGTGGCTGCCGGGAACATGGTGTAGACGTAGGGTAAGATTGGTCCGTTTTCATACAGGAAAAAAAAATGTCTTAAGGAGGTGAAAAGATGCAGAAAATAGAACAATTCTTTATGAATGAGGAGAGAAATCCATCAAAAATGAATGAGAGGATGGTCGACCTATTAATAAGCAATAAATCAGCCCATAAAACAATCAGTATGTACAGGCTTTGTTTAAACCTTTGGCTGCTAAACGCGACTCGCTGGCCTTTTGCGGACAGTGCAGATCAAGATCAGACTGCACAGAACGTGCAGTCTGATCTTTGATCTACACTGTCCGATAAGGAGATATTATTCCCCAAAAGATACCTTTGAAACAGCAATATTTGGGTTATTAATATCCAATTGAAAATTTAATTTTAGTTATTTAGCAGGATAAAGGTGATATTGTCAGTGGAAATGTAGAAAGCTATTTTCTTTATTAGAACACTGTAGAGTATGCTTTCATAGGGTTTCATAATTAGCTGTGTGGAATTGGGAGAGAAGTGTTTGCATTATAAATGAGTAAAAATGGGAATAGACCTTCAGCATCACATCTGTTTTGGGTTTTTTCCAAGTTGGCAAAGTCATTTGTTAATTTGTTACGAAAATTGAGTGGAAAATGAAAATGACTTGTATGAACTGTGGTGCAATATGTTATTGTGCCCCTCTTCCCCTATCAAATATCCCAACTTCTCTCAGACAGTCATATTTAACTAGGGACCTGGGTCCATATTTACACACCATTCTTAACCCTTTACCACACAATGACGACTTTTGACGCCCCTGAAAGAGAAGGCTTTTGAAAACATTGTGGGAAAAGGAGAAAATGCTGGTTACCAGTATTTTCTCCTTTTCCCACAATGTTTTCTACCCTATCAAAGAAAAATCATTTCATATGAGCCACGTTAAAACTGTCATCTACAAATGCTTTCAATTTGGACAGGTCTAAAATTTTGTCGTGTGGTAAAGGGTTAAGAATATTCTTTGTCTCAAGAATTCACAAGAATTTTCTAGATTTGAAAGTAACACAATTTCTGATTGGCAAAAGGCTTTTTAAAATATGGGAAAAGAAGAAAATGCTGCTAACCAGCATTTTCTTCTTTTTCCATAATTTTTATCCTTATAAAGACAAATCCCATCATTGGAGCACAATGGATTTGTTTTCAATATGAAGGATTCTACAGTTTCCTGTTATGTAAAGAGCTTTTGAAATTATCCTCTGTATTCATCTGAATTCAAGCCACAAATCTCAACATTTTTTGTCCCAGAAGCTTGTTAAGGACATTTATTTATTGACACGCAGGGTAACAAAAAAGCCATTTTGTTCAAGACAAATGCAAATCTTGCAAAAAAGAACCCCGGAGTCTGGCATATCTTGTGGGTAATCAGTCGGTAATCAGTCTGTCAAGCACGGATGATGCTTAAGCCTGCTACTTGTACAAACATATGTCTATAACAACTCAATGTGTTGAAAAATGAATAGCAGAGCAGCTGAATCTGACAAAAAACAAGCCTCTGTGAAACCAAGATTTACAATTTTTCTACCTTCTTTCACTAAAGAGCATCAACAAGAATAAAAAAAAATGGAGGGAGGGTATTTCGTGGATTTCACCTTGGAGAAAAAATGATAAAATTTTGTTAGGAGATGAAAGGATAATTGAATGACAGGTAGATCCAACCTGACAGTTTAATCCTTTCTTCGCAGTGTTACCCTTGAAACTACTGAACTCTCTATCAAAAAGAAAAAAAGTTTGACTGGACCAAATTGAAAGCATTAATTTTGCAGACAACAAAATAAATGTTGCTAAAATGATGATTTCTGTCTTTAATGGGATGAAATGCATTTACATATAAATCGGACCTTATAAAATTATGGAAATTGTTGTGCAGATGACAATAATTATGTGATGCAGAGTCTGTCCAAAGGTTAGTCACTGGCAGAAAAATTAATTTTAAAATCAGGTAAAAAGTAAACAAAAGATAAGGCGACCAGGCAACTTTTGACCAAGTTTTAGAATTCATTTTTCTGCAAGAGACTAACACTTTGATAGACTGTACAATAACAGATTGCAGTCTTCACAAAAATTCCATACTTTTAAGTGGTATGATTTGAATTTAAGTGCATTTTAACACCAGCATTGTTTACTATTGGCGGCCACAGAGCCTTTAGCGCTTTCCTTACTGTTGATGATACAAGAAGCTTTTTTGGACAGTGTAGATCAAGATCAGACTGCATTGAACAAGCAATCTGATCTCTGATCTACACAGTCCACTCTTCTATTCTAGGTTATAACTGAAGTGTCTCTTCATCTTGAAGCGGGAACTGTATATGAAGCCATTCAAGAATCAAAGGTTATTTATTCGGTAGTGAAAAAGTTAATGGTAACCAAAACAATATTCCATTAGCACTTTTCTAGACTGATATGTAGTTGATATAGAGATACAATTTAATTCTACATAAGATGATAAAACAGTGGAATCCAGGAAATCTCTATGGAAAAATTCTACGTGATCCCTTTTTCCCACCACCACCACCTCTTATAAATAAAGTTTGTTTTCACCAACCTTTCTTAGGAACATTCTCTGTCTTATTTTCCAGAATTTTCTGAATTTGAAAGTAACACAACTTCTGATTGGCTAAACCATTGGTTTAGCCAATCAGAAGTTGTGTTACATTCAAATTCAGAAAATCTTGGAGAATTAGAATATTCTTAAGAATGGTTGGTGGAGACTGGCCCAGGACTTGATTCCTACTTATAAGAGGGCAGGTAATCTTCCGAAGCCGATTTATTTTAGCAAAATTCCATGCATCTCTCGCTCTCTTTCTTCATAAATTAATGTGGAATCTCAGGAATGCAGGGATAGGTGCACTGACTGCCAAAATATGACGATAGAACCCTTTCCCACGCAATTCTGAGTTTTAACCACCCTCAGAAAGACAAAGGAGAAAATGCTGGTTACCACGACCCAAAGATAGTATTTGAAAACTTAGTGGACAAAGGACAAAATGCTGGTAACTACCATTTTCTCCTTTTCCAACAATGTTTTCTACCTTTCCAAAGACCTATTTCATTATTTGAGCCTTCATTGTTGTCTGCAGATGCTTTCTGTTTGGAGAAGACTTGAAACTTGCTGTTCTGTAAAGTGTCAAATAATGCTGAAAATGGCCCATTACCACAATATTGGGTGTCTGCATAACCCCAACTTCAAATAACACATGGGAAAAAGGTGAAAATGCTGGTAATCAGCATTTTTTCCTTTTCTTGCAGGTAAAAACACCATTGTTTTTGTCACATCTAATATGTCGGCTGCAAGTGCTTCCTGTGAAGAGTAGAGCCATAAAAGGCCAAGTAAACCCATTGGACATTCTCAGTTGAGAATATGTAGACCAAGATAATTCAAATTTCAAGGCTGCTGTTTGTCTGCAGTGTTTCAAAATTGCGTTCAGAAATGATCTACATTTTTTGCAGTTTGATCTTGATCTACATCGGCTGCAAAAGCAACTCACGTAGTGAAAGGGTTAAAACATTGTGTTAGGTTGCATCCTGTCTGGTTTCAATTTGTAAATGGACTCATAAAACTGAAGTGATAGTTGGAAATGGAAAAAAAAGGCATTAATCAAGAAATTACTCTGTAGCTTGTATGTTAGCAATTTTAGAAGGAAATGTTCCCATTTATTTTCATTAAAAACAAAAGACCCGTTAGACACACTTTGTTGTGTCAGTATCACAGATAAAGTAGAATGAAAGAGGATTTTGGTGCATCTAGTTATGCTCTTCCCCTTGTTAATGCTTTGTTATTACACTCATGGGAAAAAAGCTTTTTAAACATAGGAGTTTGGAGGAGGGAGGTGTACTGGAATGGGAGGCAAAAAGCAGTTACTTCCCTTGATAGCTCTCCACTACTAAGTAGATCCTGAATAAGGTTTTACTTGGTTTTTATCCTTGATATACTTTGCAATATTTAGGAATGTTCAGGGTAAGATGTCGTCTTCAAAATTGATCATACCACAAATTTGATCTGTTTGATGCATTTTGATGGTAACAGTGTATGAAATTCGATTTGAAAATATTATGACAGGCTGTCCATCTGTCTTTCTGTGGACACAGCTTTGTATTCAGCTCTTCTCCCACACCTCTTAACTCTTGATCAAATGACGAAATTTTAGACTTGTTGAAATCAAAAGCATTTACAGATGACAAATTTAATATGGCTCAGAAACTGAAATTTGTCTTTGGAAGGGAAGAAAACATTGTGAGAAAAGAAGAAAATGCTGGTTACCAGCATTTTCTCCTTTTCCCACAATGTTTTCCAAAGCCTTTTTCATCAAGTTTGTTAGAATTAGGGATTGTGTGTTAGAATTTGGGATTGTTTGGTAGAGGAAGAGCTAATTTGGCTGAAATTTCATATTATAGGAGCTTATAATGCTTTTGGTAAAATAATACAGGAGTTACGGCCCTTTGATTTTTGTTCCTGATCCCAGGGACAAGACATGTTTAGTGATTGGTTGGTCTGTGACAGTTCTATTTTCACATTTTCGGTGTAGCTGAATGGTGCTGGCCTTTGATCTACTTCTTGGTATATAACATACCCAATTGATTAAATAGTAATTTGTGATTGGTAAAAAATGTGGACATGTTTATCATAAGGGCCCTGTAGGCCTATTTGTAGGCAAATTTATAGCAACAATATAATGGGCATTGCTGCAGCTTTAATTGATTGTATTGATTGTAGTGGAGTTTAACGCTGTTTTAACATCTTGGGTCATATCACGGCTGTCAGTGCACCTACGCATGTGTTTTCTGGCTTTCTCACACCAGTACTGACACCATTTTCTTTCCAAGTCCCTGACTACTTTTCTCACATGCATCAGAGGTGAGAGGCAAAAAAAAGCCGGAGAGAAAGTTTGCCAGAACTGAGTATCAAATTCACAACCACCAGATCACGAGTCGGATACGGTAACCACTGAGCTACCCAGCCAGGCTATTGCTGCAGCTAGTCAATACCAGGCACTTATTCTCACCATAGCAAGTGATTATATGATAGTGGGTAGTCCTTGCCTTGTACTACATGTAATTAAGTAATTCTTTATTTTTTGAAGCATTGTGCCCTAGAACCCATTACTGTAGGTCTATATATGTATTGCAGACATCGTTTTTAGAAGACAATTCTCCTTTTCCTGTACCTCTAATGTGGTTTATCTTTTTCTGAAGATATTTCTCTTTCCACAATTTTTATCAATGATATCAATTAAAGAGGCCATTTTCTTTGTGTTTGTTGCTGGTTACAACTTGATGCCGGAAAATTAATGTTCAGAATTGTGAACAGGGCGTAAGGTCCCAATATTTTATAAAAAGATGGCATATATTTATGTATATTTGGTCACTAGATTAATCACTAACCCTGAAAGCCGTTTAAGCCCTATACTAAATGACAGAATTTTAGCCTAGTCCAAATTGAAAGCATTTGCAGACCATAAAATAAATGTGACTTGAAAATTGAAATTTGTTTTGGGAAGAGTAGAAAACATTCTGGGAAAAGAAGAAAATGCTGGTTACCAGCATTGTCTTCTTTTTCTACAATGCTTTTAAAAGCCCTCTTTCTCAGTTGTTAAAAGTCAGGATTGTGCAGTAAAGTCTTGTAAACTCCTCATAAAACAAAACCAAGTTTTTTTGATGCAATGGAAGAAGGTTTCTGAAAACATTGCCGGAAAAGGAGAAAATACTGGTAACCAGCATTTTCTCCTTTTCTCACAATGTTTTCTACACAAAGTACAATTTCTTTCATTTGAACTACACTTCTTTTATTGTCAATTTTCATGATGGTCAAGTCTGAAAATTTTGTCATTGGGTAAAGATTTAATGAAATGGATATTTTCAGCAAGTAGGAAAGGCCTAAATCATGGTAGTTTGGAAGCTTTTTTGGCCATAGTATCTTCTGTATAACAGTGTAGATCCAAGATCATTTTGTACTCTCTTATCAGTCTGATCTTGATAAACAATGCACACTGAAAAGCACAGTTTAAGTACCTATGAAAAGAGTTCTGCATGAAACATACAGGTGTTTCTTATTTTCTTCATGTCAAGTGGAAACTGAGGATTGATGTGTTTTCAATGGGGCAACCATGAGTGCAGGCAAATATGATTTCAAACGAAATACAACTTGATTCCTAGCCTTGAAAGAGATGGAAGGCAAATAAGACAAAATTCTGTAAATTCTAGATCAGACTTATTTTTCTTTGCAGTCTCATCTTGATCTACTAACAGCCAAATAAAGCCTGTCGCATGGGAACAACAAACTTGTTAAGCTTCTTTTCATATTTGGACGTTTATTGGGCAGCATAACGTCTAAAGTCCATCGCGAAAAGCTAAAGCACTGCACTGACTTTTTATTTCACCAGTATATTTCTGCTGTGTTGCAGAAAATGCATTTAATACTGGTACTTTGTGACACACGTGACCAAGGACAAATTATTAAATGTTTTATAATTTAAAGTGCTTTTTAGAAGTCTTTTAAAAGATGTAAACCTCAAAAAAATATAACGAAATTTATCATGTTTAGCAGCCATTTTGTGTCTTTTTTTTTTTTGGAAAGTCAGTATAATACCCAAGAAAAGGATGAATTAAACTGTTTTCCTTGTGTTTCCTAGGGTCCTGCGTGGTTCAGTGGTAAAGTGTGGGACTCATAACCTGGAGACCCTGGTTTCGAGCCGCACTGTATCCACTAGGTTTTTCGTGGGAGTTTCCTTGGCAAGACATTTCAGAGCCCAAGCCTAGTACTGGTAAAACCCAGGAAATACTTGAATACATAAATATGTGAGCTGTTGCTGTGATATGACTGAAATAATGTTGAAAGCGGCGTAAAGCACCATTCAGTCAATCAATCCTTGTGTTTTGTGTTATTCGTATGTTTAGCGTTTAATTGAAAATATTTGTATTTGAAACAAAGGCTCATTGAATAATCAAGCAACAGTTATGATCAAAATCTAGTTTTGTCATCAGCCTGTGAAAATATGAGAGTTTAAACAAAATCTGTGCGAAGAATTCTCCCCTTTTTTTTGCGATTGCCTATATACCAAGATGTGATGTGTCAAAAGCAAAAATTGCATTCAGGAACTTGCAAAGAGAAATGCATGAAAATGTACAGGTGTTTCATATTTCCTTCACTTTAGGCGGGAACTGAAGATAGATTTGTTTTCATTGGGGACTGAACCTTGAGTGCAGCAAAATAATTTCAAAATAAAACATGATTTTGTGTTGAAAGAGATGCAAAATATGTAAGAAAGCTTGTTTATATTGTGTTTTCCCCTTTTTTCATACAGTCCTGAGTTTGAATGATCCTGGGAGGAAGAGGCTTTTGAAAACATTGTGGGAAAAGGAGAAAACGCTGGTAACCAGCATTTTCTCCTTTTCCAACCATGTTTTCTACCCTTTCTATGACAGAAATTATCTTTTGAGCTATAGTGAATTTGAAGTCTGCAAATACTTTCAGTTTGGACGAGTCTAAAATTGTGTGGTGTAAGAAAAAGCTAACTCGTGGACTTCAAAGCATGTTTCTGACCAACTCAGCCATCATGCTTTCCAGATCAGAATGATGAGCCTTTTTGTCTGGATATATAGACAAGAAACTTGCAACATATCCTCTGCCGAGCAAAGTTGAATTTTAAGGACATAGAGGAAGAAGGTTCTTGAAAATATAGTGGGAAAAGGAGAAAATGGTGGTAGCCAGTATTTTCTTCCTTTTCCCACAATGTTTTCCATTCTTTCAAAAACAATTTCAACCATCAGAGCTACATTTTAGCATTTACTAAATGACAAAATTTTGGACATGACTGAATTGAAAGCATTTGCGGGCGACAAATTAAATATGGCCCAAAAGGTAACTTCTGACTTTAAAAGGCTAGAAAACATTGCAGGAAAAGGAGAAAACACTAGTTGCCAGTATTCCCCTGTTCCCACAATGTCTTCAAACGCCTTCTTCTTCAGGGTTGTCAAAACTTGTGGTTGTGTGGTAAAAGGTTAATTTATGATCTGAAAATGCTTGCGATTTGGACAAGTCCAAAGTTTCGTTGATTGTTTACGAGTTAATATTGCCAATTAGCATGGTAAATGTGCAAATAGCACTAATCATAAAATATATGAGCCGTGCTCTGTGTAAAGGGGGCTTAATGCATCTGCGTGATCCATGGTAGCAAGCAAGCCATCACATACTTATGGATCCATAATAGCCACCTTTTTTAACAGCTGACTCAATCCAGAGGTAGACTGGTCCTTAGACATACAGAAAATTGATCAATAGTGAAAAGTGTCGGCCCAGGTCAGCCTGCGCGGACTGCGCAGGCTGACCTGGGTCGATACTTTTCGCAAATGCATTAAGCTCCCTTTTCACAGAGCTTGGCTCATATACTTGTGTCAAGTCAAAGGTGGAATTTCCTGTTTGAAGTGACATAACAGATTTTTCAGTTCATCTGGTGTAAAAATAGGTTTTTCGTTCTTTACCAAGTACAACATTATTTCTTCCTCGCTGTGTGTCTTCGATAGAAGTACAGTGTAAGAATTGCATGGCCTTTTCTTGAAAGCAATAATTATTGCGGAAGACAAAATACGAATTAAATGATTTGTTTTGTCTTTGAAAGAGTTGATAACATTGTGGGAAATGAAGAAAATACTGGTTACCAGCATTTTCTCCTTTTCTAACAATATTTTCCAAAGCTTTCTTCTTCAGGGTTGTTAATACTTGTGATTTTTGTGGTAATATGTTAACTGTTACACTTACACATATTGAAAGTTTTTTTGCAAATGGCAAAATTGATGATGTTTAAATGATAAGATTTGTCCCTGGAAGGGTAGAAAGCATTGCAGAAAACATTGGAGAAAAAATGGAAAAAGGAAAAAAAAATATTGGTTTACTATCATTTTCTCCTTTTGTCACTATATTTTAAAAGGCTTTCTGTATAAGAATTATTTTCATTTTTATATGCCCGAAGGGTCGTATTATGTTATGGCCCTGGTCGTCCGTCCGTCCGTCTGTTAGCAATTTCTTGTGTGCGCAACTCCTCCTACAGTTTCCATTGGAATAAGTTCAAACTTACCACAATGAATCTCTTATGATGTGTAGTTGTACATGTGACTCTTAAAATTTGGATCTTTTTCGGCGTTCTCGATTTTAACCTGTTTCACTAACAAGCTCCTTCGGGCGTATATACGCATCTCTGCGAAGCTCGTTTTCTATTTCTCAGTTTCATAAGCACAGTATATTGTTTGGTATTTTTAAAAGGTTTGAAATGACTATAAAAGATCTTTAAAAAGTGCAAATGATGAAAAGACATTACTGAAAAGAGTTGAGCGTAAACTTTACATTGACATCTTGTGACATTTATAAGCATTCCATTGGCCAAAGGTTTTCCATAATTGTCTTTGATCATGTATCTTCAGTGTTTGGTTACCCGGGTGTTTCAAAACCCACTGCGGTATGACTGTACCATCTGTCCTGCACTTATTGAAATCTTATCCGAACCAGGTGACACAATTTTGGACCTGTTCAAATTGTGAGTATTTGCAGATGACAAATGTGACTCAAATGAAGGGATTTGTCATTGAAAGGAATTAGAAAACATTGTGGGGGAAAAGGAGAAAATGCTGGTTTCCAGCATTTTCTCCTTTTTCCACAATGTTTTAAAAGCTTTCTCTCTTCAGGGTGGTATTAGTAAAACTAGAAACTATTTGGCAAGGGTGAAAACCTTTTACATCTTTATACAATTTTTCAGGCTTGAGTTGTTACTAGTATTTTTCAGAACATTCTTTTCAGACCGCAGGCCAGATCCTAGATCAGACTGCATATTCTGTGTGGTCTGATCTTGATCAAAATTACTCTAGAATTAGCTGCTTATGTAACTCGTAGTAGAACAATGAGATTGTCAAATATCTAGCTATAGGATTGAAACTATGATGAAGACACATGAAAATCTATTCGAACGACTATACTCAACTTTTTTCTAACCAAAAATTGGCTTACCAGACAGCCAATCCATCGAACTAGAATAAACTTAGGGCATCAACATAATCCTAATTTCTTCACAGATTGATGTCTGTCCGAACATAGGTACACTTCCGATAATGTTATAAACTTTCGGTACCACAAAATTTGTCAACTAACGTAGAAAATTTTAAGAAAGCAAAAGTATCAAAGACCAACGAATGTCTCGCATCAATTTTAAATGCATTTAATGTCAAAATGAATCGTGATCAGTGGTAAAATTGATATTCTGAATTAATAGTGTGGGTTTCTCAAAAGGTGATAACTTAGTAGTTGATACGGCCATCTGCACAGGCTAAGACCCTGACAGTAATGTTATCATCATCCCGAAATGTTCTTTGTTGTTCAACCTCTATATTAATCTCTCCCTTTTGGAAAATGTTATGCCTTTGTGGGCATTAAAAAGAGACAATACGATATCACGGCAACAGGTCACATATTCATGCATGTCCTGAGTTTCACCAGTACTAGGCTAGGGCTCTGAAGTATCTTGCCCAAGGACACTCCCACAAAACCCCAGTCCTTCCAATAAAGGCTTGAACCCAGAGCCTCCAGGTAAGGAATCCTGCACTCTTCCACTGAACCATGCAGGATCCCATGATACAAATAGGTAAAAGAGTCAAAGTAATTTGTAATGGATTATGTTTTGAATTTTGTATTTATAAATGCTTCCTGTTAAAAGCTTACAGCAGCTGTCAGAACTTAAACTGCATTTGTGGCCAGTGTAGGTCAAGATCAGACTGCACTAAACATGCAGTCTGATCTTTGATCTACACTGTCTTGTTTGCAGACACTTTTTAGACAAAATCAACCTTGAAATTAAAATTGTTTGGTTCCTTTTTCTAAACTGGAATGCCTGTTGAGGTTATGCTGCACACAAAGGATTGATTATGTAGTGTTTGTTTTTTCTTGCCAAGACAAATATAGAATAATAACAAGGAAATGACTTTTTGATTTCAAGAACATGAAGTATGTCCTATTTTTGTATCCAGGACTAAAAAGATACATCTAACCCTTAAAGCGCCTCCCATGACTTTAAGTGCCTGTGTGGCCAGTGTAAATCAAGATCAGGCTGCACAAAACATGCAGCCTGATCTTTGATCTACACTGTTTTGCTGAAACACTGTAGGCAAAGGCAACCACAGAGTTGCTATTATTTGGGTTGTATTTCTAGGATGAAAATGTCTGATATGTTAATTTGGCGGTCTAAGGGTTTAAATATGATGATATTAAAAGGCTAAAAACATACCTTTAATAATGATGATATAAAAGAGCATTGTTTATGAAGAGGAAGCTGTTATTAGTCATTTTTAACAATATACATGTAATTATCCCATAACCACACAATCCCAAATTTTGGCACTGAGAAAGAAAGCTTTTTGAAGACATTGTGGGAAAAGGAGAAAATACTGGTAGCCAGCATTTTCTCTTTCCCAAAATACTTAGTACTCCTCCCAAAATAATTTCAATTTTTGAGTCACGTACTCCTCCCAAAATAATTTCAATTTTTGAGTCACACTCATTTTGTTGTCTGCAAATGCTTTCAACTTAAATCAATGAATTTTGTTGTTTGGTAAGAGATAACTCAGCGGAGCCTGGTACCTCAATTTGCAATGTATAGAGCCAGTTATCTAGTGTCGCATGTTCAACTTCCTGCATGAGCAAGCTGTTTTTCCAGGACTGATGATAATCATTGTGACAGGAATCATTCTTCACTCATCCCTGAACATTGTTTTGATGATAATTATTTAAGTAGGACAAAGCAATTAGAGGAAGTTTCTCCATTTGCATCAGAATTATATCGTAACAAATTTATATCTGTTATAAATTGTATTGTTCATGTATTTAAATGTTTTATATGTTAATTAATATATAAATTTTAAATGTGAACTTGCACATTTAATTTGTCAACTACAAACGCTTTCATCATGGACTTGCTTAACTCAAATGACAAATTTTGGACTATTCAAAAATCAAAGAATTTGCAGATTACAAATTAAATGTGGTTCACATACTGATTTCAGTCTATGTTTGGCTAAAAAACATGGTGGAAGAAAGAGAAAGTGCTGGCTACTAGCATTTTCTCCTCTTCCCTAAATGTTTTTTATAGCCTTCTTTTTCAGGGTCATCAAAACTTGGAATTGTTTGGTAAAGAGTTAAACGGATAATAAAACAGATTTTGACCCAAAAATTTTTTTGGTGGAGAAAGATGGTTGTAGAAATAGAGGATATTTGTTTTTTACGGTGAGAGATGGAAATTTATTTTGAGTGAACATCATTGGTAATATTTTCACGAGTGGCACAGCAACAAGTGAAAATAGTACTGTTGATGTTCACTCAATGAAATAAACTTTGATGCACCACTTGTGAAAATATTACCGATGATGTTCACTCAATGAAATAAATTTCCGTCTTTCACCAAAAAAACAAATATTCTATTTATTTCATGCTTTTAACGCTTTCTGGGGGAACTAGAAAAATAATCAAAATCAAGTACAGTTCTTTTTTATTATTCCCCGTGGCATACCCCGTTTCCACTTTCGATTGAAGAGTTGGAACATAAAATCTGTATTTTTCACTGGCAGTAACCATGAAATATCGAAAAATATTTCACCGTTATTTCTCGATAACCTACTGGAAAGCATGAAATAAATGATGGTATTAAAATTGTATTAATCTTTTGTTATGCAATAAGGACTATATACCATTACTATCTGGATAGGAAATCTTAAAGTAAAATACGAGTATTCAGTAATTTCTTGTTTTGAACATGTGTTTCAGTCCATGTGTTAATTTTTAAACAATCTTTGCATATGAAAGAAAATAAGGACTCTTTGTTTAGATTTTCTCAAAAAACTTGGAAAAAGGAATGTGGTTTGGACACTGTTTAACTCTTTACCAAATAGCAAAATACTACAGTTGTCTAAATTGAAAGCATTTGCAGTCGAAAAATTTATGTTGGAAAAAAAAAAAGACATTTTCTATCTTGGATAGGGCCTAAAAAAAATATCTCTGTTTAGGGTTTCCCGACCCTACCTAGAAAATGCTGCTGACCCTAACTTTTTACCCTACAGTTGAAAAAAAAATTTTTTTCGGGATGATTTTGGTACATGGTCCATGTAATAAGTTTCTGGGAAAAAAAAATCCCTACCTACCTCTACCTACAGCATCTCGGACCAAAACCCTAAACACTGATTTTTTTTTTGTTAGGCCTAGGGTAGAAAATATTGTGGGAAAAGGAGAAAATGCTGGTTACCAGCATTTTCTCCTTTTCCAACAATGTTTTCAAAACCCACCTTTTTTTAGGGTTGTTAAAAGTCGGGATTGTGTGGTAAAGGGTTAAAAATTTGTTGTCTGCCAAAGAGTTTACAAAAATTAGAACTAGTCCATTTTGGAACCATTTTGTAGAGGACAAAAATGTGATTCAAATGCTAGGATTTGTCTGTGAAATGGCAGAAAACATTGTGAGGAAAGGAGAAAATGCTGGTTACCAGCACTTTTTCCTTTTTCAATGATGTTTCCTTTTTTCTTAGGGTGAAAAAAAAAAGAACGATGATTTTCAGCTTAAGCAGACAGCAAAAACTGACATGTCCAGGTCACAACAATCAATCCGTAATCCAATACTGTCCATGATAAACTGCCAAAATTCTTTACCTTGTACAAAGCCTATCTATCTGGCTTGCAACACGCGAAAAGGGGCATTCGAACATTTGCATAAATTGTCGTCTCAGATCAGCCTGCAAAGTCCACGCAGGGTAACCCAAGATGGCACTTCACGGCTACATCAGATTTTGTCCTTCAGTAGACATGCGCAAAACAGAAAATTACATAAAAACGGAAAGTGTTGTTTCAGATTAGCCTGTGCGGATTGCGCAGGCTGATCTGAGACGACACTTTACGCAAATGTCCGAATGCCCCTGTTTGCGTGTTGCAGGCCATCTATAGGTCGCACTTAGTTATTGTAATGTCATGGTCTGTCTTTGTTACAGGCTGAGCCTCCTAGCTCAATCGACAATGTACATGGCTTGAACACAGGTGGTAGCTGGTTCAATTCCTGGTGTATTGACTGGTCTGGGACAATTTTGTCTAAGGTACAAGTAACACACTCTCTGATTGGCTAAACCAAATGAGCAATGCTTTTAGAAAAGGGGACCTTAATACATCTGCAAAAAGTATCAACCCATGTCAGCCTGTGCAGTCCACTCAGGCTGGCATGAGTTGAAACTTTTTGCTATTTGTAGATTTTCTGCATGTCAAAGGACCATTCTGTCTCCAGGTCTAGTCAGTTGTTAGACTGAATGGATTTTATTGATGAATTATTAAATGATGACTTGCATGGTATAATGGATCATGGTAACCAGCATTTTCTTCCTTTTCTACAATGTTTTCTACCATTTTAGTGACAAAGTCAATTGTTTGAGCCACACTGAATTTGTCATCTGCAATTGCTTTTTAAGGTCTATGGCCCCTAACTCATCGGTAAACATCGACGTTTTCGTAAAGGGTTTTCAGGCAATCTTGGCAGCGTCCGTCTTTTAATATGAAGTTAGGGGCCATAGACCTTAATTTGGAAAAGTCTAAAATTTTGTCGTTTGTTAAACAGTTTTTAACCCTTCTTTTGCCAGAGCATTGCTGAAATGGTGTAGCCAATCAGAAATCATGTTACTTTTCAGATTATGAATTGAAGTAAGAATCTGAATTAGAATGGTAGTTGAATACAGGTCCTAGGGTGTCTGTCTATGATTCAGAATGACAGCAAACCCCTAGAAATGCATCATCATGTTGTTATTTTGTAGTTTTGGCGCAGGATTTTGTGTCACAGTTTATATTGAGAAGATTAACTATGATGATATATGGGCTCCCTCCCTGCTGCTTGGACAGAAACCCATGGGTATCCCAATTACAAACAAACTATAAAACTGTCAGTTTACTGGCAGGAGGCCTTGCAACTGTATGGGCTTCATTGGGTGTTGTGTCTGTCAAGAAGCCCAGGATTTTAATTAAGGGTATCAAATGAAATAACAAGATGGTGTTTTGTAAGGATTGAATTATGGGATTAGATTCCTTCATAGGCTACAATGAGTTGCTCTATATCAGACAACAGTATCTTGGTCTTGTTCAGTTTGACAGTATTTGTAGATGACAAACTTTATGTGATTCAAATGATAGAACCTGTCTTTGAATGGACAGAAAACATTGTGGGAGAAGGAGAAAATGTTGGTAACCAGCATTTTCTCCTTTTCTCACAGTGTTTTCAAAAGTCTCTTTCCAGAAGTGTCATAAAATACCTCTGATCGTTTGATAAAGCGTTAACTCTTAAAATAACAACAAATTTTACATATTTCCAGATAAAAAGCATTTGATGATGACAGAATAAGTGTTTAACTCTTTACCACATGATAATATTTTAGACTGGACCAAATTCAAAGCATTTGCAGACGACAAATTAAATGTTGCTCAAATGATAGGATTTGTTTCTGAAAGGTTAGAAAACATTGTGGGAAAAGGAGAAAATGCTGGTCGCCAGCATTTTCTCCTTTTCCAACAATGTATTCAAAAGTCTAGTCTGTCAGGGTCGTTAAAACTCGGGATTGTGTGGTAAAGGGTTAACTTGCCTGATGGGATTTGTCTCTGAAGGGGTAGAAAACAATGGAGGAAAAGGATGAAAAGGCTGGTAATATTCATTTTCTCCTTTTCCTACAAGGTTTTCAAAAGTCTCTTTCCCCAAGGCTGTTTAAATTGTTGGATAAAGGGTTAACTATATTTTCATGCCAGAAAACAGCAGATGGTTCATTTTGGGATTTCAAAGCTTTAATTGCCCAAAGAAAGATATCGCAGTTTCAGACAATGTAGATGATGTCAGGCTGCATGTTCCTGCAGACTCTTGACTTGATCTGTACTGTCCCAAATCGGGCATCAAGAGGGACTAAGCAGCCTGAGGATTAATCTTTTACCAAATGACAAAATTTTGGACATATCTGCATTCAAAGCAATTGCAGAGGACATTATTAGTTGTACGGTCAGGTGACAGGGGACTTGGAAACTTGTTCACGGCTGTGGTGAACCATGTCGCCCCGAGCCGAAGGCGAGGTGGCGACCTTATTTACCACAGCCGTGAACAAGTTTCCAGGTCCCCTGCCACCTGACTGTACAATGAATTTATTACACTGCAAAGTTTTACCATTCCAACGTGTGTTAAGCAAAATTCACCTGTTTTCTGGTTTCAAAAATTGAGTACGCTGACGAAGTAGAATTTCCCTTCTGAGTGCCCCAATTCAATGAAAACTGACGTCACTGGGAACTGACGTCACTGAAACCTTGGTAAAACGTGCAGTTTAGTGCACAATCTTGATGTTAATCTTGATCGACGCTGCCATTTTGGATGTTGTGTTGAAAGTGTAGTCATGTATATGGGGCCCCCGAAAGGGAAACTGCTTTTACATTGGTTTTGCCAGTGTACATGATGTATATGTTCGGGGCATATTATCCAATCAGATCACGAGAAATTTCTTTGCAGTATAATAATATCAAATGTATCTCAAATTGTAAGATTTGTTATTGAAAGGATAGAAACATTGTGATAAAAGGAGAAAATGCTGGTTACCAGCATTTTCTCCTTTTTCCACAATGTTTTCAAAAGGCTTCATCCTAAAGGATGGTTTAAACACTGGATTGTTTGGTAAAGGGTTAGATTTGGAAAAATAAAACTTTAAAAAACTTGTCCTTAGTAGTTGTTAGCATTGTCATATTTCTCACTAACCTTCTTATGATGATCTTTCTTTGTGTTTGATGAAATTTTTTGGGGGGCATGGATACTTGTTTTTACACACATGAAGTCATTTATAATACTTGTAAAGAAACATTTGATACCTTGCCTACCCGACTTCATGATAGAGATAGTGGTATCATAAGTCAAGATTTTAGTGAGAAATCCATTTCTTAAATCATTACTTTTTGAGCATGGATACTTGTTTTTACACACCTGAAGTAATCTATATACTTGTTACGAAATATTTGATACTTTCCCTACCCGACTTGGTGATACAGAGACTGGTATGATAAGTCAAGATTTTAGTTAAAGAAATCCATTATTTTCTTCTCTTAACACTCGGGTTGCTAAGCACAGCTCAAGGACCCTTTGCTGGCAGTGTAGGTCAAGATCTGACTGCACAGAGTGTGCAGTCTGATCTTGGATCTATACTGTCGGATAAGGAGGTATTTTCCTCCAAAAAATAACTTTGAAATAGCAATATTTGGGTTTATTACTATCAGCTTAAAAGTTTCATTTAACTGATCTGGCAGGTTATGGGTTAACATTTGAGAAAAACTAGCCAAGAAAAAGGCTTATGGAAATATTGTGGGAAAAGACAGAAATGCTGGTAACAAGCATTTTCTCCTTTTCCCACAATGTTTTCTGCCATATCAAAGACAGTTTTCTCCATTTGGTTGAATTGCAAATTGTAGTCGGTGAATTCTTTAGCAAACAACAAAATCTAAGACTAGTCCGAATTGAAAGCACATACAACAAAATAAGTGTGACACAAGAACTAAAATATTTGAGAAGGGTTTAAAACATTGTGGGAAAAGGAGAAAATGCTGGTTACCAGCATTTTCTCCTTTTCCCACAATGTTTTCAGAAGCCTTCTTTCTCAAGGTCATTTAAAGTTGGGATTGCGTGGTACAAGGTTAAGTTGAAAAAAAATATTGCTTGCATGTTGAAAGGTATTATCTTGTTTTATGCATAATTTATACTTGTTAGGAAATATTTGATACCCATCTTTCCTTCTTGGTGAAAGAGATACTGCATAACAAAATGTGAATAGTTAACGAGACTTGCAGCTTTAAGATTTTTTTTTTTCAGTTCACCTTACCCTTTTGATAAAGTGTAGGAATTGTGACCTGGAGGCCCTGGGTTTGAGCCTCACTGTATCCACTTGGGCAAGACACTTTAGAGCCCTAGCCTAGTACTGCTGGGACCCAGGAAATACATGAATATGTGAGCTGTTGCAGTGATATGACTGAAAAATTGTTGAAAGCATAAAACACCATTCATTTAATCAATCAATCAGCCTTACCCTTTACCAACCAGTCCTTAGGAGTAAGACTTTTTAAAACATTCTGGGAAAAGGAGGAAATGGGGTGTGTGTGACAGAATTTGTCTCAGAAAAGGTAGAAAGCATTATGGGAAAAGGAGAAAAATTTTTGTTACCAGCATTTTCTCCATTTCCAACAATGCTTTCAATGGCTTTTTTCCTCAAGGTCGTTATAACTGGGAATTGTATGATAAGGGGTTAAAGCATTTGCTAATGACAATTCAGTGTGGCTGAAGTAAAAGAAAATGGCTCAAAAGTAAGGGTTTGTTTTTGTATGGTAGTAAACTTTGTGGAAAAAGGAGAAAAAAACTTTTAACTCTTCACCAAATGATGAAATTCTAGACAGGTTAAAAAGATGGAATTTGTATTTGAAAGCATAGAAAACAGTGTGGGAAATGTGGGCTAAGGAGCAGATGCTAGTTTACCTTTTCCCACAACAGAGCTCCAGACAGAATGATTGACTTTGATTTCAATATTGAAATTATTAATTATTCTCCAGTAAACCATATGTTGTGGGTACTCATTTGAATCGTCTCATCGAGACGATTCTAATGAGTACCCACAATGTAGGGTTTTCGAGAGAAATAATGGATTTAGAATACCATCACTCCCTCTTATCTGGAGCTCTGCCACAATGTTTTTAAAGTTTTATTCTCCAGGGTAGTTAAAACTCAGGATTGTGTGGTAAAAGGTTAAACTTTTTCAAAGACAAATTCCATCATTTCAGGGGTGTGTATTATTTCAGCTGTCATAAGAGGTTGATTTTATATATCTGGCGTGGAAAGAGTTAATGTTAACAGTGACATACAGACACCAAAACCATGTTAAAAGATAAAAAACTGATTTAAAACAATCTGTAAATATCAGTCAGTGTCAAAAGCATCAATCACTGGTCAGCTTTTTTTGGCTGATCAGTCACTTAGAAATTTCCAGGATCTTAGATAGGGGAGATAAGCAATGTAAGGTGTACCCTTAATTTTTTCGCTGGGCCAACTTGCTGAAGTCGACTTTTTACTTGGTTTAAAAGAAAGATCCACCAAAATTGAGGACAAGCATGACACTAGTTTAGCACCAGATAGCTGATGGTGTAGATCTAAGATCAGACTGCATGTTCTGTGCAGTCTGATTTTGATCTATGGCATCAGTAAAGAGCCATTGGTATCAAAATAGAAGTGGTACATATATGAAATGGTAATATAATGAGTGATTAAGAACAACAGTTACCTTGTGTGGTTAGATATGAGTCTTGGAGGATTTGAAAGTCAAAATTCACTATTTGAGGGCATTTTGTGTGCAGTGTGATTTTGTTCTACACTGTGGGCTTTTAGCCAGAACAGTAACTGTTGTGCCTTACACATGCTGGAGAACATAAGGTCTGTGTTGTATCACAGTTGAGAATGATACTTTCTTCTAGAAAACCAGAAAAAAGGCTGCTTCCATCCCATAAAGTGGTCCTTTCACAACTATACTGTAAACCAGGAAATGGTTTCGCGCATTTTAAGTTAGCGTCTTTCGTGGCAGGGTTTGATCCGCAAAAGTAATATGCCACAAATCACTCACTTGTCATGAAAACGCGAACTTTAGTCGCTAGGAGAAGTTTGCCTTTAAAAAACTTACTAGAAGATGTGTATTTTTGCTTTCTAACATACAAGGGAAACAACTTTTTTGAAATAGGGTGTCAGTGAACAGTTTATTTCTTGTACTTCACTGGTACAAATCACATAAACTTTGCAAACTGACAAACGGGAAAATACAAAATTGAACAAAAGAACTACTTGAACAAATACTTTTGTCAACACAGAAAGGCTACTTATCAGTCAGAGTCTATAAATATATTCATTGCCAATTACTGTATCTCTTTATTGTTTTTCTAGCAAACCCGAGCGATACCATCCACTTTTAATCAATTCTCTTTCTTGTTGTATTTTTTCAGATCCAAACTTAATCAAAATCCAGTAAAGTTCTTTTCGGTTATTCCCCATGGCGTACCCCCTCTGCATAGCAACGCATTACAATATTACGTCAAGCACGAGAAATGTACGGTAAATTACGTCATATTTCCATCTGGTTGTGAGGCACGTGCATTTTACCTAGATAACTAGTGCGCCGGAACAACTGTTTCCGCCTTCAATTGAAGAGTTAGAATATAAAAATCAGTATTTTTACTGGTCGTAACCATGAAATATCGAAAAGTATTTCACTGATGTTTCTCGATAACCTACTGGAAAGCATGAAATAAAATCACATATTCACATTAAAATAGGGCTGACTGGGATTTGGGTGTTACAACATTATTTCAGTCATGTCACTGTAACAGCTCACTTAATATGTCTTTTATCAGCATTGAGCCTCTGAAGTGCCTTGCCCAAGAACACTCCCAAGAAAAACTCTGGGACATAATTGGTAAATGGTTAATTGTTAGAGCCTTAGTCTTAATACACCCACGAGCCATTTTCAATTTTGAGATAAGACCTAAAAAATTGAAGTCCAGGTTTGCTTTTGTCTACACTGTTTCAGCAAAGAGGATAGTGTACATTAAAGATCAGACTGCATGTTTTGCTGTAGTTTGATCTTGATCTGCACTGGCTGCAAAGGCATGTAAAGTAAAATCTGAAAGCTGCTTTCACCTTTTACCAGATGACAAGATTCTAATTTTGGCCAAATTTAAACAATCTACAGATGGCAATGTATATATATCTCAATTTAAAGGCTGGGATATGTCTGTTGTAAGTTAAAAAAACATGGGGGGGGGGGGGAATACTGGTTTTTAAAGCCTATATACTTAGGGTCATTGAAACTCAGAATGGTTTGATAATGAGTTAAGGGTTGAAACCAAAGATGAACTGTGTTAACAATGCAGATTATTGATATATAGACATTTATGCTTTATCATCTTTGTCTATAATATATCTAGGTGATGGCAGATATATTGTGTGAAGTGCTCTATTTGTCATTTATGCTAACGACCCATCCTAACTCTATACCAGCCCACTTAAGTTTTCACCCGTAGGCTGCTAAGCGTGACTAACTGACCTTTTGTGGACAGTGTAGATCAAGATCAGACTGCACAAAATGTGCAGTCTGATCTTGGATCTACACTGTCCAATAATGAGATATTATTCCCCAAAACATAGCTTTGAAATAGCAATACCGGTGTTTGGGTTTTTACCGTGGAATTGAAAATTTGATTTTAGTTATTTAGCAGGATAAGGTTTGAGCTTGTCTCAATTGAAACCATGTGCAGAGGACATTATTACATGGGGCTTAAATGATGGAAATTGTCTGTTAAGGGTGGAAAAGATTGTGGGGAAAAAAGAGAAAAATACTGGTTTGCCAGAGTTTTCCTGTGATGGTTTTCAAATACTTTCTTGCTTAATTAAGGTAGTATAATACAGATTCGTTCAGTAAAGGGGCAGTTCATTACCTCAACACCTTACCAAACAAACAATTTTTAGACTGTTCAAGTTTGAAAGTACTTGCAGAGGATGAACTGAATATGGTTCAAATCACGGGAAAAAGGCTTTTAAAGGGCAGAAAATATTGTATGAAAAGGAGAAAATGTTGGTCCTTAAACACACATTCCCCCCATCAACTTAGCCACTTTGAGTTTGTTATCTACAGATGCTTTCAGTTTAGAACTAGTCTTAAATTTTGTTATGAAGACTTAAACAAAAGAAGGTGTCACATTATTTAGAAGCAGGTGTAATAATTATAGTCATTAAATGATGATATAAATGCATCATACTGACTTCCCTGTTGTGGATCATATTAATGTCATGTTTTCCTGCATTCATAGTTATCTTGGGCAAATTATGCTCGATGATTCAAGAGTTTACTCCCTACTAGGTCAAGATGGCAAAATTCTGGACTGGACAAAATTCAACGCATTTGCAGACAAAAAAATCACTTGTAGCTCAAATGTGATTTCAGTCTTTGATAGGGTAAAAAACATTGCGGGGAAAAGGAGAAAATGCTGGTTACCAGCATTTTCTCCTTTTCCCACAATGTTTTCAAAGGTTTTCTCCTGCAGAGTTGTTAAAATTTGGGATTATGAAGTGTCTTAATGGTGTGCATATTTTGTCTTGAAAATAATTATATCCAGATATTTTCAATGCAACATGCTGACTCCTCTATTGTGGATCATACCATTTTTTTCTGCAAAGTTATTCTGGGCAAATTATACTCAGTAGTCCAAGAGATGAAAATAAAGCAAAACAAATGAATCAAAAAGATTTACCAGGAGAATGAAGTCTAAATTTGACAATAACTGTGGATTGGTAGTCTGTTTCATATCTGTCTGGTCTGTTTATGGATTTTAAATGTCTTTACAGTCATGGGTAATAGAATAAAATTTGAAATCAGATTAGGGGAAAAAAGGTCTGTAGATTAAAAAGACATTTAAATGAGTTATGGCATCTGTATTATTAGGTTTTTGAGGTTTGTGAAATTGATAAATTTTTAATGACCAAAGATAGCTTCTCAAAGAACCTGATAGTTTGACTAAGTTTTTATGTTTTTTTTTAATCTGGTTGCCTGCGTACTTCATTCTATTTTCATTTCTTTGTGATTTGTCATTCTGTTGTGGAGATGGGTCTAAATGGCATAAAACCTTTATAGACTGTTTGTCTAGTTCTGAATTTCCTTGCAAGTTCTGAAATTTCTATCAAGAGCTCTGATAGGTTAAAAGTCCCAACCAATCAGGCATTTTCAGTATGAATTTTAGGGAAGTTTCAATACTTTAAATGTGTAGGGTTCGAAATGCAAGTTGGAATCAGAAAATGCAAGCTGAATTCTCAAGCTCTCGAAAACAAAATGCAAGTGCAAATTAACGAAGGTTAATTCATATTCTCCTTTACCTGCAATATTTTCAAAAGCCAAGGCATCCTCATGGTGGGGAAAATGTAGAATTGTTTGGTAAACTGTTAATATGCTATGGGGACAGCATGGATCAAGATCAAACTGCAAAGTCTATGCAGTCAGATCTTTGATCTACTCTCTGTGATAGCTGATGAGTATTGCAGCCTGATCTTTTCTCAGCTCTCTGCAATATTTATTGATATATATTTGGCAAAAATAGCCTTGAACTTTAACCTCTTTTGTTTACTGAATATTAACCCTTTACCGAACAATCCCAGGTTTTAACGACCCTTGGGAAGAAGCCTTCTGAAAACATTGTGAGAAAAGGAGAAAATGCTGGAAACCAGCATTTTCTCCTTTTCCCACAATGTTTGCTACCCTTCCTAAAATATTCTAATTTTTCAATCACATTTATTTTGTTGTCTGCATTATGCTTTCTATTTGGACAAGTTTAAAATTCTGATGTTTGGTGTAAAGAGTTAAACTTTGCCAAAAAGTTCTGTTGTATTAATACTGGAAATTGAGCTTTCGGGGAAAAGAATGTGAGAAAAGAGAAAAAGCTGATAAACATAGTTGCTCTTTCTCCCATAATGTTTTACTTACCCTCTGAAAGAAGAACTCCATCATTTTATCACATCTAATATGCTGGCTTTAACTGCTTTGAATTTGGACAAGACCATAATTTTGTCATCATGTTAAGTTTTACAGGAAAAGAATATGAGAAAAGGTGAAAAAGCTGGTAACCATAATTTCTCTTGTTCCCATAATGTTTTACCTACCCTCTGAAAGAAGAACTCCATCATTTTACCACATCTGATATGCTGGCTTCAGCTGCTTCGGATTTAGACAAGCTCAAAATTTTGTCATCTTATTAAGTGTTAATTAACTCTTTACCAGATGGCTAGAATTGTCCAAAATTGAAAGCAATGAGACAAACAATTGAATTGCCTCAAGTGATGCGACCTGACCTTTAAAGGGTAGAAAACATTGTAGGAAAAAAGAGAAAAATGGTGGTTTCCAACATTCTTGTCTTTTTCCTGCAGTGTTTTCAAAAGTCTTTTTTGTTCAGGGTCATTAAAACTGGGCATTGTTTGGTAAAGAGATAAGGATCGGTATCTGGATGTCCTCGTATCAAGGAGAAATTGCATGATTTTATTTATGCGGAACATTAATAATATTAGCACGTCAACAAATGGACGCCAGACATGCAATTGTTTTGGTAAACGGGCATGATAAATAAGTTTTATACTCGATAATATCTAAATAAAGTATGGAGATATCTATGCTGCAGAAATTTGCTGTTATTATGATAGGATAGAAATGCTTTTCCGATTGACAAAATTTCAGACTGGTCCAGACTGACAACATTTTGCCATAATTATCAAAAATGGCTCAAGACAAAGAATATGTTGTTGATTCGGTTGAAAACATTGTGGATAAAAGAAGAAAATGCTGGTTACTCAGCATTTTCTTCTTTTTCCCACAATGTTTTCAAAAGCCTTTTTCTTCACTTATTAACCCTTTACAAAACAAACCCAAGTTTTAACAACCCTGAGAAAGAATATTGTGGAAAAAGGAAAAAAAAATTGCTGGTAACAATAATTTTCTTCTTTTCACAATGTTTTCTACCCTATTGAAGACAAATTTAATTATTTGAGCCACATTTAGAATTTTGTCTGCAAATACTTTGAATTTGGACAAGTCTACATTTTTGTCGTTTGTTGAAGAGTTAACAGACGTGATTGTTTGGGAAAGAGTTTGCCCTTTGAGCACGAAGTAAACCCAACAGACTCTTTAATTCCAGAAACAGTGCCCCAAAAAGTGCAATTCCAAGATTGTTATTGTTCAGAAAATCTCAGCAAAGCCGGTAGTGTAGAGAAATCACATTGCACGCTTTTTGCATTCTGATCTTTATCTACACTGGCAACAAAGGCAACTGTAGATGTGAAACAGACTTAACCCTATACCACACAATTCCTACTTTTAACAACCCTGACAGAAAAAAACTATTAGAAACACTGTGGGAAAAGGAGAAAATGCTGGTAACCAGCATTTTCTCCTTTTCCCACAATGTTTTCAGACCTTTCAGAGACTAATTCTATCCTTTGAACCATATATAATTTGTCGTCTGCAAATGCTTTCAATTTGGACAAGTCCTAAATTTTGTTGTTTGGTAAAGGGTTAAATCTGTTCTGAAGATTTTGTGACTGGTCCAAATCTAAAGTATTTGTAGAGGACATAATTATCAAATGTGGTTCAAATTGTGGAATTTATCCTTTCTCCACAATATTTTCAAAAACTATTATTCATGGTCATTATAACTCAAGATTGTGTGGTAATTTGTTAATTATTTACCAAACGACAAATTATTAGCCTTTTCTAAATCGAAAGCATTTGCTGACATCAAATTAAATGTAACTCAAAGCATAAGATTTGTCTTTTATAGGGTAGAAAACATTGTTGGAAAAAGGAGAAAATACTGGTTACCAGCATTTTCTCCTTTTTCCACTATGTTTTCAAAAGCCGTATTATTCATGGTCATTATGACTCGAGATTGTGTGGTAAACAGGTAAGGAATTTAATTATTGGCCTCTGCAAGGCAATATTGAAAATGGTCCTTTGTTGTCTCGTGTTATATTTCTGTTGTGATGTTTATTTGATAAGTCTAGAAGCTATGGCAGCTTCATGGCCATAAAACTAACAGTCCAGTGTTTGGGAGTTAAATTCCTGGCTTAGTCCAAAATTCTCTATATCAAATTTGATGACAGCCTGAAAGTGCGACAGGATGATTTGCTCCTCTTTTGGATCACTGCACACGTTTCACTTAATATTGTTCATGCGGGAAACCAGCCTGAAGCCTTTGGTCCGTTACCACACATTTCTGAGTTTTAACAAACCTTGGAAAAAAAGCTTTTGAAAATATTGAGGAAACAGAAGAAAATGCCCTTCCAGAAACAAATTTAAATTTTTTGAGTCACATTTATTCTGTCATCTGCAAATGCTTTCAATTTGTACTAGTGTAAAATTTTGTCATTTGTTAAAAGGTGAAATCCAGTACAACAAGAAAAAAAACCAAAACAGTTTTGTTGGCATCTGAAGCAGGCAGTATACTTGGAAAACATTCTGGAAAAAGGAACAATTGCTGGTATTTGAATTATGAAATCATTTGCCTATAATTGCAGTTTTACATACATATGTAATAACAAAACATACAATTTGACACTATGTAAAAAAGAGACATCTTAAAGTTTTGTTTTCTATTTCCAGGACCTCCTCATCAAGTTGGCCCCTACCAGTCCCGACAAATTGCCAAAGTTGGACAACCAAAGAAAAAGTTCCTCTGCCCAGTGGAAGCAGAACCAGCACCATTCATTCAGTGGTTTAAAGACGGAGAATCTGTCACGGAAATCTGGGAGAGATATCGTATTGTGAAGGAGGGTTCGTTACGAATCAAAGACATAGAATTAGAAGATGCTGGAAAGTATGTGTGTAAAGCCACAAATGGGTTCGGAGTGATCTTTGTCAACTATTCTTTGATTGTGATAGGTAAGTATAGATTCTGTTTGTCCAATGAAATCCTTGTCCAGTGTATTTGGCTTGTCAAAGGGCAGTTATTGTTCTACTGCATAAATAATAACTTTTTCTGCTCTAACCAATGGCTGTGTTTTAGCAACTCTTGAGAAAAAAGGCTTTTGGAAATATTGTAGAGAAAGGAGAAATGCTCAGTAATTTTTGTTTTCAAAAAGACATCAAGGTACTGTTATGGCCCTATAGTCCTCTGCATTGTTGTTGCCATGCAAAAATTATTGCATGTCTCTGTCATTGTTGAAGATATTTACATCAGACTTCAGCTCGATGTTTGCTATCAACCCTTTCTAGAAAGGCAGGTAAGCCTCAAACTATTTTTAGCAGTGATGTCCCTTGTTTGATTTCCACTGAGGCTTTGCACCAGCACAAGGTGCTCTTGCCTGCATTTCCCACAATGTTTTTCTGCTCAGTCAAAGGCAGATGCCATCATTTGGGCCACTTTTGATATGTCATCTGAAATTGCTCTGAATTTGGACAAGTCTAAAATTTCGTCGTTTTATAAAAAGTTCAGTGTTAATGCATGCAATTCTCCTCATTTATCTATATTTTAGACATTGACAAAGTTGTCCACTTCAAATTTGTTTCGGTAAGAAATGAGATAAAAGAATGAGTTGAATTTGCAGGTTTTTAGCTTTGTCATGCATAATATTACTGGTATCTCTGGACTCAGTTTTACCTTTTCAATATATTTCTTATTCTTAAAGTAGTCTACATTAGATGCCCTTTGAAAATATTGTGGGAAATGGAGAAACTGCTCAGAATGAGCTCTTTCTCCATTTCCCACAATGTTTTCTTAACCCTTTACCACACAATCCCGACTTTTAACAACCCCAAGAAAGAAGCCTATTGAAAACATTGTGGGAAAAGGAGAAAATGCTGGTAACCAGCATTTTCTCCTTTTCCCACAATGTTTTCTACTCTTCCAAAGTCAAGTTTCAATTTTTGAGTCACATTTATTTTGTCGTCTGCAAATGCTTTCAATTTGGACCAGTCTAAGATTTTGTCGTTTGGTAAAGAGTTAACTGTCTACATCAAGTTTAAAGGCCCAGTAAAGGCCAAAATATCAAAGCAGGGGTCATAATGCATTTAAATTTAAATCATACCATGCAAAAGTATGAAAAATGTTGTGGAGATGACAGTCTGTTATCATGTGGTCGGACCATAATTATGTTAGTTGCCGGCAGAAAAAAAGAATTTTAAAATCAGGCAAAAAGTAAACAAAAGATGCAGCTACCTGGCAGGTTTTAACCTAGTTTTGAAATTAATTCCTCTGTCAGCAACTAACACTTGGACAAACTGTACGATGACAGATTGTCATCTTCACAGTAATTTCCATACTTTTAAATGGTATGATATAAATTCAAATGCATTTAAACACCCGTTTTTTTTTTTTTACTTTTGGGCCTTATTGTTACTTTAACATTTAGCAACAGGCTTGAGGCAAAAGCCTTGAAGCCCTGGCATCAACATCAATTTTTGTGCATACATTTTTGTTTAAGTAAAAAAGGCAAAAGAAATAACGGAATACATAAAAGCTTGGTCTTAGTCGTGGGCTTCATCTTTGCTTTATTTCTGGCTACGCCCATAAGTTTTATCAAATTCTCTTGTATTCAAATCCTCTGCAATGAGAGATTAAGACGATGATAGCAAAAAATGGTTGATACATCACTTTCTGTACAGAGGGAAAAAGGTTTTTGGTCATTTATTGTGGATGCATTGCTGATAAATTTTCGCCAGACAAAAATAAATTTTATTCACAGCCCCTTACCAAACAATGCAGAGTTTTAAGGACTCTGAAGAAGACAGCTTTTGAAAACCTTGTGGGAAAAGGAGAAAATGCTGGCAATGCCTTTTTCCCCAAAATGATTTAGGGGAAGAAAAGCAATTTGTTATTCTGCGTAGCGAAAACACAGGATAGTTTTCCCATATAAAGTGTACATATTTCAGTGTTTGTAATTATGGACAACTTTGTCAGGATTTTTGTCTGTGTGCAAATCCATGTTAAGTCAGTTTTTGTTTATTTTCCACATTAATTTTCTTATGGCATGCAGTCTTGAGACTTTTTCCTGTTTAATAAATGGAGTGACCTTTTTTTCAAATTGTTAAAGCGTAAAGTGCTTAATCCAATTTTAGTTGCTTGTGTGGATATTGTAGATCAAGATCAGACTGCACAGATTGAGCTTCTATTCCAGATACTCTGATAAAGAGAACAGTGAAATCACAATTTCTGCATTGTTTGTACAGACTGAGACTTTTAAAACTCATAGAAAATTGGACTGTAGGCTTTTCAATAGATAGATGCTTTTAGAAAGAATAGGTGGAAAGAAACTTTTTGATTTTGACAAATAATTGCTCCCTTTCCTATAGTTTTTTTCACTTTATTAATCATTGTTGCCTGCAAAATACTTTAAATTTGAACAAGCAGTCATAGAGTTATCCCTCCAGGTTTCAAGTTAAATCCAGTGACAAGCCGGGTCAACCTTTGGAACTGCCCACATCACGGTGCGAGAACTGGTTAAAGATGCATCTTTACTCGTTTTCATCCAGTTTTGTAACCGATTTTATCTTTATTTTATGAAATTATAATCATTCTTGTACCTTCGTGCCAAATGTTGCCCCTGACGTTTGCAAGGTTGCACAGATTACGTCGGATAGAAAATGCATTTCATTCTATTGCGGCTAGCCATAGACATAACAACTACAGTTTCCGGTTTAAATCGAAGACAAATCCCTGGCGTCTCTTTATCCTATACACCTTATATCGATTTTTTATCTACGTTTACATGGCTATCTAGATTCTACACACTGTAAAGTTGTAACAGCGTTTGTTTACTCTCTGTCTGTATGGGTGCATCTTTAAGGTTTCCAGGAAAACATGGTTGAGAGTAATGCCAACAGGTTTCAAGTTCAAATCCACTGATGAGCAGGGTCATCCTTCGGAACCACCCACATCATGGTGCGAGTACTGGTTAAGGTTTCCAGGAAGCAGTCATCAAGTGTAAAGCCAACAAGTTCCAAGTTCAAATCCAGTGATGAGCGGGGTCAAGAAACCTTTGGAACAACCTACAACACTGCAAGTTCTGATTAATAGGTTTTAGTTAAGACATTTAGTTTACATCGATTGAGAAACAAGTTTTTACTAATCTTTCTCGATTCTGCTTCCTGGGGCCTACGCCAGTATTTGTGTCGAATGTGTGGGCCAATGAGCAGTCCCAAAGTTGACATCGGCTATCGGGTATCGAACTCCTGATCTTGTGGTTATGAGGCTGACGCTCTTCCTCACAACCATGGACACCATACTGGTGCTTAACAGGATAGGGCCACTTGGAAGCAACAACCAGGACTGATTAATTTGAATTTTAGAACTTGTTTTGAAATAGTTGTTGAATGAATGGGCTAAATTTACCAAACAATCCCAAGTTTAACCCTTTACCACACAGCAAAATTTAAGACCTATCCAAATTGACAGCATTTGCAGACGACAATTTCATTGTGGCTCAAATGACGCAACTTTTCTTTGATAGGGTAGAAAACTTTGTGGGAAAAGGAGAAAATGCTGGTTACCAGCATTTTCTCCTTTTCCCACAATGTTTTCAAAAGGCCTCTTCTTCAGGGGCGTTAAAAGGCGTCATTGTGTGGTAAAGGGTTAAAGTAACACCCCTGAGGAAGATGCCTGTAGAAAATATTATGCGAAAAGGAGAAAATGTTGGTAATCAGCATTTTCTCTTTTTTTCCAAAATTTTTTTGCTACCCTTTCAAAGATAAAACCCCATCATCATTTGAACCTTATTTACAGTATTATGTGAAAAATTGTGAAATGTGCAGATTCTCTCAATTTTGCCACTTTGAAAAGTTCAAAACTTTTCTGTGTGGTATTTCACCTCAAGTGTACCAACAAATAACAAGTGTCTTGAATTCAGAAACATTTCTTTATGCAAAATGTGCGTAATCTGTAATTCGCAAATTTTTCAACACTCATATATATCGACATATACAGTAACTCTTTTACGAAATAACAAAATTGTAGACTCATCAGAATTAAAGCTGCAATGCAGATGAAAAATAAATGGGTCTGAAATACTGAAATTTGTCCTTGGATAGGTAGAAAACATTGTTGGAACAGGAGGAAATGCTGGTTACCAGCATTTTCTCCTTTTTCCAACAATGTTTTCAAAAGTCTTCTCTTGAGAGTCGCCGAGCCTCTGTAGCTCAGTTGGTAGTGTGCAGGACTTGAGAACAGGGGTTTGTGGGTTTGATCCCTGGCTCGGCCCATTTCTTTCCGAGGATTGATGATAGTCATTGTGACATGATTCATTCCTCTCCCATTGCCGACCATTGCTTCAACAATGGATATGTGGGAAAGCAGCCAGTGGCTGAGAAAGAAAATTGTGTGGAGTACTGGTAAAAGAGTGTCCAGGAAAGCCTTGATAGGTGCACTGGCCGCCACGATATAACTGATATATTGTTGAAAACGGCATTAGCACCATACAATCAATCAATCAATCAATCTCTTGAGGGTCATTGAAATATGGAATTGTTTGATCGAGAGTTAAATTGCATGAGATTCTGCAATTGCTTTCAATTTGGACATTTTGATTGCTGTGTGGTAAAGGGTAAACTCTACAACAAAATTGTAGACCGGTACAAATTGAAAGTGTTTTCAGATGACAATTTAGATGTGGGTAGAAAACATTGTGGGAAAAGGAGAAAATGCTGGTAACCAGCATTTTCTCCTTTTCCCACAATGTTTTCAAAAGGTATCTTTTTCAGGGTCGTTAAAACCCAGGATTGTGTGGTAAAGGGTGGAAGGGGGAAATTGAGTCTTGATCATCCTATCTTCATTTGTCTGCAGTTATTGATTGGAATAGTTCTGTCACTAGCGATGAAAAGATTAGCTGGAAAAAAATAACCCTTTACCATACAATCGTGACTTCTGAGAAAGAAGACATTTGATAACATTGTGGGAAAAGGAGAAAATGCTGGTAACCAGCATTTTCTTCTTTTCCCACAATGTTTTTTGATTCCCTATCAAAGACAATGTCTGTTATTTGAGCCACATTTTAATTTGTTGTCTACAAATGATCTGGGTTTGGGCAGGTCTAATAGTGTGTCATGTTGTACAGGGTTATTTCTTTATAGAATGACAAAATTTTACACCAAACAATAGTGTTTTTATAAAAATCCTGAAAAGAAAACAGACTTTTAAAATATTTTTAACAAAATATTCAGACGCAAACCCTCTAATATGAGCCATATTAAATTCTTTATCTGCATCTGCTTTCAGTTTGGACCACCCGCCCAGCTCTGCTCAGTGGTTAACGTATCGGACTCGTGACTGGGTGGTTGTGTGTTCGATACCCAGTAGAGGCAAACTTTCTTTCCTGTGATTTTTTGCCTCTCACCTCTGATGCATGTGAGAAAGTAGTCAATGACTTGGAAACAAAGTTGTGTCAGTACTGTTTTGAGAAAGCCAGGAAACACATGCATAGGTGCACTGACTGCCATGATATGACCTTAAGCTGTTAAAACTGGGTTAAACTCTAATTCACTCAATCAATCAATTCAGTTTGGACCAACCTGAAAATTCCTTTTCCCAACAATGCTTTCATCCAAACCAGTGGATTTTTTTCTGATGAAAAGAAGTTTGAAATTGCAGTAACTAGAATTTTCTCCTTTTCCCACAATGTTTTCCAATGGCTTCTTTCTCTAGGCTGTTAAAACTCAGGATTGTGTGGTAAACGATGAATGGAGGACTAGATAATTTCAGGTTTATCTCCAATAAAATTACTTGCAGACAAAATTGAATATGAATCCAATAGAGGATTTGCCATTTAAAAGGTTGAAAAAAACCGAGAAAATTGTGGTGACCAACATTTTCTCCTTTTCTTACATTGTTTTCAAAAGCAATCTTCCTAAGCCAGTTGGAGAGGCACAGGATTGTGTGGTGAATGGGTTAACTCTTTACCAAACGACAAAATTTAAACTTGTCCAAATTGAAAGCATTTGCCGACAACATACCAACTGAGGCTCATATCAAGAATTTTGTCTTTGATAGGATAGAAAACATCGTGGGAAAAGGAGAAAATGCTGGTTACCAGAATTTTCTCCTTTTCCCAAAATGTTTTCAAAAGCCTCCTTCATAAGCGTTGTTTAAAACCCGGGATTGTGTGGTAAAGAGTTAACTCTTTACCAAATAACAGAATTCTAGAATGGTCCAAATTCAAAGCATTTGCAGACAGTAATTTGACCCTTACAGTGATGGAACCAAGTTAACTTGGTTTTTCGGACAGTGCAGATCAAGATCAGACTGCACAGAACATGCAGTCTGATCTTAGATCTACACTATCCGCTACCTTATTACATGTTATGGCTGAAACAATCTTCAAAGAACAATATTAGGGCTGCTTTTCCTACTTGGAAAGGTTTAACTCATTAATTCAGCACTTTAAGTGTTAAAGGTGGCTCAAATAACTGAATTCATCCTTGGTACAATAAAAACACTGTGGGAAAAGGAGAAAATGCTGGTTACCAGCATTTTCTCCTTTTCCCACAATGTTTTCAAAAGGCTTCTTTCCCTGGGCCTTTAAAACCCAGGATTGATTGGTAAAGAAAAGTGTCCAACAATATATTTTCATCTACGTAATGGTCTAAGTGTAAGATAAGTTTTTTCTGGCATGATTTTAGATTTTGATAAGCTGGGTTTTAATAGATTTATGCATTTTTTAGGGCCGTAAACCTGACTGTGAGATTAGGGAGAACAAAAAATTGTGTTTTTCTCAAAGGAATCTGTTAAAACATGAGAAAATAATATTTATAAGTTCATATTTCAAAATCTCCCCCAAAACCCCATAATGCTCTGAGGTCGTATTTCAAAAATATCAGAAAGCCTGTATTTCTAAGGATTGTATTTCATATACATCCAGTGCGGAGTCGTTGGGGTAAGTTGGTAAGTCGTAAAAGTTTTTGACGTTGCTGCAACAACCTCATAGAGGACAATACGCTTGATGATAGGACGGTAAAAATTATGCTAAAATTATGCAAAATTATTATTCATAAATGTTGATAACAATGGCGGCTTTCTCTCGATTAGAATTCTTATGTATGTTAAAAGTCAAGAAAAGAGGAGACATATGGAAAACAGGGTCTTAAATGTGTCAGATTTTTATGATATGAGAAAAGTATTAAGTAGCGGGAAAAAAAATGTAAAACAAAATCAAATTTTTCTTCATTGTAATGTGAGGCAAAAAAAAACCCTGCAGCCTAAATCTGTCTGTCTTTGACTTCTAAATGAATGGATATTTTAAATGCCTAGATTTCAGGGACTAGATAGAAGTAAGGTGATTTACAAGCCAAAATTTCAGGAGCTACGTAAAAGTTAACCCTTTACGAAACAATCACATTTTTAACCCCTAGGCTGCTAAGCGGGACTCAAAGATCTTTGCAGACATAGTAGATCAAGATAAGACTGCACAGAATGTGCAGTCTGATCCTGGATCCACACTGTCCAACAAGGAGGTACTTTTTGCATCAACAAATAACTTTGAAATAGCAAAATTTTGATTATTACTATCAGCTTGAAAGTTTCATTTAATTAGCAGGTTAACTCTTTACCAAACAACAAAATTATAGACTGGTCCAAATTGAAAGCGTTTGCAGACGACAAAATAAATGTGACTGAAATTTGGTTTGGGAAGGGTAGAAAACATTGTGGGAAAAGGAGAAAATGCTGGTTACCAGCATTTTCTCCTTTTCCCACATTGTTTTCCAAAGGCTTCTTTCTCAGGGTCGTCAAAAGTAGGAATTGTGTGGTATTGTGTAAAGGGTTAATGACTTTTACCAAGCAGGATTTTGAAAACATTGTTGGGAAAAGGAGAAAATGCTGGTAATCAGCATTTCTCCTTTTCCCAACAATGTTTTTCACACTATCAAAGACAAAAATCATCATTTGAACCATATTTACTTCACCATTTTCAGTATTTTTGACTTTTACAAGTCTAGAATTTTGTTTTCTTATAAAGAATAAAATGACTGATTATGTTATGAAACTTCATTGATGATCATTGCTCTATTTTTTTTTTTAAGGGTCCCATAATTCAGACTTCATAAAATATGGCTTATGAACTCTAACCTCTTTAACACACAATCCTGAGATTTATTGACCCTGAAGAAGACAGCTTTTGAAAACATTGTGGGAAAGGGAAACCATCATTTTCTCCTTTTTCCATGATGTTTTCTACCCTATCGAAGACAGAAATTATCATTTTAGCAACATTCTAATTGTTATCTGCTAATTTTTTAAAATTTTTTAGAGTACAAAATTTTATCATTTGGTAAAGAGTTAAAAAAGAATTACCCTTTACCAAACAATCCTGGTAACCAGCATTTTCTCCTTTTCCAAAATGTTTTCTACCCCTTTTAAGAACAAATCCCATCAGTAGATCTACATTTAATATATTGCCTGTATCACTTTCAGTTTTGACAATTCTAAAATATGATACGGTGGTTAATGAAGTTAAGCCATTTCCAAGCCTAGATTTTAAGGCCAAGGTAGACATTGAGCAACTCAGAAGCTGACATTTTAAAGCGTAAAAAGTAAGTGATTTTCAGGCATAGAATTCAGGTTCTAGCTTAGAGAGGTTAGGTGGTTGCAAAGCCTAGAATACAGACCCTACTATGAGTAAGGTGATTGCTAGACCTAATGTTCAGACCCTGTGTTGATGAGTTTAAGTAATTGCTTGGCCTAACGTTCAGATCCTGGGTTGAAAAATTTAGGTGATTTGCTAGGTCCAGAGTTTGGATCCAAAGTTTAAAAGGTTAGATGATTGATAAACCTGGAGTTCAGGGCCTAGCCTGATGAAGTTAAATGATTGCTTACTGTAGAGTATATAGGGCATATTTGGAAAAGATTAGGTGATTTTTAGGCCTAAAGTTCAGATCCTAGGTTAAAAAAGGTTAGGTCATTGCCCAGCCTGGAGTTCTGGTCTAGGTCGAAAATGTTAGGTGAATGCTAGGCCTCGAGTTCAGATCCTAGGTTGAAACGGTTAGGTGATTGCTAGGCCTAGAGGTCGTATCTTAGGTGAAAAGCTAAGGTGATTGCTAGACCTAGAGTTGAGATACTTGGTTGCACAGGTTAGGTGATTGCTAGGCCAAGAGGTCAAATACATTGGTTTAAAAAGGTAGGTGATTGCTAGGCCTAGAGTTCAGATCCTTGGTTGAAGCTCAGGCCCAGGTAGCTCGGTGATTAGCGTATGGGACTCGTGACCTGGTTGTTGTGGGTTCAATACTATATTGAGGCAAACTTTTTCTCTTGCTTTTTCACCTTTCACTTTTGATGCATATGAGAAAAGTAGGAAGGGACTTTGAAAGATAGTTGTGTCAGTACTGATGTGAGAAAGCCAGGAAACAGGTGTGCAGGTGCACTGACCACCATGATATGACCTAAGCTGTTTAAAACGGCATTAAACTCCAATACAGACAGACAAACCTAGCTTGAAATGGTAAGGTGAATGCTAGGCTTAGAGTTCAGATTCTAGGTTGAAATGGTTGGTTGATTGCTATGCCTAGAGTGTAGACACTGGGTTGGATACGTTAGGTGATTGCTCAGCCTGGAGGTCAGTTCCTAGCTTGAATTAGTTGGTGATTGCTTAGCCTGGAGGTCAGGGCTTAGTTTGAATAGTTTAGGTGATTGCTAAGCCTAGATTTCAGGGTCTAGGTAGTACAAGTTTGATATAAGTTAGATTTCAGGGTGTCAGTGGAAGGAGTCATTTTTATCTCAGGGCATAAAGTTTAAGCCCCTTGGTAGAAGAGATTAGGTGATTTTCAAGCTTAGAGTTCAGGGTATTTGTTCAAGCGACAATGCCTAGGGTTCAGGGAGAAGAGTTTTAACAGTTCAGTTCTTTTATAGGAGTAAAGTGATTTGAAAGCCAAGAGTTTAGGGTCTGGGTAGAAGTAGTTCAATGATATCAAACTTTGGAAGGTTTTATACAGGCCTGGAGTTCAGGGCCTTTGAAGTAGAAATTTAGTGATTTTCATGCCAAATGTACTTGGCTTGAAAGCTACTTTGCAGATAACGTATCAAATATTTGTTAAAACATGAAATTTGACTTTTAGAGGGTAGAAAACATTGTGATTAAAGGGGGAAATGCTGGTTACCAGCATCTTCTCCTTTTCCCACAATGTTTTCACAGGGCTTCTAGCTCATGGTCCACGGCTCAGCCAATTCCTTTCCAAGGATTGATAATAGACATTTATACAAGATTCTTTCCTCTCTCACCGCTGACCATTGTTTCGACCATGGTTATGTGGGAAAGCAGCCAGTGGCTTGGAAAGAATGTATGTTTTTCAGTCTAGATGCACAGATGCAACTTTAATAAGTTGGGATAATGCATTGACGGGAATTAACTTACCACCAGTGACATTTTTTATCGTAGTGTAGGGTTAAACAGCAGGAACTATAGTGAATTCCGTAATTTATCGAACTTCATCAACATTTTTTCAGTCTAGTTGCACGGATGCAACTTTAATAAGTTGGGATAATGCATAGACGGGGATTAACTTACCACTGGTGACTGTTTTTTATCCATATTCAATCACATCTGTCAATCAATAGACAAGTCTGGCAATTAATCATGCGGAACACTTTCAGCGCTAGATATATAAACTCAACTGCATTTGATGGCTGAATATATGATAAACTAAAACTTAAGATAGACTTTTTTATCGTAGAGGATTGATTTTTACAAAAAGATAGTATAGATCCAAAATCAGGCTGCACATTCTGTGCACTTTGATCTTGATCTATGCTGTCCACAAAAGACCTTATTTTTTGTGTTTGGCACTGAAAGGATGATTCCTTTATCTCACAATCCAGAGTTTTAATGATCCTGCGGAAAGAGGTTTTCGAAAACATTGTGGGAAAAGGAGAAAATGCTGGTTACCAGTATTTTCTCCACTTCTCACAATGTTTCCTACTTTGTCAACAACAAATCTCATAATTTGAGTTATCTTTGGTTTCTTGTTTACAAATGCTTACAATAGGGATGAGTCTAAAATTTTATGGTGTGGTAAAGGGTTGACTCTTTCCCAAACAACAAATTTTAGACTCTTTTAATGTCAAAACATCTGCAGAGGACAAATTCAAAATTGGTTTAAATGAGCTTAAGCTCTCTTATAGGGTAGAAAACATTATGGGAAAAGGAGAAAATGCTGGTTACCAGCATTTCCTCCTTTTCCCATAATGTTTTCAAAAGCCTTCCTTCCCACGGTCTTGAAAACCGAGGATTGTTTGGTAAAGGATAAAATGACACTTGAATGCAATAGGATATATTCCATTACCACGGTATTGAGTCTGAACCCAATGGGAGCATGTCAGCTGTTATTGGAACAGCATGACTCTTCAACTCTTTTACTACCAATTAAATATATTTCACTTTTTCAATTGCTACAAATATAATTACATAGCGAGGTGAAGACACTGTTTGATCATAATCTAAAATAAAGTGGTGGATAGTGTAGATCAGAGATCAGACTGCACGTTCTGTGCAGTCTGATCTTGATCTACACTGTCCACGAAAGCTTCTGGTGTTGTCTGCAGTAAGGAAAGAGTTAACGCTTTACCAAACAAACAAACTTTCTGACTGGTCCATGTTGAAACCATTAGCAAAGACAAAATAATGTAACTCAAAATCGAAATTTGTTTCAGGAAGGTTAGAAAACAATATCGGAAAAGGAGAAATTACTGGTTACCAGCATTTTCTCCTTTTCCCAACAATGTTTTCAAAAACTTTCTTTCTCAGGGTCATCGAGAGTCGGATTGTCATGGAAAGGGTTCCTTTTAACAGACATTCCCATGCTTTAGAATTTATACCCAAAGGAAGAAAGTCTAAGAAAATATTATGAGAAAAGGAGAAAATGCCGGTAAATAGCATTTTCTCCTTTATTCCCCCACATTTTCTATCCTTTTGGAGACAAATCACATCATTTGAGCAACATTTTACTATTCATCAGCTTCATTATACCCCTGCAAAACGAATGTTTTCGGGGGTATACTGGAATCAGCCTGTCTGTCCATGTGTCCGTCCCTGTGTCCGTCTGTGTACAAAATACTAGTAATTTTGTGTCGCGAACTCCTCCTACAGTTTTGCTGCTATTGTATTGAAAGTTTGTTGATACATTGATCGTATACTGAAGTTGTGCAAGACGCAGTTTTCTGTCAAAGTGCTGGCGGGGGTATTAAGTCACATTGAGTGACAGCTCTAGTTTTAAATTTGGACAATTCTATATTTTTATTGGCCAAAATTAATTTGAACCCTTTCTCAAATGATGCTGCTTTTTTTACAAACTAAGGAAGACAGCTTTTGCTAGTAACCAGCATTTTTTTTCCTCATAATTTTTTCTACCCTTTCAAAGACAAATAGGATTTTTCATCTGCAACTGCTTTCAAAGAGAGTCTAGAAAATAATTGTCTTGACGAGAGCTAGTGAACTCGTTGCTGAACAATTCCAAGCACTGAACCCAGTTTATTTGGGCCGTGTAGATCAAGATTATACTGCACAGACTGTGCAGGCTGATCTTGTTGTACACTGTCTGGTTCCTTGCCAGATATTTCCACAAAAACAGCTCTTTTGCTTTTGCGTAGAATTTCTTTTCCATTATTTCACATTACAAGAGTATAGAAATAACTTTTTTTGCTTAACTGTTTTTGAAGAAAACAGTTAGATATTGTCATAGCCCAGTCATTTGTGTTATCTGTGTCATCATGCAAAAACTTTGAGATTTTTTAATCTCTCTGTATTACTAAAGATATTTACTTCAAACTCAGATAAGTTGTTAACTAATGGAAAGGCAAACCCATACAACAGGGGCAGGTAACCATCAAAATATTTTTGACACAGTTCTGCCCCCTTTTTTGACATAGAATTTTCACTGAAAATTAACCAATTTTGAAAAGCAACTGCAGCAGAGTATAGGCATCCACATCTGGTGCTCTTGTTCTTGAGTAGGACTGTTGTCCAGTAGGACTTGTTGAGTAGGACTTGTCAAGTAGGACTGTTGTTGAGTAGGACTGTTCTTAAGACCTGTCTTTTCAAATCCCATGGATGCTAAGCCTTTCTACCTAACTAGTGACTTTACAAGTCTAGTAAGCTACGGGTTGTGAGTTGAATCCAAGCTGAACTAGAAATCTTTTCTGAAATTAGGTGAAAATCATTGAGACATTGTTTGCTCACAGACCTTCTGCTGAGTTTTGATTCTGTTAATGTGGGGAAAGCAACTGGTGGTTGTGGAAGAGTTTTATTCAAAGTATTGGAAATGTGGGTATTCAAAGTACCTGGAAAGCATGGATAGGTGCAGTGGCTGCTGTGATATCGATGAGATACTGTTGAAGTGTCATTTGACTTGACCAGCCTTAAAGTCTTTTAGATTTAGTCTATTAATAAAGCAATTAAAGATGACAAAATGATAGGATTTATGTATAGAAAACATTGTGGAAAAAGGAGAAAAATGTTTGTTAAAAGCATTTTCTCCTTTTCTCACAATGTTGTCGAAAGCCTTCTTTCTCAGAGTCTTGAAAACTTCAGATTGTATAGTGAAGGGTTATGGATGAAATTCCATTGGAAAAGGATCAAATTTATAGTAGGAGTTTTACAGTATTTCCTGAGATAAGCCTACCATTTAACCCTTTGCCACACAATCACAAAATTTAACAACGGGAGGCTTTTGAAAATATTATGGAAAAAGGAGAAAATGCTGGTAACCAGCATTTTCTCCTTTTTTCCCACAATGTTTTCTTTCCTATCAAAGACAAATCTCAGCATTTGAGCTATATTGAATTTTTCATCTGCAAAATGCTCACGATTTCGTCAAGTCTAAAATTATGTTTCCCCCCCGTAAAGATTTAACCCCTTACCACACAATGCCGACTTTTAACGACCCTGAGAAAGAAGCCTTTTGAAAACATAGTGGGAAAAGGAGAAAATGCTGGTAACCAGCATTTTCTCCTTTTCCCATGATGTTTTCTACCGTTCTCAGAACAAATTTCCATTTTTTGAGTCACAATTATTCTGTCGTCTGCAAATGCTTTCAATTTGGATTACCTTAAAATTTTGTCGTTTCGTAAAGAGTTAATCATTAGGTTCTGTACAGCTGATAAGTGATTGTCTGGAAATGATTTACGTTGCATGAAGATTATAGTCGTGATTGTTTCATAATCATCGATTCAGTGTTATCGGGTAATTGTGACAAAATCAATACGGGTGGGCTCGCAGGCCTAGGGTCATGTGACCCGTTCATGTAGTAGAGATGTAATGAAGACAGCTTTGCATAGTCTAATGAGATACCTGAATTAACTCTGCAAAGATTGATAGCTTGGGACAGACTGCTTTTGAAAATATTATTTTGAAAAAGGAGTAAATGCTGAAAACTTTTGTGGCATAAGCAGACAATGCTGGTGACCAGCAGTTCCTTTTCTTATACGCCCATGGAAGACGGGATGTATTATGGGATCACCCATGGCGGGCGTTCTTTGGCAGCGTCCAGTTCTTTGTCTGGAGCATAACTTTGTCATCTCCAGTCCCATTGACTTGAAACTTGGCAGTTGTGTTTGTTGCAATAATACGGAGTGCAGTGCAAAAGAACCATAACTCTACCTCGTGCTGTCTGAGTTATTTCCCTTTGATCGTCATTTTTACAGCATTTTCTGCTTGTCCGGAATATAACTTTGTCATCTCTAGTCTGAACATCTTCAACTTTGTTATGCATGATTGTTGAAAATTTACGGAGTGCAGTGCACAAGAACCATAACTCTTCCTAGCACGAATTTAGAGTTACTCCCCCTTTGATCTTCATTTTTATAGCATTTCTTGCTTGTCCAGAGCAAAACTTTGTCATGTTAAGTACGAATGACTTGAAATAAGGTATGCTTATTTGTTGCAATATTTGGAAGTGCAGAGTACAAGAATTGTAACTCAACCTTGTGCTGTCTTTGAGTTATTCCCTTTGATCATCATTTTTACAGCCTTTAGTGCTTGTCTGGAATATAACTTTGTCATCTCAAGTCAGAGTGACTTCAAACTTGGTATGCATGTTTGTTGCAATATTACGGAGTACAGTGCGCAAGAACAATAACTCTACCTAGCACGGATTTTGAGTAATTCCACTTTAGAAGTCTCCCTGCACCTAGCCATAAGGCATAGGGCTACCAAATTTTGCATGTGGCTTTCTCATGGGCCCCTACCAAGAGTGCCCAAATTATAGCCCTGGGGTAAAATTTGGCCCAGCCCCGGAGTCACAAGTTTTACATGGGCATATATGGGGAAAACTTTTAGAAGTCTCCCTGCACCGGGCCATAAGGCCTAGGGCTACCAAATTTTGCATGTGGCTTTATCTAGTGGGCCATTACCAAGAGTGCCCAAATTATAGCCCTGGGGTAAAATTTGGCTTCGCCCCGGGGGTCACAAGTTTTATGTGGGCATATATGGTGAAAACTTTAGAAATCTCCCTGTACTTGGTCATAAAGCCTAGTGTAACCAAATTTTGCATGTAGCTTTATCTAGTGGGTTTTTACCAAGAGTGCCCAAATTATAGCCCTAGGGTCGAATTTGATCCCACCCCAGGGGTCAGAAGTTTTACATGGGCTTATATAGTGAAAACTTTAGAAATTTTCTTGTTACTGACCATAAGACTTAGGGCTACCAGTTTTAGTCCTGTTTCAGGGGTCTCGTGTTCAGAACCAATTTGCCAAGTATTGTAAAGTTTGGCATGTAGTGGTTTTACTTATTAGTGGAGCGATACAGGGCCATCATTGCCGCTCTTGTTTCCCAATATTTTCTACCCTTTTAAAGGCAGATTTCATCATTTACGCAACATTAAATTATCATACGCAAATACTTTTAATTTGGACCCATCTAAAATTTTGCCATGTGGTTGTAAAGAGTAAAAGCTCAAGAAAAACATCAGACATTTTGAAGCTAGAAATGACTAGGCAGTATTGAGGTTTATTTTGTCTATAGAGTGTCCACAAAGCAGTCAGTGTAAATCAAAGATCAGACTGCACATTGATGCACTCTGATCTTGATCTACACTGGCAGCAGAAGCAACTATAGTTGTAAAAGGTGATTGATTGAATTTGCATTTATTTATCGTCGCCACCGGTTGCCCATATGGGCAACGCCTCCTGAAGGCTGTTAGTATTGTTACAGGGGATAGTGCAGATACAGGATGAAACCCATCTTAAGTTACGCCTGGTTCTTTTACGTGCTCGGTGTATAGCACCGTCACACGGGACCTCGGTTTAACGTCTCATCCGAAAGACTATTAGTAATTTTAGATGGCCAGCCGTGGGGATCGAACCCACACCCTCAAGTAACTCGAAACATCACGTTCACGAGTCCTACGCTGTACCTATTGAGCTATGCGGGCTGGTCTAAAGGTGCTTTCAGGGTTAAGACAGGATTCAGTCTATTCTCACAGCTGAAAATGGTTGTGATGATGTTTAGGTGGGAAAGCAGCATGATGGCTCAGAAAACACTGCTAAATGAAACTCCAAAAATGAGTACTATTAGAGGCTCTAACTATATTAACCCTTTACCACACAATACCGACTTTTAACGACCCTAAGGTAAAGGCCTTTTGAAAACATTATGGGAAAAGGAGAAAATGCTGGTTACCAGCATTTTCTCCTTTTCCCATAAGGTTTTCTACCCTATCAATGACAAATTTCCTCATTTGAGTCACATTTGAATTGCTGTCTGCAATTGTTTTAAATTTGGACAAGTCGACATTTGTCTTGTGTGGTAAAGGGTTAAAGATACATCTTTACAACCAGAGAGTAAACAAATGGTGTTGAAACTTTACAGAGTGTAGAATCTAGTTAGCTAAGTCAATGTAGATGAAAACAGATATAAGGTGTATGGGATAAAGAAATGCAAGGGATTTGTCTTGGATTTAAAATGAAAACTGTGGTTGTAATGACGAGGGATAGCCTCCTTAGAATGAAATGCATTTCCTATCTGTCGTAATCTGTGCAACCTTGCAACCATCAGGAGAAACATTTGTCATGAAGGTACAAGAATGATTATAGATTCATAAAATAAAAATAAAATTGGTTAAAAAACTGGATGAAAAGAAGTAAAGATGTACCTTTAATGTTGAAAACGGTGTTGAATAGCAGTCAATCAAACAAACACGTTTAAGTATTATTATTTGGTAAAGAATTAATCGTAAATCAAGAGGATGTGCCGACTTCTTGTATCAGTTCACTGATAGTTCCCATGATGCCATTATGAGGGAATTTTCATGAATTATGGACTGCATTATCCTTTATCACACGATTTCGCATTTTAAAGATCCTGAAAGAGAAAGTCTTCAAAATCTGAAACATTGTGGGTAAAAGAGAAAATGCTGGTAACCAGCATTTTCTCCTTTTAACACATTGTTTTTTACCTTGTGTAAGACAGATCCCTCCATTTTAGCCCTATTTGATACTTCATCTACAAATGCTTTTAAATTTGTCACTTCAAAATTCTGTCATTTTGTAAAGAGTTAACTCTTTCACCACTGAATAAATAAATTGCATTTTCTCAGTGGCTACAAAATTACAAATACAGTTCCACTACAAGATCAAAAGAGTTCATAATCTAGAATAGAGCAGTGGACAGTGTAGATCAGAGATCAGACTGCACGTTCTGTGCAGTCTGATCTTGATCTATACTGTCCACAAAAGCTTCTGGTGTCGTCTATGGTATGGAAAGGGTTAATGTTGTATTTATGTAAATATCCATTATTTTGTAAAAAAAAAACATTTTGACACAACCTGTTTAATCTTGCAATTTTTATGGGCGATTATTTAGTGCTTATCAGGAATTTAATAATTCCTGGGCTGTAGAACCCTGTTATCTTGTTGGTAAATGTAATGGACTTCCCTGTCCTGAAAATAAATGTTGGCAAAAAATTAGATCATGAAATTAATGAGGACATTACACCACAATCCTTTCAACTACCCTGATAATGATAGCTTTTGAAAACAATGTGGGAAAAGGAGAAAATGCTTCTAATGAACATTTTCTCCTTTTCCCACGATGTTTTTACTTTTAGGAAAAAAAAATAAGCCACATATATTTTGTCTTCTGCAAATGCTTTCAATTTGGACAAGTTTAAAATGTTATCGTTTTGTATAGAGTTAATGTTCTGGCAGGCCACAGGCAACTCTATGTGCTTTTGTGGACAGTGTAGGGCAAGATTGGACTGCATGAAATGTATACTCTGATCTTGATGTTAACCATCAAAGATTGTGTAAGATATTCAAGGCTGTCATGGGTGGTTAGACCTTGGCCAGTGTGGTTTTTTTTGCCTGTATTGTAGGTATTCATTGGACAGTCCCACAAAAAACCCTGTTGCTTCAAGTTAGGCTTGGACCTATGGCCTCTAGGTTACAAGTCCTACACTTTACCATTCAGCCACGCAGGACCCCTTGTTCACATAAAGGCTTAGAAACTGTAGAAATTATATTGACACTTAGAGAGCAAAAGCAACCCGGTCTAGATAAAAGTCCTAGATTTTGTAATTTCAAACTTGTGCTTGCTTACTGATATCTTAAAGATACCCATTTACTCATTTTAAGCCAAATATAACCAATTTCTTCGATATTTTATCAAACTATAGTCATTCTTGTAGCTTCATGACAAATATTACACCTGGCAGTTTCGAGATTGCATAGATTATGATGGATAGAAAATGTAATTTTGGACTTGGCTCCTATCCACTCATTCCATCGAGGATACCACATTATGCGTGTCACGTGACTGTGTACAACCTTTGCCTTGCATGCATGTAAATGACAAGAAAGTGGAGCCGAAATACACTACACAGGTCTACTGCCGCAACAATCTATGTCACAAGAACCCAACATCAATTTACTCAAGGATGTCGGAATTTTATATCAAGAGTGCAGTGGAATGATTTTAAAAACATTAGCAAAGTAAATTTCGTATGTGCACATTAACATTTAGCGATTTTGGATTGCTGAAAGAAGGGGAAAACCCATGATCCTACAAATAAACGAGTGCGCCTTTTCTTGTGTTGAAACAACAAGTAGTCTAGCCTTCTATTTTTAGCTGGGGGTGTGCAAATGACTGTAGTGATACACTCCCCCATCGTTTACAATTTTGACGCGACGTAATTTTCTCCCGACCAAAATCCATTTCAAGTAACAAATCTGAAACTTCTTTTCATTCTTTTGGGCTATAGATATTGCTAATTTATTGATTTAAACACATTTCTACATTCGGCTAAAATGAGTAAATGGGCATCTTTAACTAAGCAGCTGGTGTAGATCAAAGATCAGACTGTATGTTTTCATATGGTCTGATCTTGATCTACATTGGCTGTAAAGGCAGCTAAAATTGTGGTAGGCACTTTAAGGGTTAAATTCTGGTAGGAAAAAAAAAACAATCTTCCTCTTCACTTTATCATTTTTTTGTATTTAATCTAATTTCTGTAAAGTATGTGTAATGTTAGGGAGGGGTTCTGTTATTGTCTTTATAAGCTCTTAGCTCTTTACCAAACAACTAGATTTTAGACCTGTCCAAATTCAAAGAAGTTGCAGACGACAAATTAAATGTTACTCAAAACCTAAAATTTCTCTTGGGGTGTATAGAAGACAAAGTGGCAAAAGGAGAAAATGCTGGTTACCAGTGTTTTCTCCATTCCCCACAGTGTATTCAAAATCCTTCACCATAGGGGTGTAAAACTCGGGATTGTGTGGTAAAGTGTTAATAGCACTTTGCACAATCATTGAGATTCAGTCTGGTCTGGGGGTCTACATTGTGCAATAAGTTGCAACGTATTGTATAAGTGGATATATGCTATGTCAAAAAATTTGCAAATTACCGATTTAGGCTATTTTGCGTACAGAAATGTTTGCGAATTCTAGACACTTGTTCTTTGTTGGTATACTTGTGGTAAAATATGCGAACAGAAAAGTTTGCAAATTTTTCGAATTCGCGAAATCGCAGAAATTTCCATGTCGCAAAAATTTCCACTTACACAGTAATTTGTTAAACAATATTTTTGTATCACAATCATTTAGGTCTTTTTGGCAAAATCTAATCATTGCTTGAGTTTGAAAAATCTACAGAAGATGGCTTTTGAGTGAGAAAATGCTGGACCACAAGTTTTCAGACTTGATTGAGGACAGCAAATTAGTTGTGGCTCAAATGATGGGATTTGTTGTTCTCAGAAAAGAAGAAAATACTGGCTAACAATATTTCGTTCTATTCCCATAATGTCCTCAAATGATGGGTATCTTAGAGCCGGAAAAAGTATCGGATAGCACTTCAAAGCGTTACTATGTTCATTTCATTTATGCAACAGTCTAAGAATGAAAAGTATTAGGTATGATATTTCTTTTGTCATTTCTGTGCACAGGCCTATTATCCAACATCCATTCAATAGTGCTACAGAACATTTTTAGAGCATTTGTCACTATATCATTTTTAGAGTTCTGTATAAAAGAATGTGTTAAAGGGGCCTGTTCATATTTTTTTGGCGGAAATTCAAAAATTCTTGTAAAACACTGATACATAGTATTACAGTCATGTACAACTAAGATATAATTTCTTCTTTGCAACGGCTAAAAAATTTGAAGCTACACTGAGTGAAAGAGTACAATTTTGGGCATTTGAATATCAAGATGACCGTTTTGCAATCACTTACTCTTTCTATTTTCATGTTATCAGATATGACATATTATACTTGAGTACGTTAATCCTTGTAAATTGATGTGTGTTGTTGATCATGTGACATGCCCGCAAGTCCGAGTGAGACTTTTGAGTTTTGGAGGCTATGTAGCCCATTAGGGAAATATGGTGCCTTTGAAAACTATTCTTTTTGTACTTTCATCTTCTTTGCTGATGGTATGCCAGCCATTGTCAGACTTCATTTCAGCAATGAATCAACTTTTTGTAAGTTTGATGAGATTATACAAATCTGCATAGCCTTCTTTAATGTTACTGAATATTTATAACATTTCCTATCCTCCATACTGTTAACTTATGCTGCTAAGGTCATCTCAACGACCTTCTGTCGATAGTGTAGACCAAGACTAGACTGCTAGTCTTATCGTGAATCTACACTGTCCCATAAGGAGATTTTTTCCTGAAATAATTACCTTTGAAATGGCAAAATTTAGGTTTTTACTATGGGCTTGAAAGTTTCATTTTGCTTATTTAGTAAGTTTATGGTTAACATGGGGTTTGGAATGATGATACCAGTCTTTGTTTTTACAAGCACTTTCTCCTTGTCCCACAATGTTTTCAACAGCTCTCTGCTACTGGTGCATAAGAAATTTTGTATCTACTTATATTGGCATGGAACGGAGTAAGTGAATGTATCAGAATTGTCGCGTGAGGAATTACTTCATATTTTCTCAGGCAGAACTATCAAGGAATGCTGGAAAGCATTTTATATAATTAATATCCTTCACCAAGAAATAATTTTGTAACCCTTACAGATTCTGTCATGACTATAGTTGCCTTTGCGGCCAGTGTAGATCAAGATTAGACTGCACAAAACATGCAGTCTGATCTTTGATCCTCACTGTCCACTTTTGCAGAAATATTATTGACAAAAAGCAATCGTGAGATTGTAATTATTTGGATCTTTATTCTTGACTGGTATTGTTTGTTGGGTTTAACTCTGTACCACAGGAAAAAATTCAAAACATGTCCGAATTGTAAGCATTTGCAGACTACAGATTAACTGTGGTTCAAATGATTGGATTTGTTTCTGAAAGGTTAGAAAACATTGTGGGAAAAGGAGAAAATGCTGGTTACCAGCATTTTCTCCTTTTCCGTCGATGTTTTCAAAATCCTTATTTCTCAGGGCCGTTTAAACTTGGGATTGTATAGTAAGGGGTTAATCATTCATCCAAGGATTAATATCTATTTTACGGGTGTTAAAGGCACATTTTCAACGTGAAAGAAGAAACATTTCAGTCACTGTTAAGAGTTAAGTTACGTACATTGTAGATCCAAGACCAGACTGCATGTTCTGTGCAGTCTAATCCTTATTTCTGTTATGAGCAAACTGGCTATACTTATGCAGCCCATAATGGTAAAAGCATTAAGTCTTTACCTCACATTCCCAAGTTTTAACGACCCTAACAAAGGCTTTTGAGAATATAGTGTGAAAAGACGAAAATGCTGGTTACATAACCAGCATTTTCTCCTTTTCCCACTATGTTTTCTACCTTCTCTAACACAAATTCCATCATTTAAGCCACGTTTAAAGTGTTGTGTGCATTTACTTTGAATTTGGACTGATCCAAAATTTTGTCATTTGGCAAAGATTTAACATTTAGCTAATAGGATACATCCAACAGTTGTTTCAAGTCTAGAAATATGAATCAAATAGTTGCAATATTTTAAGAGTGCCTTGGTCAAGAATGTCTACAAAAAGTGGACAATTGATAATCAAGATCAGATTGCATGTTCTGTGCAGTCTGATCTTAATCCACACAGTCTGAAAAGGCAACTCAAGGTGTGAAAGGTGCTCTATGGGTTTACTTAAGAAATAATCTTCTTTCTATCGTGGTTTATCGTTCAATAAACCACAGTTGTGAGTTATGAGGCACAATAAATAATCCACGAGGGCGATAGCCCGAGTGGTTTATTCGTTGCGCCTCATAACTCACAACGTGGTTTATTTAAGAAATAATCTTCTTTCTGTCGTGGTTTATCATTCAATAAACCACAGTTGTGAGTTATGAGGCACAATAAATAATCCACGAGGGCGATAGCCCGAGTGGTTTATTTATTGCGCCTCATAACTCACAACATGGTTTATTTAAGAAATAATCTTTCTGTCGTGGTTTATCGTTCAATAAACCACAGTTGTGAGTTATGAGGCACAATAAATAATCCATGAGGGCGATAGCCCGAGTGGTTTATTCATTGTGCCTCATAACTCACAACATGGTTTATTTAAGAAATAATCTTCTTTCTGTCGTGGTTTATCGTTCAATAAACCACAGTTGTGAGTTATGAGGCACAATAAATAATCCATGAGGGCGATAGCCCGAGTGGTTTATTCATTGCGCCTCATAACTCACAACGTGGTTTATTGAACGATAAACCACGATAGAAAGAAGATTATTTCGATTCTAACATGACAAACTCTTTATGAAAGGAAAACACGTTCATCCTTAGAGTAAAAACGCGCATGACGACTGTGTTCTATTGAATAACTCACTAACTTACTTTATACAGAGTGACGTCACTCTGCATGTGGAATGTCGCAGATTTTACCACGCTTTCCTTGCACTGTGTTTATAGAGCCGAATTCGCGTGTCATGTTAGAATACTGTATTTACCACATGACGAAATTTTGGACCAATCCAGATTAAAAGCATATGCAGATGACAAAGTCATTGTCTCTCAAATGATGGGATTTGTCTTTGAAACAATAGAAAATATTGTGGTAAAAGGAGAAAAAGATGCTGGTTGCCTGTTATTTTGTCCTTTATCCCACAACAATTTCAAAAGTAGTCTTTTTCTGGGTAATTACTACACCAGATTGTGTGATGAGGGGTTTAGAAAAACAGTAAGCGACTACATGCTGGTAACAAAATAGCTTGCTACAATATAAACATTAGAAAAATTAGTCTGTCTCTTGCCATATAAATGCTGTAAAAATATTTCCAGGAAAAAAAATGTCTGTTACCAGTGTTAATCCCAACATGGGACCCAAGTAACTCAGTAACTTAGGGGCTTAAAATACCTTGGGTTGTAAAATGTAACCCCCTGGCTTAACCAAAATTCATTTTAAGCCTTTACCACACAGTCTTGAGTTTAAACAGCCATGAGGAAAAAAGGCTTTTGAAAAGATTGTGGGAAAAGGAGAAAATGCTGGAAACCAGCATTTTCTCCTTTTCCCACAATGTTTTTCTATTTTTCCAAGGAAAATTTTCCTGTAATTGAGTAACATTAAATTTGTCGTCTGAAATTGCTTTTGATTTGTAACTAGTTCAAAATTTTGCCCTTTGGTAAAGAGTTAACCCTTGAACACAAGGTTCAATGTTTTAACAACCCTTTTGAAAACATTGTGGGAAAAGGAGAAAATGATAGTAACCTGCATTTTCTCCATATCTGACAATGTTTTCTACCCTGTCAAAGACAGAAATCATCATTTGAGCTACATTTATTTTGTTGACTGCAAATGCTCTCAATTTGGTAGAGTCAAAAATTTTTGCCATTTGGTACAGTTAAAATAAGTTGGGTTCAAAATTGTAACCCTTTTGCCAAGGCAAAATTCTTTTAAGTGTCTTACGAAGTGCTGTAGCTCAAGTGAGTCGTGCCTGTAAACCAGGGGTCATTTAAGAAATAATCTTCTTTCTATTGTGGTTTATCGTTCAATAAACCACAGTTGTGAGTTATGAGGCACAGTAAATAATCCACGAGGGCGATAGACAATAAACCACGATAGAAAGAAGATTATTTCGATTCTAACATGACCAACTCTTAATCAAAGGAAAACAAGTTCATATTTAGAGTAAAAACGCGGATGCAGATTATATTCCATTGAATAACTTACTTACTTTATACAGAATGATGTCACTCTATATAGAATGACGTCACTCTACATGGAATAACGTAGGTTTTACCACGCTTTCGTTGCACTGTGTTTATGGAGCCGAATTCACGTGTCATGTTTGAATGTTGAATAATCTATCTATTCTGAAAGCATGAAGAGATGAAAAGCTAAATGCAGCTCATCAAATGGTAGACATAGACTATAGAAAAAATTAATGCAGAAAAAACAGAAATTACTGCTAAACCAGCATTTCCTCCCTTCACCAATGCAAGCCCAGTGGTTGGGGTGCTGGACTTGAGACCAGGTGGTTCAAATTTCCAGCAAAGCCAATTTCATTGCAATAGGATTCAATTCTTCTCTCACTGCTGATCATCTTTTCGAAGATGCAATGTGGGAAAGCAGCAAGTGGCTTGGGAACAATGTTGTGCGAAGATCTGGTTAAAAAAATCTAAGGAAATCATGAATAGGTGCTCTGGTGGCTGTGATATAACTGAAGTGTTAAAAATAGCATTAAAGACCATAAATACAAAGAAACGAATCATTTTTCCACAGCATTTTCTACCTGTTTAACTCTTTACCATACTTCGGAATTTTAGACTGCTCCAAATTGAAAGCATTTGCAGACAAAAAATAAAAAAATGTCTCAAATGGCAGAATTTGTCCTTGATAGAGTAGAAAACATTGTGGGAAATAGAGAAAATGCTGGTTACCAGCATTTTCTCCATTTCCTACAATGTTTTCGAAAGGCTTTTCTCCAAGAGTCGTTAAAAGCCGGGATTATTTGGTAAAGAGTTAAAGACCTTCATCAATTGATCCACAAAAAATTTTGCCTATGACTAGTCTAGAATTTTGTTGTCTAGTTAGAAGATGCTTGTACTCTAAACAACAAATTTATCTCTTTACCACATGATAATTTTATAGACTAGTCCAAACTGAGAGCATTGGCAGACGACAAGTAAAACGTTACACAAATTAATGCATTTGCACAAGAAAGGATGGAAAACATTTTGGGAAAAGGAGAAAATGCTGGTTACCAGCATTTTCTCCTTTTCCCACAATGTTGTCAAAAACTTTCTTTCTCATGTTCGTGGAAACGTTGGGATTGTGTGGTAAATAGTTATGAGCCATTTGGCATGTTTCAAACATGAATCAAATTATGATGTAGAAATACAAAAAAACAAACAAATTAGTATGTTGTAAAACAACAAAACAACAAGAACAAAAAAATAATAAATGAGAAACAAATAATGCTCTTTTTTCCATGTGAAACATATTGTTTTCAACCCACACTATTACAGAATTAAATTTTATGACCCCTGTGGTATACAACCCTTCAAATATATTGTGGGAAAAGGATATACATGTTTGGCTCATCAATGGCCATTGGTCCTTTTCTCATAATATCATTAAAAACTGAAAATGTTTTCCTTTTCTTCCATTGCTCTCTCCTTTTGTTTCACTCATTCCAGTTTTGGTTATGTCATAAAAAAAAGCCTGTATGGTAGTATGCATACTAACTAATTTTAGATCAATGAAAAACTAGTATAAATAATGCAAAGGAAACATTTGAAGAAAAGGATACCAAAGAAATACCCAGACAAAATTTTAGCCTTGTTCAAATTCAAAGCACTTGCAAACAGCAACCTCAGTCTTCAGTGTTACTAGAATGATCAGATTTGTCTATGAAGGAGTAGAAAACATTGTGAGAAAAGGAGAAATATGCTGGTTACCAGCACTTTTCCTTTTGCCCTGCAATGTTTTCAAAAGCTTTCATTGTCAGGTTTGTTAAAATATGGGTTTGTTTAGTTAAGGCTTAAAAAACAGGTTTGGAAAAAATTGTGGGAAAAGGAGCAATTGCTTGTTAGAAGCAATTGCTCCCTTTTTCCACAATGTTTTCAAAAAGCTTTCCATAAGTGGACGGTAAAGGGTTTTCCTCATGAAATAATGGGTTATGTAACCTGCTAGGTTGTTGATGTAAATCCTGTAATTAAATTTTCTCAAGCTTTTAAGATTGTTCCAGTTTAGGGAGATAAAGCCATGGAACCCTGTTACGCAGAGCCCATAAATTCATCATACCCGCTGGGGCTTCACCCTGTGTTTATGAGAGAGTATAATAATGCCCGGGTGTCTGGAAAGTAAGCTTTGTCTGCAGAAGTTAATTCTTGCGCCCAATTATGTTGCCTGCACTACTTGTCCTGTTGTCTCTGATGGTGATGGTTTTAGCTGCCGGAACAATATTCTGAGTGGCTTTTATCAAAGTGTGTGAAGCGTAATGACAAATTTATTTTGTTTGTTGATTTGTTTTTTAACCCTTTACCAAACGATCCCGGGTTTTAACGATCCTGGGAAAGAAGCCTTATGAAAACATTGTGGGAAAAGGAGAAAATGCTGGAAACCAGGAAAAGAAACCTTAAGAAATCATTGTGGGAAAAGGAGAAAATGCTGAAAACCAACAATTTCTCCTTTTCCCCCCACAATGTTTTCTACTCTGCCAAGAACAAATTCTGCCATTTGAACCACCAGTAATTTGTTGTCTGCAATTGCTTTCAATTTGGACAAGTATAAAATTTTGTCGTTTGGTAAAGGGTTAATGCTTTACCACACAATCCGAGTTTTAAAACTTGGTAAAAAGTTGCCAGGTTGCTGTCTTTTGTTTACTTTGTACATGGTTTTAAATTTCATTTTTCTGGCATCAAATCACACTTGTGCAGACCACACAATTTCAGATTGTTATCTTCACAGTAATTTCCATACTTTGAAATGGTATGATTTAAACTCAAATTCATTTTAGCACCCCTGTTGTTTACTTTTGGCTGCTATTAGGCCTTTAACGAAGACCATTAGTTAAGTTGTATTGTGTTGGCTAGTATACTATTATACCTGTGCTTTCTTGAAGTTTCATTTACCAGTAATACACTGCATTCTTTTCTTGTCACTGGCTGCTTTCCCACATACACATTGTTGAAACAGTCATCACTGAGAGAAGAGTGAATGGCTTATTATATTTACAGGGTTTTCCCTGGACTTTGTCAAATAGGAGTCAAATGACCTCTTCAAATTACGTTCAGAGGCTAAACATGTAAATTTTGGGGGTCATTTAGAAAATTTGTGGGTCCAAATTCAAAGAAACAAGAGGTCAGGGGAAAAAACCCTGCTTGATAATATAATTATTAATGCTTGGGAAGACTTTGGCTGAGCTTGGACACAGAATCAGCAGCTTCCTTGGACATGCCTTTGAAAAATAGCATTGCAGGACTTGTGATTTCTTAGATGTGTAATACGGGGCCATATTCACAAATAATTCTATGATTGCCAGTCCCTAGCAAGCGCTCTGAAGAGTCTTGCCAAAGAACACTCCCACAGAAAACCCAGTTCAGTTCAAGTCATTATTAAATATGGGATCTTGAGCCAACAATTCTTAGTATTGTTTTAATTCTAAATCAGAGAGACTTACTCACTAATTGACCGAGATGTTCTATTGTAATTATTCATAATTTTATCTTGTCATTGTGTAATGAGTTATGCTCTGAGAAATGGGGATTTAATGTATCTCCCATGATATGTCATACCAGCAAGTTGTCACATACAGTAATAGTGGTCCTTTATATAAAATCCATTTTGTCTAACAACCTTACTAAATCATGAGGTAGAATGGTCCTTGGACATGCAGAAAATTGACCAATAGCAAAAATTGTTGACCCAGGTCAGCCTGAGCAGACTGCGCAGGCTGACCTAGGTCCATACTTTTTGCAGATGTATTAACCCCCCTTTCACAGAGCATGGCTTATACGAATTAGGTTGAATTTAGAATGGTTGGTAGATGATGGTCACTGGACATGATTTTGTGTAAGCCCAATATTGTGATTTCCATCAGAAAAATCCCTCATTATTGGACAGTGTAAGTCAAAGATCAGACTGCATCTTCTATGCAATCTGGTCTTCATCTGCATGATATACAATAGCACATGAAGTCGCCATCAACAGTCTGACCGCTACCCTTCACCACACAATTGGGAGTTTTTAATGATCATGAAGAAGGCTTTAGAAAACATTGTGGAGATAGGAGAAAATGCTGGTAGCCAGCATTTTCTCCTTTCCCACAATATTTTCTAACAATATTTTCTACCCGTAAAGGACAGAAATCACCATGTGAGCTACATTCAAGTTATTATCTGCAAATTCTTTCAATTTGGACAAGTCCAAAATTTTGTTATTTGAGTTTAAAGAAAATAAGATGAAGAACACATGGGGAAAAAAAGAGAAACACTTTGAGATGGGAATAGATAATCTTGTTTGAGTGGCATGTTTACAAAATGATAACAAATTTTAATTATTCATAAACATGGCTCAGAGCAGCATGTCCCTGTTTAGCTAAACAGGGAAAACATCTGCCGCAACAATACCCCATCCTGATTCAACTCTTATCTTGTCTGATCTTGTTTTCATACCACACTGTTACGTAATTTATATGCGTAAAGCTGTCCGGTGATAATTATTATGGAGGCTCTCTGCAAGTGTTTACTTCTTCTTCTTTATGTCCAAATATGGAAAGAGAAATGAATTTATCACAAGATCCGATACTATTCCATTTTTGTTTAAATTAAGATGTTTTCAGAGGGGTATGTATGATGAAAAAGGTAAGTTAATAACGTATACAAAAACCCCTTTTCACTGACAATTTGAGAATTGAGGTCTTGAGAAATTAACACGGATGTATTACCCATGAAACCTTTACCAAATAATCCTGAGTTTTAGTGACCATTAGGTAGAAGGCTTTTGAAAATATTTTGGGAAAAGGAGAAAATGCTGGTAACCAGCATTTTCTTCTTTTCCCAAAATGTTTTCTATCCTTTTAAAGACAAGTGTCATCATTTGAGTCAAATTTAAAATTGTTGCATGAAAGCCATTTCAATTTATTTAAAGTCTGAAATTTTGTTGTTCGGTAAAGATTGGAAGAAATTGTTAAAGTTGGTAAATTTTGCTTGTATACAAGCATTGTGGTGTGTGTTCAGCTGAAAAAGCAGAATTTGTATAATAAAAATATGTTATTATATTACTTGCTTGCTGTCAGTAGTGTGTACAAGTTGAACATCAGATCTTGGGACATTAGTGGTAAGGATTCTGTGCTGTATAACATTCTATGAAAAGTAAATGAATACTGGGGGAGGCAAGTCGTTGAATAGAAGATTTACTGTAACGCTCAAGCTTCAAAGAAACTTTTCATTTCCAATCTATCATCTTTTGAATTATAATGATAATAGTCCTTGAATAAATTACGGTAAAGTGTCGTTTTGATTATGCTTTCACTTCCCTAAGCTAGATGGATCAGGGTAAAGTGATGAGATGATTGTGACTTCAATGAGGCTTAATCATTGTAACATTTTCAATGAAAAGATGTTAACATGACCCACGAACACCCCATAATTTAACATATTTTGAAAGGCAGCCAAAAAAACCTTGAAATAGTCTGTTTTATCATGGAAATCATAATACGTGCAGGATTTAATTTCACACCTATATCCTAAGTTGTTATCAGACGACAAAATTTTAGACTTGTCCAAATTGAATGCAGTTGCAGACAACAAAGTAAATGTCAAACAAGAGTTCCATTTTGTCTTTTTGAAGGGAAGAAAAAATTGTTGGAAAAGGAGAAAATGCTGGTTACCAGCATTTTCTCCTTTTCCCACGTTTTCAAAAGCCTTAATCCTTATGGTCCTTTATATCTGTGACTGAGTGATAAAGAAATGGATGACAGACAACTTTTAGACTTGTCCAAATTGTAAGCATTGCAGATAAAATGACAGAACTTTTAGATATGTCCAATTTTTCTGCATTTGGAGACAATTAAATTTCCCTTGATTGTTGAAATTTATCTTTGCAAGGGAAGAAAATATTTTGCAAAAAGGAGAAATTGCTTGTAACCAGCATTTTCTCCTTTTCCCTTAGTCTTTTCTGCCTGTTCGAAGTAAAAACATTAAATTGACATCTGTAAATTTTTTCAGTATGTACAAGTCTAAAAGAGTTAAACTGCTCAAGATTATCATATCAGTAACAAAATTTTAAGTATTGCTGCATTGCATTATATCAATGAACTGAAGGTTTTTAGTGAGGAAATGATATACAGAGCTTTTATTTAATTTTTCAAATTGATGATTATAGTTTTGTGGTGTTTGGTAAATAAAAGAAAACATTAATTATCAAGTTTGTCAAAAAAAAAGAGAAACATTAGATATTGTCCTTCGGATATCTTGCCTTTATTGAAAGATGTTACCATATGATAAAATTTCAGACCCCCTCCATAATAACAGGGTAATAATTCATACAGACAATAGAATTCATGTGGCTCAACATCCTCGGAACCCAGGTTTGAAGCATTATGTTACTCTCCATGCATCTACTCCTGGGAAAATTGACTAGCATATCGTCGTTTCGTATGAATATTCATATGGTCGGGAAGTACCCTAATAGCCAATCGAAAGATCGATAACATAATGATACTCTCTTGTAAAGAGGATAATTTCGTTTCTTCCATTATTAAAAATTACCCAGGAAAAAAACCCAAGGTTGTCAACAAATATGGCAGCCATCGGCGTGCTTGTCTCCTGTGAGATATGCCATTCTGCAATACAGGGACGACACTATTGATCTTTGTGTACGATTTTAACTGACAATCTTTCGGTGTTACACCGAAAATCTCTTTTAAACGCTTCTTGATTGTGGTGTTGATGGGCGACGCCATATTTAAAGTATCGCTAAGCTTGATTTGCAACGAATGATGTGATTGGATATCGACAAGTAAAAAATAGAAATGACGGCGTATTTGTGATAAAAATAGCTTAAATTTTCTCAAAGAAAAACTGAGATCACCAATCAAAATGCTTCATGAATAATTCATGAGAACGAGGAAATGCCAGCGAAATAACCCAGGGTCGATTACAGAATGAATCGAAACTGGGTCAACGAGGATGGTGGCTCAAATGATTCAATTTTTTAAAAGGATTGTAAACATTGAGGGAAAAAAAGAAAATGCTGCTTACCTGCTTTGTCCTCATGGTTTCCCTCAGATACAGCTTCAGCGAGATCTTTATGATTTTTGATATGGCATCAGGTGTTGTTCTTCAAAGTTGTTCAGCTTTGGCTCCTAGTTTCAAAATAAGTATCATGGGAGTGACCTAGGTTAGGACCAAGCCTGGTACAGGTAAAACTAGGACTACATAAATTATATGAGCTATGGCAGCAATATGACTGAAATAATGTTGAAAGCAGGATAAAACATCTTTCACAGATGTTCCAATATTATATGCAAATTTGTTATCATAAAGTTAGGTGAACGATGTAGGGCTATCAGGTTCCTTTTGGTTCATGTTCTTATCAAAAACAAGTTTATTTGGACATGCAGAGTTTGGCATAACTATAGAATAAAGTCTTTCATATGATTTGAGCATATATGCATTTCTCTTTTTGCCGCTTTCTTTCCACATCTTTACCACACACGTAATCTCAATTTTTGATGATCCTGGGGAAGAAACTTTAGGAAACATTGGTGGGAAAAAAAGGACAGAATCCTTATGTAGGTATAACAACTCTTTACCAAACAACAAAATTTTAGACTGGTCCAATTGAAAGCATTTGCAGCTGAAAAGTTAAAGTGACTCAAAAACTGAAATTTGCCTTTGGAAGGCTAGAAAACATCTTGGAAAAAGCAGAAAATGCTGGTTACCAGTATTTTCTCCTTTTCCCTTAATGTTTTCAAAAGTCTTTTTCCATAGGATCATTAAAACTCATGATTATGTGGCAAAGGGTTAAATAGGGTGTTTTTAAAGTCCTATACTGCAAGTTTGTTCCAGGACATAATAGATAAAGCCTGTTTTTCTGTATAAAAATTGACAATGGCGCTTTTTTGCTTCTTTCTTCTGTAATGTGGTTAAAACATTTTATTGTTTGGTATAGGGTTACGCTTCATTGTTTACATCATAAAAGCTAAGGTTTAGTTCTTCATAGAGATATATAGGATCTGACATGAGTTTGCTTTTGAGATAAAATTTTATTAAACGAGTCTAGGGAAATGTTATTAAGCGAACCTTTGGCGAGCTTAATAACATTTTCCTTGACGAGTTTAGTAAAATTTTATCTCAAAAGCCAATGAATGTCAGATTCTTTTTATCACATAACGATATTTCACAAAATATAGATCAGATGATGGAAAACCATCTATAGATGCACACACGGTAATATCCATAAAACCCATTCACTTCTATGAAATACGTACAAAATGACGTCAAAAATGACATCACACAAATATGATATCAAACGTGTATAAGATAAGAAAATTCGTAATGGGTATATTACACTGAAATCAAGGGAGGTTATGTGATAAAGATAAATGATATACAAATTTAATTAGATAATGAATGAATATGGAATTTAAAACTGTAAATTTAAATATCATTTCAGACAAGGATTCAGGGCTGGTTAATCAAGGGGAGAGCAATCTGCCACCAGATGCAGAGGAAGACTCTTCACATGAGGGAGGTAAGAAAAATAAAATGCTCTTGAAAGCTTGTTTCTTTTTCTGACATACGGGCCATGCTCTTTGAAAAGAGGGTTTAATGCTTTTGCAAAAAGTATCAACCCATGTCAGCCTGTGCAGTCCGCACAGGCTGACATGGGTGGATACTTTTTGTTATTTGTAAATTTTATGCATGTCCAAGGATGATACTACCTCATGATCCAGTTGGTTTTGGGGCAAAAGAGTTTTTGAAGATCCATAATCATGTGACAATTTGCTTGATTCAATGCATTAAATCCCCTTTAGCCAGAGCATGGTTCATACATAATTGTCGTCTTGCTAACAGGTTGTTTCATGCATGATAACAAGATTTCACACTTGAAATGTATGTGCAATGTGGACAGTCTTATGATGGAACCCTGTCAGATGCTTGTCGCATTGGTCAATGTCACTCTTCACCTATGAATAAAGTATACCTTGCTATTCTTGGTGTTGAACCCCCCCCCCCACCCCCATGGACAGTCCATCTTTAATGACCAGCCCTAATAGCTGATGTGGTTGAACACGAGACTTGTGAACATCAAATCTTGAGTCACATGAGAGTGTTGGTTCAATCCCAATGGCTGGCCACCTGAGATCAGTAATAGTCTTTCTGGTGAGGTGTTAGACAGAAGTCTAATGTGACGTTGCTATACTATGAGCATGTTAAAGACCCAGGCGTAACTAAGGATGGGTTTTGCCCTGTATCCAGCTCTTTACCCGTAACAAAACCAACAGTCTTCTAGGGCCGTTGCCCATGTGGGCAACCGGTGATGAAGATGAATAAACAACGAAATACGAAAATCAAACAAAGCCTATTCTTTATTGTTTAATGTCCTCCATTTAGCTAAGCTCAAGTAAGTTCAACTAAATGTGTAAAAGAAATGAAAAGATTATTCTTTGACCTACTTTTCCTGAATATAATTTTCATATTCCTATCTGTTTCCTTCTTTACCAAATGACAAAATTATGGTCTCTTCTGAAGCAATAAATACAGACATTAAATGTGGTTAAAATGATGACATTTGTCTTTGGAAGAGTACAAAACATTGCGGGAAAATGTGAAAAACCTGGTCTCCAGCATTCTTTCCTCTTCAAATAATGTTTTCAAAACTTTACTTGTCAGGGTCGTGAAAACATCGAATTGTTTGGTAAAGGCTAAGGATTTATGTCTCTTTTAAGCAATGCATATGTCAATTAAAATTGCAAAATTTATTCCGATTTATTCCGATTTTTATCAGCGCACTTTTGTATGTACTTTGCATAATATTAAAAAATTTTACTTGTAAGACATCTTGCATACTTTCTTGATAATGAAACCATCAGCACCTGCGCATCAGACTTTTTATTCTTTACGATGTGTACAACAACCATGTCTCTAGGTCAAAGGTTAAGGTCCAGTTACTGTACTCACTCTAACATTGTTATTATATTCCTATCAGTAAATTATCAGGATCAGTTATCTATCAGTGAATAAATAACACCACTAGTGATGATTATTATGGTATCATCACTAATGACGATAGTTTTAGAATGTTTACTGGAACTACCTTTTCCTACATTGCTTATATTGTACCATTCTTGATATCTATTAGAAAACAAAGGGTGCATTAGGAATATAATAAATAGGATAATCAACTGGTTGTGTGTGATATTAAAAATCTGTCACTCTAATGGGGTGTGTTTGGAGAAAAAACTCGTCCTTTGGACTCTTTTTTTTTTTCAACCGCATCACACCCTATTCGAGTGACAGATTTTTAATATCACACACAACCAGTTGATTATCCTGTACATGGATCTTTTGTAATAATTTTGTTTATGTCTGGCCAGTATTTCCATCATGCATAATTAGATTTTGAAATTAGTGGGCATAAATGATCACCATGGATAGGTAGCATGTAGCAAATAAATTTACAGGTCCAGGTCACTGTTCCAATACGAACTCGGTCAATATTCCTACCTTTCAACAAATATAAGATATAGGACCTTCTTTGACCTTTAGAGCTGTACCATGACTGTGACCTTTCTTATGTTGTCAGTGCTTCAGCGTCCATGACACATTTCTAGTTTTCCTGTGAAAACATGGTGACAAAAGGAGGAATAGCTCATTAAAGAATCATTCGTGATGCTTTATTTGGTATGATAATAGGATGATGTATGATTAAGTATTCATAGATGGTAACCAGCATTTTCTCCTATTCACACAATGTTTTCTATCGTGTAAAAAAACAGACTTCAATTTTTGAGCCATGTTTATGTTGTTGTCTGCAAATGATTTGAGTTTGGACAAGTCTAAAATTTTGTCACTTGTTAACTCATTACCAAACGACAATATTTTAGGCTTGTCCAAATCGAAAGCATTTGCAGATGACAAAATAAAAGTGACTGAAAATTTGAAATTTGTTCTGTGAAGAGTAGAAAACATTGTGGGAAAAGGAGAAAATGCTGGTTACCAGCATTTTCTCCTTTTCCCACAATGTTTTCCAAAGGCTTCTTTCTCAGGGTCATCAAAAGTAGGGATTGTGTGGTAATGGGTTAAAGAGGTAACCAAATAATCCAATGTTTTGATGATGCTGAGGAAAAAGGCTTTTGAAATCATTGTTGGAAAAGGAGAAAATGCAGGTAACCAGCATTGCCTCCCTTAACCCTTTACCAAACAATCCCAAGTTACAAAGACTCTCAGAAAGAAAGCTTTAGAAAACGCTGTGAGAAAAGGAGAAAATGCCGGTGACCACAATGTTTTCTGCCCTTCCAGAAATGAATGTCAACTTTTGAGTCTGTTGCACTATGTTGTCTGCAAATGCTTTCAGTTCGGACTAGTCTAAAATTTCAACATTTGGCAATAAGTTAACCATGATGTTTTCTACCTCTGCAAAGCAAAATCCCTATGTTTTAGCCATAGTTGTTTTGTTTTCTTGACAAATAATGCTTTCAAAATTGACAATTTCAACATTTTGTTGAAAAATAAGTCTATCACACCAAAGAAACAGTGAGAAGGGTTGAATTGATGGAAATTTTAGAAAGTGACAGGTCAAAATGCATTATATGCCATGGGAAACTGGGAGTTGGTTTTTGTGAAACCTATTGCAAAATAGAGGAAACCAAACTGAATTTTAAAAGCATGATAATGAATTTAAACATTTGTTGTATGCAAATGAGCTGTGCTCTGTGAAAAGAGGGTTTAATGCATCTGCGAAAAGTATCGACCCAGGTCAGCCTGCGCAGTCCGCGCAGGCTGACCTGAGCCGAAACTTTTCGCTAGTGGTCAATTTTCTGTATGTCAAAGGTCCAGTCTTACCTCATCATTCAGTCAGTTGTTGGATAAAATTGATTTTATGGATCTATAGCTATGTGATGTTTTGCTTAGTATAAAACATCACAGAGATACAATAAGCCCCCTTTTGCCAGAGCATGGCTCAAATGTTTGGGGTTTAGACAAGACTAAAATTTTGTCATGTGGTTAAGACTTTGAGACTAACCTCAAAGAAATAGTGCATGGTTTGTTGATGTAGTTACTAGTAGATTTTCTTGAATCATGATTGGCTCAGCCTTTTCAAAGAAAACCAAAGCTGTAGTCACAGCACTGATGATTCATTCATTCATTCATTTAGATTGATTGACTCAGTCAGATCCATTCATTTTTTTCTTCATTCATTCATTCATTCATTCATTCATTAGGTTATTTGCTTTTTTATTCATTTGTTTGTACATTCATTCATTTATTCATTGAATTTTTTTTGTGTGTGTGTTGCTATTTTGAGATGTTGTAATGTAGATTTTAATTTTTTTGACACCTTTTTTGGTTTCTCTATTCAACTAACCACCTTATTATAACAAATTTGCAGACACAGATCAGTCAAGAGGCTTTCTTTTGGGCAGACTAGCAGCTGCTGTTTTGTTGAAATATTGGACAATTTAGATTCAGATCAGACTGCACCATGGAGATTGTGATCTTATAGTTCTCTGACAATTGAAAGATATTAGGAAAATGTCTATATTTTTTGTTTGATTGTAGTGCATTCTTTATTTGCCTGCATCTTGCATGACATGTGTGCCTTCATTTTCTTTTATTTTTAACAGCCCCTCCCAAATTTGTGGATGAGACAAAAATGGTACGAAAGAACAGAATAGTTCGCCCAGTCAATAGTACAGTACGTCTCAAATGTCGTGCAATCGGAAATCCTCTGCCACAAATTCGTTGGGAGAAAGACGGGCATAACACCGTTGAATCTGGTGAATATGGTCGGGACGATAGCAAACAAAAATGGACGTTAAAATTACGCAACTTGCAAGAAAGTGATAGTGGAGACTATAAGTGCATAGTGTCTAATTTGCATGGTGTTATCAATTTTACGTATTCACTAGAAGTTATAGGTAAGCATGTCGGTGTTTCTTTTTAGTTTTTGGTTTTGTTGCATGTCACAGTTCCACGTCCAAGAAATTCTGTATTATTTTATTTTTAGTTTAGCTGTTTTTGAAGGAAAACGTCGAGGTATTGTCATAACCCTGTTTCTGCTTCGTTGCTGTGCGAAAACTTTGACATGTTATAATATCTGAAGATATTTACTTCAAACTCAGACAATTTCTATATTGTCAAAAGGGGAACCCATATACCAAGGGAAAGTAACCATCAAAATATTTTGACACAGTTGTTTCCCTTTTCCTTAAAGCAACTGCAATGGAGGGTTGGCATTCACATGTAGTGCTCTTGTTATTACCATGCCTGCAAAACAATCCCATGTTTTTACCAGCCTGAGAAAGAAAGCATACAAGAAAATTGTGAGAAAAGGAAAAATGCTGGTAACCAGCATTTTCTCCTTTTTCCACAATTTTTTCTACCCTTTCAATGTTAAATACCAATATTTAACCCTTTACCAAACGGCAAAATTTTGGACTCTTCCAAATGGAAGGTATTTGCAGATGACCAATTCAAAGTGGAAAAAAATGATGGGATTGGTTGTTGATAGGGTAGGAAACATTGCGTAAAAAGGAGAAAATGCTGGTAACCAGCATTTTCTCCTTTTCCCACAATGTTTTCAAAAGGCTTCTTTCTCAAGGTTGTTAAAAGTTGGGATTGTGTGGTAAAGGGTTAAACCACATTTGATTTGGTTAATTTTATGCATGTCGAAGGATCAGTGTATCACATGATTAAGGTGGTTGCTATAGAAAATAGATTTTATAGATCCATATTAATGTGATGAATCGCTTGGAATCTATTCTCAGGAAGATATGGTGGCATATTTCTGCCATGAGATAAGAGATAGCTATCATGATAGTTTTAGAAAACTATCGCGAGAAATTAAAGTTTCCAGGAAATTTTATCGAGATAATGAAAAGTTTCATGAAAAACATATGATGATAAACTCAAAATTTAATTCAAAATTAACGCAAAATTTCTCAATCGTGCACGAAGCTGACATCGAGATAAAATTATCGTGATGGTTCTATCCGTGTCTATCCGTTTCTCAATATCTATAAATAGAAAATTTACCATTTGGATAAACTCGGTAGTTTTTGACTTTACAAGATTGCAGTAAGTAAAACTCCGAGTTATTAACAATTGTAGCTTAATTGGTAAATTTTGACAAGACTCGAAATGAACAGAAGCCTGTAAAATCACAAAGCCAACGCGAAATGCCTCCTATGAACAACTTTAAAACCATTTAGGGAAAAGGAGAATTCATAAGGTCGTAGACGAAGATGTTCCAGAACCGTATCTAATTATAGATATCGTGAATGTCAGTTATGGGCACGAAAGCAGTTAGAATTATTGCGATATTTTATCGTGAAAATTTTTATTATCTAGATAATATTTCCAGGAAACTTGGTTTTATCACGATAGTTCTCTTAAATTATCGCAATAGCTATCTCGTATCTCACAGCAGAAATATGCCACCATAGGATGATGCAATAAATCTGCCTCTTGCCGAAGCATGTCCTAAATGCCTTCAGTATGGGCTCAAAGGGCCAACGCCAATATAATTCCAGCGTAGATGGGCTTAACTCTTTAACAAATGACGTAATTTGAGACTAGTCCAAATTGGAAGCATTTGCAGACGACAAAATTAATGTGACTCAAAAATTGAAATTTGTTTAGGGAAGGGTAGAAAAGATTGTGGGAAAAAGAAGAAAATGCTGGTTACCAGCATTTTCTCCTTTTCCCACAATGTTTTCAGAAGGCTTCTTTCTCAGGGTCATGAAAACCCAGGATTGTTTGTTAACTCATTACCAAATGACAAAATTTTAGACTAGTCGAAAATAAAAGCATTAGCAGACGACAAAATAAAAGTGACTGAAAAATTGAAATTTGTTTTGGGAAGGGTAAAAAATATTGTGGGAAAAGGGGAAAATGCTGGTTACAAGCATTTTCTCCTTTTCCCATAATTTTTGAAATAGGCTTCTTTCTCAGGGGTCGTTAAAAGTCGGGATTGTGGGGTAAAGGGTTGAAGATACGTCTGTACAGCTATGTAGAAAAAATGCTTTTGAAAATTGAAAGCGTGTAGAATGGTTCAGCCAATATATTATTATTAATACTATGGTAAAAAGAATAATAAAACTCAAGGATTCGTCATCATTTAAAACTGGAAAGGACAACAGCGATTGCCTTGAAGGTCTCCAAAGTTTGAAATGCATTTTCTATCCGTCGTAACTTTTGTGCAACCTTGCAGCCTTTAGGGGCAATATTTGGCATGAAGGTACAAAAATGGTTATAGTTTCATAAAATAAGGATGAAATGGGTTAAAACTGGCTGAAAATGAGTATAGATGTGTATCTTTAATCAAAATAGTGATAAACGTATGAAATAGGGATTCTCAGTCAGTATAAAAAGGTGCAGATATATGGATAACAGTTAAGGTTTTTTAGCTCCACTGGCCAAAGGCCAGCGGGCTTATGTCATGGCCCGGTGTCCGTCATGCGTGCGTGCGTCCGTGCATTAACTTTTTTTTCAAACTTCTTCTCTGAAACTACCCATCCAAATTTGATGAAACTTCACAGAAATGATCCTGTCATGGTCCTCTTTAGAATTTCGTGAAAGAATTTGATTCCTTCAAAAACTCTGGTTGCCATGGCAACAAAACTGAAAAATATTGAACATCTTTGAAAATCTTCTTGTCTGAAACCATAAGGCCAAGGGCTACCAAATTTGGCATGTAGCTTTATCTAATGGACCTCTATCAAATTCCTTCATACTATAGCCCTGGGGTCAAAATTGGCTCTGCCTCGGAGATCACAAGTTTAACATGGGCTTATATAGTGACACTAATTTAAAATAGTAATCAAGGGAAGTAACTCCTGTTATACAAGATAAAGTTTGTTACTATTTACCTCCCTTGATTATCAAACTGCACTTATACATTATTGGAGTTTGGTATTCAAGTTTTTTGGAGAGGAAATGTTCTGTTTTAAGGGAGAGTGATTTATTTTGATGCTAATGGTTATGCTCACATGAATGGAATGTTTAATTTAAAGTAAGGTTTCTATCACTCAAATTTTTTCAGAACTTTACCTTTCATGCTAATGAATAAACCTGCTTGTATTCACTGACATTATCTTTGCATTTAAAAAGATATGACTGTTTTTGTTTGGCTGGCGGGATGGACGTTATGTTTTGAAAGTATTATTACCATACAGACTTTTTATGCTGTATGTCTCTGTCAATGCCAATTAAGCGCATAATACGTTAATTTTACTCTTTAAGAAATGACGAATTTTTTTACTGTACCAAGTTTAAAGCCATTGCAAAAAGACAAATTGAATGTAGCTTAAATGACTATTTCTGTCTTTCATAGGTTAGGAAACATTGTGGGAAAAGGAGAAAATACTGGCTGACAACATGTTGTCCTTTTCTCACGATGTTTTTGAAAGCCTTCTCTTTCAGGGTCATTAACACTTCGATTTGTGTGGTAAAGGGTCAAAAAGCCAGTGGAGCGATACAGGGCCATGATGGCCCTCTTGTTATAGTCTAAATATCTGACACAGTGGCAGACAATATATATCTATGATCAGACTGCACATTCAGTGCAGTCTGATCTTGTTCTACACATTCTGCAATAAAGCAAGGGTCCTATCCCACAGTTTCATCATCATTATAAATTCAGTTTCTGTATGCATATTAACACCTCCTGTCTGTCTTCTTGAATTCAAACACTCAACAGCCCTGATACTTTTTACGAGCCATGCTCTGACATTTATAGCAGGAGTTTTGACACTAGTGTGACATACACTGTCTGTGCGCAGACATGCTTTTCAGAATCTAAGTAAGCGTTATTCTTTTTATGATAATATGGTCCTTTATCTTCTCTCACCACTATGCAGTGATACTCACATGACCTTGGTTTGATTTTTCTAAGATGCTTCATGAAAGTAGATCTCTTAACACTTTTACCACACAATCCCGACTTTTAACGACCCTGAGAAATAACCTTTGAAAACATTGTTGGAAAAGGAGGAAATGCTGGTAACCAGCATTTTCTCCTTTTCCCACAATGTTTTCTTACCCTATCAAAGACAGAAAGCATCATTAGAGCAACATTTGATTTGTCGTCTGCAAATGCTTTCAATTTGGTCGAGTCTAAAATTTTGTCGTTAGTTGAAGAGTTAACTCTTTACCCCATGATGAAATTTTGGACTTGTCCAAATTGATAACATCTGCAGACTACATTTTAAAGGTGGCTCCATGGCAAAACTTGTCCATAATAGGGTAGAAAACATTGTGGGAAAAGGAGAAAATGCTGGTTACCAGCATTTTCTCCTTGTCCCACAATGTTTTCAAAAGCCTTCTCTTTCAATGTCATGAAAAGTTGGGACTGTGTGGTAAAGGGTTAACCTTTACCACACCATCCTGGCTTTTAACGACCCTGATGAAAAAGGCTTTTGAAAACAGTGTGGGACAAGGAGAAAATGCAGGTATTCAGCATTTTCTCCTTTTTCCGTAACATTTACTACACTTTCAAAGACAAATGTCATTATTTAAGCAACATTTGTCTTTGAGCCGAGCCCCGGTAGCTCAGTCGGTAGCATGCAGGACTTGAGAACACTGGGTCCAGGGTTCGATCCCTGGCTCGGCCAATCTCTTTCCGAGGATTGATGATAGTCACTGCGACAGGATTCATTCCTTTCTCACTGCTGACCATTGTTTCAACGATGATTATGTGGGAAAGTAGCCAGTGGCTTGGAAAGAAAATTGTGCGAAGTACTGGTAAAAGAGACTCCAGGAATGCATGGATAGGTGCACTGGCTGCCGCGATATAACTGAAATAATGTTGAAAACGGCGTTAAACACGATACAATCAATCAATCATTTGTCTTTGAAAGTCTGTAAATGCTTTCAAATTAGATGAGTCTTAAAGCTTGTATTGCAGTCAAAGGTTAAACTCCAAGCTGAATGACAAATGTTTAGAAATCCAAATACAAAGCATTTGCAGACGACAAAGTGAATGCCTCAGATTGTTTTATTGGCAAAGGAAAAAATGTTGATTTCCAACATTTTTTCCTTTTCCCACTATGTTTTCAGAAGCCTTTTTCCTCAGGGTTTGTAAAGGGTAAATTTCTGAGAGGATACACTATAGGTCATAGGCCATATTTTCCAGTCTGAGTTATGGGACTCTTAAAAAAAAATTAGAGCAAAGATTGTAAATGAAGTTTCATAACATAATCAGTCATTCAATTTGTTTTCTTGTCCAGATTTCAAAAGCATTTGTAGGTGGCAAATAAAATATGGCACAAATGCTGAAAATTGTTTGTGAAAAGGTATACATACAACATTTAGGGAAAAGGAAGAAAATGATGGTAACACTCACAAGCCTTTTCTGTAAGGCAGTTGAAATACTGGATTGTTGGTAATGGGCTAAGATTAACTTTATGCTACATGATAGAATTTTAGACTCTTCCAAATATATAGCATTTTTAGACAATAGATTAAATGTTGCATAAATGGACTTGCATTTGACAGGATAGAAAACATTGTGGGAAAAGGAGAAAATGCTGGTTACCAGCATTTTCTCCTTTTCCCACAGTTTTTAAAAGTCTTATTTCCCAGGGCCGTTAAGACTCAGGATTGTTTGGTAGAGTTAACATTGAATAGTTGATGAAAAGTTACCAGTCATGTTCTCTCTTCTATTTGAGCACATTTGTATTGCTGAAAACTTATTTAAATTTTTGAATATATGTGTCCAGCTTTGTTCACTATTGTGAAACAAAAAAAAAAAAGATGACTTTCAGATTAGCTTAAGTTATAAACATTTTACGTATAACCACTCCATATAATTTTAGACTTGTCCAAATTGAAGCCCGGCCGGGTAGCTCAGTGGTTAGAGTATCTGACTCATGGCCTGGTGGTTGTGAGTTCGATACCTGGTTGAGGCAAACTTTCTTTCCGGTGATTTTTCACCTCCCACCTCTGATGCATGTGAGAAAAGTAGTCAGTGACTTGGAAAGAAAGTTGTGTCAGTACTTGTGTGAGAAAGCCAAGAAACGCATGCGTAGGTGCACTGACCGCAGTGATAAGACCTAAGCTGTTATAACAGCCTTGAATTCAAATAAAACCAATCAATCCATATTGAAAGCATTTGCTTATGATTGATGTGGCTTGAATAATGGGTTTGTTTCTGAAACTAGTTAGAAAACATTGTGAGAAAAGGAGAAAATGCTGGTGACCAGCATTTTCTCCTTTTCCCACAATGTTTTCAAAAGTCTTATTTCCCAGGGCCGTTAAAACTCGGGATTGTTTGGTAGAGTTAACATTGAATAGTTGATGAAAAGTTACCAGTCATGTTCTCTCTTCTATTTGAGCACATTTGTATTGCTGAAAACTTATTTAAATTTTTGAATATATGTGTCCAGCTTTGTTCACTATTGTGAAACAAAAAAAAAAAGATGACTTTCAGATTAGCTTAAGTTATAAACATTTTACGTATAACCACTCCATACAATTTTAGACTTGTCCAAATTGAAGCCCGGCCCAGTAGCTCAGTGGTTAGCGTATCTGACTCGTGACCTGGTGGTTGTGAGTTTGATACCTGGTTGAGGCAAACTTTCTTTCCGGTGATTTTTCACCTCCCACCTCTGATGCATGTGAGAAAAGTAGTCAGTGACTTGGAAAGAAAGTTGTGTCAGTACTTGTGTGAGAAAGCCAAGAAACACATGCGTAGGTGTACTGACCGCAGTGATAAGACCTAAGCTGTTATAACAGCCTTGAATTCAAATAAAACCAATCAATCCATATTGAAAGCATTTGCTTATGATTGATGTGGCTTGAATAATGGGTTTCTTTCTGAAACTAGTTAGAAAACATTGTTACAAAAAGAGAAAATGCTGGTGACCAGCATTTTCTCCTTTTCCCGCAAGGTTCCAAAAGCTTTGTTTTGCAGGATATATGTGCTGTCTGATTTTAGTCTGCATTACTTCAAAATTAATCCATGTTTGCATATGATAGATTAAAAAGAAAAGTTTGGGTGTTGACATCATTAACTGGAAGGGGGAAGGTGAAATATGCAGTGGTGAAAAAAATCTTAAGATTTATTTCTAGAAAAGTTTATTTCAATTTTTAACCCTTTGACTCAAACATGTATCAACAAAATGTCACAAAAAAAAGAAATAGTCTCTGTGGTTTGTGAGTTTCCTTCATGGAAAATAATTTGATAGGTTTGAAAGTGAAGGTCCAAGAACAATGTTGAAAGGGGTGGGGGGGGGGGGGGGATAACACACCATTGAAAAAGAAAAAAGGTCGAAGAACAGTCTTTATTTGTGAAGCAATATCTTAAGCCACACTGTCTGCACAACTGTGTCATTGGCTGTAAGTCTCTGAAGGGTAAATAGCATGAAAGAGGCGTTACCATGAAATGTTTTAATACTAAACTCCATTTGTGCAGTCTGATGTTGATATACATGGTCCACAAGAGAAATGATAAACAGGTTCAGCATTTTAACCCTTCGCCACATAATCCCAACTTTGAATGACCCTGAAGAAGATGCCTTTTGAAAACATTGTTGGAAAAGGAGAAAATGATTTTTTTAAGCAGCATTTTCTCCCTTTCTCACAATGTTTTCTACCCTTTTGAAGACAAATTCTATCATTTGAGTCACATTTGAATAGTCATCTATGTGTTCAATTTGGACAAGTCTGCATTTTTCATGTGTGGTAAAGAATTAAGTGTTGAAACAGGAGATTTTTGAGGGGTTGTTTATGATTATTTTTTTTTATTGGACATGAAAACTTTTTCTCTGTACAAAACTAATTTCCACTTTGCAGATGAGTATGAGAACATTGTAAAAAAAGAATATTATCAAGGGATTGAACTCTAAGACATTGCTTGAAATTGGCATAGAGTTATTTCCCTTCACTTCCTTCTAAATTGCATGTCTGATTTGCAAGAAAATTATGCAACACAAGCTTTTGTATGTCTCCATTTTAGCATAGAAGATTTGTCTCGCCTTGCGCCTTGATGTTTTTTTTCCATAATGCATGATGGGTTTGAAAATGTCTTCTTTAGCAAAGCATTTGGCTTTGATGTTAACCCATTACCAATCAATGTTGTATTTATACAGCCCTACTGAACTTATTGCTCGGTACCAGACTACCCTCAGATTTAAAGATCCATAGAAAGAAGGCAATTGAAAATATTACAGGGGCAAAGGACAGAATATTGGTAACCAACGTTTTATCCTTTTACCACAATGATTTCTACCCTCTCCAAGACTAATCCTGTTATATCAGCTACAACTAATTTGTTCTCCACATATGATTTACACTTGGACAAGTCTAAAGATTTTTCATTTGGTAAGAGATTAAGGACATTGTTGGAAAAGTACGAAATTTCGGTAATTTAGCATTGTGCCAAATGGTAAATTTTGTCTTTATGACCAACATTTACTTGCCATCTTGCCTGTGTTTTCAGTATGAAAAAGTCTAAAGTCTTGGTATGGTTAAGCGTTATGTTACAGTGTGTATTCGTGACATATCTAGATTTATTTTAAAATTATATCCCCTTTCTTATTTTTTAGGTAAAATACGAACAAAACCCACATTAATTGGGCCTCATCCTTTGAATGAATCCGTCAGTATTGGAGAAACGGCAACCTTTCGATGTAAAGTCAAAAGTATTGTCCGACCTCATATACAGGTAAGAACTGCCACACTTGTACTGAATGTTGCAAGCCTTTAAGAAATAATCCTGTGTTTTATGACTATGAAGAGAAAGACTTCTGAAAACAATGTAGGAAAAGGAGAAAAAGTTGGTCATGAGATTAGAGCACTGTCCTATATGTTGGGTGTTTCTGAAGGTTAACACTTGACACCCTCCAACTGCATCATTGAACCTGGAACCTTTGATTTGAGAGGCAGACCCTCTGCCCCTTCAAGAATGTCGTCAGCTTTTAAAGTTTATTGTTTGGTGATGAGTCTGGATTGCAGACTAGTGCTGTTTGGGCAATACACCTTTCTTCCTGAAACAGACTTGGCAGCAGAAAACCTTAAAAACATTGTGGCAAAATATGGATAAGGCCAAAACAAAACATATATGTGGTTCTGGTTAGCTGACTGTTTGTAATTTTTACATTTGACCCTAAACATTTTTTTCACCTGTTGATCGCTTAGTATTTTATCATACCATAATGCCATCTTCATCCTCGGAAAATTCTATGTAGTTTTACCTCTATTAATCGCACTTGGGTTGTGTTTGGAAAAAGGTGACTTAAAAAAATAAAATGATTTTCCTACCTACAGACCCAGGTTCTCAAAAGTATGTAACTGGAACCACACATATATTTTTTTTTTGTCTAATCAGCATCATTTTACCACAATGTTTTTTGGAAGTGGTCAGCTGCAACAAAAAGACATCTGCTGTAAGTTATATGTTCAGTTGACTATGCTGTCTAAAATTTTACCACTGTCTTCACATTTTACTATTGTCTTCACATTTTATGACTGTTTTCAGATTTTATAACCATCTGCTAATTTTACCACTTCACATTTTACGACTGTTTTCACATTTTTTAAACCATCTTCATGTTTAACAACTATCTTCACAACTTATGACTGACTTCACATTTTACAACTGTCTTCACATTTTATAATTGTCTTCACATTGTATAACCTTATTCACATTGTACAAAGGTCTTCACATTGTGTAACCACCTTCACATTTTACAACTATCTTCACATTTTGATCTTCACATTTTACAACTGTCTTCACATTTTGCAGTGGCTAAAGAGAATGGATAAAGAATCAGAGTTAGATTCCAACGAGACGGCAACAATTGAAGTGAAAAGTCAGAAATTTATGGTGCTAAAAACCCAGGATGTTTGGATGGACAGTGAAGGGTTTTATGTGAATAAACTGGTCATAAAAAATGTCCTACCAATAGATGTGGGCATGTATATCTGTTTGGGAGCCAATCAGATGGGCTACAGCTTTAGAAGTGCCTTTTTGACCATTGAGGATAGGGGTAAGATCTTTTTTCTTGTTAACCCTTCACGAAACAATCCAGAATTTTAACGACCCTGACGAATAAAACTTTTTGAAAACATTGTGGGAAAAGGAGAAAAGGCTGGTAACCAGTATTTTCTCCTTTTCCCACAATGTTTTCTACCCTGTCAAAGACAAAATAAACTGGAGTTTTAATGACCCTGATGAATGAAGCTTTTGAAAACATTGTGGAAAAAAGGAGAAAATGTTTTCTGTCCTGTCAAAGACAAATTCTTACATTTTTGAGCAACATGTAACTTGCTTTTGCGATTGCTTTTAATTTTGATGAGTCTTCAGTGTTGTTGTATATACACCACACGAAGAAGTTGGGTCCACCTGTTTTTACATGCCATTTTGTGTCCTCCCATCCTCAAAGAGTTTCTTATACCACCACGAAATTCTCAAAAACCTGCAGCATCAGGATCTTTTAAACATACATTAGTCCAGTTGATTTCATATTGACAATACACTGCTTTTCTTCTTTTTTATTTCAGAAAATTCAGATGGGATTCTTGGTCAAGGTAACCAAGGTAATGCAATTGGGAGTGGCTACAATCTTGGCACAGGATCAGGACGATCCTCGGATAGTCAGGGCGAGTCGTCGGACTCGTCCAGTAATGCAGGAAACAGTTTACCGCTAATCATAGCTATTCCAGCGTGTGTTGCTATAGTGCTTGTGACTCTTGCTATATTTATACTACAAAGACGCCGTAGGTGTAATGCACATTCGAACACTCACCGAACCACGAGGTTCAACGCAGTGCCAACACATGAGCGGGAAACATACCCAACTCCCGTCCACTCCAACCCAAACATGATACCTCCGCTAGGTCCGCCCAGTAGTCGAGCAGCCAGTGATAAAATGTCGAAGCTTCATAATGCGGATTTTTATTCGGACATTTCGTCAGTTTCACGATGCCATCATCAACAATCCCAGCTTCCCCAGCAGCACAGTAATATTAATCATTACGGCGGATATTAACTTTGTTCCTTCGGAAACAGATATGCAGCAGACGACATTTGAAAAATCCTTGTAAAATAGCTATAATCTACATTATATAGATTTTAATGCATTTTTCCTATTTTAGACTTGTCCAAATTGAAAATATTTGCAGACGATATGTTAAATGTGGCTTAAAAAATGAGGCTTCTCAATGAAAGGGTAGGAAACATTGTGGGAAAAGGAGAAAATGCTGATAACCAGCATTTTCTCCTTTTCCTGCAATGTTTTCAAAAGCCTTCATTTTTAGGGTCATTAAAACTCTGGATTGTGTGGTTAAAGATTAATACATGAAAAAACATTGTAGCAAAAAGGAAGAATTGCTTGCCATGGGTAAATTTTTCCTTTTGCTTCAATATTTTCAAAAGTTGTCGACTGCATGATGGAAAAAAAAGTTGTCTGTGGGTGGTGTAGTGAATTAACCAATTATCAGACATTTATTGAGATAGCATTGTATGGTTTATACTTCACTTATAACATATTGTGTGATATTTTCTATATTTGCTTGTTTTTGCGTGCCATCCATGAAAGATTCTTTGAAGGGAGAAATAAAGATAGATATGATACTACAGTGTTGGAAAGTTGTTGCACAAGTATATAAACAGTGATGTCAGCATTTTGCCCCATAGAGTGCTTATTGTGACTATGATCAGATTTATAATTCAGCAATTGTTGATCAAGATTAGAGTGCACAGAATATATAATCTAATCTTAGATTTATACTGTCATTCATTTTAAAAAATTCAAATCTTAGCAGCCTGATATTCAAGTAAATAAATATATGGAACTTTTCATTTTGATAGATAATTTAAAATACAGCTACCATAGTTAAATACTAATGCTATAGTAAACAATCCCAAGTTTTAGCAAACATAAGGAAGAAGGCCTTTAAAAACATTATCGTAACAGGAGAAAATAGTAGTTACAAGCATTTTCTTCGTGTTCTACAATTTTTTCTTCCCCTTTTAAAGAGAAATTCCTATATTTGAGTCACATTTCATTTGTTTGGCTTTTGAAAACATTATGGTAATAAAAGAAAATGCTTGATACTGGTATTTGCTTCTTTTACCAGAATGCTTTCTATTCTTTCATAAAGAAATTCCAGCATTTGGGTCACATTTTATTTGTTGCTTGCCTAATGCATGTACATGTACTTCCAAATTGGACATGCATGTACTTCCAGATTGGACTAGTTTAAAATTTATCTAGTGAAGCATAAAAGCAGATTTGAAAAGAATCTCAAAAAAAAATTCTAGACAAAAAAAACATTTACAATTTTGCAGTCTAATCTGGATCTCCCATGTTTGTGAAAACAATTTTAGCTGACCTTTGCACTCAAGGGACTAAGAGACAAAAAAAGATAGGGTAAAGAAAGGGTTACAACTTTCCTTGTGAATTTGATAAGCAATAAGTGTGTGTTAGTAATATATGAGCACTGCTCTGTTAAAAGGGGGCCAAATGCATCTGCAGAAATTATTGACACAGGTCATCCTGCGCAGTTCGTGCAGGCTGACCTTGGCTGAAACCTTTTGCTATTGGTCAATTTTCAGCATGTCCAAGGACCAGTTTACTTCATGACTCAATCGGTTGTTTGACAAACTGGATTTTATGGATCTATGATCATGTGATGACTTGCTTGGTTTCATAAATCACGGAGATGCTTGAAGCCCCCCTTTGCCAGAGCATGGCTATTATGACTTTATATTGGGGAAAAAAGGGGTGGGGTATTGCTTCAGTGTATAGGGAAATAATGTTGTTGCCTTCTGAAATAAATCTGCAGCAAACAATTTTCGAAATGTTCTTAAATAAAAAAGGAAAGGTAAAGGTAACTTGGTTTTTTTTTTAACCCTTTACCATACAACGAAATTTGGGACATGTCCAAATTGAAAGCATATGCAGATAGAAAATTCAGTGAGGCTCAATTATGGTCACGTTTGTCTTTCAAAGGGTTGAAAGCATTGTGGGCAAAGAAGAAAATGATGGTAATCAGTATTTTCTCCTATTTCCCCCTATGCTTTCACAAGGCTTCTCCATCAGGGTAGCTAAATTTTGAAAATGTGTGGTAAAGGGCTTAATGAATGAATGAGAAAATGTTTTGGCAAAAGGAAAAATATCTTCTCCATTTGCCTCAATGTTTTCAAAACTGGTCTGCTACTAGATAAATTAAAAAAAAGTCGGTCTTGTTCAGAAGGAAAAATTTCTGAGTGGATGATCTTCTTTATCAGGGTACAAAAACTGAGATTGCGGTAAGAGTGTGAATGAGTATTGTATTATGTATGTAAGAGTGTTTTAAATCATAGGCACACAGTCCCAAGTTTTAATGACCTTGAGGGAGAAGGCATTTGAAAACATTGTGGGAAAAGGAGGAAATGCTGGTAACCAGCATTTCCTCCTTTTCCCACTATGTTTTCTATCCTTTTAAAGACAAATGCTACCATTTGAGGCGCATAAAATTTGTCATCTGCAATTTGCTTTCAATTTGGACAAGGCTGAATATTTGTCATTTGGTAAAGAGGTAACTCTAAGCAACATGATAAAAATTGAGACTTGTCAAATTTGAAAGCATTTGCAGACGGCAATTCAAATGTGGCTTGAATGACAGAATTTATCTTCGATAGGGTGGAAAAAAATGTGGGAAAAGGAGAAAATGCTGGTAACTAACATTTTCTCCTATACCCACAATGTTGTAAAAGAGTTTTTCCTCAGTCATTAAAACTCGGGATTGTTCGGTAAAGTGTTAAAACAATATGTAACAATATAGACAGTGTTTTGAGTGTGATGTTTGACTATCAATGATGTATTTGTTGTCTTTATATTTATGTATGCGTATTTGAGATCGTATACAAAAAGGGGTCTGTGCTTACCAACAATTTTTAAACAGCGTGGCTAGCCCTCTATTTATGGAAGGGGTGGGGATAGGGATGTTTGGTCAGACTGAATACTCCCAGAAATATTTTGAAAACAAGGATATATTTTGATGTGTTTCAGGATGATTTTAGGTTATGAGCTGCTGTATTCTAGTACTGAGTATTTGGTGACTTTAGAAGCAAAGATCAAGAAACCAGTTCTTTACTTGGCAGATTTTTTCTCTACTCATCAATTTTTCATTTGGCAGAATCATGTGGATTCAACTACCTGCTGGGGTAAATGACCCTACATGCATGTCGTTCTAATTCTGGTTCTCTGAAATGTTCTAAATTTCAAAGTTATGCAATTTCTGCTTGTCTAACCAAATCATTTAACCCTTTACTCCACAGATACTCATTTTGACGCATCAAGAACAGACAGCTTTTGAAAACATTGTGGGAAAAGGAGAAACTGCTCGTAACGAGCAGTTTCTCCTTTTCCCACAATGTTTTCTACTCTATCAGATATCTGTATCTCCATTTGTCCACATTTTTGACATCATATCTTTATTTGCTGTTGAACTGGAAGAGTCTAAAATTGGCGTATCAGGTAAAGGGTTAAGTTAAGTCATGCTGAGTGAAAAAAGGGGGCTTAAAAGAATCTGTAAAAAGTATGGTCCGTGTCAGCCTACGCATGGTTTGATATTTTTTGCTATGTGTAAATTTTCTGCATGTCCAAAGATCATTATACCTCATGATTCAGTCGGTTATTTGAAAAATATTGATTTTATGGATCCATAATTATATGACGACTTGCTTGGTATAATGCAAAGTGGAGATGCTCATTTAGAATTAGATAAAGAATGTAATTTAGGAGGATTGGTAAATACAGGCCCAGATATGTATGTGGTCTACCTGTTATGTTTATATAAGTTGTATAATTCATGGTTCTGTGTCAGAAAGTATTTTGTTTATGCCAATTTTCCCATAGAAAAAATTTAACCCTTTACCAAACAGTTTGGTACTCTGAGGACCCTGATAGAAACAGCTTTAGAAAACTTGGTGGGAAAAGGAGAAAAATGAAGGTGACCAGCATTTTCTCCTCACCCACAAATTTTCCTATCCTTACAAAAATGTATCTTATCATTTGAACCACATTTTAGTTGTCGTCTACAAATGCTTTCAATTTGGAAAAGTCTAAAGTTTTGTCATCTGGTAAAAGTTTAATTGATTTTCAATTTTTTATGATTACATGTACATGTATTAATATTAAAGCTGCCAAAGAGGAGATAATTATGATCTATATCAGCATTTATCCTTTACCAAACAACAAAATTTTGGATGGGACCAATTTGAAAGCATTTGCAGACGACAAATTACATGCACCTTAAATGTTGATTTCTGTCTTTGATGGGGTAGAAAGGAGAAAATGCCGTCTACCAGCATTTTCTTCTTTATCAACATTGTTTTCAAAAAGCTTCTAATTCAAGGTTATTAAAATTCGGCATTTTGTAATAGAAAGTTGATCTATTTCCATAGTGACTATTTTTAGCCTGAGTGTTTTTGAAGAAACTTTTAAAGGTAATAATTATCATGGCCCTGTTGTCATCTGTGTCATCGTGCAAATATGTTGACAATTTCTGATAGCTCTGTGATTACTCAGTGGTCCATATTCACGAACCATTCTTAAGAAAATTCTTAGTCTTATTCTCCAAGATTTTCCAAACTTGAATGTAGCAAAACTTCTTACTCAGAAGATGTGTTACTCTCAAATTCAGAAAAATCTGAAAAAATATGACTAAGAATATGAAAAATGGTCTGTGAATACTGACCCATATAATATGGCCTGCAACACGCGCATTCAAACATTTGCGTAAAGTGTCGTCTCCGATCAGCCTGCGCAGTCTGCACAGGCTAATCCGAAACAACACTTTCCGTTTTTATGTAATTTTCTGTTTTGCACATGTCTACTGTAGCACAACATTTAATGTAGTTGTAAAGTGCTGTCTCGGATTAGCCTGCGTGGACTGCGCAGGCTGATTCGAGATAACACTTCACGCGAATGTCCGAATGCCCCTTTTCGCGTGTAGCAAGGCATATGTACTTCAGACTTTGACTAATTGTTAACCCACATATCAAATATCTCCTCCTTTTCTCTCAAAGTTTTCTACCATTTTGAAAACAAATCTTATCATTCGAATCACTTGTTAATTGAACAAGTCTAAACTTTTGTCCTTCGGTAAAGAATTTAGGATTAAAAAAAAAAAACATTTTATAATAAATTTACGGCTGAACAGTGTTTTTTTTTAATTTAATTTTAATAGTATTTCACTTTTTTTTTTTACATAATTTTGGACATTCATTAAGTTCCCTGAGATTGGTTTGTAGTTGACCTGTTACCAATGGATTCAATTTCAAAGGTTTTACTGTTCCAGGGTACAAAGGCTTTTAACTCTTTACACTATGAAAAAATTTTAGACTTGTCCAAATTGAAAGCACTTCAGACAGGAAGATATACATTGGTCAAAGAATGGGATTTTGCTTTTGAAGGGTAGAAAACATTGTGGGAAAATGGAGAAAATGCTGGTAACTACCACAATGTTTTCAAAAGCTTTCATCCACTGTGTTTTTGAAAAAATTGAGACTGTTTGGTAAAGGGCAAAAAGAGTTGAAAAAATGAAATTGTGGGTATAATTTGTGTGGAAACCATGAAAGTCAAGAACATAGTGGTATTGGTGAAACTGATATTAAAGTAATTGCATTGAACTGATTCTTGTAATTCTGTATGAGTCATGCTTTGGCAAAAGGGGGTTTAATGGATCTTTGTGATGCATTATACCAAGCAAGTCATCAAATCCTGAAATCCATTTTGATCAAGAACCAGCTGAGTCATGGGTGTAGAATGGTCCTTTGACATGCTGAAAATCAAACAATATCAAAAGGCTCATAATACTCGAAGTATGGCATGTTCAAACCATTAGATATTTCTCTTACGCATTTGACTGTTTATCAGACAGTCCCATACTTTTCTGTCCCTGGGATGGAAGGTTTTTTTAACAGTATTGTGGGAAAACACTGTTAACTTATTCTCCCACACTGTTTTCTATCCCTTCGAAGACAAAACCGATAATTTAATCCACTTTTAATATATTGTTTGCAAGCCTGTTCAGTTTGGGGGAGTCTGAAAAATTGTCACCTGGTAAAAAGTTGGCTAACAAAGTAATCCTGTATTGTATAAGACAAAAAAATATCTATTTTCAACCTAACAGAGAGCTTTTCAGACGCCAAATAAGATAAGATCAAATGATGGGATTAGAGAGTTTAAAAATCATTGTGTGAAAAGGAGACAATGCTTGTTACTAGCATTTTCTCCTTTTCCCATAAGATGTTTTCTTCTGCTGTAGTGGGGGCAGTAAAACTGAGTATTGTTTGGTAAGGGGTAAATAGGTGTTCTGTGTTTCGAAAAGTTATTTATTTTATGCTTTTTTAATTTGTAAACAATTTTGTCTTAAATTTCTGATGCGTCCTTCTGTAAATGTGTTTTTTAATGATGAATATTTTTCTATAGGAACTAATATTTTAGGAATGTATGATTTGCAAGCATGTTGTTTTTGTAAACTTAATTGAAATAGCTAAGTTGTTAATAAAAGTGATTTTGAATGCGTTTCTCTTTATGACAGATTTATCATGTTTGAATCTGCAGCATGTTGTTATGCTGCCTATATTGAAATAGTTAATTTGTTTTAAACATATTTTGATTTTTTCCCCCCTAAAGACAGGGAAAGTGAAATCAATTTTAGTTGCATTTGTTTTAAAAGGGGAAATAACTTGATTTATATCTATGTCCTCTGATTTTTTTATCAGACCACAAAATTTTAGACTTGTCCAAGTTCTTTTTATAAGTGATAAATATTTTTGTATTGAAACTAAGATTTTAGCATGTATGGTTTAAGAGCATGTGATTTTTGTAAACTTAATCCAAATAGCTAATTTGTTGAAAAAAGTTATTTTGAATGCTTTTTTTTTTTCATCAGATTTAGCATGTTTGATTTTGGAGTATGTTGTTATTCAAAGAATACTGAAATACTGCAGTTAATTTGTTTAACTCTTAACCAAACAACAAAATTTTGGACTCTATGAAATTGAAAGCATTTGCAGACAACAAAATAAATGTAGTTCAAATGATGATTTTTGTCTGTGATAGGGTAGAAAACATTGTGGGAAAAGGAGAAAATGCTGGTTACCAGCATTTTCTCTTTTTCCCACAATGTTTTCAAGAGCCTTCTTTCTTCAGGGTCATTAAAAGTCGGGATTGTGTGGTAAAGGGCTGAGAATTATTTCGAATATGATTTTATTCAAGACTGGAACAGTTGAACCTTTTTAAGTTGTGTTTAGTTTTAAAGGGGAATCAGTTTATATGAGCCATGTGCTGGCATCTCTGTGATTCAGTACGCGAAGCAAATTATTCTGGATCCATAAAATCGATTTTGTCTATTTACAACCAACTGAATTAGGAGGTAGAGTTGTCCTTGGACAAGCAGAAAATTTGCCAAAAGCAAAAAGTTTTGGCACGGGTCAGCCTGCGCTCCGAACATTCATAATTGTTAGAAATTGATTAATCATTGTTGGTTACCAGCCTTATTTTGGTGTTTCTGTTTTTTTCTGTTATGAGTGTGTTCCTGTGCAATACTTTGTATATATACATGCATAAGCTTTCTTTTAGTCCGTAGGCTGCGAAGCACGACTCGCTGACCTTTTGCAGACTGTGTAGATCAAGATCAGACTGCACAGAATGTGCAGTCTGATCATGGATCTACACTGTCCGATAAGGAGATATTTTTCTCAAAAAAAAAAGTTGAAATAGCATTACTGGGGAGTTTACCATCGGATTGAAAGTTTCATTTGACTTAATCAGACGGGTAAGGATTAACAAATTCTGTTGTGTTTTGAGGAACTTCATGATGAATGAAGACAGCATTTTGAGAGCTATCTATCCATTAGCAGCAAACTATTGCTTTAAATCTTTTCTCTTTTTTTTTAATTTCAATAGAAACATGTACATTTCAAAACTAACTATCTTGGGGTCTATTCACCAGCCATTCTGTTTTGTTCTTTACGGAAGAATTGCATGTTTTGATGAACCTAAAGAAGAATGCCTTTTAATACATTGTAGGAAAAGGAGAATTATACCGTAATAATGGTAAACAGCATTTTCTTCTTTTCCTAAAATATTTTCTAGCATATCCTCTCTAGACCAAAACAATCCAATGTTTGTATAACTTTGAGGAAAAAGGCCTATGAAAACATTGTGGGAAAAGGAGAAAATGCTGGTAAGCAGCATTTTCTTTTTTTCCCACAATGTTTGCTACTCTTTCTAGGATATATCTCTTCATTGGAACAAAATTTAATTGCCATCAGCAAATTTGCTTCAACTTGAACAAGTCTAAAATTTTGTTCCCTTGTTGAGTTATTCAAGGACTCTATTCACCAATCATATTTAATTTCGTTCCTACTCTAAATATTGAGATAAACCATCTGATTGGCTTATACAAAATGTCTGAGCCAATGAGATTGCTTGTCTCAAGAATTGGAATTAGAACTGAATTTGGAACACTTACTGTTGGTGTGTATGGTTTATGTTTTTAGATAGACCTTAATAATGAGAAACTTTGCTGCTGAGTTTAGTTCAGTACAACCTTGTAGGGTAAACTGTTTAGAGGCTTAGTAGCAGCCAAAAGTAAACAATGTGGATGTTGAAATTCATCTAAATTTAAATGTTGCCATTTAAAAGTATGGAAATTATTGTGTAGATGACAATCTGTTATTGTATGATTTGTCCAAGTGTTAGTCATTGACAGAAATATGAATTTTAAAATGAGATAAAAAGTAAACTAAAAATAAAGCAACTTGGCAACTTTTTTTGCCCACTTTTAAAATCTTTGTGTTTTTTTTTGCCTAACTCTTGGGCCATCAGCACAATAACAGATTGTCATCTTCACAATAATTTCCATACTTTAAGATGGTATGATTTAAATTTAAATGCATTTTAACACCCGCACTGTTTACGTTTGGCAGCCACTGGGCCTTTAATGATATGATTGTTATAATGTAAAGTTCATGAAAAAATATGTTTTTGTATAATTTCTGTTTCTTTTCATACTGTACAAAATCATGTACACCAGTAAACGTGATATAAGTAGCTTAGTTAGTTATGACTTGATCCCTTATTGCCAAGCCCCGCTATTGCAGACGGTAGCGTACAGGACTTGAGAACAGGCAAATGCTTGTTTGAATCTCCAGCCTGGCGAATTCCTTTCTGACGACTGATGATAGTCATTGCGACAGGATTTATTCTTTTCCTAATGCTGATCATTGTTTCGATGATGATTGTGGGAAAGGAGCCAGTGGCTTGGGAAGAATATTGTAAGAAGTTTAATTTGCAAAAAACGTTTTGGTCAAAGAAACTCCAAGAAAGCATGGATAGGTGCACTGGTGGCCGCAATATGACTGAAATAATGTTCGAAAATGGCATTAAACACCATTCAATCAATCAATTTTTATCCCTTATCAATTCTGCTGCACTGTTTTCCATACATTGATTTCGGATAAAATGTCGAGGTATTTTCATAGCCCTGTCATTGGCTGCATATGTGTCTCAGAAATTTGAACATAGGGGACGGTTCTTAAACATGAACTCGTTTGTCAAACAACAAAATTTTGACTTGTTCAAATTGAAAGCATTTGCAGACAACATCCAGTAGATCTTAAATGATGGAATTTGTCTTTAAAAGGGTAGAAAAAAAAATGTGGAAAAAGGAGATTCCAGCATTTCTCCTTTTCCCACAATGTTTTCAAGTGCCTTTTTTTCTCGAGGTCGCTAAAAGTCGGGATCGGTTGTTTAATCTTTACTACACAATCCCAAGTTTTAACGTTCCTGCGGAAAAAGGGCTTTTGAAAACCTTGTGTGAAAAGAAAGAAATGCAGGTAACTTCTTCCTTTACTTTATTCCTTCAAAAACAAATCTAATCATTTGAGGACCATTTGTCATCTGTAAATGCTAAATTCTAAAATTTTGTCGTCGGGTAAAGGGTCGAGGGAAAACCTATACCAGAAGGACAAGTAACCCTTAAAAAATTTACGACACCGTTATGTCCCTTTTTCATCTTTTCATTATCTCTGAAAACAGCAAGAGTCAGTCTTATTGAAAATGACAACCATTTACCAAACGACTTGTCCAAAGTAGTGGCAGACGACCAACAAATTCTGGCGCAAATGATTTGACTCGTCTTTGAAAGGATAAACAGCATTTTCTCCTTTTTCCACAATGTTTTCAGAAACCATCCTCGATTGTGATAGTTCTGTGTCTAATATGCTGTGTCCGGGTACTCGGACAAGTTTGAAATTGGGTTACGTTGGGTCCAATGGTAGGTCACTGGGGCAGTTCTTAGAAAAACCTTGTGTGCACTCTAGAGGCCACATTTTCAGTCTGATACTTATGAAACTTGTTCAGAATATTTGTCTTGACAGTTCGGACAAATAGTAGGTCACATACACTCATGTGTTTTAAATTATCACAAACAGGATCTGTTCAGCTTTTTCAAACGTAGATGATTTTACTCAAGTGACTACTTTCAAGGCCAATGGCCCTCTTGTTTAGACAAATCGCTGGTCTATTCCCATCGAGAGTGGCCTAAATTTAGATGTAATCAAAAATCCCCGCAGTCCCCAAATAGGCCTCCTGTCCCTAGAAAATAAGAGTCCATCGGTACATTTGTTGTTCTTTCTGTTAGAAATCTTCATTCTGTTGAATATGGCAATGTTGACCTGACCTACAAAATCTCTACGACGCCAACTTGAACAATAGGTCTACTTACGAAGTCGTAGACTGAACAAGATACCATCGATGGTACAGAATGAGTGCTTATATGTGAACTAATCAGTGATCAGTGTTCAGCCCGCTTAGGACTCGTAAGTGTGATGTTTCGGGTCACTTGAGGGTGTGGGTTCGATTCCCACGCCTGGCCATCTGAAATTATAAATAGTCTTTCGGATGAGATGTTAAACCGAGGTCCCGTGTGACGGTGCTATACACCGAGCACATTAAAGAACCAGGCGCAACTTAGGATGGGTTTCGTCCTGTATCCGCACTATGCCATGTAACAATACTAACGGCCTTCAGGGGGGGGCGTCGCCCATATGGGCAACCGGTTGCGACGATAAATAAAAATGAAAAATTCATTTCCATTAAGTCAGTGTCCAAGGCAAATCAGGCTCATCACCCCAGTGCAAGTCATCGCGGGTGTTGTACATAGGCGGGTATGCAGCTTTTAGACTCGTTCAAAATGGAAACATTTTAATAGACCTAATAATAGTTGTAGACACTGTGGCAAAACGAGACATCGCTCATTGAGCAAAAGCACTAACATATAGAAATCGGCGCCACACAATCTATCATGTATTCGGAACATAAGATTTTCTTTTTTCTTCGATCAGAATCTTCTTGAACCCTTTACCATACAATCTCGACTTTCAATGACCCTGAAAGTGACAGACTTTTGAAAACATTGAGGGAAAAGGAGAAAATGCTGGTAGCCAGCATTTTCTTTTTTTCCCACAAAGTTTTATACCCTATAATAGACAGAAATCGTCAATTTTGCAACATCTTAATCAGTCGTCTGCAAAAGTTTTCAATTTCGTCCTGTCCATTTTTGTTTGTTTGTTTTGTTTTGTTTAGTAAAGAGTTAAACAAGTCAATAGGTTATGCATTTAAGCGATGAATTTTCAGCAACCTGTTGATACTGCGATATCACTTTGATTTTTTTCAATCAAAAGAATCTCAACGTATAGACTCGGTTAGGTTCAAGATCAGACTGCTGTTTTGTACGGCCTTTTATTGATCTACACGGTCAACAAAAGAGCATTTGTACGGATTAGCTTTCAAGGTCAGTTTGCTTCTTTTGTGCATTCTGTTATCGATTACATTGTCAGCAAAAAGTGCACTTAGTCGCGTTATTGCAGCCTATGGGTCAAACTGCTGAGATCAGTTTCAGAGAATCTAAGTTTTACCCTCAAACTGCAGAATGAATTAAATACAAACCGACAAATAAAGCTCAAATATTGCAGTTTCAATCATGTATGCTCTCTCTCTCTCTCTCTCTCTCTCTCTCTCTCTCTGTACCCCTTTAACCAATAAATAAGAAGAACAGAAATTATATATTGTCAATGTATCACGCTTGCAATATGGGCAATATGTCTTTTTTGCAATAAAACTTGAAAAAACTCTAATAGAGTAAATCCAAGGTTAAACTCCACATTCTGTGTAGTGTGCTTAGATTACACATTATTTGCTGTCAGATTTTGATAAACACTGTCCTTTGGCAAGTCAAGGGTAAAGATTGTTCAAAATCCGAAGCAAAAAAAAATCAATAAACGTCAGACATACAGTCTAGACAAGGATTGGTCATTGCGACAGGATTAATTCCTCTCACCGCTGACCATTGTTTCGACGATTGTTATGTGTGAAAGCAGCCAGTGGCTTTGAAAGAATACTGTGCATAGTACTGGTAAAAGAAACTTCAGGAAAGCATGCTTAGGTGCACTGGCCGCCGCGATATGATTGAAAAAAAATGTTGAAAACGGCGTTAAACACCATGCAATCAATCAATCAGTCAATAGGCAAGGATTGTAAATTTGAAGCAGGGCTACTGTTACGTAATTTTTTAGGCTAGATCTACTCACTCCATATTCATTGAAATCTAAATCTGCATCATGTGGACTAGTACTTCTGTGCCTGTATTCACGAATCATTCTATTATTGCATGTTTTGTCTTATTCTGGATTTTAAAGTCATATAATATGGCTTTCAACACGCGAAAAGGGGCTTTCCGACATTTGCGTAAAGTGTTGTCTCGGATCAGCCTGCGTAGTCCGCGCAGGCTAATCCGAAACGACACTTTCCGTTTTTATGTAATTTTCTGTTTTGCGCAAGCATACTGAAGAACAAAATCTAATGTAGACGTAAAGTGCCGTCTCGGATTAGCCTGCGCGGACTGCGCAGGCTAATCCGAGACGACACTTTACGCAAATGTCCAAATGCCCCTTTTCGCGTGATGCAAGCCAATTATTTGATTGGCAAAACCATTTCATGTAGCCATTTAGAACTTGCTTTACTTTAAATTTTAGAACATTCTTCAGAGTGTAATAAAAATGGATCTCAAGAGGGGACTTTGTATAATGTATAGTTTCTCTCTCTCTCTATGAGCCTTGCTCTGTGAAAAGGGTGCTTAATGCATCGTCGTGATGTATGATAAGTAGCAGGTCAGCCTGTAATTCTGGATCCATAAAATCATTTGCATTACAACAGGCTGAATCATGAGGTACGCTAGTCCTGAAAAGAAGACCAAAATAAAAAAAAATTCGACTCAGGTCCGCCTATCCGACCACGCAGGGGTCAAAACTTTTTCCAGGTGCATTAAGCCCCTTTTTCACAAAGCATGGTTCATATCTATGATCGCTCAGTTGAATATGGGCCCCGAATCTGACCCAAGTTATCTTTGCCGTAATTCTGTCCTCAATCTGCGTCTTCTGAACCAGTACTTTGAACATCACCATCATAATTTCCCTGAAAGCATTAGTATCCAACCATTCTTTGACTTCTCCGTGGTCAGTCAACTTCAAGTACAGGACCCCTCGTATCTGATACAGTTTTGAATCATAAAAAAAAAATCTTTTTCCACAGATTACATGCCTCGTTTTTGCACTCCATTTCCCTTTCGATTTGAAAAAAAAAAAGTTTTCGTCAATAATTACCGGTATATTTTAAAACATCACCAGAAAGGAATTGCGTAGACCAAGATCTGACTGCACAGGGTGATCTTGGTTAACATTGTAGTATACACGACAGGGAACTGTCAATTATATATTATTCCAAGTCCAACACACCGCCCGCCTCCATCATTGCAACTACCAACTTTGCAGACTTTCCACGTGCTTAATTTGGACATGTTTTGTATTCACTGTTTAGTGTGTTAGTCACTTGTGTAATTATATGTTTGTTTATGAGTCAACATTTTTTTCTTTAAATTGATGGATTATTAATTGATAAGTAAATTCTGGAAAATAATGAACATCGAGGTGGGTGAATTTATTGCTGTGCTTTCCTATTCTACTTTGTAAATGTAATTTTTTGAAAATTATCATCATACTCACTATCGTCGTCTTCGTCACTTGTTGTCAAGCCACACACCCCATCCCAAGCGAATTTAATGATGGTCGTCGTGATGGGCTTAGTGGGTAATATACGAGGCCAGAAAATGTAGGAGTTGTGGGTGCGATGCTGAGCCCGTTGGCCGTTAGCTCAGTTGGTAACAGTAGGGCTTGAAATTCAGGATGGGTTGTGGGTTTGATGCCCAGCGCACTAGCGTAAAACATGTGACTTAGATTCCTGGCTGGGCCTAAGGGTTTAAGCATGGCCAAGTAGTTTGGGTATAGATTTCATAGTCTACCAGTTACGGGTTTGATCTCTAAGAGAGGGACTGGGGTTTTGCGCGAGTACCCTGGAACAAAACACTTAAAAAACCCACCCCAGTAATTATGAGGTGATTGATTGTTGATTGATTGTATGATGTTTTACGCCGTTTTCAACATTATTTCATTTATATCGCGACGGCCAGTGCGTCTATCCACCGGCTTTCCTGGAATTCGCTACCAGTGATTCTTTGAGAGACGAATAAGACACGAAATAAGATAGCGTGATATGACGAAAATAATGTTAACAGCATCATGAACTACTAATCCGACCAACACCCCCCCCCCCTAAGCTCGTAACCTGGAGGGTCCCGAGTTCGATCCTCACAGGAAGCACTGTTTTTTCATGAGAGTGGCCGTGGGCAAGACACTTCAGAGCCATACCCTAGTACATGTACTGTTAAAGCGAAGGAAACACATAAATATGTGGACTGTCGCCGTTTTATGACATATGATTTTGAAAACTGTGTAAAACACCATTCAATTAATCGCCCGCAAGGCGAAATGATTGCAATTGTGACCGAATTCGTTTCTCCTAAAACTTGCATTTAGACACGGGAAAGCAGCCGATATTTTTATCACTATAGACATCACTTTAAACTCTTTATAGATCGGACGACAAAATTTTAGACTTGTCCAAACTCAAATTATTTGCAGAAGACAAAATGAATACATGTGTTGCTTAAATGATGAAATTTGTCTTTGATAGGGCAGAAAGCATTGTGGGAAGAGGTGAAAATGCTGGTTACCAGCATTTTCTCCTTTTCGCACAATGTTTTCTAAAGGCTTATTACCAAGGGTCAATAAACATGAGTCGGGATTGTGTGGTAAAGGGTTAAACTTTATCAGACGACAAAATTTTAGACTTTTTCAGATTGAAAGCGTTTGCAGGCGATAGATTAAACTTTTGAGATTTGTCTAAGAAAGAATGGCAAATATTGTGGACAAAGGAGAAATTTCTGGTTACAAGGTTATAAATTTCTTTCTTGCTTTTCACCAGTACTAGACTAGGGCTTTGCAGTGCTTTGCCCAGGGACACTCCAACAAGAAAAGCCACGCAAGCGGGGATCGTTCAAGAATTTGAGGACTTGAGAACAAGGGGTCGCTGGTTCGATCCCCAGCTCGGCCAATTTCTTTCCGAGGATTGATGAAAGTCATTCCGACAGGATTCATTCCTCTGTCACCGCCGAGCATTGTTTCGACGATGGTTATGTGGGAAAGCAGCCAGTGGAGTACTGGTAACAATCTCCAGGAAAGCATTGATAGGTGCACAGGCCGCCGCGATATTACTGAAATAATGTTGAAACGGCGTTAAACGCCATTAATCAATCAATCATTAAAGAATTTTGATTAGTACAAATCCAGCACTTGGAGTTAACCCTGTACCATATAAACCCGACTTTTAACGACCGTGGGAAAGAAGCCTTTTGAAAACACTGTAGGAAAAAGAGAAAATGCTAACCAGCATCTTCTCCTTTTGCCACGACGTTTTCTGTCCTTTTAAAGACAAATTTTAAATTTGAGCCACAGTAAATTGTCGTCTGCTAATGCTTTGTATTCGGACAAGTTCACAATTTTGCGTCTGGTAAAGAGTTAAGGTGGTCGATATGGAATTCAGAGGTTCTGGGTTCGACCCTCACCGGCCACACTGGTATTTTCAAGGGAATGTCCTTTGGCAAGGCAGAGTACCAGCCTAGTACTGGTGATGTTCAGGAAACACGTAACAGACAATATGGATCAAGATCGGAATGCGCATGATAAGAAGTCTGGGTATAGTCGCAAAATTCTAATATCCTAGTCTAGTTGGCACTCTAGGTTTTGATAGACTATGTAACTCTTCATGTATTTTTTTTTAATCGTAATTGTTTTTTTTTTTCATACTTCTCAGATAGGTTGATTATATGGTGTCTAGCGCCGTTTCAACATTATTTCAGTAAAAGCGTGACAGTCAATGCATCTGCAAAAAAGTATCGACTCAGGTAACCCTGCGTGGACTAACCAAGTCGAAACTTTTTTGTTTTTGGACAATTTTTTTTTTCTGCATATTATCTCTTTACCAAACGCCAAAATTTTAGACCTGTCCATATTGAAAGCATTTGCAGATGACAAAATAAATCTGACTCAAAAGTTAAGATTTGTTTTGGGAAGGGTAGAAAACATTGTGGGAAAAGGAGAAAATGCTGGTTACCAGCATTTTCTCCTTTTCCCACAATGCTTTCAAAAGGCTTCTTCCTCAGTGTCGTTAAAAGACGGGATTGTGTGGTAAAGGGTTAAAGGACCAGTTATTAATCGAACAAATTGACATGAAATAAATGACCTCTATTACCATATATTACACGCTTGAATCATTGTCCGAACTTAGCTTCGGCTAATGTCGTCTGCATGCGGAACTATGTGCACGTTTATCAACTCTTAAGTAGCTAATAGATTTATCATGTCTTCAAAAAACACTTAAAATACCTGAAATAAACATTATTTTGTTGGTTTTACTTGGTAATACGTGGCGGATGACATTGGTCTAAGATGCACTTTCTGTGCAGTCTGATCTTGATCCATGCCATTCGCAAAAGCTTCTTATTTAGGCTATGGCACTGTGAGAGTCAAACCCGACATTTACCGTTAACAGAATTTCCGTACCTTCCGATTATACCCGATGATATAAATATTCACTTTTTAATTATTCTTTGCATAAAGGTCAATTTCAGGTCAATTTATTCGAGTAATACCATATGCTTCTGTCGGTTGATATACAAAACGGATGTTATTTTCTCGTGCATTCATCTTTGGTATCATGACCATCAGTATTTTTCAGGGATATTTTCAATGTTATCTGCCGCATACGTGTTTAATTATGGAGGTGCATAGTCTTGTATTTTCAATTGAAGCGAATGGCCCGGCCGGGTAGCTCCATGGTTAGCGTATCCGACTCGTGACTTGGTGGTTGTGAGCTCTAAACCCGGTTGAGGCAAACTTTCTCATGGGCGATTTTTCGCCTCTCACCTCTGATGCATGTGAGGAAAGTAGTCAGTGACTTGGAAAGAAAGTCGTGTTAGTACTGGTGTGAGAAAGCCAGGAAACACACGTATAGGTGCACTGACCGCCGTTACTTGACCAAAGCTGTTAAAACGGCGTTAATAAACTCCAACCAATCAATCAATTGAAGCGAACGCTGTACCAGACGACAAAGAATAGGAATCGTCCATAATAACTGTCTGGGCAGACGACAAATTAATTGTGGCTCAAATAACGGGATTTTTCATTGAAAAGTAAAGGGAACTTGGTGAAAATAGAGAAAATGTTGGTTACCAGCATTTTCTCCTTTTTCCACGATGTTTTCAAACACCTCTGTGATTGTCAAGTTAACCCGTAGGCTGCTGAACGCGACTCAAGGACCTATTGCGGACAATATAGATCAAGATCAGACTGCACGGAACGTGCAGTCTGATCTTGATCTACACTGTCCGATAAGGAGATATATCTCTCCACAATTAACTTCGAAATAGCAACAATTTGGTTTTTACTATCGACTTGAAAGTTTTATTTAACTTGCTTATCAGGATAAGAATTAAAAACACGTGCCAGTTTGGTAGCAAGTTTTGATTGAAGAACTTAACTCACCTTGCGTGAATGCGAGACTTCCGGAAGAGATTTTTTTTTTCAATGTTTTTACAAGACATTGTATTCAAATATAAAATTCAATCTTAAGTAAGTAGGCTCCAAATTGGCCTAATGGTAATGGGAGTCGACTTGGGTGCCGGCGAACCGAGATCGAATCGCACCCGATCCATGCAAAAAAAACCCAGAGAGATGGGGGGAAAAAAGAGAAAGACACTTGGATAAAGAAACAAACGGCTGGATAGAGAACGGGCAAGAAAGACACTTGGATAGGCGATGGTGGGACACAGGAAAATTACCTTTTACTAATCTGTGTATTGGAAATTATCAATTTTAAAACAGAGGTGTTTAATAAAAGAATATTTATTTATGAATATTTCAAGTTTTCATATAAGTTTATAAACTTGTTTTCTCTTTTTAAGTTTAAGCAAGAATAACACCAAAGTATAAATAGAAAATGTTTTAATACTCAAAATGAAAATTTTAAATGATGACATATACAACAGAAACTTATTATGCAAAGATCGAATTCAAGTACTTTAAATCAAACAGAAGGCTTCAGTAAACGTTGTGGGAAAAAAAGGAGAAAATACTGATTACCAACATTTTCCCCCTTTCCCAAGACCCTGAGAAAGAAGCCTTTTGAAAAAATGGTGCGAAAAGGAGAAAATGCTGGCTACCAGCATTTTCTCCTTTTCCCACAATGTTTTTCTACCCATCTCAGAACAAATTTCAAGTTTTGAGTCACATTTTCTTGTCTGCAAATGCTGTCAATTTTGGTGAGTCTAAAATTTTGTTGTTTCGTACGGAGTTAATCTAAAATTTTGTCATCTGAAAAAGGGTCAATACACAAATACAACAGTCTTATATAAAATCATTAAAAAGATTGAAATAAACTCATTATCTCTCCAACAAACAACAAAACTGTAGATTTATCCAAATTGAAAGACAATAAATTGAAAGTAGATAAGACAGAATTTGTTTTTCAATGGGTAAAAAAACTTTGTGGAAAACAGAAAATGATGGTTACAAGCAGATTCACCATTTTCCATAATGTTTTCAAAAACCTTATACATCTTTTTCTTTAAAAACAATGGCTGATTGAAGAAAAGTTTAAAAATCAAGACAATAATGTCATCACAATGCAGAATAACTTTAACCCTTTACAACACAATCCGGAGTTTTAATGACCCAGAAAAAGGACGGCCTTGGAAAACATTGTGGGAAAAGGAGAAAATGCTAGTAACCAGCATTTTCTCCTTTACCTACAATGTTTTCAACCCTATCAAAGACAGAAATCATCATAATTATGAACTACTTTGGTAACCAGCATTTTCTCCTTTACCTACAATGTTTCCAACCCTATCAAAGACAGAAATCATCATAATTATGAACTACTTTGGTAACCAGCATTTTCTCCTTTTCCCACAATGTTTTCTACCCATCCCGAAATAAATTTTGATTTTTGAGTCACATTATTTTGTCGTCTGCAAATGCTTTCAATTTGGAAAAGTCTAAAATTCTATCATATGGTAAGGGGTAAATCACTGTTTTTATAAACAATGGTTGGTTTGATAAAGTGTTCAAATCAAAACAAAATCATTGTAATACAATTTCAACTTTTTACCAAACAACAAAATTTTAGTACTGTCCCATTTGAAAGCATCTGCAGAGGACATACATGTATTAAATGTGGCTCTAATGATAGAATTTGTCTTTCAAAAAGATACATAACACAGCGTAAAAGGAGAGATTGCTGGGTAAAAGCCATTTCCATCATTTTTCACAATGTTTTCAAAATCCTACTAAATACAGCTTTTAAGTACAAAATACATGTACTCTGCAAAGGGTTAAAATCAATACGATAAACTAATCACAGGACATTGGTCAAATAGTTTGTAAATATGAGCAAATACATCAGACCAAATGCATTTTTTCCCCACAATGTTTTCAAAAGCTGCAAAAGTGGCTTTGAAAATTTTAAAACTATCAACATTCTTTCAGTGTAACTTATACCCTTTACTAGATACATGTAATCCTATATTTTGAGACATTTGGATACCATTTTACTAACAATTTGTAAGTCTTTGCGTAAAAATTCTTACAACTCCACGCCTACGTTCCCATTTACAAATTTCTTACGACCGTTTTATGAAACTTTCATAACTTTGTGAATTTGCATAAGTTAATATTTCCATAACTTTTCAATTGACAGCAGAAAAAGTATCTCCCATGCACTTGCTACTTAGGTTAACAGCGCTTGCCATTCAACCAGGGCAAATATGATGTAATACAGGCATTTACCTTACATTTCTCGCATTTCAAGTCATCTCATTATGGATACTGTACATGTAAATAAAAAAAATGATTAGTAAAAAAAATGGAATTTATGACTACTGCTGATAATTGAGAGGATAATTATAATGTTTTTCTCAAATTTTTTCCTCTATGACAATGCAATACACAAAATGTCTATGTCTTTACTGACGACTGATATTTTTGTATGCAAGTACTTATTTTTGTACTTAGATACAAAAACTTTTAGTAAAGCCCAGAACTTGGACTTGCACTAAATGTATGACATTTTTCACTTACATATGCGTAAGTTCTTTAGTATAATGGTCCCCTGGGGAGGAAGGCGTTTGAAAACACTGGGGGGTAAGGAAATAAAGTGCTGGTAACCAGCACACTCTATTTTCTCACAATTTCTTTCTACAAGACAAAATTTCAACATTAATTAGTCTAAAATTTTGTAATTCTGGTACAGAGTTCAACATTTCCAAGTTTCTACAACATTACTGACATCCTGAACCTGTCACATTAAACCAAAAACTTGGACTATTCCAAATTCAAAAGCCTACTGACAAAAGTGGATGAATGGAGACACAAAATTTTTGGTAATAAAAATAAATTCTCTTACTCTTTACCAAACTACAAAATTTTAGGATTGTCCAAACTGAAGGCATTTTGCAGATGACAAATTAAATAAAGATGATTTCTGTCCATTTGATAGGGTCTAAAACGTTGTGGGAAATGGAGAAAATGCTGTCGCCAGCATTTCTCCCTTTTGCCACAAAGTTATCAAAAGCTTTCTCTTTTAGGAACGTTAAAACTCTGGAATGTGTGGGAAAGATTTAACCATTTAACACACGGCAAAATTTTAGACTAGATCTAGTCTATAATTGAAGGAATTTACAAAAGACAAGTCAAATGTTTTTCAAATGATAGTCTTTATCTTTGAATAGGCAGAAAACATTGTGGGAAAAGTAGAAAATGCTGGTTACCAGCATTTTCTCCTTTTCTCACAATGATTTCGTAAGGCTTCTTTATGGGTCGTTACAACTCTAGATTGTGTGGAAAAGGGTTAATACAATGCCAAAAATAGAACCATATTGTTTTTTTACATAAACAATGATAAATCAGTCGCAAACTCATTCCATCGTAATTCAGAACAATGTAGCCTTATGTCGAAGTCGTAGCATCCCTAACATACAATGTGCAAGTGCAAGATATAGAATAAATTGGAACAGGCAAAAAAATCTTTTTATCACTTAAGCTTTTACCACACAATCCCAAGTTTGAATGACCCTGAGAAGTAGGCCTTTTGAAAAATATGTCGGAAAAGGAGAAAGTACTGATAACCAGCATTTTCTCCTTTTTCCACAATGTTTTCAAGTTTAAGTTCTAACTGATAAAAATCTCATCATCAGTGCCATATGAATTTTGTCATCTGCATGTGCCTTCAAATTGGACTGTCTAAAATATTGTTGTTTGGGAAAGAGTTAAAGAACAACCTAATTGTCAAAATTTAACCTAATACTGCTAAACAAAATAAAAATTTTCTAACTTAAAGTAAAAAACCCTAATATTGCCATTTAATCCTTTTTCTTATCCATGAAAAATCTCACTGTATTGGACAGTGTTGATCAAGATTAGGCTACAGCTTCTGTGCAGTCTGATCTTTGATTTACACTGCCAGCATCAATGCACTGCATGACACTTAGCAGCCATGGGGTGAAATAGCACTCTCAATTTGGAGTACGTAAGCCCTAGTCTGAAAATGCTTTCAATATGGACAAGACTAAAGTTTTGTTATCTGGTAAAGGGCCAAGTGATATATCAAAATGTGTTCTTCAAAAAAAAATTTCCTTGTTTTTCAATGTTTTCAGTTGTTTTATAACCCTAATTAATTATTAGCAGTAAATATTGCTAAAGAGTGTTACATCAATGTGGCCTGCAACATGCAAAAAGGGGCATTCGGACATTTGTGTAAAGTGTCGTCTCGGATCAGCCTGCGCAGTCTGCGCAGGCTAATCCGATACAACACTTTCTGTTTTTATGTAATTTTCTGTTTTGCAAAAGTCTACTGTAGCACAAAATCTAATGTAGTCGTAAAGTGCCGTCTCGGATTAGCCTGTGCAGACTGCGCAGGCTGATCCAAGACGACACTTTACGCAAATGTCGGAATGCACCTTTTCGCATGTTGCAAGCCATGTGTATTTACAAACATTTTATGCATTTAACTCGAAGCTATAGACCCATTAAAAATCTACACCACATGATGAAGTTTTGGACTTGTCCAAATGGAATGTACTAGTATTTGCAGTTGACAAATGTGGCCCAGCTTGACGTTTTGTCTTCGACAGGATGAAAAAAAAAACATTGTGGGAAAAAGAGAGATGCTGGTTACACTTTTCATCTTATCCCACAATATTTTCCAAGGCATACTCTGTCAGGTTTGTTAAAATTCGGGATTGTGTGGTGAACAGTTAACCCTTGCGCCCTGTCTTTTAATGAGCCTGACAGAGAAGGCTTATCAAAACATTGTGGGAAAAGGAGATAATGCTGGTAACCAGCATTTTCTCCTTTTCCCACAATGTTTTTCTTCCCTATCAAAGACAGAAATCATCATTTGAGCCAGTTAGTTTGGCATCTGCATATGCTTTCATTTTGGTCAAGTCCAAAATTTTGTGGTCTGTAAAGAGTTAATCCCCAAATGAACCAAACACACATTTACAGTCTACAGCAAAAATCTTAAAAATGCAATATCAAGCTTGTTTTTGTCTAGAATGTCTCAGCAACACAGACAGAAGATCAGACCAAAAAAAATAACCTTAGTTGTGATTGATTGATTGATTGATTGATTGATTGCATGTGTTTAATTCCATTTTCAACATTATTTCAGTTATATCACGGCAGCCAGTGCACCTATCCATGCTTTCTTGGAGTCTCTTTTTACCAGTACTCCACACAATCTTCTTTCCAAGCCACTGGCTGCTTTCCCACATAATCAGCAGTGGTGGGAGAGGAATGAATCCTGTCGCAGTGACTATCATCAATCCTTGGAAAGAAATTTGCAGAGCCAGGGAACCTAAGTTGTGAAAGGTGCCCTAAGGGTCAAAAGATGAAAAAGAATGAAAACAATCCAGAATATTGCAAATAAAAAATTTAGCAAAAAAACATTCTGACCTTCCTTTCATCCAACAGTTTATCTAATACAGTGTAGATGAAGATCAGACAGTAGGAGGTAGTTTAATCTTCATCTACACTACCCTGGTTCAATATTTTGTGAGATACTCGAACCAAACAGCATTTTGAAATTTCAGTCTCTTTTCTCCACAAAATATGATGTGTCTAATTCAATTATCTATCACTCTAAAAAATCAACAGGAGGGCCATGATGGTCCTGTATTGCTCCACTGGCTAATAAGTACAAACTCTACAGGCCAGACATGATATTTCTTGTCCAATTGGTTTAGAACTAGACGACATTTAAAATTTTCTCTATAAAATCCCATGAGAAAGTTATGACCCCAGGGCAAAGCCATTTTGACCACAGAGCTATAATTACTGGTAGAGGTCCACAAGATAAAGCCCCATACCAAATAATACAGGTCTAGAATGTATGGGTATAAACAAGAAGATGTTTAGTTTCCTCAATAAAAGGCCATGTAAAACCTGAGACCTCCTAGAAAGGGCTAATTTTGATCCCAGGTCTTAATTTTTAAAAAATTTAGAAGTAAACCACAACATGAAGCTATGTGCAAAAATTTGGTAGAACGTGGGACTTGGTAGGCCAAGTACTTATGGTTTGGAGCAAACAGATTTTTTTTGATTTTCTCTCTATAAGCACTGACACATGGGGTGGGGCCAATTTTGGCAGAGACCTGCAAGATGGTAACACTCATAAAATATTATATCTATAGGTCATGATCAGAAAGAAGATTTTTGAAGTTTTCACTATAAGGCTTGCAACACGCGAAAAGGGGCATTCGAACATTTGCGTAAAGTGTCGTCTCGGCACAGTCCGTGCAGACTAATCCGAGACAGCACTTTACGACTATATTAGATTTCGTCCTTTGGTAGACTTTCACAAAACAGGAAATTACATAAAAACAGTAAGTGTCGTTTCAGATTAGCCTGCGCAGGCTGATCCGAGATGACACTTTAAGCAAATGTTCAAATGCCCCTTTTCGCGTGTTGCAGGCCATATAAGCTTGTGTTTATCTTGTGACTTGTGGGGCAGGGCCAATTGAGACCCTAGGGCTATGATTTGAACAATCTTGGTATAGGTCTGTTAGATAACTTGGTAGCCCTAGGTCTCATGGTTTGGAACTAGAGGATTTGTAAAGTTTTAACTATATAAGCCCATGTAAAACCTCAAGGTGGGGCCAAATTTGACCCCAGGGCTATAATTTGAGCAATCCTGGTAGATGCCCTTTAGATAAAGCTACGTGCTAAATTTGGTAGCCCTAGGCCTAATTGCTAGGAACGGTAAGATTTTAAAAGTTTTCTCTATATAAGCTGATGTTATACTTTACCCCTGGTGCATGGACAAATTTGGCCACAGGGCTATAATTTGGGCCATCTTGGTAGAGGCCCAATAGATAAAGCTACATGCAAAATTTGGTAGCATTATGGCTATGAAAAAAGAAGATTTTTCATTAAGTGTTCATATATACTGAACCAAAAAAGAAACTTCCCCTGTGTTTAAGTGCAGATATACACAAATATGAAAATCAGGATTAAACTAGATTTATATGCATTGAAAGAGTATTTTATTGCGACTTTGTGTGAAAAAAATTATTCCTGAGGGTTTATCCAAAAGTAGTGAAATGGTAGTTAAAATGCGGAAGGGGTCGCTCACCAAAATCACAAATTAATACCGGGTATGACCACCTTCAGCATGAAGGACTGCCTGGCATCGTTGGCGCATAGAACGGATAAGTGTACTGATTTCGGCTTGAGGAATGTTGTTCCATTCCTGAATTAAGGCTTGTCTTAGCTGAATGACGTTTGACGGTGGAATAGGGCGATGTTTAACACGCTGGTCCAAATTATCCCAAAGGTGTTCAATGGGATTCAGATCAGGGCTTTTGGCAGGCCAGTCATTAATAAATGCAATGTTATTCGCCCTGAGGAAATTCACATTGTCCCTAGCTGTATGGCTTGTGGCATTATCATGCTGAAAAAGAGTGATATTGGCATTATTTTGAAACAATGGGATAACATGCCTCGCAAGAATTTCATCTCGGTAGCGTTGGGCATTCAAATTCACTTCGATAACGATGAGATTAGTGTGAAAGCCATGTGCAATGCCCGCCCAGACCAAGAGAGAACCCCCACCCCCAAAACGATCTCGTTCAAGTACGCAACAGTCAGCATAACGTTCATTTCTCCTACGGTATACTCGAACCCTGCCATCACCTCGATGAATGGAAAACCTCGACTCGTCAGAGAAAAGAATGCTATTCCATTGTTGTCTAAGCCAGCGTTGGTGTGTACGTGCCCAATTAACACGATTTACGCGGTGACGTCGCGTCAAAACACAACCAACGTACGGACGACGTGCACGTAGCCCACCCTCGCGCAAGCGATTGCGCACAGTTTGGGCAGATATACGGTTGTTATGTATACCAGGGGTGTTAGCAGCAGTGGCTGTGGCAGTTTGGAAGCGATTGCGCAGGTGGGTGTTCCGAATATAGTGGTCTTGGTCGCGCGTCGTGACGCGAGGACATCCACTACGTGGTCGATCTTCCGTACGCCCTGTTGCTTGAAAACGTTGCCTAAGGTGTCGAATAGCACGAGTAGAACATCCAATATTCATAGCAACAGCATTCATCGTCATACCAGCATCAAGCATGCCAATGGCACGTTCGCGTAAATTTTGCGGAATTCTAGGCATATCAAAAATAAAGAAAACTAAAAAGAATTTAATTTTTTTCAACGTCTTTTTCTTATTGACATGAAAGTCTATAAAATTAGACTGAAAGGTTTCAAAAAATATACACGAATTATACTGTCCGTGCATGCACGTGAAAATCACTTTCAGTGGGTTTCTTCTGCAAAATGCTTTCAATCGAGTTAAAATTTGTTTTATCGGACACATAATCGTTCGCCCAAATATATGTAGGTCATCTGACATTTTGATTTTTTTTAATAACATTGCATTTGCACTTAAACACAGGGGAAGTTTCTTTTTTGGTTCAGTATATATACCCATGTAAAACTTGTGACGCTAGAAGCAGGGCCAATTTTCACCCCAGGGCTATAAGTTGAAGACATTTAGTACAGGTCCATTAGATAAAGTTACATGCAACATTTGGTAGCCCTTGGCCATTTGGTTTCAGACAAGAAGATTTTCAAAGATTTTCAATATTTTTTAGTATTTTTGCCATGGTAACCAGAGTTTTTATAGGAATCAAATTTTTTAAAAAGATTCTGAAGAGGACCATGGTAGAATCATTTCTGTGAAGTTTGGTCAAAACTGGATGGGCAGTTTCAGAGAAGATGTTTGAAATAAAAGTTAATATACGGACAAACGCACAGACAGATGCACAACAGACACAGGGCCATGACATAAACTCACTGGCCTTTGGCCAGTGGGGGGGCTAAAAATTGCATAGAAAGGATACATGTACCTGAAAGCTGGATATCTTTCACTCTCTCGAAAAACAGTCCAAGATTTTAATGAACCTGGGAAAAAAAGGGCTCAAAAATGTGTTTACCCCATGGGACATAATTGAGAATTTCTTGGTAGAGGTCTACCAGATACTGCCTCCGAGTTTGTTAAAAAAAAAGATTTTTAAAATTTTCACAGTATAAGCCTGCATAAAAGTTGTGAACCCTCAACTAGGGGGATTTTTTTTTACCAAGGTAATACTTTGGAGAAATCTTGTTAAAGGTCCACTAGAGGAATCTACATGTATAACAAATTTTGAAGCCCTTAGCCCTATTGCTTAACCCTTTACCAAATGACTGGTCCAAATTAAAAGCTCTTGCAGACGACAAAATAAACTTAACTCAAAAATTGAAATTTGTTTCCAGCAGGGTAGAAAACATTGTGGGAAAAGGAGAAAATGCTAGTTACTAGCATTTTGTCCTTTTCCCACAATGTTTTCAAAAGGCTTCTATCTCAGGGTCGTAAAAACCAGGGATTGTTTGGTAAAGGGTTAAGACAAGACAATCCTTGAAGATCTGTTAAATTTCACCATGTGTCAACACAGCTTGAAGTTAATTTAAGTTTTTTTCAGGTAGTAACAGGTTAAATCTTCACTTCATAATCCAATACTGCTAGCTGGTAAGGTTCAGTCTGATACCCATCTCTACATCACATTGACTCCCTGAAAATAGAACGCAAAATTCACATTGATTTTGACAACTCTTCTTTAAAACAATTCAAGTGCCTTTCACAAACTATAGTTGTCTTGGCAGCAAGTGGACATCCAAGATCACACTGCATGTTTAATGCAGACTAACCTAGGATCTACACCGACCATTATGTTCTGTCTAAGGGTAGTTTCACAAATATAGTTACCTTTGCAGCCAGTGAAAACCCAAGATGAGACTGCATGTTTACTGCAGACTGACCTGGGATCTACTTTGATCACTATGCAAAGACATTACGTCCCAAGGTAGTTTTGAAATGGCAGTTAGTAGGTTTATTTTTCCTGACTGAAAATTTCAATTTTATTTACTTTGCACCTTCAGGGTAAATGCATTACTAATGTTTACGATATAAACATACATGTAAGCACATAAAAATCAGCAGAGAAGCAAAAGGTTAAGGTACAACTGATAGTTTTATTGATTGAATGAATTTTTAAACTGCTTTTTATCACTATTTCAAATATATCACAGCAACAACCCATAAACCTTGGATTCTTCCACATTGATCTGCAAATTAAAATTTCAAATGTGATAGATAAACTGTAGGTCTTTAACAGGAAAGAAAACATTGTGGGCAAAAGGAGAAAATGCTGTTTACCAGCATTTTCTCCTTTACCCACAATGTTTTCAAAAGGCTGTTTCGTTAGGGTCATAAAAACTTCGCATTGTGTGGTAAAGGGTTAAAGAACATCATGGGTTTCAACAGTACTAGTTTAGGGCTCTGTAGTGTCTTGTTCAAGGACCCTTCAATGAAAAACTGTATCCCAAATTGAATCTGGTGTATATCTTATGATAATATATCAGTGTGTAAAATGTAAAATCCAATACAATGATATTTTAGAGATTGGAAACAGAATTTTGTACTTTATCCAAAATGAAGTTGGAAACTGGTCATAACTCACTTAATAAATGGTGGATTTTATCATAGATCTGAAGTCAGCTTCCTAACCTATGACCTTTACATTGTAATTATTTACCTGTGTTTAAAGTATCAATCCCATTCCAAGTGTATTCAAAGATGACAAACAGAGACCATTTTTGTTACTGTTAAAGTAACAATAAAGCCCAAAAGTAAACAAAGCATGTGTTTAAATGCATTTGAATTTATATCATACCATTTAAAAGTATGGAAATTATTGCAAAGATGGCAATTTGTGATTGTACTGTTGGTTTGTGTGTTAGTTGATGACAGAGAAATTAATTTCAAAACTAGGTTAAAACCTGCCAGGTAGCTGTGTCTTTGGCTTACTTTTTGCCTGATTTTAAATTTCTTTTTTCTGCCAGCGACTAACATATGGCCCGACCATACGATAACAGACTGCCATCTCCACAATTTTTTTCATACTTTTGAATGGTACGATTTACATTTAAATGTATTATGACACCTGCTTTGATATTTTGGCCTTTACTGGGCCTTTAACTACTAACAGGATGTCCATGACATGCCTTCAGGCAGAAGGGATGCTAAATCCCACCTGTATTTAAAACAGCATGAGCATCAAAAGAACTTTGATTATCTAGAGCAAAGTTTGTATATGTACCTCTGTCCAATGTCCATCTCCAACCAGTCACAGATTTGCCTCCATCTAGTGTTTTACACCACTTTCAGCAGTATATCCAGTCACATCATGGCAACAGCTAACTTGTTCATCTGTTTTCTGGGTTTCATCAGGCTCGGACTACGGCTCATTCTCCAGGATACACCAATGAATACCACTGAAAGAGAGGAACAAACCGTGAACCTCTGATTAACAAGTCTGGACATATGTTCACCATGTCACCTGTATTTAAGTAAGATATAATAGCAAAAAACTCTCTTCTAGACAACACTTATTGTTGTTACAATTGTTCTAATTGACAAAGTTTTGACGATGGTTATGTGGAAAAGCAGCCAGTGGCTTGGAAAACATGTCCATGATGCAGATAGATTTTATTAAAATAAACTCATTGATTAGGCCTCATTAGATAAAATTAATTTAGCTAAATAAAGTGGAATAATGTCGGACGAACAAGCCCAGGTACGGAAAAGCCCAGAGACGAAATGGTTTAGGACCGAACAACCCCCGGACCGAATAAACAAAAAAAAGTGGGTTGGGGAAGAACGCTTGTCCCTTTTGATTTCAATAATCCTTTTTTAACTTACTATGGATTCATCAAAAGAGACTGTACAGCTATCAGAAAGTCTGTATTTGAACGTATGGATCTATTTGACTAGAAACGAATCATTTGTTTACGGTAGGATTCTGCACGTGCAATTTAGATCGTTTCCGCCAGCCTCGCTATCGTTTTAGCTGAAGCCTGGAAAACACTTTTTTCGTCCGTGGACTTATTCGCACTTACTTTTTTCTGCCCAACCCTTTTTTTTTTTTTGTTCACGGTATTGAACTAGTTACTTTCTTGGGGGCCAGCCTCCTACCATCTAGTCAAACTTAATAAATTTGAACATCTTGAATGGATTCTTTGACAAGTGTTAGATCCTCCTCTGTTTCACTCATGTAGGCCTACTGAATAGATCTATATCTATTTCTGAATTAGATAGGACGATTATTATTAAAATAGTCAACATTTTGGGTTCTTTCTTGTTTCGTCACCATTCAAAATCCTGCAAATTTGACGATTTATTATAGATTATTTAGAGCAAAGTTTGTTGTAGATTTATTGATTTATTCATTTATTTATTTTGTCAAATCCGAAGGTATTTCTATAAATATTGAGCTAGAAATAGTTGTAACTATCAAAAGGGGAATTCATACAATAAAGCAAATAAATCTCTCAATGAGGGGCACTCCGTGATAAGGTGATTTTAAGAGTCAATCAAAAATTTTGGGTGCCATTTAAAGATGTTGAAAAAAATGATGTCACCAGACTGAAAAGATGCTGTCTAGACTACAGTGAATACATTATATAAGAAGTCTAACGTTTTTTTTTTTCTTTCCTACCAACTAGATCTACATCCCGTCATTGAGATATTTGCTGTTCAATTGAGGAACCTTATTTCAAAGCAATGGAGGCTAAATGTACAAGATCATCATTTTGATCACTTACCTCTGATTCCATGGAAATCCTACTGAAATTCTTGGTGTGTTTTTGAGATATTTATACATTTTGCCGTATCTTTACTCAGGGATCGTATATACGATCCCTGCTTTACTGACAAAAAAATCTCTATGCTTACTTGGGTGAGAGGATGCACAAAACTTGTGCCTCAGAAATTAGCTCAAGGTCAAAGTCACAGTTTGCACCTTCGAGTTCATGTCAAGCTTGGAAGGATATTCAGTTAACCTTTTACAGCACAATGTAAATCCTGGGTTTAACAACCCTGGAAAAGAAGCCTTTTGAAAACATGGTGGGAGAAGGAGGAAATGCTGGAAACCAGGATTTTCTCCTTTTCCCACAATGTTTTCTACTCTACCAAAGACAAATTTCATCAGTTGATTAACATTTAACTTGTTGTCTACAAATGCTTTCAATTTGGACAATTCTATTACTTTGGTAAAGAGTTACGTCACACGAATGTATAAATTGCTTTTAGAAATACAGACAAATACTGGATTGTGAAATCAAAGATCTGACAAATAAAAGTCTTATCTTGATCTACACAGGGGTCTTATATCAACATACGATCCCTGATCTACACTAGTATCAAATACAATTTGAGTTGTGGGTGTACCTGTCATTCCAAGCATCAAAAGTATATAAGCAACGTCCTTGGAAAAGCGGGTTAATGCATCACTTAATGCATTATACCAAGAAAGCCATCTTCCAATATGGATCAATTTTGTCTGTAAAATGGTTGAATCTTAAGGAAGAATGGTCCTTTGACATGCATAAAATCTATTGATCGCGAAAATTTTAAATCCATTTCACTATGCATAGGCTGCGCAGACTGGGTTGACAGTGTTTACAGATGTATTGATCAACCCTTTCCCAAACAATAACAATAAAGACCCCGAAAAAAAACCTTTTGAAAACATTGTGGGAATAAAAGAAAATGCTCGTAACCAGCATTTTTTCCCACAATGGTTTTTACTCTTTCAAAGATAATTCCCACCATTTTGAGTTGGATAATCCAAATAATCGCCCTCGTGGATTATTTATTGTGCCTCATAACTCACAACTGTGGTTTATTGAACGATAAACCACAACAGAAAGATTATTTCTTAAATAAACCACGTTGTGAGTTATGAGGCGCATTGAATAAACCACTCGAGCTATCGCCCTTGTGGATTATTTATTGTGCCTCATAACTCACAACTGTGGTTTATTGAACGATAAACCACGATAGAAAGAAGATTATTTCTTAAATATACGACGTCAATGTTAAGTTTAAGAGCCTTTGTCAAAGGATTCTCAGTGAAATTCAGCGCATTTGCCATGTCATTTAACCCTTTACCACACAATCCGGGCTTTTAACGACCCTGAGAAAGAAGCATTTTGAAAACATTGCAGGAAAAGGAGAAAATGCTGGTAAACAGCATTTTCTCCTTTTCCCACAATGTTTTCCACTATTCCCAAAACATATTCCAATTTTTGATTCATTTTTATTTTGTCGTCTGCAAATGCGTTGAATTTGGACTAGTCTAAAGTTTTGTCGTTTGGTAAAGAGTTAATCCACGGCTGCTTAAAAACTGTCTTAAACCAAATTTCTGTCAGATCTCTGTTAAAAACAAATATAGAAGACATCAGCTCATTGCTGAAATCGAATTTGCGACTTCGTAAATCCTCCTTAAGCTGTGGAAAGCAGGCAAAGTTGTAAATCCGAGTAGAAATTTTTGCATGCTTGGATGGAGGGGTCCGATGTGTCTTCCATATACTGGACTGTTGCTTTCCTCCGGGTATGAAGTAGTTTAACCACCTCTCATCTGCTATAAAAAGAGGATCCAACAGACTGTCGTCTGCTTCAACTCGAGCAAGAAATTCTAGGGACGTGTGAACCTTCTTCTGTTTGTTAACATCAGATATCAGACGTGGAGCCCAAGTCTCGCAGACTTGTGACATGTTCAGTTTGTCCTTAAATATTTGGTGGAAAGAAGACCTTGAAATGGCGGTTGACGACGGTACCTCTCTGACTGTTAGTTTCCGATCTGCAAAAATGCATCTCTTCACCAAATCACACCGGACTCTTCATCTAAAGAAATCGGCCCACCATTTCGTGCTTTCTCCTCTTCTAGCGTTCACCTGCCCTTAAGTCTGTTTTACTGCCATGGCACTTATAAGCCAGTGCTCGAGTAATGTTTTTAAACTTTTCAGTACGCCAGATTTGTGCTATAGTCTAGTCGAATGTAATTCCAAGATCGGCAAAAAAATTTATAACTGTTCGCTGCGCCGCGCAGTGACGTCGTCATTTCAAATTTTCTATTTTCTACTGATCTTTTTCGTTTGTTTGTATACCGTCTGTTGTTTACTCGATCACATTCAAATTTTCTGTGATGACATCAAAGTTTCAGAAGAAAATGTCCATGTAATATGAAGCAAAAATGATATCAAATATCGAAAATATTCGTACATGATTGGAGTTCTTACAAAAACGTATATGGAGAAAATGGCGTGCGCCGGCAAATGATACCTCCTTATCAATTTTGTGAATTTAAAGTAAAGATAAAGCTAATATTTTATTGGAGATTTAATATAAACTGAAATAACATCTTCATGGATGAAATGTGTGAAAATGAATGTCCTGACGCTAAAAATGGCTCGTTCATGAAATTTGTCACGGAGTTTTGGGACAACCCTCGTATACGCCATTGAGTTAAAAAGGGAGATAATTTGACCAAAGTAAGGGTTAATCTTTAACAAATGCATACTTTCTAATGGACAGATTTTTCTTAAAATTTCCACACTTACAGTAGATCTATTTATAATTCTAAGCAATAAGAAAAGATAAAAATGGCACCCGTCCGTGCTTATTTCGTCAGAAAACAGGGATGAAAGTCACTGTAGAAGTTATTTTTTTTTTCAAGGAAAAGCATAGGATACAAGCTCAGCAGACATAGTGGAAAAAGGAGAAATAGCGTATTAGGAGCGATTTCTCCTTTCCCACAATAATTTTCAAACGGTGAAAACAGCTACACTTTCACAGCTTTAAATTTCCTGCTTTTGGTTGCTTGTTTGGTGTGTAACACCGTGTAAACAGCATTTTAATTGCTTCATGGTGACAGATCACAGATCCCTTTTTTTCTCTTTACTAATAATACCTGGAGAAATCCTACTTGTTTCAGTGCACCAATAATATTACCACATATGCGAAAAATACATACCGTTGGTGCACTTTTGATTCACAATCCATGACAAAAACACATGCGCAGTAGGATGCGTGCAAACATTTGTGATATACGTCTTTAAATGGCTTTTAATACCCGCTCAGTCATATCACAAACTTAACTTATTCATGTCTTTAGAGGTTTCACCAGTACCAGGCTACAGCTCTGTATGCCTTGATAAAGATTAGTTCCACTCAACCAGCACAACTACCATGAATCAACCTGGCATTTCAGGATTACAAATTGTAAACATTATACCTGTGTTAAGTTTGCTATGGGGACCGTACATTCATCCTCGGACCCCAGGGTTGAAGCATTACGTTACTCTCCATGCATCACCCCTGGGAAAATTGACTAGCAAATCGTCGTTTCTTATGAATATTCATATGGTCGGGAAGTACCCTAATAGCCAATCGAAAGATCGATAACATAATGATACTCGCTTGTAGAGAGGATAATTTTATTTCTTCCGTTACTAAAATAACCCTGGAAAAAACCCGAGGTTGCCAACAAATATGGCGGCCGTCGGCGTGCTTGTCTCCTGTGAGATATGCCATTCTGCAATACAGGGACGACACTATCGATCTTTGTGTACGATTTTAACTGACAATCTTTCGGTGTTACGCCGAAAATCTCTTTTAAACGCTTCTCGATTGTAGTGTTGATGGGCGCCGCCATATTTAAAGTATCGCTAAGCTTGATTTGCAACGAATGATGTGATTGGATATCGACAAGTAAAAAACAGAAATGACGGCGTATTTGTGATAAAAATAGTTTAAATTTTCTCAAAGAAAAACTGAGATCATCAATCAAAATGCCTTATGAATAATTCATAAACGCCAGCGAAATAACCCAGGGGCGAGATGAATCGAAACTGGGACACAGAGGATGCATACATTTTGTCTTCCATTTTCCGTACCATTTTTCAGGCATCGTAGGTGACTGCGGGCCACAGCTTATGTAGTTACATTTCATATGAGCATTGTGCGATTCTTATGCTATATTTCGGTGACAGATAGGGACTAAGCTGTACCATTATAAAATGGAAATCATGCATTATCCGCACAGAAATGCCACAGGCACCGTATAGTAACCTTGCCACAGCCGAGCAGGGGCCATACCAATATCCCACAAGACAAATTTATGATGCATGGCATCATAGAAGCCGCAATCTTTTAGTGAACAATTTCAGAAATATTGACTTTCAAGAAGAAATGTGATGACATTTTTGTATCTGTTTCCCCCTCCCCCCCACCAGGGATCTTATACATATGTGTATATAAGATCCCTGCCCCCACAAATGGAAGATCATGACAAATGATACTATAATGCAGAAAAAAAGGCAGGAGTTAAGAGAGGAATCTTAAATTATCTTGTACCATCATTATCATCATTATCATTTAAAGTGATAATGCGTATGTGAGAAAACATGTAAAAGCATGGGAATTTTCATATTTCTACTCAAAGTTTGAAAATGTAGAAATTGCGCATTCAAGTACAGCATTTTTCATCATTAAATGATTTTAAAAAGCAAACTTCTGTAGGGGCATCAAAGGCGATAATTTTTAAGTGATATTTTCTTTATGTTTCATTTTTTACAAAAAGAAAAAAGAAAAAAATATTCAACAACTTTCTTGTAAAACATTTTTTTTTGCTTGTTAAAAAGTGTCTTGTAACAAAATGAATTTTTACATTTCTACTCCAGAATTAGAGACTTTTGCATAGTATCTCCAAAATTCTTCTGATCATAGCCTTCACAGTTGGCGCGAACCACTAAAAAAAAAAAACAAACAAAATTATTTTCTTTTTAAGTCTTTAAGGATCTGAATCTATTCAGCAACATTATAGTAATTAACTATTACTATGTATACTCGTATATCGTTTGATAAAAATTAGTTTGAACCATTTTCTGCCTAGGCCTTGTACAAACCTATAAAACTTCTAATGTAAACTTCAAGAGCCATTCAAACCCTTGACCAGCAGCGACGTAAAAAAGTTGTATATGCACAGTGATAGGTTCGGTAATAACTTTATCCTTTCAACCACACCGAATAAAATTAATATACTGAGTAAGGAAAAAGAAACAAGAAATTTTTACGTTTGCAATATCTTATAAAGTATTAAAAAATACTACACAGCCAATGTACTGTCTGATCTTGATCTATTTCTGTCATTTTCGAACAGTTTCAACCCCGAGCACTATGCACCACTTTGGTAATTTTTGTGGACAACTTACATCACGATCCGTACATTTTTCACGGGTATAGTAGATCAGGACCATACTGTACAGAACTTACAGTCTGATCATAACAGCTTCGACACACAATACATTAAATGCTAAATTTTACAGGGCTCATGTAACAAAATTACATTCGGCTAAAGTGTTGACGAAGGGAAGAAAAAAGGGTTATATTTTCACAAGCTTTCTATAAATAGTTGATGTAGACTGCTCTTTGTAATACGATTAAACTGTGTAGGGAGGTAACCAGTCTATAACTTGATCAAAGGTTAACCGGCCTATTATCTTTACAGATTAAAACTGGACGAAACGCTTGTACATAAAACTGCTTCTGATTATCATATTCTAAGGTGCTCTCCATCTCATAATTATCATTATTTTGTCTTGTAAAAAAGTAGACAAATGCTAAAACCGTTTAGAGGTGGGAAAGCCTGTAATAGACAGAAAGCATTACAATTTCGTTTGGGAACAAGGAAGGAATCCTTTAAGTTGGAAAAGTTCGGGGGACTAGTCAATAAAAGGAAGTTTATTTTTCTTTATTTTCGTTGTTATTTGGGAATGAACTTATACTGCAAGAAAACCAGACTTGGTGTTGATGTAGGTCTGATTGAATATTTAAGAAAGAGGCATGTGGAGTAATTTTGTAACACTAAAACGATATTATTAAAAATTTCTAAAAATAATAACCAATCGGATAATTACTGATCATCTACATGGTAAATAGTTTAGGTACATTCCTACTGGAAGCCGCTTTCTTGCGCTTCCATAAAATATTAAAAAATATTACATAGCCAATGTACTGTCTGATCTTGAACTATTTCTGTCATTTTCGAACAGTTTCAACCCTGAGCACTATGCACCACTTTGGTAATTTTTGTGGACAACTTACATCACGATCCGTACATTTTTCACGGGTATAGTAGATCAGGACCATACTGTACAGAACTTACAGTCTGATCATGACAGCTTCGACACACAATACATTAAATGCTAAATTTTACAGGGCTCATGTAACAAAATTACATTCGGCTAAAGTGTCGACGAAGGGAAGAAAAAAGGGTTATATTTTCACAAGCTTTCTATAAATAGTTGATGTAGACTGCTCTTTGTAATACGATTAAACTGTGTAGGGAGGTAACCAGTCTATAACTTGATCAAAGGTTAACCGGCCTATTATCTTTACAGATTAAAACTGGACGAAACGCTTGTACATAAAACTGCTTCTGATTATCATATTCTAAGGTGCTCTCCATCTCATAATTATCATTATTTTGTCTTGTAAAAAAGTAGACAAATGCTAAAACCGTTTAGAGGTGGGAAAGCCTGTAATAGACAGAAAGCATTACAATTTCGTTTGGGAACAAGGAAGGAATCCTTTAAGTTGGAAAAGTTCGGGGGACTAGTCAATAAAAGGAAGTTTATTTTTCTTTATTTTCGTTGTTATTTGGGAATGAACTTATACTGCAAGAAAACCAGACTTGGTGTTGATGTAGGTCTGATTGAATATTTAAGAAAGAGGCATGTGGAGTAATTTTGTAACACTAAAACGATATTATTAGAAAATTTCTAAAAATAATAACCAATCGGATAATTACTGATCATCTACATGGTAAATAGTTTAGGTACATTCCTACTGGAAGCCGCTTTCTAGCGGCTTCCAATTAGCTAAAATGACTATCTTAAGTTGTTCTTTGTCCGCACAATCATTACATGCGCCTCTGTATTGTGTATGTGTGGGTATTGTGTGATGCTATCATGACCTGTCTACAGGCTATGGGCTTGGGTTTTTAAAATTTGTCATAGCGCAAAATTGTAGATGCTACGGTATCCGTGAAACAACAATAATCATATAGTAGCCATACGGAGGATATATGGAAACATTGAAAAGGGCATTATAATTGCGTCGTAAACTCGTCGCTAGTCAACGTAACCTGGGTATCAATTATCTCTTTACCAAATGACAAAATTTTGGACTAAACCAAATTCAAAGCAATTGCAGACGACAAATCAAATATTGCTTAAATGGTGATTTCTGTATTTGATAGGCTAGAAAACATTGTGGGAAAAGGAGAAAATGCTGGTTACCAGGATTTTCTCCTTTTCTCATGTTTTCAAAAGGCTTCTTCCTCAGGGTTGTTAAAAGTCGGGTTTGTGAGTTAAAGGTTTAAGTAACTGGCCATGTAGCTCACTAGTTCAGTAGCATACAAGGCTGAAAACAATGGTAATAAGCACTGACCTTTGAAACTCAATCTAATCTATGATGGAACAAAATGCAGTTTTGTTGATCATCAAACTGTTTTACTTAGAATAGCACATTGACGCATTGCCTCTATATCTTTAATATTAACACAAGCTTCATACTTTTTATAAGGGCAATGTACAGTTTGTGTTATAATACAAGGTATAGAGGCGATGCACCAATGTACCCTTTTTGTAACGGGGTTTGATGATCGTGCCGTGAAAAATTCTATATGCTGTGATAGACCAACAGAGCTTCAATGGCCTCTGTATTGAGATACAATAACAGCAAAGATACTTATGCGAGGAACAAGACAATGGGTTGCAAAAATTGTTGTGCCAATTACTTGTGAAATAAACTTCAGGAGTGCATTAACAGGTGCACTGGCAAATGTGATACAACCGAAAAGTATGTTGTTTTGGCATTAACCTTTTACCAAAAGACAATATTTAAGTATTGTCAAAATTGAAATGAATTGCAGACATAAAAATTAAATGTGGCTAAAATATATCTTATATGGGGTAGAATCATTGTGGGATAATGGAGAAAATACTGGTTTATTAGCATATTCTCCTTTTCCCACAGTACTTTCAAAATCTTAGAATATCCTAGACTCATCCAGATTACAGTATTTGCAGATGACAAAATAGATGTGGCTAAAAAGGTGAGATCTGTCTTTGAAAGAAAAGACAAGAGGGCCATACTGGCCCTAAATTGCTCACCTTATCTTTGTGTACCTTTGAGAACATAGAAGAGGTATAGTCAGTGTTTTTCTCTGATAATGTATTACCCACTGACCTAGTGTTTAACTAGGCTAACCCATTTTCAAAATTGTTTATATCTGGACAATCATTCTTACCTAGTTTAATGAACATCACAGTGAAATGTAGTCTCTAAAGACTTGTCCCAGTGACCTAAGTATATTTGACCCAAAAAGACCCATTTTCAAATTTGTGCGAGATACCATCAAGATAAAAATTCTGACCAGTTTTCAAGAGCGTTGGACTGAAAAAAAATGCCTCTAGAGTGAACACAAGGTTTTTCACAGATTCCACCTAGTGGCCTACCTTTTGACTTGACATGACCCATTTTCAATCCAGTCCGAGATATCCTAAAGAGGAAGATTTCAACCCATTTTCAAGGTCACTGGACTGAAAGTAGCTTCTGGAGTTTGCAAAGGTTCACTTAAGATCAGACCCAGAGACCTACTTTTTGACCCAACATGACCAACTTTCATGGGTATCAGACTGAAATGTAGCTTGTAGAGTGTACTCAAGGATTTTCAAATGCTTTGACCCAACATGACCTGTTTTGGAACTTGACTGAGATAATGTCAAGATATTAGAACCTTTCTGAGATATTACCAACACAAACATTCTGACGAAGCTTAATGAGTGACTTAAATTGTGGCCTCTAGATTGTACACAAAGTAAAAGTTTACGACTGGATGATGCACAACAGTCAAGGCACCACGGACAATGGACGCAGCACGATCACAAAAGCTGCTCAGGTGAGCTATTTTTCCAACTATAGTTTTCAAAAACCATCATCATAGTCATGAAAACATGGGTTGCTTGGTGAAGGGAAGATGAACTGAAGAGAAAAAAAAAACCAAATGTTTTATCCTTTTTTTTTATTTCAAATATTTATACCGTTACTTAATTGACATTGAAAAACTTATCTCAAGGTAATTTTATTTGTCCTCTAACAAACTGAATAAGTGCAAAGCTCAAAAACCAAGTATTCTGCATCAAAACAATGTCATACTCTCCAAATCTAAAATATCTGACAAAATTTATGACTACATATTTGAAATAGAAGTCAAGAAAGATGGTTTTGTGTCACAAAAAGTACTTAATCCTTTGCCACTCAACAAAATTTTAGACTTGTCCTAATCGAAAGCATTTGCAGACGACAAATTCAATGTAGCTAAGCAGATGATTTTTGTCATTGAAATGGTAGAAAACATTATAGGAGAAGGAGAAAATGCTAGTTACCAGCATTTTCTCCTTTTCCACAATAATTTCAAATGGTTTCTCCAAAAGGGTCTTTCAAACTCTGGATAAATCCTTTACCACACACTAAAATTTTACACTTGTCCAAATCAAAAGCATTTGCAGATGACTAATTCAATGTAACTTAGCAGATGGTTTTTGACTTTGAAATGGTAGAAAACATTGTGGGAGAAGAAGAAAACACTGGTTACCAGTATTTTCTCCTTTTCCACAATGATTTCAAGTGGTTTCTCCAACAGTCATTAAAACCCTGAATTGTGTGATAAAAGGTTAACACCATGTATTTGTCCTTTGCGTGATTTCAAACATCATGGCCAGCTCTACACTCTTGACCAAATGACAAAATATTAAACTGGTCCAAATTTAAAACATATGCTGAGGATAAATTATATTTGGAACAAATGATGATACTTATATCAAAAACGGTAGATAATATTGTGGAAAACAGAAAAAAATGCTTGTTACCAGTATTTTTTCCTTTTTCCCAATTTGTTTTCAAAGCCTTCCTGATGAGGTTGTTAAAACTTAGGATTGTTTGGTAAAGTGTTAACCCTTTTTTTTCCTCAAAAAAAAAAAAATCCAAAACTAACAACCCTGACAAAGAGGAGCTTATTGTCTGCAAATGCTGTCGACATGGAGGAGTCTAAAAATTTTTCCTGGGAAAATTTAACCTCTTACCACATTATCCTGAGCAACCCTGAGAAAGCAAGCTTTCAAAAACATTGTGAAAAAGGGAGAGAATGCTGGTTACCAGCATTTTCTCATATTACCCCACAATGTTTTCTACTCTTCCAAAAACAAATTTCAGTTTTTTGGGTCATATTTATTTTGTTGTCTGCAATTTGGGCAAGTACAAATTTTGTCATTTGGTAAAAAATTAAAGTACTTTGCACAAACAAGGAATATGCAAGAAGATGGCTCTTGACAAAGTCAGACCGAGTTTTGATGATTTTTCAGTTTTCCAAACTTTATTCTTTGAAATAAAAAAAGCTCATAAATAAAGCAACACTTACTTTGAAATGACACAAGAACATACAACATCTAACATTATTCTTTAACAATTAACATAAATTAAATTTTTGTAAGACTTAATCCCAAACAGTTTATATAACACTTTACTACTCAATCCCGAATTTCAAGGACCTTGGGTAAGAAGGCTTTCAAAAACATTGTGGGAAACGAAGGAAATGCTGATAACCAGCATTTTCTTCTTTTCCAACAATATTTTCTACCCTTCCAATGTCAAGACAAGACAATATCAATTTTTCAGTCATTTTCATTTCTGCAAAAGCGGTCATTTTTGGAAAGACTAGCATTCTGTCGTTTGGTACAAGATTAACACTTTTACCAAACAGAAAAGATTTAAGAGCTTTCCAAATTGAAAGCATCTGCAGATGACATGATAAATGTGGTATAAACAAATGGAATGTTCACAGAAAGGGTAGAAAAAACATGGAAAAAGGAGAAAATGCTGGTTACCAGCATTTTCTCCTTTTTTCCATATTTTCAACAGGTGCTCTGTCCCAAGGTCATTAAAACTCGGAATTGTATAGTAAAGAGTTAACAGAAAGCAAAGTATTTCAAAACTCACTACATGTATAACAACAACAAGAAGATAAATTCGCTCTTCTCACAAAAGATATTTAAGCAAGGCACTTTCTAGACACATACAACCTTCTTATAAAACGGCATAAAGAAATAGAGAATTTATCAATAAAGTGTAAAAATACTTTATGACAAAAAAGACTGATCAAACGGTATTTAATATAATTTTTCAATTTTATTTCGATCATATCAATGAAAACAGCCCACATATTTATTTGCTTGCCTTCATCAGTATATTGGCTCGGGCTGTGAAGTGACTTGAACAAAGACACTTTCACTAAACGCTTTAGCACACAATCCAAGTTTTAATGACTTTGAGTAGCACAGCTTTTGAAAACATTGTGGGAAAAGGAGAAATGCTGGTAACCAGCATTTTCTCCTTTTACCTCAATGTTTTCAACTTTATCAAAGATGAATTCTGTCATTTGAGCCACCTTTCCTTTGGGTCTGCAAGGCCTTTCAATATGAACAAGTCTAAATCGTTATTGCTATGGAAAGACTTACTGGTAAGACCAAGTCCTAAATAAGTATCGAACCTAAAACTGTCAAAATACCAATGCCTATACCTTCATCACTTCCTCACACAGGACCCCAAACAAAAATGAAAGCTTGAAAAGTTCATAATGTATTTTTTGCCTACTGTGTTCACTTTTTTCATCTTGTAGTAATACTTCGTGGCAACAGGAGAAATGACTTGTCCTGCGCAATTTGTCCTTCTACAACAATATCTCAAGATTAATAATGTACCAACACCTTAATTCAAGTTGACTGTTCATATTTCACCATGTGGTTTTCAAAGCTTTCTTCTGCAAATTTGTTTCTGGGGCTAAATAATTCAAACAGCACCTTTTTTTTTTTTCTTAAAGACAGGCACCTGTACATGAGCCATACTCTGTGAAAAAGGGGCTTAATGTATCTGCGAAAAAGTATTGAACCATGTCAGCCTGTGCAGTCCATGCAGGCTGACCTGGTTAGAAACTTTTTTCTACCAGTCAACTTTCTGCCCGCCAAAGGACCAGTCCACCAAAAGATTCAGTCTGTTGTTAGACAAAGTGAATTTTATGGTTATATATCATATTTATATCATTTTATGGATCCATAATTAAATGACTTGTTTGGTATAATGCATTATGCAGGTTTGCTATAGCGTTACTCAATTATAATATTAAAAGAAAATAAAACATCTTTAGATCTTCAGATGACAAAATATTAGACTTCAAAATACATGTAATGAATGTATTTGCATGCTACAAATTATATGAAAGTGAAATGAGGTTTGTATTTCAAAGGAGAGAGAACATTTCTCCTTTCCCCACAATGTTTTGAAGACCTCTTTTCTATGTGGTCATTGAAAACTTTGGATTGTTTGATAAAGGGTTTAAATAAATATAGACATCTAAATAAATACATGAGATTGTATCGAGACTAGAAACCTCCATAAAAGGAATGAATATGTACTAAAAGTATATTAAATAGTGTGACAGCATCTTGAAAAATATTGCAAAACAAGAAAGACATGTATAAAAGAATTTATTGCACCACTAGTAACTAGATGTAGTTACCAGAAGACAAAATTCTAGACTTGTCCATATTGAAGACATTTGCAGACGACAAAGTTGGATTGAATAATGACATAATGTCTTTTGGTCACCGTTTATATTTCCTTTCTCCACAATGCTGTCAGATGCCATCTATGGCAAGTTCATGTTACCGGAAACTTTTGTTAATGTGTACAAGAATAACCGTACATATTTTAGAGTATCTGAGAATCTGACCCCTGGAAAATTACTTGCGCTGGACCCTTGGCCCCTGTGGCAAGTGTCCTACAGCATTTGTAGGGAACTAGGAATTGCCTACACCCAAGTTTAAGACCATTTATGTTAAAATATGTGATTCTTTCAGTATCAACTTTTTTCTTGAAAATATAAGACATCATATTGCACTAATAATAACCAAATGCTGTATAAATAATTTTTAGACAAAGCATTGTCTGTCACAGTATTTATTTCAATCTTTATGAGAAAAGGCTTTGAGAGAGGATTGCACTGGTGAAAGGTTTAATCATGCTAAGACCACTGGCCAATGTATGAGCTTTTCAAATCTTAGGTTGTATAGATACAAATTTGTGATAGTAGTCAAAGGCAATATTTGTGAAAACAAACAAGACAATTGAGTTCCACCTGTAGAAATGCTAACTTATCTGGGCCATTCCTCCATCTGTTACAATGATCTCTTAACCCTAAACCACTCAACAAAATTTTAGACTTGTCCAAATTCAAAGCATTTGTAGACAACAAGTAAAATGTGACAAACATGATGAAACTTGCCTGTAATTGAGTAAAAAACATTGTGGGAAACGAAGAAAATGCTGGTTACCAGCATTTTCTCCTTTTCCCAGAATGCTTTCAAAAGCTTTCATTCTCAGGGTCATTAAAACTCGGTATTGTGTGGTAAAGAGTTAAAGGCCCAGTAAAGGCCAAAATATCGAAGCAGGTGTCATTATACATTTAAATTTAAATCATACTATTTAAAAGTATGGAAAATATTGTGGAGGTGACAGTCTGTTATTGTGTGGTCGGACCATGTGTTAGTAGCTGGCAGAAAAAAGAATTTTAACATCAGGCAAAAAGTAAACAAAAGACACAGCTACCTGGCATGTTTTAATCTAGTTTTGAAATTAATTTCTCTTTCAGCGACTAACACTTGGACCGACCATACAATGACAGATTGTCATCTTCACAATTATTTCCATACTTTTGAATAGTATGATATAAATTCAAATGCATTTAAACACCCGCTTTGTTTACATTTGGCCTTTATTGTCACTTTAAACTTTTATCTATGAGCAGGAAAAAAAATTCCCCACTGTGTCTCATTGATGCATCCATTGAATGCAAGAAGTGTTAAACTTCACACAACATGCAAACATGTATTTGAGTACATGATACTGTGTTGGGAAATGAACAAGATATATATTAAATAACCCATGCTCTTGGATAATATAGGTTATTGCACTTGTATGAGAATATATTGTGTTGAACGAGTTCTTTTGGTAGAGTTGCCCGAGCTTGCGAGGGCAACTACGCCAAAAAAACGAGTTCAACACAATATATTCCCATGTACAAGTGCAATAACCCTTTTATTATATACTTTGATATTGTTTACATAATTTCCCATGATTTAAGTTTTTTCATCAAATTCCTTGATTTATTTTGTTTGTTTCAAAATTTCAAAAGCAAGAAATCTATTTCGTCGCCATACCGTGCTTTCGCTGAATTTTTCATTTTGGCTTTTGATGACATCACTGTTGCTAAAGATATGTAAACAAACAAGATGGCAACCGAGGATCATTTTTCATCACTTAATAATTTCATCGTCGATAAACATGTTCGATAGACAAATTTTTCATAAATTTGTAAAGACTGTTATTCGTGAAAAAATATTCTGTTTATTTTTTAATTTTTTTAATAAGAACTATGCATTGAAAAGCTCGCAAAGTATGATGTCTAACGATGAAATCTATGATAATGGCGGCCGTTCATATTTTGATTTTTACAGAAATGGCGGGTTTTACAATAGTTCCGTTCTTAGCAACACTCGTGAAAAAAGCTCTAAAATATGTAATATCAAAGTATGCAATATGGAAAAATATTGCACACTTTCATCCAGTGCAAATACATGGGGACAATATCAAAGTATATAATAAATAGAGTTTATTTCATCATCTTGTGGTTAATATGGAGAAATATTTGCCGAAAAAGGGAAAGGTATGCGAAAATAACTCAATCCTGAGACAGAATGGTCCTTGGACATGTGGAGAACTGACCAGTAGCAAAAAGTTTTGACCAATGTCAGACTGTGCGGACTGCGCAGACTGACATGGGTTAATACTTTTTTCTGATAAATTAAGCCCCCTTTTACATACAGCATGATTCAAATATATTTTTCAGAGCCATTTCTCCATCTGTTACAATGGTTACAATGGCCTCATCTGTTGGTACAAAAAATTATATTCCTTCCACTAGTGGCCAGAAATAAATGTTTTGGGGTCAAAGTTCAAATAAGTTGCAAACTTTAATTTTACTTTTAGAACTCATTTTCTGCCAGCCACTAGAACTGACAAATTGTACTGTATCACATTGAGTCAAAAAACAAAAAAAATTATATCTATATTTTAAAAAAGTATGAATGAACTTTTCTTGCACTTTTAACTCCCAAATTGTTTACTTTTAGCTGAGTCATTGAATCTCAGGAATTCAAAACTATAAACATACACATACATGTTTATGTATTCGAGTACAAAATATTGTGTTGAGAAATGAACAACATAAATATCAAATAACATTTCTGACCAGTTTCTTACAATTATTATCAAAAATTTCATCACATGTAAAGCATATTTATAGCTGTTTTAAATTCTTTTAACAAAAAAAGAAAAAGAAAAAAAATTATGGGACTAGACCAATACATGTACTTGACTTTGTACATTTCAATATTGCACAATGAAAAAAATATGAAAATAAGAAATATGAATATGTAAATAACTAAAAGATAGAAAAAGAAGCTATATGTGTAAACATTGAGAAGCCTATGATAACCAGCATTTCCTTCTTTTTCCACAAGGTTTGGCTCTCCTTTCAGAAACATATAACAACACTCAGCCATATTTCAGCAGTATGCTTTCAATTCGGACAAAAAAAACTTTTTTTCAGTTAAATCATCTCTTACATTTATGATCCTTGAAAAAGGAGTGGTTTGAAAACATTGAGGGGAGAGGAGAAAATGCTGGTAAGCCATTACTGTACAGACTTTTTTTAACCCTTCACAAAACAATCCTGAATCTTAATGACTTTGAAGCAGAAGCCTTTGGAAAACATTGTGAGGAAAGGAGAAAATGCTGGTAACCAGCCTTTTCTCCTTTTCCCACAATGTTTTCCACCCTTTCAAAGACAAATCCAATCTTAGCCATATTTATTTTCTTGACTATATTAAGTGATTTCAATTTGGACACATTTCGTTTTAAAATTTCATCGCTTGGTAAACAGTCGATTATCCATAATTTTGATGAATTTTCTCGCCACTTGCTGCACTTTTTATCGTCTAGTGGTAAAGTGTTAAACTGAACACTTTCCGCATAACAAAAATCACATCGAGGAAACAAGCAAAAAAAAAACCCTGTTTATTGCCCAACTTTGTACAAATCAATGCTACAGACAGACATAAAACCACATTGAAAAATAAATGTCCATGTTTAACGTACAGTACACATACATGTACATCCATTGCTGCAAAAATGTCAAAAATTCATCGTAGAGAAAAAAATACAAGATGATCTATCAAGTGAGGAATTACGTCTTTTTTGATACACTGCACGGACTAATAGTGGAATGTTGACTGACATTCTTTAGAAACACCTTGTCATAAAATTTTAACTCTTTACCCAACGACAGTATGGACTGGTCCATATACACAGTATTTGCAGATGACTAATTAAATTTGAAAAAACAAGGGTAGAAAGCATTGTGGGGAAAGGAGACAATGCTACTCACCTTTTCCTACAATGTTATCAAAAGTCGTCTTTCCCAGATGACAATTTAAAAGAGACTCAAATGACAGAATTTATCTTCGAAACATTGTGGGAAAAGGAGAAAATGCTGGACACCAGCATTTTCTCCTTCTCCCACAATGTTTTCAAAAGCTTTTTTACTAAGAGTTTGTAAAAACTCGGGATTGTGTGGTAAAGGGTTAATCCACACATTGTATCAAAACAATAACCAAGTAATTCCCCACAAAATTAGGGTCTACAGTACTGTTTCCTCATAAAAAAACCCTACAATATTCAAAGAACATTATAACCCCATCTCTGTCAACTTTAACCAAAGGACAAAATTTAATTCAGTCCAAAAAATGACAGCATTTGGAGACAAAAACTTACATGTGGCTCCAGTGGTAAAATTTGTCGGTGATAGTGTAGAAAACATCGTGGGAAAAGGAGAAATGCATGTTACCAGCATTTTCTCCTTTTCCCACAATACTTTCAAGCACATTTTTTTCTAATGTCATTAAATTACTGGATAGGTTTGTAAAGGGCTATACCTTGTATCTTGATGCTTCAGCTTAGCACAAAAAAAAAGTTTATGAGCACTGATTCTGTACATTTATGAGATAAAATGGAATGTTTCTGAGGAGGGAATGGTATCTGAGATAAAAACACTTTTCATGGCTTGATGATGATGATAATGATGACTGTTGCTCTCGCTGCTACTCTACATGATGATGACCACAATGACTATGATGATGATGATGATGACAGATCTTGACATGGAACAAAGATGCGAAATGATGACACGAACACATATGAGTGTTATGTGGAATGAATTTCGGATGACTGGGGAACATCTTCATACAGTTAAAAGTGACATCATTCTAATCCGAGATGAAAGAAAAAGCCAAAAATATAGAATAGTCATACACAATAAAATACATAATAGTCCTTTACTATACATGTTCAATATTATCCCCTTTACCAAATGACAAAATTTAGAGTAGTCCAAAGTAAAAGCATTCCTGGACAACAAGTGAGATATGCCTCCAATTTATATCTGGAGGTATAGTATTTAATCTATATTAGTCTTTAATGAATTCTTCTGGAAGTTCCAAACTTTCCGTATGGATTCTTCATGGATTTTCATGATTTGTAGATGGATTCTTCATGGATTTCCAAATGGATTCTTCATGAATTTCCATTATCTCCAAATAGATTCATGAATTAAAACAAATTCATGAATTTCCATGATTTCCAAATGGATCATTCATGGATTTCCATGATTTCTAGATGGGTACTTTAGGGATTTCCATGATTTCTAAATGGATTTTTCACAAATTTCCATGAATTCTAAATGCAACATGTATGGATTTCAGTGTTTTCAAGATAAATTCTTCATGGGTTTCCATGTTTTCTAGATGGATTTCCATGATTTCTAAATGGAACTTCATGACTTTCAATAGGTTCTAACTGGATTACTGTATAAGTGGAAATTTTTGCGACATAAAAAGTTTTGTAAATTTGAAAAATTCCCTAATTTTTTTGTTCGTATATTTTACCACAAGTATACCAACAAATAACGAGTGTCTTGAATTTGCAAATTCTGTATGCAAAATGTCCGTAATCGGTAATTCGCAAAGTTTTCGACACGCGTATATATCCACATATACAGTATTCATGAATTTGTACAATTATATCTTTTCAACTGTAATAACCATTCTATCCTAAATGCTTTTTTGCTTTGATTGTATATGTTTTCATCAAGTGATCACTCTTTAAAGAAGGTATTAAAGATAGCCTCTGAAAACATTTTGGGACAGCAGAAAATGCTTGTAACCAGATAGCCAATGCATCTCTCCAGGCCATCCTTCAGGTTTTTCAACAAGTACTATACACAATTACTCTTTCCTAGCTGTTTGCTGCTTTCCCCCAAAACATTCTCCTTTGTGTGATTTGTGTTGGTTGTTCATGAAACTGTAATACAGTCTTCAGACTACAAGACCTGTTACTTAACACTTCCTCAGAAAGCGTCCATGGACAACATATCAAACTTGGTACAACTGAACAGAATTTCTCCGCCAAAGCAGAAAAACATTGTGGGAATAGGAGAAAATGCTGGTGACCAGCATTTTCTCCTTTTCCCATAATGTTTTCATAAGACATTCTCTCTCAGGACCATTTAAAACTCGGGATCGTGTGGTGAAGACTTAAATGATACGAAATGTCCAAGTTTTAGGATTCTACGACTTAACTGATATAAATATAACCTTCTGAGGATGATGGAGGAAAAGAGGTGCTATCAAGTGAGGAGTCGTCTGACTCGGACTTACTTTGAACTTTATGTTGAAGCTTACGTAACAACTCCGATGCAGGTGTACTCAAGGCAAACCCTGACCCAAACAGCCCAAGGGCTGCAGCACTTTCAAAGGGAGATGGTCCTGTAAATGGGGGCAACCAGGAGGGACCCGGAAAAGATTTGGGAGGTGACATGTTCAATATCTCCGCTGCCAGTTTTGAGGCATCTGTTTTAGCTTTGTCAGATTTTGAGACTTTCGGCGACAGCGCGGACTTCTCTTCATTCTTCTTTGCCTCTTCCGCTTCTTTTAGCTTCTTTTCCTGTTGTTCTTTTATCTTTTTCTGCCGTAAGAGATGTCGCTCCTTGACCTTGTATTCCAAAGTTGAATGAGGAACACCATAATAGCTGCCAGCTCTATGGACGCTCATCTCTCCACGCTGAACAGCTTTTACTGCCTCGGTCAACAGCTGACTGTTGTATTTCCTGTATTGTCCTCGTTTTGGTCGGGTTTTCTTCATCGGTGTTCCCGGATTGTTGTTATTATTGTTACTATTAGAACCTGTTGAACTGTTTTTCAATAACATTGCTGGGTCTACAGGTTCCCGTTTAATTTTTTTCACGGGTGGAGATGATGTTTCAGGAATTGAAAAGGCAGATAAAATAGTTTCCTTGGCTTTTTGACTTCCAAGTGTGGAAGATCCTCCCACAAGCCCAGAAAAATCTGTTGATTCAAGTTTACACTTTACTTTTTCTGATATTGTCTTTACAATAATGTCTTTCAGGGTATCTCCAATCCTTGTATTCTCATACTTAAAGAGCACTTGAGATGGCGAGGGTTTCTGTTCATCTGTTAATGATGTGCTTGGTGAGGACGGGATCTCTTGTTTCTGTAGAGATGCAGTAGATCCTGTATGAGAGTTAGACAACGATGATGATGTTGATGATGATGACAATGACTTGGCAGGACTATAGGCAGGAACTACAATATTAGGATGAGAGGTGACTGAGTTTTCAATCCCAGCTAAATGAGGAGACAACATGGGTTTCATGTTTAGGGCACTAAGTAGGGCGGAATGATTTAAGGCATTCGAGTATATATCAACAATGGGCTCATGAGGCTTCACATGCTGCAGTCCACTTGACGAATTTCCTTCCAGAGCTGACAAGATGACAGATTGAGTCAGGGATTTAACATCTATAAAACTATCAGACTTCAATCCTTCAGCCGACCTTCTCTCTAATTCCAGTCTTTCCTTTGTCAACTTTTTAATCAAATCCTTCTGGAATGGGCGTAGAGGATATTTTCTTGCTTTCTCTTTATAATAGTTATTTGGAGCCTTGCTGAGGTTGTGTTTATGGCGGATCTGCTGAAGTTTTTTCTCCAGTTCTAGATTATCTATCGTGGCCAGTATGTCGGGCTTCATCAGAAATGGAATGGTGATTGGAGCCAGGTACTGCATTGTGGACAACTGCAGCAAGTCTTGTAACTGAAATAGATAAAAAAAGTGTAATTTTCCCTTTATCTCTTGACGAGATGACAAAATGATAGACTTGTCCAAATTGAAAGCATTTACTGACAACAAAGTAAATGTGACTCAAACAACTCCTTACCATCTGCAAGTGCTTTCATTTTGGACCAGTCTAAAGTTTTACAGTTTGGTAAATGGTTAAAGCATTCCCACATGATTCAATGTTTCAACCACATTGAAGACGAAGGCCTTTAAAAACATTTTTGGAGTCAGATAAAGTGCTGGTGACCCCTGGTTCCCTTTCAAATCGTTACCATCCTAGCAAAGACAAATCCAATCAATTTGGTTTGTATGTTGTTAAATGCTGTTTAAACATTATTTCAGTTATCTCAAGGCAGCTAATGCACCTATCCATGCTTTCCTGGAATTTTCTTTCACCAGTGCCTCACATAATATTCTTCCCAAGCCAATGGCTGCTGTCTCACATAACCATCATCATAACGATGATAAGGGATGAGAGAGAAATGAATACTGTTGCGATGACTATCATCAATCCTCAGAAAGAAATTTACTACGCTGGGGTATCAAACCAGCGACCATATCAAATCAGCTGACCCACACTTTAAAACGTCATCTGCAAATGCTTTCAATATGGATGCTTCCCAAGTTTCATCATATGGTAAAGAGATCAATACAAGCCATGCCATTGTTTACCTGTAACACTCGCTCATTCACGCTCTGGAAAGGCAGTTCCTTCTGGGACTGGACAGAGGTATCATTGCCTGAATCTTCATCATCCACATTATGACTACCAGAGCTTGATTCATCTACATCCATTCTCGGCACCTTATTCCTTAATGTGGATCTTGGTATACCGTACAGAGAGGCTGCCCTACGAGTTCCAAGTTTTCCATTTTTAACCTCACTGATTGCAGCTGCTAAATCATCTTCAGTGTACATTTTCTTTCCTCCTATTGTTACAGATTGTTCACTGTTAGAGTCCTCTTTAGTTGGAACTCTGTAATCAGTTAAAAATGTCACGTAACAAAACAATCTAGGATTAAATGAACCTGAGGAAGAAGGCTCTTGAAAAAACATTTTGAGAAAAAGGAGAAAATGCTGGTAACCAGCATTTTCCTGTTTTACCACAATATTTTCTATACTTTTAAAAACATCACTTCATTTCCATTTAATTTGTTGTCAACAGATGCTTTGAATTTGGGCAAGTCTAATATTTTTTTGTCTGGTAACTGATTAAGTCTCATTTAGCCAAATAAAGAAACATAAATTTCCAGGCAGTTAAAACAGTCTCAAAAATTAAAATTTAATTCTATTTTTTATTTTCTACCACTATCTCAACATAGCTGAAAGAAACAACTCTTGCTGTGAAAGCCACTGCAAAAAAAGGAGGAAATGCTTTTTCTTCTTCCCATTTCCTTTTTAACCCTTAGGCTGCTAAGCGCGACTCAAGGACCTTTTGCCTACACAGTGTGTGCGATCACGTATAAATGTACGTGACTCACGTTTGAAATGAAAATATCACATACATTCAGTTCCTCTAATACGTACTGGAACATACAAAAACTTGAGTGATTGAAAATTTAAAAAGTCAAATTTCAGAATTTTCCTGCAGCAAAATGTTTACAATGACTTCTCCTGGACAGGATTCCTGAATCAAAAAATAGAATGCCTGCTATCTGTCGTCGTATATAACTATCAGATGGTGACTTGACATATAACAGGTACCATTTTGCTGGACAAGAACATTTCTGAATCATTTCCCTTGAAATTGCATCATATCCAAAACATTGCGGATGACCAAAAGTGCTATTTTTAGTAACGGTGCATGATCATTTGTTATTTCTGTCTTGTTTTTGGTCTTTGGTTTTTGCAAAAAACATCGAAGCATCTGTGGCATCAGGCATTGTTAGAAAAGCATATTTTCCTTTTTCCCCAATGTTTTCAAAAGCTCAAAATCTTTTATCTTTGAAAACTTACATATCTGTATATTGTTTGTAAACATTTCAACTATCAGCATGCTGTCATTGACATCGAGTGATAATATGATTTAGATTTGAACCCCAACATTTGTTGGCGTACCCCCAACTTCTGTTACCATTACGTGCAAAAACCTCCAGCTGGAAAAAGCACAGCACACGCTACGGACAGTGTAGATCAAGATCAGACTGCACAGAATGTGCAGTCTGATCTTTGATCTACACTGTCCAATGAGGAGTTGTTTCCTCCAAAAATATCCTTTGAAATAGCAAACTTTCAGCTTGAAGGTTTCATTTCAACTTTTTTATCAGAATAAAGGTTAAGAAAAAGCGCATCATTCCAGTGACGTAATGCTGACATGTCTTCAAAAACTTTCAATATAGACAAGTCGACAATTTTATCTATACTAACCAACCATTTTTAAGAATATTATTAGTCTTTATATCTGAAAATTACTTTTTTGAAAGTAACACAACTTCTGATTGGCTAAACCATTTGGTTTAGCCAATCAGAAATTGAATTACTTTCAAATCTAGAAAATTCTGGAGAATAAGACTTAGAAGGTTCTTCAGAATGATTGGTGAGTACGCATACTGGTAAAGACTTAAAAACCTGTTAAATATTCAAGGAAAGAAGAGACTTTTCTGTTTTCACGGAAGTATGAAAAACAAACCTAACCAAACTGTATGAAACCTCCGTATAAAGTTAGAAAGAAAAATATTATTAAATCTCGAATACATGTTTGTTTACATTAGTTTGACAGCTAAAGTAGTTCTGGCACCGCAGAATATTTTTTTTTCATGGAGCAATGAAAAAATTTTTTAAAAAAATCAGAACTGGCTCATATTGATGAAAACAAGTGATACTGAATTATAAAAAAAAAAGTACTTATATAGTAATGAAGAACAATAAACTTACTCTCCATTCACACTAAGCATCTTGGGGTCTGACTCTGGTTGTGGAGAATCTTGTTTTGGAGATGTGGGCTCAAGCTCATTACGCCCCGTCTGTAAATCCTTTAGAATGTCTCGTCCTTCGTTATCCGACGGGACTTTTTGACTCAATGGCACAGCTTCTGTAGTATTTTTACTACCTGTAGAAAATAATTACTTAGTAATAATATTAGTAAAATCTGGTTATTCCAAAACTATGGCTCTTCACTCTTTCTAACGACCTTGAGGAAAAAGTTGGACTAAAACTATTTGCTTGAAATAAAATAGACTGTTCAATTATGTTATTTTTGATGAAATTTTGAAAACGCTGTGAGAAAAGGAGAAAATGCTGTTAACCAGCATTTTCTCCATTTCCCACACTGTTTTCTACTCTTTCAATGGCAGATCCTTCAACCTGAACCACATTAAATTTGTCAACTGCAAATGCTTTGGATTTGGACGAGTCTAAAATTTTGTCTAGGGGTGACGAGTAAACTCTTATTGAAACAATCCAGTGTTTGAAAGACAATGACAAAGACGGCTTTTGAAAACATTGTGGGAAAAGGAGGAAGAGAAAATGCTGGTAACCAGCATTTTCGCCTTTCCCATAATGTTTTATCTGGGACAAATCCCATGGTTTACACATTCCATTTGTAGGTTACAGATGCTTTCAATATTGGCTTTCCACAATGTTTTATCAAAGATAAATTCCATTATTTTAGCCAAATTCAATTTGTCGTCTGCAAATGCTTTCAAAGTGAACATGTCTTAAATCTTGTCTGATAAAAGTTAACTCCTTACAACTGCAGTAAAGTTATGTACATTTATCAATCTGTCAGCCAAACTTCCATCAAAATTGATAAATAACAGTAAACAAATGAAATAAAATACTATTTGTCAACAGAAAAGTATCACTAACTATTTTGACTGCAACAGTGACTCATTTGCTTTTTTAGTGGGGTTTTATGTTTCTTTGAGCAGTAAAGCAGTCCATTTCCATCACAGAAATAGAAGAAGCTGTGACAAACTGTTTGTCTAAGGAAATGTACTAAGAAAGACTTCGATAGAAAGTTGTGATTAGTCTTTTCCTTTTTCAAGTGGAGTTTTATGATCTTAAAAACAGTAAAGCTGTCCATTTCCAGTGAAAAAATGTAAAATGAAGGTGTGTATCACCCATTGTAAAGCAGCCGAGGGATCTACCCGATGCACCACTGCATGTTTGCTGAATGCTGAAATCTCCATTGTGCATCTTGTTTCAAAAAGGTGAGCACATTTGTGAAATACTTTTGAAATCTGACAAGAGCTGCAAGATATTTTGGATGCTGACGGAAAAACTTATTTACCTTTGTTGTCTTCTTTTGCCTCTTTCTCCGATTTTTCTATGGCATCCTAAAAAAGAATCAGATGATAAAAATATCATTACAAACTCTTGCACAACTGTAACTCTTTACCAAACATTTTCGAGATTTAATGAAAAGCCTTTGAAAACATTGTTAGAAAAGGAGAGAATGCTGGTTACCAGCATTTTCTCCATTTCTTACAATGTTTTCTACCCTCTGACAGACATATTCCCGTTTGAGCCACACTTGTCAACTGTATATGCTTTTGATTTGGGTAAGTCCAAAATCTCAGACAACCAAGTCGTACTTTGTATGATGTTCAGTGCCATTTTTCAACATCATCTCAGTTATATTGCGGCAACTAGTAAACCTATCCATGCTTACTTGGAGTTTTCTTTTACCTGTTCTTGGCATAATACTTTTCCAAAGCCACTAGCCGCTGTCCAACATAACCATTGATGAAACAATAATCAGGATGGGAGAGGAATTAATTGTATCATAATAACTATCATGAATCCTTGGAAAGAAATTGGCAGAGCTGGGGAGTTGAACGAGCATCGCTCTGGTCTAAAGTCCTACCTGGTTCTCCAACACAAGTTTTTACACTTTTCCCATATTGAAAGTATGCAAAACAACATATTTCAAGTGGCCCAAATGAGGAATTTTGTTGAAGAAAGGATAGAAAAAATTATGGAAAAAGAAGAAAATGCTGTTTGCCTGCATTTTCTCCCTTTTCCCACTTCAGCAAATCCTTTTTGTTCATAATTAACCTTTTACTACATAATCCTGAGTTTTAACAACCCTAGTGGTGAAGACTTTTGAAAACATTGTGAGAAAAGGAGAAAATGCTGTTTACCAGCATTTCCTCCTTTTCTCAAAATGTTTTTACACTTTCAATGATAAATCCCAAAAATGTGAGCCACATTTAATTTGATGTCTGCATATGCTTTGAATATGGACAAGAAAGGATCAAAATTAATTAAGTACGAGACCTTGCTTCAAGCTTGTTTATTTCTCTGACCATCTAATTTTGAAAGTAACAAAACAGTATTACGTGTTGCAAAACAATATGGTTGCTGCAATGGACACTGAACAGTATTTCAGACAGTTTCATGTCTAAAAACTCTTGGGAAAAGCAATAGTCAAAATATTGAACAAAAAAGCAATTTAACTTGTAGGACAGTGAGTAAAAAAACAAGAGGACTATATGCAGGCCAATGCTAAGCTGCAACTGCTTTTAGAAATACAGGTAGAAAGATTTTCATTGAAAAATCTCAGTCAAGAAACGGACATCAGTATGTCAAAATTATTTTGATTGTTACCTGCCCCTATTATATGGGTTCCTGTTTTGATAGTTAACAACTAGTCTGAGTTTGAAGTAAACATCTTTAGTAATGACAGATAATTAAAAAATGTCAAAATTTTTGTGCTAAAAATTTTAAGTCCAAAAAGGGGCATAACTGTGTCAAAAAATTTTGATGGTTACCTACCCTCGTTGTATGGGGTCCCCTTTTGATAGTTTACAGTAGTCCAAGTTTGAAGTAAATATCTTCAGTAATGACAGAGATATCATAAGATATCAAAGTTTTTGCATGATATTGCAGACAACGACAGGGCAATGACAATACCTCGATGGTCTCTTCTAAAACAGCTTAGCTAAAAATGCTAGTGGAGGAGGGTGGGGTAACACTTACAATAAGAAGTTGTACTCTGTCTGGACAATAAATACAGTTCTCTTCTGGTTCCCAATCTACTGGCTCTTTACTTTCTAAGCCTGGAACCATAAAAAAAAAATACAAAGCTTTATTATAATTAAAAAAAAAAAAGGAATGTAAAAAGACGGCAAATAACAGATTATTGTGAAAGGTTATCTATGACCAATACAGAAATTTATACATGGATCTGTATTCACCAACCATTCTTGAGAACATTCTTCAGTCATTTCCTCAAGAAATTTTCTAAATTCAAAAGTTACACAACTTCTGATTGGCTATAAAAGCAAATGGTTTAGCCAATCAGAGGTTGTGTTACTTTCTAAATCTATAATGCAAATAAGAATGAAACTAATTAGAATGGTTGGTGACTATGGGCCCCAAAAACAATACTGAAAAGAAAGTCCTTTAGTATGGAAAACATTGTGGGAAATGGAGCAATTGTATGTCATAAGTATAGACCCCAGTCAGTATCAATCCACTATATTTCATTTATCTGTACTAGATGCATAAACAACAGTATGTGTGCTTCAAATTCCAAGGTTTCATCCTGAACCTTTCATAATTTGACATTTTTTAGACTTATCCATATTGAAAGCATCTACAGAATGATAATTCTCACCTTTTACCACACTATCCCAAGTTTTAACAAACATTGAGGAAAAAGCCTTTGAAAAGCATTGTGGGAAAAGGAGAAAATGCTGGGAACCAGCATTTTCTCCTTTTCCAACAATGTTTTCAACCTTTCTAATGATGAATTTCTTTTATTGTCATGTGGTAAACAGTTAATGTTACTCAAAAGATTGGAGGTGTCCTTGAGAGTTGGAATTTGAACTTAAAGGGAAAACAAGAAAATGATTGTAAAAAAGCATTTTCTCCTTTTTCCATAATGTTCTACAAAGTCCTACCTTCTCAGGGTCAATCAAACACAGCATTGTTTGGAAAAGGGTAAGCATGATGACAAAATGATTGAATTTATCATATTCAAAAGATTGTAGATGACAAATGAATGTGGAAGGAGTACTTGTAATTGTAGTTATCTTTCAAAGAATAAAAACATAGAGGGAAAAAGAGAAACTAGAGGCGCTTGAGCGCCTGTATCGCTCCACAGGCCTGATATTTCTATAATGGCGAAAGGAAGTTTTTAACAATTATCATTCAATCCTGCATTTTAGCTCACTGAAGAAACAATCTGGTAGACAACCACCATAGGAACTTACCTGCAAAACAACAATGAAATCCAATGAATAGTTTTAGAGAAGAAATTTTTCAAAGATTTTACTTTATACCATAAAAGGAAAATGAGTCTCCCATAAAAGCCATGTTTTTTGACAGATCTTTTTTTTTTAAAGGAATTCTGTAAACCTGTATCTAAGGAACATTCCTGCAAAATAATAATGCTATCCAAATAGCGGTTTGGGAGCAGAAGATTTTTAAAGGTTTTTTACTTTGGTTGCCATGGCAACCAGAATTCTTCATGGAACACAATTATTTGAAGGAATTTGAAAGAGGACCACCAAAGGAACATTCCTGTGAAATTTGGTAAAAATCCAGTCAATAGTTTCTGAGAAGAAGTTTTTTAAAGAAAAAGTTTACGGACGCACGCACGGACGAACGGACGGACGACGGACACAACGCCATGACAATAGCTCGCTGGCCTTCGGCCAGTGGAGCTAAAAATTGGCAATCAGTGTTTGCATAGAACTTTTTCCTAAAGATATGAAACACATGGGAATGTTCGGGAATGTATTAAAGCAAACATTATACCCTTAGGTGCTTAAGGGTATGATTATGAGTAATTGATTAAATGGTGTTTTATTCCACTTTCAACATTACTTCAGCCATATCAAGGTGACAGCTTGGTTAATCATGTATGTCCTGGGTTTCACCAGTCCTAGGCTTTGGCTCTGAAGTGTCTTGCCCAATGCCACTCATACTCAAAACTCTGTACTTCAACTGGGGCTCAAACCCTGGGCCTCTTGGTTAGTAGTCCTACACCATAGCAAAGCAGGACCCAGGGTACAACAAAGATCGAGATAAATGTGCACACTCTTGGATTTATACTGAGCAATTTTTTGTGACAGAGAAAAAAACTCGAAATTGCAAATGAAATTGCAAATGAACAAAAAGGTCAATTTCATTATTTATTGCTCAAGGGACTAATTGTTAAACTGTTCCAATCGTAAATTTCTCTGTTAAATGAATTGGCAAACAGAAATCTGAGTTTTCTAATTATTTATTTCTGAGGCAATCCATTAGCTGCCATTGTCATGCCATAACTGCCATCATTGATCCTTTATCAACTTATACCCTATGATGCTGAGAAAGACACCTTTTGAAAACATTGTGGGAAAAGGCGAAAAGCTGGTTACCAGCTTTTCACCTTTAGCCACACTGTTTCCTACTTCTTCAAAGACAAATCCTATCCTGCGAGTCTATCCTTTCCCTTTCTCATTTGTTTATCAGTATGGACATGTCAATTATTTTTCATCTGGTATAGGATTTATGTACTGCAATTCCAGATATGGCTAACTAGTTCAAAATGTGTTTATATAATGGCCTGCAACACGTGAAAAGGGGCATTCAGAAATTTGCATAAAGTGTCGTCTCGGATCAGCCTTCACAGTCCACGCAGACTAATCCGAAATGACACATTCCGTTTTTATGTAATTTTCTGTTTGCACAAGTCTACTGTAGCACAAAATCTAATGTAGTCATAAAGTGCAGTCTCGGATTAGCCTGCGTGGACTGCGCAGGCTGATCCGAGACGACACTTTATGTAAATGTCCAAATGCCCCTTTTTGCGTGTTGCAATCCTAATTATATACAGTCTCATCTTGATCCATCCTCTCCCAAATATCAGCTAAAATACTTCTCAATATTCTACAATCCTTCTCAATATGCTATAAGCTCTAAATGATGCATTGGTAAACATAACTATGGTAGAATAATAACGTACCATTATTACATTGTGTCAGTATGATGATGTATCAAGTGTCAGTATAATTATGTGTCAGTGAAATTATATGTCAGTCCGATAAAGTGTCAGTAAAACAACATGTCAGTATGATCACATGTCAGTATAATTATAATCAAGTATCAGTAGAATAGTGTATCATTATGATTATGTGTCAGTGTAATAATGTGTTGGTATAATCATTAGTAAAGTAATTGTCAGTAAAATAATATGTCAGTATGATAATGTGTCTGTATAATTGTGTAAGTATAATTATAAGTGTCAGTAAAATGATTTGTCAGTGTAACAGTGTGTCAGTATAATTATGTGTCGGTAAATTAATGTGTCTGTACTATAATGTGTCAGTATAACTATAATGTGTCAGTATAATTATGTGTCAGCGTAAGTATGTGTCGGTAGACTCAGTATGATCATAATTAAGTGCCAGTAGAATGATATGTCAGTACATTAATGAGTCAGTATGATTACTTGTCAGCACAAATATGTGTCAAAATAAATACAGTTTGTGTCATTCCAATTTTTTCAGTGTGAAAATGTCTCTCTATATAATCATACATCAGTAAGGATATGTATCAGTATTACAGTAAGTCAGTATGATAATGTGTCAGTATGATAATGTTTCAGTATAATTCAGTGTCAGTATGATAACATGTCAGTATGAATATGTGTCAGTGCAATTATGTGTCAGTGCGAGTATATGTCAGTAATTATGTGTCATTAAAATAGTATGTCAGTAATTATGTGTCATTAAAATAGTATGTCAGTATGATAATGTGTCAGTAGAATTATGTGTCAGTGTAATATTGTGTAAGTATGATTATGTGTCAGTAAAATTTTGTGTTACTGAGATTATGTGTCAATATAGTTACGTATGTGTATACATGTACATGTATTTACATGTTGCTATGATTATGTGTTGGTAAAGCAAAATGTCAGCACTATAATGTGTTAGTATTATTATGTTTAAATATGATTACTATGACTGTGCCAGTATAAATATGTGTCGATATAATTGTGTAACTATGATTATTATGATATTGTAAATATGTGTCAGTATCACTGTGTTACTTTAATATTGTGTCAGTATGATTATCATAATAATTACATGTCAGTAAAGTAATGTGTTAGTTATGGCTTAGTGGTTAATAATATTGTATAAGTGATTAAAGCAGATGGCCCAGGAAAATTGCAACAAGTATTTCAGTAAAAAGAAATGACAAGAACCTTGTGATTTCAAGGCTATTTGTTGCTAATATATCACACTTGACAGTATATAACTAAGATCAGACTTCATTTTATGAGCACTCTGATCTTGATCAACATTGTCCACAAAGGCAGGAGCTGAAGTCAAACATGGCCCTCTGAAAGTTACATGCAAATAAGGTTATTCGGGTGTTTTGATACTTACATTAAATAATCATTGTACAAGAGCTGAAAATATGTTATTTAAAAAAAAAAAATAAAATTGAACATACACACTCTAACATGGTCAGGGTCTTTAACTCTTTACCACACAATCCTGGAACTATGTTGAGGAAGAAAGCTTTTGAAAACATTGTAGGGAAAGGAGAAAATGCTGGTAACCAGCATTTTCTCCTTTGCCCACAATGTTTTCTACCCTGTGAAAGACAGAAATTGTCATTTGAGCTACATTTAATTTGACATCTGCAAACGCTTTCAATTTGGTCAAGTCCAGAATTTTGTTGTTTGGTAATGATTGAACTCTTCACTGAACAATTCTGAGTTTTCACTACCCTGAGTAGGGAGGCTTCTAAAAACATCATGGAAAAAGGAGGAAATGTTGATATAGAGCATTTTCTCACAATGTTTTCAACTCTTTCAAATGAAAATCTCATCATAAGAGGCAAGGTTTTTTTGTCCTCTGCAAATGCTTACAACTTGGATGAGATGAAAATTCTGTCGTTCGGTACATAGTTACATAGACACAAGGAAAAAAAAAAACCGACATGCACATTTCCTAGAAGTTATCTGCTGACTAAAATGTGGTTAATACTTGTACCACACAACCCTGAACCTTTAACAATCCTGTAAAAGAAAGCTTCCACAAACATTGTAAGAAAAGAAGATATTGCTGGTAACAAGCATTTTCTTCTTTTCCCACAATGTTGTCTACTATTTCAAAGACAGAAATTAACATTTGAGTTATATTTATTTTGTCATCTGCGAATGCTTGGAATTTCGTGTGATCCTAAATTTGTCATTTCAGAAAGAGTTAAAGGGGCCTTAAGTTGATTGTCTCACAGTGATTAAACCATGGCTGCATCCTCAGTTTTTGTTTTTCAATGCTATTGAGAAGAATTAGTGTGACGGGCCTTTTTTTTGACGGAATGGTTGTACGAAGAGAATTGGTTTCGAACAAATACATGTTTTATTCACTGGATTTTAATCCATACGTAAGTCTGTGATATGATTAAAATTTAAACAGATATGAGATGATGTAAAGTGTCACTTATTACAAATCCTGCAATTAAATTTCCACCTCTTTTTTTTCCGCTTCGCTAATAAAATGCCTATTAAACAATAATTTGCTTGAGTAAATGACAAATTATGTATCATCTTCTGTGGTATATTTCCAAATATGAAAACAATGAAGGTGCATTGAGAAAACAGTTAAACTGACCTCTTAGTACTTTATCTGAAACAAAAGTCAGTCAAACTCTCTGGCACAGATCCAATAGATGAAGTTACATACCAAATTTGGTAGCCCTAGACCCGAAAGTTTTGGACAAAAAGATTTTTAGAGATTTTCATTATTTTTCAAGTTTTGTTGCAACAGGAACCAGAGTTTTCATTGGAGTCAAATTCTTTGAAAAAATTATCAAGACAGCCATGACAGGATCACATATGTGAAGTTTCATCAAAATTGGATGGGTAGTTTCAGAGAAGAAGATCTTTGAAATAAAAGTTGATGCACAGACACACAGACAACTCATAGATGGATGCACAACTGACACAGGGCAATGATATAAGCTCACTGGCCCATGGCCAGAGGATTTGAAAAAAGCTGGTAACTAGCATTTTCTCCTTTTTCAATGTTTGCTATCCTGGAAAGGCAAAAATCTTCACTTCAGTCACATAACATGCCAACTTTAACTGCTTTGATTTTGGACTAGTCTAAAATTTGGTTGTTTGGTACAGATTAACATGGTCCAAGTGATAATAGTTGCCTTTGAAAGGGCAGAAAACAATGCCAGAAAAAGACAAAATGCTGGCTACCTGCATTTTCTATTTTTTCCCACTATGCTCTCAATAGCTTTCTTCCTATGGGTTGTTGAAACTCAGGATTATTTAGTACAGATGTTATTTCTTGTTAATCTTTTTTTATGGAGGAAATAAACAACATTCAACAAAGCCCATGTTTCCCATTTTGAAAGATCATGATAAGACTGCAATAAAAAATCTTCATTTTAAGAATACATTTTTACACCCTCCTCTATTTTATCAACGTTAAGAAAAAGGCTAATGAAAACACTGTGAGAAAAGGAAAAAATGCTGATTACAAGCATTTTTCCTTTTCTCACAATTTTTTCCATTCTTCTCAAAGACAACATCTTGTCATTTCAGCCATACTTAACTGTTTGCCAAAATATGAAAATTTGAACATGTCCAAATTAAAAGCATTGATTTTGCAAACAACAATTTAAATGTGGCTGGAATCATGAGGTTCCGGCTGTGAAAGAGTAGAAAACATTGTGGGAAAAGGAGACAATGCTGGTTACCAGCATTGTCTCTTTTTCTCACAATGTTTTCAAAACCTTTCTTTCTCAGGGTCGTTAAAACCAGGGCTTGTGTGGTAAAGGGTTAAATTGTTTCAATTATATCGCAGCTGCCAGTGCACCTATCCATGCCTTCTTGGAGTCTCTTTTACCAGTACTCCTCACAATTTTCTTTCCAACCCACTGGCTACTTTCCCACATAACCATTGTCCAAACAATGGTCAGCAGTGGGAGAGAAATGAATCCTGTCACAGTTACTATCATCAATCCTCGGAAAGAGATTGGTCAAGCTAGGGATCGAACCCAGGACCCCTTATTCTCAAGTCCTGCATGCTACCAACTGAACTACAGGGGCTCTGCTTTCAATTTGGGCAAGACCAAAACTTTGCCATTGGATAAAGAGCTGCATTGGAAAAAAAAAAATCCTTTCTTCCAAATGAAGATATCTGTGTCATTAAACTCCTTGCAGAATAACAAAATTTTTGAGCCGAGCCCAGATAGCTCAGTCTATAGCGTACAGGACTTGAGAACAGGAGGTCGAGGGGTTGGTCCCTGGCTCCACCAATTTCCTTCCGAGGACTATGACAGTCATTTTGACAGGATTCATTCCTCTTCTACCGCTGCCACTGTTTCTATGATTGTTATGTGGGAAAGCAGTCAGTGGCTTGGAAAGAATATTGTGTGGAGTACTGGTAACAGAAACTCCAGGAAAGCACGGATAGGTGCACTGGCTGCTGCGATATAACTGAAATAATGTTGAAAACGGCATTAAACACCATCACGGGTAGGAAACTTCATATTCAGAGCCAATGGCTCTGACGAGAAAACGTTTTGTTGGTCTTCCGTTTCTGAAGATGTTGGCTGAAAAACAACCAAAAAACAGGTAAGCTTGTCATTATTTGTAATCATGTGTTCTTATACCTTTGAAAGTCCAAAAAAGGAGAATGTCATGCAATGCTGTGGTCTTTCAACGTGTTTTCTACACTACGGAAAGTTGTAACAAGTGTACGATATTGTCTGAATCATTTGTGGCGTGGGTTGATCTTAGCTAAAATAATACGTCACGGACCTAGATTCAGTCTATTATTGCCATATAATTGGCAATTAAAAGGGAGTTTTGCTGTCCCAAAAGCATGAATTAATGTCTTGAAATGTTACATTTACTGCTGGTAAAGAATTGAAAAGAAATAGCACAAAAATGGTGAAAATAAAGAAGGGCTCTGATTATGTGGGCCGGCTCTGAATATGTAAGTCAGCACCGATTGATGAGGGCTTCATTTCAAAACTTTAGTTTTTTTGTAAAAAATTACTTAGGAAGTAGGCTTTATTTTTCCGTTAACACCTTTCAGTCCAAAATATAGCAATATTGTTGGATGGAACATGACCGAATTTATGAACACACAAAGGACTGGTATTGTCACGATTGAAAAAATCCTGTCGAACATTAGTCTATCTAAATTTTGAAAATACTTTTATGTAGCTTTTGATTAACAGAATGGTCTATACAAGTATATAGTTTTTGTCATGCTTTCGTCGTAAGTGCAGCTCACACGTAAGCAAAAATAATGAAAAAATATTTGGCATCAGTGGAAGGCTCTTTGGTCTTAAAAAGAGTCATAAAAAGACTAGATGGAAAATGTACCGACTGTAGCAGAGATGATGAATAGAAAAAAACTTTTACAAAGCGTGAGAAATACAACTGATCTATTTGCAATAGACGCCTCAGGGTATATGTGTGAACACTCTTAACTCTTTTTAATACTTAACACTATACAACAGTATGTCAGATGGGTGGGGTATATACAAGTCTTTAACAACAAAAAAGAATGTGTTTCACAAGCACGTCAAGACCAAAAATGTTCATAGATCCCTGATTCTGATAGAACTTACTCAGATCTTTCAATGTTCAATTAACCAGATGCATATCAGATCAGAAAATGTCACATGTCAGTTATCTTTAAGCCGATGATAAACAAATATTCATCCAAACAAACAAACGATCACGTTTTGTACAGTCTAATATTGATCTATACTGGCTGCAGAACCAACTTAAGTTGTGACAGGCACTTTAAGGGTTCATAATGAATAGCTTTGAGTTATTTATTTTTCTTTTTCCGTCCTACATATTTGTATGAATGTCCTAAACATTGTCATTTGCACTTGTTTCAGAAATCTCACACCGACCCCTCTCCATTTCTGATGTAATCATTAGAAATCATTCACTTTACGTCATAATTAGATTGAGACTGCACCTCCAATATCATGATTTACTGATGGTGTATGCAATTAGCTGTTTTGGGTCATTATTTAGGATAAAAAGGCTTAGAAAATAACTAATATATGACATATTCTGCATTGAAAGATCTGAGTGAGTACAATCAAAATCAGGATCTATGAACATTTTTGGTCTTGGCGTGCTTGTGAAATTGAGTTTTTTTTTTTTTTTTGTTAAAGACTTGTATATAACCCACCCACCCGGCATACTGTTGTGTCGTGTTAGGTGTAGAGAAGAATTAAGAGTGGTCACACATATACCCTAGGCGTGTAATGTGAATAGATCAATTGTATTTTTCACGGTTTGTAAAAGTTTTTTTTTAATTCATCATCTCTGCTACGGTCGGTACACTTTCCATCTAGCTTTTTAATGACTGTTTCAAGACCAGATAGTCTTCTGAAGATGCCAAATATTTTTCTTTTTTTTTTTGCTTACACGTGTGGGCTGCACTTACGACGAAAGCATGACAAATGCTATATACTTGTATAGACCATTCTGTTAATCAAAAGCTACATAACAGTATTTTCAAAATTAAGATAGACTAATGTTCGACAGCATTTTTCAATCGTGACAATACCAGTCCTTTGTATGTTCATAAATTCGGTCATGTTCCATCCAACAAAAGTAATACATTTTGGACTAAAAGGTATTAACGGAAAAACAAAGCCTACTTCCTAAGTAAATTTTTACAGAAAACTAAAATTCTGAAATGAAGCCCTCATCAATCGGTGCTGACTTACATATTCAGAGCCCGCCCACATAATCGGAGCCCTCCTTTATTTTCATCATTTTTGTGCTATTTCTTTTCAATTCTTTACCAGCAGTGAATGTAACATTTCAAGACATTAATTCACGCTTTTGGGACAGCAAGACTCTCTTTTGATTGCCAATTATATGGCAATAATAGACTGAATTTAGGTCCGTGACGTAATATTTTAGCTAAGGTCAACCCACGCCACAAATGATTCAGACAACATCGTACACTTGTTACAACTTTCCGTAGTGTAGAAAACACGTTGAAAGACCACAGCATTGCATGACATTCTCCTTTTTTGGATTTTCAAAGGTATAAGAACACATGATTACAAATAATGACAAGCTTACCTGTTTTTTGGTTGTTTTTCAGCCGACATCTTCAGAAACGGAAGACCAACACAACATTTTCTCGTCGGAGCCATTGGCTCTGAATGTGAAGTTTCCTACCCGTGACCATACAATCAATCAATCAATGAACAATTTTTTTGACTCAACCAAATTGACAGCATTTACAAAAGACAAATTTGATGCAGCTCAGTACATTTCTGTCTTGGAAATGGATGAAAATATTGTTGGAAAAGGAGAAAATGCTGGTAAGCAGCATTTTCTCCCTTTTCCACAATATTTTCTAACTTTTCAAAAACAAATCTTGACATTTTGAGTCACCTTCTATTTGTGGTCTGCAAGTACTTGGATTCAAACACGTCAGAATTTTTTGTCGTTTGGTAACTAGCATTTTCTCCTATTCCCACAGTGTTTTCTACCCTTTCCAAGACACATTTCATCATTTGACAATTTGGACCAGACAAAAGTTTCTTTGTGTGGTAAGGAGTTGACACAGACAAGTGTCATTTAGGTCATCTGGTGAAGGATTCAAGAAAAGGAAGACAATTTTATACAAGCTACTTTCAATCCAATTGACCTTTGCTTTAAAAACTGAATGATTGATAGGGTAGTATGGTGTTTAGTGCCATCTTCTGCATTGTTTCAGTTATGTCACAGCAGCCAGAGCACCTATCCATACTTCCTGGAGTTTTTTTAGCCAGTGCTTCACACAATATTCTTCCTAAGCCACTGGCTGTTTTCCCAAATAACCATCATCGAAACAATGATGGGCAGTGAGAAAGGAATGCATCTTGTCATGCTGACTATAAACAATCCCAGGAATGAAATTTGCCGACCAGTGGATTTCCAACCAGTGGTCCCCTGTTCTCATGTCCTGACTCCTGTACGCTACCAACTGTCCAACTGGAACTTGGCAATTTATTGTTTGGGGAAGGGTTAAATATGTTCATTAAGTGAGATGACACAGGAATAAATCCTCTGGCAATGACTATCATCAATCCTAAGAAATAATTTGGCTGAGCTGGGAAACAAACCAGCAACCCTTTAGTTTCAAGTTCAACAAAATGAACATCAATCATTTGACCCTTTACTATACAAACACAAGTTTCTCGTCCCTGAGAAAGAAGCCTTTTGAAAACATTGTGGGAATATGAAGAAAAAGCATTTTCTCCTTTTACCACAATATTTTCTATCCCATCAAAGAAAATTTTTTATCGTTTGAGCCTAATTTAACTCTTGACCACACAATCCTGACTTTTAACAACCCTTCAAAAGACAATGTTTGAAAATATTGTGGGAATAGAAGAAAATGCTGGTAACCAGCATTTTATCCTTTTTTCATAATGTTTTCTAACTTTCCCAGGACAACTTTCAATTTTTGAGTCACATTTATTTTGACGTCTGCAAATGCTTTCAATTTGGACAAGTCTAAAATTTTGTCGTTTGGTAAAGAGTTAACCCTTTACCACACAATCCCGAATTTTAACGACCCTGAGAAAGGAGCTTTTAGAAAACATTGTGGGAAAAGGAGAAAATGCTGGTAACCAGCATTTTCTCCTTTTCCCCCAACGTTTTCTACCCTATCAAATGCAGAAATCACTATTTAAGCAATATTTAATTTGCCGTCTGCAAATGCTTTGGTCTAGTCCAAGTAAAGAGTAAAGAGTTAAATTGTCGTCTGCAAATCCTTTTAATTAGGACAAGTCTACATTCTTGTCGTTTTGTAAAGAGTTAAACATTGTTAACAGGTGAGAGAGGAATGAATCATGTTACAATGACTATCATCAATCCTAAGAAAGATTTTTCGGCAGAGCTGGAAATCAAACCAGTAACATCTCAGTCTCAAGTCCGGTATTTTACAGATTGAGTTACGCGGCTCTGTCCTCTAGAGTGAACAAGAGGTTTTGTGGACAGTGAAGATCAAGATCAGACTGCACAGAATGATTGATTGATTGATTGTATTAGATTTAAAACGCCCTTAACAGCTTAGGTCATATCACTGTGGTCCGTGCACCTACATGTGAGTTTCCTGAATTTCTCACAGCAGTACTGACACAACTGTCACTGACTACTTTTCTCATATCATAGGTCAGAGGTGGAAAATCATTGGGAAAAAAATTGGGCCTCAACCTGGTATCACACTCATATCCACCAGGTCACTGCATGTTTTTTGCAGTCTGATCTTGATTTGCACTGGCAAAAAAGGCAACTATTGTTGCGAAAGGCCATTTAAAAATACATCTATACTGGTACTTATTTAAGCAATTTTCAGCCGAATTTTTCACCCATTTCATCCTTATTTGTGAAACTATAAACATTCTTGTATCTTCATGCCAATTGTTGCCCCTGACTGGCTTCAAGTTTGCACAGGTTACAACAGATTATTATTAGAAAATACATTTCATGTTTGGGAAGCCTGAAAAGCAATCGTTGCTGTCCTTTCCAGTTTTAAATAAGGACAAATCCCTTGTATTTTTCTATCCCTTACACCATATACATTTGTAGTTTATGTATATTTACTCAGCTGAGCTATTTTACACACATTCAAATTTTAAAAGTATTTTTTCTCTCTAGCTGTAAGAATGTATTTTTAAGGCTTGAAACAGCTTATTTTTAAACCTCAATAACCTGTTCCTTGAACTACAAAAATAACGACATTTCTTGGAAACCCTTCAAACTCTTATTATATATTTTGTCCCTTACACCTTTACCAAAAATCTCCTTTTGCAATGACCCATGAGAATGATGCTTTTTGAAAACATGGCGGGAAAAGGAGAAAATGCTGGTAATCAGCATTTTCTCCTTTTTCCACCATGTTTTCTACCCTTTCAAAGACAAATCCTATCATTTTAGCCATATATGATAAGTTGTCCTACTGAATGTTTTCAAAAATGGGCAGGTCTAAAATTGTGTCATCTGGTATAGAGATAGCAAACAGCAACAAACAACTTCCTTGTACAATTTAAAGTAACAATAGCTGCCAAAAGTAAACACAGCAGGTGTTAAAATCTAAATTTAACTCATACCACATGAAACTATGTAGATTATTATGAAGATGACAATCTGTTGTTGTACGATCGGTCCCAGTGTTAGTCGCTGGCATAGAAATTAATTTCAGAACTAGGTTGAAAGTTGCCAGGTCACTCTTTCTTTTGTTTACATTTTGCCTTATTTTGAAATTTATTTTGCTACCAGCAACTAACATTTGGACAGACAAAACAATAACAGATTGTCATCTTCACAATGTGTTCGATATTTTTAAATGGTAAATCTTTAATTCAAATATATGTAAGTTTCAACACCCTCATTGTTTTTTGGCTGCTATTGGGCCTTTAAGATATACATGTAAAACCTCTTCAGCATTTAAGTGTCTGACTAATCATTCAAAATATACATCTTTATCAAATAACAAAAATGTTAGACATTTTCAGCTAAAATCATTTGCAGATGACAAACTAGATAACTCAAATTATCAGATTCATCTTTAAATAGGGAAGAAAGTATTGTGGAAAATAAAGAAAATGCTGGTTACCAGCATTTTCTCCTTTTTCAGCAATGTCTTCAAAAGCATTTTTCCCGAAGACCACAAAAAGTTGTGATTTTTTTTGGTGATGGGTAAAGATAGAGACATTATCTCCTTCAATTCCAGCCTTTACCACAACACAATCCCAAGATTTAATGACCCTGAGAAAGGAGCCTTTTGAAAAACATTGTGTGGAAAAAGGAGAAAATGCTTGTAAACCAGTATTTTCTCCTTTTCCCACTATGTTTTCTAACCTGTCAAACACAAACTCCACTGTTTAAGCCACAATCAAACTGTTGTCTGCAAATACTTTCAACTTGGAGAAGTCTACATTTTTGTCATAATGGTATAGAGTTAAGACAACATTCAAAAGGCCTTTGCGACAAATAGTTGCCATTGTGGTCAGTGTAGATCAAGATCAGGCTGCACAAAACGTGCAGCCTGATCTTTGATCTACACTGTCCATGTTGCTGTAACACTACAGACAAAAGCAACCATGAAATTGTAATTATTTGGGTCATTATAATTTATGGGATGAAAATGTTTGATAGGTTTAATCGGCTCTCTTTATAGGGTTAAATACATGTTGAAAACTGGTAGCAATAGAAGATAATGCTTGTCAGGTGCAATCACTCTTTTTGCCACAATGTTTTCAAAGTTGTTTGTGGTAAACAAACAAAAAAAGACATTCCTATATCTTATCCTGCTACATAAGTTAAATAAAACTTTCAAGCCCATAGTAAAAACCTGAATAATGTTATTTCAAACTTTTTTTTGATAGAAATTTCTTTTCATCGGACAGCGTAGATCCAAGATCAGACTGCACATTCTGTGCAGTCTGATCTTGATCTACACTGTCTGCAAAAGGTCAGTTAGTTGCAGTTTGCAGCTTAAGGGTTGAAAATTCTATCTTTTTCAATACTTTCTTCAAAATTTCTGCAAAGCCATGATTTTCAAACTCCTCGGGTAAATTTTAGCCTATAAACTTTTCCCAGATAACAAAATTTTAGACTAGTCGTAACTAAGAGCCTTTGCAGACAAAAAAGTGAATTTGACACACATAATGTACTTGTTTTTGAAAGGGTAGAAAATGTTGTGGGAAAAAGAGAAAAAAAAAATGGTTAACTGCATTTTCTCCTTTCCCTACCATGTTTTCAAAGGGCCTTTTTTTCTTAAGGCTATTAAAAGTTGGAATCGTGTGGAAAAGGTTTAAACTTGTCTGATTTGATGGCATTTGCAGATGATAAGTTAGTTGTAGCTCAAATGATTCAATCTGTCTTTGACTGGGTAGAAAACACGGGAAAATGAACAAAATGCTAGTTACCGGCATCTACTCCTTTCTCCATAACATTGGTGAATATTTTTTCCCTTTCTCAGGGTCATATAAACAGGAGATTGCTCAGTAAAAGGTTAACCTATGATTTAAATTCGAAGAAAATTCCCTGTTGATTGAAAGTAAAAACCCAAATATTGTGATTTCAACCTCTATAATTATCAAGTCAGTAAATCTGACCATACCACTTATTAGAATTCTAATAAGTACCCACAACAAAGGTTTCAAGAAATTAAAAGGGTACTCCAATAAAAACTAGAGCTGTCACTGAATGTGACTTAATACCCCCGCCAGCACTTTGACAGAAACAGGCAATCTAACAACAAATTTTCTAAGTTCAAGGGGAGATTACCCTTGAATCATAGGGAGTAGATGATTGAAAACTGCGTCTTCCACAACTTCAGTATACAATCAATGTATCAACAAACTTTCAATACAATAGCAGCAAAACTGTAGGAGGAGTTCGCAACACAAAATTACTGGTATTTTGTACACAGACGGACACATGGACGGACAGACAGGCTGATTCCAGTATACCCCCGAAAACATTCGTTTTGCGGGGGTATAATAACCCTTAAATATCTTTACATCTGAAGTATGGTATTTCTTATTTATGACCACTTACATCTGAAAGGCTCAAACAGTTTGCGAACACGTCTTCTGCTACCTACATGCTCAGCTATGGTCTCTAGGCCTGTAAATAACAAAACTGACTGATTGATTGAATGGTAATATAATTATGCCACTTTCAACATTTTTTTAGCCATATCATGGCGACAGCTCACATATTCATGTACTTCATGGGTTTCACCAGTACTAGGCTAGACCTCTGAAATGTCTTGTTCAAGGAGACAAGGACACTCTCAAGGGAAACACAGGCCTTCAAGTAAGGCTCGAGCCCAGGGCCTCCAGGTTATGAGTCCTACATTTTGCCATCCAGCCATGTAGGACTCCCGTAAATAGCAAAGCAAAAGAAAACAAGCAATTTCATTGAAACGATATCCCCGCCGAAAAATTCACTTGACCGCGTAACTTAAAATCACTCCCAGTCTGCCATTTTTCATCGAATCAAAATATAAAAAAAAGTATATCGGCGGAATGGGTTATTGTACACATGTATAAAATTTCACAAAATTCCGTCCAATGGTATTGGAGATATTCTCCCAGACGGACACACGGACGGACGGACAATGCTAAAACTATATCCCTCCGCCTTCGGCGGGGGATAATAATCAGCCTCACAGTGAAGCTTTTTTTTTTAAATCTCATTCTTCATGGTGAACTTTATTTCAAATATGGTGACAAAGGGAAAAATTATTACTCATAGAATGAATTTCTCTGTCCCAATTCTTTCTACAATGTCCTAATTTCATTTACCTTAACCCTTAAAGTGCCTTTCACAACTTAAGTTGCCTTTGCGGCCTGTGTAGATCAAGATCAGACTGCACAAAATATGCAGTCTGATCTCTGATCTACACTGTCGGATTTATTGAAACATTAGAGAAAAAAGGAACCTTGAAATTTCTATTATTTGGGTCTTATTTCTAGACTGAGAACATTGCTAAATGGTTTATTCAGCGCTTTAACTCTTTACCAAACGACAAAATTTTAGACTTGTCCAAATTGAAAGCATTTGCAGACGACAAAATAAATGAGAATCAAAAATTGAAATTCGATTTGGGAAGGGTAGAAAACATTGTGGGAAAAGGAGAAAATGCTGGTTACCAGCATTTTCTCCTTTTCCCACCATGTTTTCAAAAGCTTTCTTTCTCAGGGTCGTTAAAAGTCGGGATTGTGTGGTAAAGAGTTAAGGGCTACATGGGTATTAAACCCAGTTTCTTTTTACATGTTTTTTAAAATCTTAACAAAGACTGCTAACTTTCATTTGTGTGCAAATATGCTTTTTCTCCTTTTCCTATAATGTTTTCTATCCTTTCTAGAGTGAATCCAATCAATTGTGGAACATCATATTTGTAGTCTACAAATGCTTTCAATTTGGACCTGTCTCAAGTTAATTTTGTGGTTTAGTAATGCAGGGGTGTGGAAATCCTATGTCCTCCTCGTCCAACTCGGGAAAATTGGGCTTCGGACAAGTGACTTTTTTCAATCTAGTTGTCCTTGGACAAGTAGGAAAATAAAAAAGGGTAAAATTTTGAATAAAATATCTGTTATATATATTAAACAGTAAAAACTGCTTACCCTTTGTACAAAAATGAAATTTTGAATGATAAACAGCAGCTTGAGATGATCCCTGATTTCTGGAAACCCAAAATTCACCTTCGGTCTACCTCGGCATTCACCGCATACGACAGGGTCAGTGTAATATGCGGCTTTTTTTGCATGTGGAATTTTTCGCTTTGAAAAAATGTCTGAATAGTTTCAAGATCTTCATCATAGATAATTTCCTTTCTTATCATTTTAGCTACCATTCAAAGATCTTTTAGGACAATGTCACACATGCAAATATTTTAGCCACTAATCTAATGGTACTGTACAGCTTCGGTGCGAATGGGCCATGGTTTAGTCATTACCTCAATTGTCCGAAACCGTCTCAGCGATCAATCGATGTGTAAAATCGGCGAAAATGGATCGTTTTTTTTTTTTTTTCAAATTAAATCTTTGAAGCCAACGGAATGTGAGGAGTCTGAGCCCTCTCAAGCATCCTGCGGCTCCAAACATGATAAAACTGTCCTCGACAAGGAACATGACAAAAAAGCTTGTTTTTAATGGGGCTTGGTTGAAAGGTTCCCGTAGTTGAATGGCACCAGGGATTGTATATAACACACATGGTTTACAATCCCTGATGCCATTTTAAACTGTTTTGCTTTGGACAAGTAAGCCAACCTGGTGGACAAATGGATTTCTTTAATTTACTAGTTGTCAGTGTGGACAAGAAGAAATTTCTTAGATTTCCACACCCTTGGCAATGAATCAAGCTTTACTATTCAACAGCCTTTAACTCTTTGCAAAACAATCCCTGGTTTTTACTATCCTGATGACAGAAGGCTTTTTTCACTTCTTTTTCAAACCCAAATTCCATCAACTGACTCATAATCAAATTGTTGGCAGCAAATGATTTCAGATTTGACTAGTCTAAACTTTGGTTGTTTAGTGAAGTGTTCATGTCAATTACAGCTTATAAAACGAAATATAAAGAACTAACAGAAATAAGAATTCTCATTAACTCTTTCCATACCATAGAGTCTGATCTCTGATCTACTCTGTCTACTGCTTTAGTCTAGATTATGAACAAACCATCTCTTGATCTAGCAGCAGAACTGTATTTGTAGCCATTGAGAAAATGCAATTTATTTATCCAGTAGTGAAAGAGTTAACCCTTTACATAACAAACAAATTTTATGTTGCTAAAATTGTGGAATTGGTCTCTGAAAGGGTAGAAAACATTGGGTCGTTTAAAACTTGGGATTATGTGGTAAAACAGTTAAATCCTTTCACCCTTACCAGTCATAGAAGCAGTTTATATTGATAGAGAAGATCAGGATCAGACTGCACATAATGTGTGGCCTAGTCTTGGATCTAGGCTGTCTGCTACTTGATTAAAAAAATGTACCAAAAGAAAATTTGTACCTGCAGCAAAATTTAAATTTTAGATCTTTAAAAAAAAAATCTCCTTCGTTGAATTTGTGGTGAAAATGCTAACCCTTTCCCAGAGCTCCAGATAGAGGGAGTGATTTTGATTTCAAAATTCAAAATATTAATTATTCTCCACCAAACCCTATATTGTAGGTACTGATTAGAATCGTCTCATCGAAACGATTCTAATGAGTACCCACAACATAGGGTTTTGAAAAGAAATAATGGATTTAGAATACCATCACTCCCTCTTATCTGGCGCTCTGCTTTCCAACACAATCCTGAGTTTTTATAATCCTGAGAATGAAACTTTTGGAACACAATGAGAGAAAAGGAAAAAATGCAGGTAACCAGCATTATGTCCTTTTCCCACAATGTTTTCACTTTTTCACAGCAAAATATCACAATTCCTGCCACATGTAAATTGTGGTCTGCAAATGCTTTCGATTAAATCTTTAATTTTATTCTTTATTTGAGAGAGAAAAAAAAAAGAAAAAAATCTACTTAAATAAAGCAGGCCTAAACTAGACTCAAGGTGAAACATTTTCCAGAATCCTGTTACATTTCCCATATGCTTTGTCAACTTTATTGATCGGGATAAAATCAATAATTTAGGTGAGGTGGTATTTTTGTCAGTGAACACAGGTTGTTCAGAATGCTATGAATTTCTAAGGGCACAAAGGAATACAAGGATAGTGATAAAAACAGACAATGAGTCAAATAATATTGATTAATTTGACCCAAATGTTCCAAAAATATGGCGATTATGTTGATTGTGACAGTCCAATTTCAACCAATAGGAGAGGCTGGTTTCTCCAGCTAATGTCAAATTCGGCGCTGGTGACCGATCAATAAATGTCTCATCAAGACGATGTGGGCAAGGTGAGAACAGGTTTTAGTCCCCGAAATTCAACAGATTTCAACTTCCAAATAGTTTGAATAAAACTTTCAAACCAGTATATCCCTATATGTCCCCATATAACATGAAGTTTTTGTTCAGAAACAGTGACTGAAGTGCACAAGATCAATATGCGTCAGAAATCAAGAATAACCAAAATTAGGGTCAAATTTTGACAATGAGTTCAAATGAAAAATGGTTGTTTTTCAATTAATGTCTCAAAATAAAATAAATAGGAATGGTGAGGATAATAAAATGTTCTTACCAACAACTACTGGTACTTTCTTACTCCAAGACAACAATTCCTTTCTAATAGAACGTCTTTCTTGGTAGCATCGTAAGTTTCCGCAGTCGACCATGTTGACAATGTTTTTTTCTCTGACTACGTCATCAGTTTATGTGCACATTACGGAACTACGTAGAACGTCGACAGGTAAAACAGGAAGTGAAAGTAGAGAAGACAGTTATCAGGTAAATAAGGGTATTTCTCATGATTTGTCATTTAGTTTTAAATAGAATTAGCATTGTGAGTGATATTTTGAGGCACGACATCGTGACGTTGTGGGTAAAGACTCAGAATTTACAACAGACTCGCCAAACTTAAACAATTCACTAGAAAGTCGAAAACTGAGAGGGTTTTTTGTTGTGAAGACTGAAGTTGTTGCAGACTGCAGTGAGTAGGTGAGGTTTGTTAAACGTCTGGCTGCTTAGCGCTATTCATTGTGCTTCTGCAGGCAGTGTAAATGAACTCTACCAAACAACAAAGTCTTGGACTTGTCCAAATGGAAAGCATTTGCAGACAAGATTAAAATGTGACTAGAAAATTGAAATTTTTGGGAGTAGGGAAGAAAACATTGAGAGAGAAGGAAAAAATACTGCCTACCAGTATTCTCTACTTTTTCCTCAATGTTTTCAATCTGACTTCTTATTTAAGGCCATTGATACTGAGGATTGTTTGGTTAAAGGTCTAGATCAATCTGCATACAATGTGCTGTCTGATCTAAGAAGCACATTGTCCAAATTGATGAGATTTTTTAGTGAAAAGAATTTTGAAATCACAATAGATCTATTCGGAGCTTTACTTTACATAACAAGAAATATTTCTGAAGGAAAAAGCCTTTTGAAAAAAGTGTCCAGAAAGGCAAAAATGCTGGTAACCAGCATTTTCCCCTTTTCCTGCAATGTTTTCTAGAAGCATATTGAATCTGATGTTTGAAAATGATTTGAATTTGAACAAATCTGGAATTTTGTCAAACGTGATAAAGGGTTAAAGAATGGTAGAAAAAGATATTACTCCATTTCACCACCACATGTAAAAAAAAAATTTTACAAATGAGGAGATAGCACAAAACATGTTGTCTGATGCTGGGTGTACAATCTTTGCTAAGGCATCCAAATAACACTCAGCAATTCCAGGATTAACTTGTAGAGCACCACAAATTTGGAACGAATATTTTGAGTCTAGGAACAAGACCTGAACACTTTTAAGTGAAATTTCAAGGCTGTTCTGTTCCTGAAAGACACAGCAAAGTGGATGATGTAGGTCAAAAATGACACTGCACATTAATTTTAGTCACATCTTGACCCATATTAGCCAATTTGAGTTCTCAAAAGGGCTTGAACCCTTTACCACACAATCCCAATTTTCAACGACCCTGAAGAAGCAGCCTTTTGAAAACATAGTGGGAAAACGAGAAAATGCTGGTAACCAGCATTTTCTCCATTTCCCACAATGTTTTCTACCCTATAACAGACAAGTTCCATCATTTGAGACACTTTTTAATTGTCATCTGCAAATGCTTTCACTGTACAATTCTACATTTTTGTCGTTTGGTACAGTAAAGAGTTGATGGTTGGTTCAAATATGAAAAAAAACTTACAGTAAGGATTTCTTATTTCAGAACAATGAAAGGAACTTACAAATATCCGGACGGAAGTGAGTACAAAGGAGACTGGAGTGAAGATGGACAGAGGGAGGGATATGGCACGATGAAATTTACTGATGGGTCCCAATACTATGGCATGTTCAGAGCTGGGTTGTGTGAGGGCCCGGGGGTGATGATATTCAGCGATAATTCAAGGTATGTGTTAAACCCCTTTATATCCAGACAAATGCAAGATTATCAAAGTTCAAGTTCAAAGAAGTTTATTAGACGAAAAACATTTTACAATGTATCATTGCCTTCAGTAGGCTGAACATAAATTTCTTGGAAGAAATATAAAATAGACAACAGAAAACAAATCAGAGGAAAGAATAAAATTCCAACGACAAAAAAAAAAAAATGAATTATCCATAACTACTGCAAGTTATACAAAGTTTTGTCTTCTGGTAAAGGATTAACCACTTGCCATACAATCCTGATTTTTAACGACCCTGAGAAAAAAAAATCTTTTGAAAATATTTTGGGAAAAGAAGAAAATGCTTGTAACCAGCACTTTCTCCTTTTCCCACAATGTTTTCTGTCCTCCCCAAAACAAATTTCATCTTTTCAAGTCACGTTTATTCGGTCATCCTGAGATGATAGCATTTTCTCCTTTTCCTACAATGTTTTCTACCCGTCCCAAAACAAATTTCATTTTTTCAATCACATTTATTTGGTCATCTACAAATGGTTTTAATTTGGACAAGTCTAAAATTAAGTCATTTGGAAAATAGTTAAAGAGTTTTATCTTTCCTATTCTTGTTCTTGTTGTCATTCTGTTGTTTGTTTGATAATTCAATATTAGTTTTTTTCATGAACATTGGCGAGTTCTGATTGGCTGAAAAAAATTTTTCATAGCTCCATGAAAAAAAAATCATCAGTGCCGGAACTACTTTTGCAGTCAAACTAATGAAAACAAACATGTATACGAGATTTCATAATGTTTTTCGTTCTGATTTTATATCGAGTCCGAAGTTCAACTTGCTAGCTGAGTTTATTTTTACTGAATACTGGGGGAAAAAAATCCAACAATAAATTCAAAGGGAGAGCTGAAAACTCATTGTTACTCTGCTGGGTTTAAACAATCTTATTTTCAACTTAATTCTAGCGTATTGAACTTCTAATAATAAATCTACTCAATCTGCAAATGTTCAATACTATAATGACGTCATGAATTGCGTCATTTTTACGTCATGAAGGAGCGCTATGAAATATCAATGAAAAGGACAGTAAATAAATACGCAGTGTTGGATTTACAAAAAAATAGCAGTTAGTATTATTTAAGTGCATATTTGTTGTCTGTGATATTGAATTATAAGGAATGAAGAGATTTTTTTTTTGTTTTCATGGAGGTATGAAAAAAAAAAACCTAATCACACTTTTGTATGAAACCGCTTTGCGGTTTCATACAGTGTGAATAGGTTTTTTTTTTTCATATCTCCACGAAAACAAAAACAATTCTCTTCATTCCTTAAATGTTAAACTTTTTACCAGGTGACAAAATTTTAGACTTCTCTAATTTGAATGCATTTGGAGACATCACGATAAACATAAATTAAAAATTGAAATTCGTTTATCGAAGGGTAGCAATTAATGCGGGAAAAGGAGAAAATGCTGGTCACCAGCATCTTCTCTTTTTCCCGCAATGTTTTATAAACCTTCTTCCTCAAGGTGGTTAAAAGTCAGGATTGTGTGTTAGAAAGTCAAATCTTTCAGTGGCAAATGTATAAACTTGATCACTTGGAACGGCCTAAAATTGAAGCTTAGAAAGAGAAGCAAATGGTATACATCCTAGATCAGACTTCACATTTTATGCAGCCTGATCTTGATCTCTGCTGTCTACAAGCACCCCTGTTTTTGTCAAGGTTGGCAAAAAGCCTGTCAATATGAGTATTGACCGGGCCGGTGGTTTTAACCGGTTATAACCGGTCAATACTGGTCAAAAGTGGTCGATTGGCGGTCAATTGAAGTGGTTGATTGGGTCGATTAAATCACTGGCTTACATACCCGTCCTGTTTCTAAATTAGTCTTAAAAGCTCTCCTCCTACATCCTGTACATGAAGGTATAAGAAATATTATCATGAGTATCATAGATTTTATCAATAAGGTCCTTTTTTATTTAATCATAATTCAAGAGACATTATTGCTGGTCAACTGAAGAGGTTGATTGGGTTGACTTTCCTATTTGAACTTAGATACAGTTCGGTTTTTTTCAACCAAACAATTTTCTATCTATCATCATCTCTTATAGGTAAGATAATTATAGCTAGCTCTCTCTCTCCCTACCTCCCTCCCTCGCTTTCCGCCCCCCCCCCCCACACACACACACACACACACACACACTTATGTTTTAAAAATATAGATGATTTAAAATACGTCTTTAATCATAAAAGCTCAAAGGTAGCATCAAAAAGCAGCTTATATATATTTTTTATGTAAAATTGCAGAAAAAGTTACACATGAAGAAAGCTGTAATTGATCAACCAAACAATGGTTAAGGATACATTAATATCTTTGAAGTATATATTTAAGTGTCTTCCTACACCTTTGAATATTGCTGTCAAAACACATTAAAAGGTGTGAAAGTTGCCCCTTTCTACTTAAGTGGGTGTGGCTAAAATTCAATTACCAAAGTGACCAATCATGTGTCCCTATTTGGGGTATTATACTTGGTATTATACTTGGGGTATATATTCCTAAAGTATGAAATATGTATTGACTTATATGCAATAAAGATAATAACTTATCATCAAGCAATTACTTAAGGTGTCAAAAATGAAACCTAAAGACCTTATTATGAACTTCTACAGTTATGGAAAACTAGCAAAAGCCAGCTGATGAGTACCCTTTACAGGGATTAAACAGTTTTTTGCTCAAGTCAACTCTTACATATTGATGAACTTAACCAAACTGAGAACCAAAAAAAAAAATGCCACCAAAAAGCATAACTGTCTTCTTAAAGCTCATCTGACCATGGAAACTTCCAATTGACCACTACAAATATTCAATCGACCACTACTGACCAGTATTGACCACTTCTAGAGTATTGACCGGGGCGGTTTGAACCGGTTAAAAGTGCCGGTTAAAACCGCCCCTGGTTTTGACCGCCCAACCTTTGTTTTTGCCTGAGACAGTGAAAGAGTATCCTAAAATTGTTTTTAATAGTCTTCCAGCTATTATGTTGTGGTAGCCACAGGTCATTGCACTTGTTATTAACCCCTAAAACGTCCTTTACAGCTATAATTGCCTATGCATCCGGTATAGATCAAGATCAGACTGCAAAATGTGCAGCCTTATCTTTGATCTTCTCTGTCTACTTTGATGAAACACTTTAGACAAAGGCAACCTTGAAAGTGTGATTATCTGGGTATTATTTTCTAGTCTGAAAATGTGTGTTGGGTTAACTCTTTACCAAATGACAAAATTTTAGACAGGGCCAAATTGAAGGCCTTTGCAGACGACAAATCAAATATTACTCATATGGTGAAATTTGTCTTTGATTGGATAGAAAACATGGTGGGAAAAGGAGAAAATGCCAGCATTTTCCTCTTTTCCCACAATGTTTTCAGAAGCTTTTTTTTCCTAGAGTCTGTAAATATGGGGATTGTGTGTTACTTTGCTTGTTCAATGATGACATTCAAGTTTTCCCTCCATATATCTATACTTTTACTATACTGAAAATATCCATTTCACTTATTTACTAATTTCAATGATAGACCTTTTGGAATTGTGAATAGTAAGCTGAAAGTAACCGTGTGACTTATGCATATTTTAGAGTATTTATACTACATGTATGGCTTTAAACTTTGTAAAGTTTTTGTTAAATAAACGATGTTCTGGTGAAGGATTAAAGATTCATCCTTGTAGCTATAGAGAAAAAAACCTGTTCAAACTTGTGTGTAGAATGGCTCAGCTGTGTAAACATAGATAGATTACCAATATATATGGTGTATCGGATAGACAAACACAAGGAATTTGTCTTCATTTAAAACCTGAAACAACAACAGCAGTTGTTTTGAAATCCATTTTTTATCCTTTGCAATCTGTGCATCCATCAGAGGCAACATTTGGCATGAAGATAGAAGAATGATTATTGTTTTATAAAATAAGGATAAATTGGATCAAAAACTGGATGAAAAATGCCTGAAAACAAGTACAGATGTATCCTTAATTTAGCATTCAAAGAGTGAATACTCTTCTTAAACTTATATGAATTTACTTGTGAAACGCAGCTGTAACCCTGCATGGTATTTTCTCCTGTTTGCACGAGTTTTTTCCTACCCCTCGAAAGACAATCAAATCATGTGAGCTTCATTCATTTTATTTTTAATTCTATGGTCAAGTCTAGAATTTTATTGCCTAGGAAAGAATGAGTGAAAAAAGATGGGAATATCCATGACTTTTTTTCCCTCAATATTTATCAGATGCTATCATCTGAAAACAGTTTCGTTAGTTGGGAAATTCAACAACATTCCTTTATATCTTTGTATCTATGTGTATAATTTGAAAAGAAAACATCCTCCATGCTGAAATAAATTACAAGCACTGAAACATGGATCTAATTTACCCCAGAAGACAAAATTTTAGACTCATCCAAATTGAAAGCATTTGCAGACGACAAATAAAAGTTGTCTCAAATGATGATGATTGTCTGAGAAAGGGGAGAAAACATAGTTGGAAAAGGAGAAAATGCTGGTTACCAGCATTTTCTCCTTTTCCCACAATGTTTTCAAAGGCTCTCTTCCCCAGGGTTATAATAAGTCGGGATTGTTTGGTAAAGGGTCAATCGTTTTTTTTCAAAATGATTACATGTTTTGATTATCACGAAGACAAGAGCTTTCGAAAACATTGTTTGAAAAAGGAAAACCAGCATTTCCCTTTTTGCCACAGTATTTCCTATCCATTTGAAGGCATACTATTACTTTAACCAGATCTGTTTTTCTTTTCAAAAAAATGCTTTAAATTTTGGCAGTTCTAAAATTTTGTCATTTGGCAAAGACTTACGGTACTCAGTAACCCTTTACCAAACAATCAGGAGTTTTAATCAACCTGATCTATAAAGCTTTTGAAAACATAATAAGAAAAGGAGAAAATCCTTGTAACTAGCATTTTCTTCTTTTCCCACCAAGTTTTCTACCCTTTGAAAGAAAATTTGGATTATTTTAATCCTATTTAATTGGTCATCTGCAAGTGCTTTGAATTTCTGATTGATTGATTGATTGATTGAAGGCAAATGCTTTGAATTTCTGATTGATTGATTGATTGGAAGGTTGTTAGTTATGTTACGGGGAACAGTGAAAGATACAGGACAAAACCTGTCTGAGGTTACACCTGGTTCAAAAACATACCTGGTGTATAGCGCTGTCACACAAGACCTCCATTAAACAGCTCATCTTAAATAGTAGTTTCAGATGGCCAGCCATTGGCCTCAAACCCACACCCTCAAGTGGTCCGAAAGTTTATGAGTCCTACGCTTTATCACATGAGCTATTGGGGCTGGTCTGTAGTCTTTGATGTTACAAAACTCATTCTAAGTTACGCCTGGCTCTGTAACATGGATGGTGTATAGCACTGTCACATGGCACCTCAATGTAATATCTCATTTGAAAGACCATTAGTAATTTAGATGACCAGTGGTGGGGCTTAAACCCACACCGTCAGATGACCAAAGACTTAATGTTTATGAGTCCTACGCCCTATCGCTTGAGTGATTAGGGCTGGTCTTCAGCCTTTGGGATTTACCTGTAGCCATGTAAGCCGTCTGTCAGGGCTTATTAACAGGTAATCAAACTGCCAACTCTAAACTCACGAAATCAAAATCCTATCAAAGGTTTTCATCAGGAAGGTATAGAAATAATCAAAATAAATGAATTCTGTCATAACAGTTCAGTGCACACCTTTTTTGATAGGTTAGTGGTTGCCAGGCAACTAATGACTGTCTTAGAGACATGACAGGCAGAATCATGTGTTGTCAATTTTTTAATACTATTGATTTCGGGAGAATTTAGGTAGAACCTGGAACAGGGATGTTATGATATTGATTTTGAAACAGGTAACTTGCACCAGACGACAAATTTTTGGTCTTGGCTAAATTTGAAAGCAATTGTAGACGACAGAGCGAATATGGCCTTACCCTCTTTCTGACAATCCTGTGTTTAAACAACCCTAAAGAAGAAAGCTTTTCAAATCATTGTGGGAAAAGGAGAAAATGCTGGTAACCAGCATTTTCTTCTTTTCCAACAATGTTTTTTAACCTACTGAGCACAAATATCATAATTTCAGCCATATTAAATTTGTCGTCTGCAAATGCTTTCAATTTGAAAATGTCAGAAATTTGGTCGTTTGGTATAGAGTTAAATGATTTTCCTTCGAAAGGGTAGAAAACATTGCATGAAAAGGTGCAAAAAGCTGGTCACAAGCATTTTCTTCTTTTCCCACAATGTTTTCAAAAGTCTTCTTTACCAGGGTCATAAAATTAGCATATTGTTTAGTAAAGGTTATCACACAATCCTGTGGGGGTCCTGTGTGGCTCAGTGGTAAAGCATGAGACTCATAACCTGGAGGCCCCTGGCTCAAGCCACACTGGATTCACTGGGTCTCTTGTGGGAGTGCCCTTGGGCAAGACACTTCAGAGACTCAGCCTAGTACTGGTAAAACCCAGGAAGCATGAATATGGGAGCTGTCACCGTGATATGACTGAAATGATGTTGAAAGCGGCGTAAAACACCATTCAATCAATCAATCAATCACAATCCTGTTTTTTAACAACCCTGAGCAAGAAGGCTTTCAAAAACATTGTGAGAAACTATTGGTTACCAGTATTTTTTCCTTTTCAATCTTTTCTTCACTTTCAAAGACAAATTCCATCACTTGAACCACATCAAATTTGTCATCTACAATGCTTTTAATTTGGACTAGTCCAGAATTTTATTGTTTGGTCAAGAGTTAATACAAGTCATGATGCATTAGATCTTTATTGAATGGTGTTTTACGCCGCTTTCAACATTTTATTTCATCCATATTTCAGCAACAGCTCAAATATTCATGTATTTCCTGGGTTCCACTAGGCCAGGGCTTTTAAGTGTCTTGCCAAAGGACACTCCTACGAAAATCCAGTGGATCCAGTGAGACTTGAACCTAGGGCCTCCAGGTCAAGAGTCCTACACTTTACCACTGAGCCATGCAAGACCTCATTAGATCCAGTAAAATTATTTTTCTTTATCGTTCTCTGTAGCAGGCAGTTTGTCCCCTCTGTCATGTTGAAAACAGAGCAATTATTCCTTGTAATAAGCAATTCTTTTTAAATTAGATCTGTGCTTTCCCTGTCATTCAAAAACAATAGAGCCATGCTCAGTGGAAAGGGGGCTTAACTCTTTATTAAACAACAAAATTTTAGACTCAACCAAATTGAAAGCATGTGCAGACAACGATATTGATGTAGTTCGAACAGCAATTTCTGACTCTTATTCGGTAGAAAACATTGTGGAAAAAGGAGAAAATGCTGGTTACCAGCATTTTCTCCTTTTCCCACAATGTTTTCAAAAGCCTTCTTTCTTCAGGGTCGTTAAAAGTCGGGATTGTGTAGTAAAGGGTTAATGCATCTGCAAAAAGGTATCAAACCAGGTCAGCCTGTGCAGTCTGCATAGGCTGATCTGGGTTGACGTATTTTTGCTATTGGTCAATTTTTCACATGTCAAAGGAAAATTGTACATGTACATGTACCTCATAATTCAGTTGGTTGTTAGACAAAATGAATTTTATGGATCCATAATTATGTGATGACTTGTCGGCTATTATGCACCACAGAGATACGTTAAAGCCCGTTTTGCCAGAGCATTGCTCATTTTTTTGTGTGTGCGTCAAACAGTACAAGTTTGACTGCATTTGGTAGGTCTAGAAACAGCTTCTCTCGAAGTCGCAATGCTACATGATATTGAACTATAATTTATGGCAGCTTTGTGTGTATAAATGATGTATTTTCCATTACCATTGATTTCTAATTACGTAACAAAGTAATGTTGACATTACTTTATATCAGTCAGGGGCATAGCAAGTCCCTCTATTTGCATGGATTCATAATCATAGTGATGTTAAAGGGGCATGGGAGCATGTCCCCAGGGAAAGCAGTAGTCCAATTTATTGCATCAGATTTGGACAATTCTAAATTTTGTTGTATAATAAAGAGTTATGTGAACATGGAAGACATGAATATTACATCTATTAACCCTTTACTACACAAACATGAGTTTTAATGACCCTGAGAGGGTCATGCGTGGCTCATTAATAAAGTGTGGGACTCGTAACCTAAAGACTTTGGGTTCGAGTCGCACTAGATCCACTAGGTTTTTCTTGGGAGTGTCCTTGGGCAAGACACTTAAGAGCCCTAGCCTAGTACTGGTAAAACCCAGGAAATACATGAATATGTGAGCTGTTGCCAGGATATGATTGAATTTGAATTTTAAAGAGTCTAAAATTTGTTATTTGGAAAATGGTTAAATTGCTTTGAATTTTGACAGTTCTAAAATTTGTTTTTTAATTAAAGCCTTAATAGTGAACAAAAAATACCTGATGCTAGTATTGCATAATAGATATTGGTCAGAATATCTTACAAAATATGGATATTATAGATCCAAGATCAAACTGCATGTTCTGACACTGTAAAGTCTGATCTTAATCTACACTTTTTCGATAGGTAAAACACAACCCCAAATTTTGACGACCCTGAATGAGAAGAATTTTGAAAACATTGTGGGAAAAAGAGAAAATGCTGGTAACCAGCATTTTCTCCTTTTCCCACAATGTTTTATACTCTTATGCAGCCATATTTCCTAATTTCAGCCACATTTAAATTGTTGTCTGCAACTGCTATCAATTTGGACGAGTCCAAATTTTTGTTGTTTGGTAAAGAGTTGATAACGTTCTTGTTGCAGGTATGAAGGGGAGTTCAAACAGGGTAAATTTAATGGAAGTGGAGTTTTCACACGCTGTGATGGAATGAAGTTTGAGGGAGAGTTTAAAGATGGAAAGATTCTAGGATTAGGTAAGGGACATAACTTAGTTGATTGACTGATTGCTGTATGGTGTTTGACAATGTTTTATACATTATTTTAGTTATGTTGCAGGGACCATTGCAACTTTTGATGCTATTCTGGAGTTTTTTTTTTCCCATTTATTTCGCACAATATTCTTCCCTAGCCACTGGCTGCTTTTCCACATAACCATTGTCCAATCAATTATCAGCAGTGAGAGAGGAATGAATTCTGTCGCAATGTTTAACATCAATTCTTAGAAAGAATTTGACATAGTTGGGGATTTGAACTAGCAACTCCCCTATTCTCAAATCCTGTAGGATACCCACTACACTACTAGGGCCTCGGCAGAAATAAGTTGGATGTGGGTACTTTCTTGCATAGCTCTATAACTATTTGGATTAGTGCATAATAAAATCGTAAGTTTTCAGATGACCAATCAGATATGGGCCAGATGTTAGGATTTGTATGGAAAGTTTGACACATTGTGAAAAAGAGAGGAAAACACTGATAGCCAGCATTTCAAGCTTTTAATGCAAGCAAAAACATTTCAGACTTTAACGATATGAAAGTTTTTGCGATGATTTTCTGCGTTTTTCACTTTATCTTTGAAAGTGTCCAAAACACTGTAACCAATACAGTATTTTTTCCTCTTTCCATAATGTTTTCAAAAGCTGTCTTCACAGTGTCATTAAGGATAGATCTTTACAGCAAGAGAGTAAACAAATGCTGTTAAAAATTTACAGTGAGTAGAATCTAGTTAGCTGTGTAAAGGTAGATTAAAAAATCGATATGAGGTGTATAGGATATAGAAACGCAAGGGATTTGTCTTCAATTTAAACCAGAATCTAGGGTTGAAATGTCTAGAGATAGCCTCCAGAGAATGAAATGCATTTTTTATCCTTCGTAATCTACGCAACCTTGCAACCATCAGGAGCAACATTTGGCACAAATATGCAAGAATGATTATTGTGTCATAAAATAAAGATAAAATTGGTTAAAAAACTGGATTAAAATGAGTTAAGATGTACCTTTAAAATAAAGGATTGCTTGGTAAGTTAGAATATTATCTGTATCACTTTTTTTTTTAATATATTTTTCTTCTTTTTGCTATAGGACGTGTTACATTTACGGATGGATCTCATGGACTACCAAGAAATGAAGGTTATTTTGACGGAAACAAAATGGTGCGTAGAGAAAAATGCTCGAGAGCTATACAGGCGGCAGTGTCGGCAGCATCTACAGCAAGAAATATGCATTCTTAAATTAAGATACTTGCATTAACTTAAAATGTTACCCCTTGACCACACAACCCAAATATTTAATGACCCTGAGAAAGAGGCCTTTAAAAAACATTGAGGGAAAAGGAGAAAATGCTGGTAACCAGCATTTTCTCCTTTTCCCACAATGTTTTCTACACTTCCAAAGGCAAATGAGTTACATTTATTTTGTGGTCTGCAGTTGCTTTGAATATGGATCAGTCTAAAATTTCGTTGCTTGGTAAACAGTTATGAACACATTATACAACTATACCGGTAGTTGTTTTTTTGTGGACAATGTAGATTATTACAGACTGCTTTACATGGACAGTGTATATCAAGATCAGACTGCACAGAACATGCACTGTGATCTTGGATGTACACTGCTTTCAGTGTTTGAACAATTTTTCTACTGCCACCATTTTTTCACTTGTATTAATGTCAAAAGCTTTAATCCCTATTGGTAAAAAGAAAAATTTTCAGTTTTCCAAACAACATTTCAAAAGAAGACATTGCTTATTTTGAACATTGTAGTATTTTAAACTATTTTGATTATCCCCAATTGCAAAGATGTTTTCAAAGTTGTCTGTTGCAAGTTTGTTTAAAGAGACAATTAGTATTCTTTCCTGGTTCATTTAGAATGTAGTGTTCAATCCATGATTGTAGAATTGATGTGTCACAGCATAATACATATACACTGTTCAGTTAGCAATTCCTGTATTCATATCTATAATCATACATTTCATAATTTTAAATGTTTAACTCTTTACCTGACGACAACATTTTACACTCGTCCAAATCGCCAGCATTTGCAGACAGATTAAATGTGGTCAATAAAATTGTGTGAAAACGAAAAAATGCTGAATGCCAGTTTTTTCGCATTTTCCCATAATGTTTATTTAAGACCTCTTTCTGAGGATAGTTAACCTCCGGATTGTGTTGTGAAGGGTTTTAAATGATGGGATTTGTTTTTGAAAGGATAGACAACACAGTGGGAAAAGGAGACAATGATTGGTACAAGAGTTTTCTGCTTTTCCTCCAAAATTTACCACACCACAAAATTTTGTTTTGTTCAAATTGAAAGCAATTCCAGGGTTTTATTGATCCCTGAGGAAGAAGGCTTTAGAAAACATTGTTGGAAAAAGAGAAAATGCTGGGAACCAGCATTTTCTCCTTTCCCCACAATATTTTCTGTCCTTTCTAAGACATATTTAATCATTTGAGACATAAATAATTTTTTCGTCTGCAAATGTTTTCAATTTGGGCCAGTCTAAAAGCTTGGTTGTTTGGTAAAGAGTTATAACACAGAACGGTTTGGTGAAGGGATTAATGTAAGGGTTCCCTTCTAAACTACGGAAAGATTGTTATGCAAATTTATGCAAACATTCAATTTGCTTCATTTCTATTGTGTTGTCTGTTGAAAAAAGGTCTTATTTTCATAATAAAAATGTATAATTAATTAGGAAAGTGTTACTGGGTGTTATTCTTTCCCCTTTTCAGCTTGTGATTTACTTTTTTTTTTGAAAGCCAGGTTTGTTTGTAACAACATTTTCAACATTATTTCAGTTATATTACAGCGGCCAGTACACCTATTCATGCTTTCTTGGAGTATCTTTTACCAGTATTTCACACAATATATGTATTCTTCCAAAGCCACTGGATGCTTTCCACATAACCATCCTCAAAACAATGATCAGCAATGAGAGAGGAATGAATCCTGTCGCAATAAATATCGTCAGTCCTTCTAAAGTAATTTGCTAAGCTGTGGATTCAAACCAGGTGCCCCCTGGTCCAGAGTCCTGTACGTTTACCAACTGTGCTACTTTGGCCCGGCATGAAGGCTAACTATTAACTATTTACTTAACAACGAAGTTTTTGACTGCTCTAAATTACCGTAAAATCGATTGCAGCCAACAAATTAACTATTTCTCGGAATATAAGCGAATACTTTAATAGGGAAGAAAACATTGTTGGAAAAGGAGAAATTGCTGTTTACCAGCATTTTCTCCTTTATCAACAATGTTTTCAAAAGCCCTTTCTATCAGTCCTTAGAGCTTGGGATTTTTAGCTCTGCTGTTTTCATACAGAACACTGATTTTGCCATAGCCATGTTATCGTCTCTGTCGTCAAGCAAAACCTTGGCATTTTACGAGGGTTGTTCGATATGTAATGTGTATTGTACGATATCTCAAAAGCATTTGACTCAAATAGTGAAATGAACATTACATCCCTTCAAAATGTTCTCCGCGGTTTGAAATACATAATTTCAATCTCTGAATCCATTTCTGAAATGCGTCACGGTACGCTGATTTAGGTAGACCTCTGAGGCACTGACTGATGGCTGAGCCAAGGGCTTGTCGGGACTTGTAACGACGACCAGATAAGAACTTTTTAAGTTTTGGAAAAAGGAAAAAGTCGCATGGGGCTAGATCTGGAGAGTATGGTGGGTGTGGCAAGATGGAAACCTTCTCCGACTTCAAAAATTGCTTCACAAGCTCAGATGTATGTGATGGAGCATTATCATGAAGTAGACGAACATGCCTAAATCCTGACACAGGGCGTCATTTAAGATAATATTTCTTGAGCTTTTTCAGTATAACATCTCGGTAATACCTACCTGTAACAATTTTGCCCTTCGGCACCGGAATTTGTATGGCTATACCATCACATGGTAAGAATATGCAATATAGAACCTTCTTTGTGCATATGCTTCTTTTGGTAAATACAGTGTTTAGTTAGCCATATTTTGTTTCCAATTTTTCTTACTGGTTTGAAAGAGTTAACCCATGTTTTGTCACCAGTAACAATGTTTGCAACTTGTCTTTGATTGAATTTGGGAAACATTTTGAGCAATTGCTTAGCGGTGTACTTGTACCCATTTTTGGTCATCTGTCAATATATGCGGTATCCATCTGGCAGAAATCTTTCGTACTTTCAAAATACGTTTCAAAATGAAATGCACCCGCGATAGCGATATGCCAACAGCGTTGGCAATATCACGAATCGTGCATCTGCCATCACTTTCAATTATTTCCCTGACTTTTGAGACATTTGCCTTGCCTGTTACAGTCACAGGTCGGCCAGATTTTGCTGCATCTTTGACGGACTCTGTGCCAGTCAGAAATTTCTTTGTCCACCTACAAACTGTCTCATAAGATACCTTATCAGACCCATAAACTTCCCCCAATTCAGTAAGAATCTGCATTACCGAATGACCGAGTTTTGTGCGAACTTTTATATAAGCTCTAATTTCTTCAATATTCTTAATCCGTTTCCCAGCCATTTTTACAACAGTGGTCAACAACTAGCTCTAATTAAATGACTAAGTTTAAAACTATGTGGAGCTAAAGGCTCGTGTTTATACTGTTGGAAAGGTATTGAATAGAGCTATTCAAGCATATCATCATCCACGAAATCTTTGAAAGCGTTATCGCGCGGTGGTACAATACACATTACATATCGAACAGCCCTCGTATATCTGTCACTAAGAGCAGATACTTACTTAAAACTCAGACTAGTTTTTAACTATCAAATGGAATACAATAAGGGCAGATAACCATCAATTATTTTGGATAGTTATGCCCATCTTTCGACTAAACTTTTTTTACTGAAAATCAAGCCGAGCTTTAGCATGCTTTGCTTTTGTTTGATAAAGGGGTAACTTGTTACCAGACGACAAAATTTTGGCCTTTTCTATATAGAAGACATTTGCCAACTACTCATCAACTGTGGCTAATATGATTGACTTTATCTGTGCAAGGACAAAAAAACATCGTTTGAAAAGGAGAAATGCTGGTTCCCACAGCTTGGAACAGAACCAGAGACCCTGTGCAACTGAGCAACATGGCAGCATATACCACACAGTCTAGAGCTTGAGACTTGTTCACTGTTAGAGCTAAATGTGCAAGTGTTAAAAAAATAATCCCATCAGACTAGGCACAACATGACTATAACATGTTTGAGAAGCACAGTAGTTCAAGAACTTGGCCAGTCGGTGGAGTGAACAATTTACCACTTTGATAGGTGATTATCATGACAGTTTAACCCATTACCACACAATCCCTAGTTTTAACACCCCTGTTAGAGAAGGTTTTTGAAAACATAGTGGGAAAAGGAGAAAATGCTGGTAACCAGCATTTTCTCCTTTCCCCACAATGTTTTCTATCAGATCCAAAACAAAAAACATCATTTCAGTCACATTTAATTTGTTGTCTGCAAATCCTTTCAATTTGGACCAGTCTAAAATTTTGTCGTTTGGTAAAGGGTTAATGCATGATTGATTGTACGGTGCTTGATACTGTTTTACATAATTTCATTTGTATCGCGACAGCAAGTGCACCTATCCATGCTTTCCTGCAGTTTCTTTTACCACCACTCAGCTCAAAATTCTTTCCAAGCCAATGGCTGCTTATCCCACAAAACAGTTGTTGAAATCATGATCATTGGTGAGAGAGGAATGAATCCCGTTGAGATAACAATCATCAATTCTTGGAAAGAAATTGGCCCTGCTGGGGATTCAAAGCAACCATCCCTTTTTCTCAAGTCCTGTAAGCTATCGGGGCATGGCAATACATTATTGGTTTGAACAGTGACTTAAGCAGCTTTCAATGTTTTTTCACCATCACAGCAACTTCTTACTTATTATTCCCCCCACCTAAGTAGAAGAAGCATATACTGGTTTCACCCTGTCTATCAGTCCATCCATCCATCCATCTGTCTCTGGCCTATTGTGTTGGGTCATATAGGTCAAAGGTCAAGGATGCTGAATAACTTTGAAAATTGTCCCTGTGCTCTAACTCAAAAGCTTTTTGACCTAGGATCATGAAACTTTATACAAGTGTTGCCTATGCTCCAAGGAGGTGTCCTGTTTTTGTGTCACATGAGTAAAAGGTGTAGGTCACATGGGATCATTGTTTTGAAAATCGTTTCTGCTCTCTGATTGTGCTCTTCAGTGACAAGGTGCTGGTGGGGTGTATATGTTTGCTTTACGTTCTACTTTGTACTTTACCTGGGTTTCACTTGTACGAGGCTGGGGCACTGAAGTGTCTTGCAATGGACACTGCCATGAAAATCCAGTATTTTGAGTAAGGATCAAATCAGCAGACTCCAGACTGCAATCCTACACCATCACATAATTATGGATCTATACAATCCAATATGTCTAACAACCAACTGAACCATGGTCCTAGGGCATGCAGAAAATTTACAAATAGCAAAAAGTTTCAACCCTTGTCAGCTAAAGCACATATGTGCAAGATGATATGGGTCCATACTTTTTGCAGATGTATGAGGACCCCTTTTCACAGAGCATGGCTCAAATCTATGTTAATGATCAATCTAGCTCTGCAGCAATTGGGCACAAAAATAGGCTTACTACAACGACAGCAGCAACAACAACATTTTTCATTACCAGTATTTTATTGAGGGTTGAATTCATTCACTATTTTTACACCACACTTGTGATCAAAAGCATTTCATTTTTTCCACAATTGATTACACATCACAAAAGGTAAATTACTGTGCTAAACATGGGTCAAAAATACAAACAGAAGAATATCTGGGGTTTTTTTGGCCCTTTTTTGACCCTTTACCAAGGTGATCCTGCACTATAGTCACCCTGGGGAAGAAGGCTTTGTAAACACTGTGGAAATAGGGGATGCTGATTTCAGTTTTCTTCTTTCCCCACAATGTTTTCTACTTTTCAAAGACATATCTCACTATCTAAGCCACATATGTCACCTACGAGTACTCTTAATTCTTTACCACACAATCCCAAGTTTTATCAACCTTGAGATAGAAAGCCTTTTGAAAACATTGTAGGAAAAGGAGAAAATGCTGGTAAACCAGCATTTTCTCTTTTTCCCAGAATGTTTTCTATCCTTTCAGAAACAAATATCATTACTTGAGTGACATTTAATTTGTTGTCTGCAAATGCTTTCAATTTAAACAATTTTAATTTTTTGTCGCTTGGTACACAGTTAATTCTTTTCCAAACGATAAAATCTTAGGAGTTTGCAGACAGGATAAATACGACTCAATCTGTGGGATAGAAAACATACTAGGCTAGGACTCTAATGGGTCTTTCCCAAAGACACTCCCGTAAAAAAAACCCCAGTGCTTCCATCCAGGCTCAAATCCAGGACCTACAGGCTACAAATTCTAAACTTTACCACTGAGCCATGCAGGAACCCCCCACAGTTAATCCAACTGAATTATTGCCGAAGAAGAAATGCTTGCATTTTCTCCTGTTTTCACAGATCTTGTACCAAGTCTTTACCAGAAGACAAAATTTTAAACTCGTCCAAATCCAAAGCATGTGCACATGACAAATGGAGGGAAGGTGGAGGGATTTGTCTCTGGAAAGGGTAGAAAACACAGTAGGGAAAAAAGATAAAATTCTGTATTTTCCAACTTTGTTTAACCCTTAACCGCACAAGGCCGACCCTGGAAAAGAAGCCTTTAGAAAACATTGTAGGAAAAGGAGAAAAATGCTGGTAAACAGCATTTTCTCCTTTTCCCATAATGTTTTCTACCCAATCAAAGAAAGGTTGCACCATTGAGCCACACTAAAACTGTCATCTGCAAATGCTTTCAATTTGGACAAGGCTAAAATTTGTCATCTGGTAAAGGCTTAAAGAAATCATATCTCTCAGAGTTGCTGAAACTCAAGACTGTTTGTAAAAGTTTAAGTCTTGTTTCATGATTTTTATCCATACATATTATTAAAGATATCTTCCCAGTTGTCTGCGGCATTTTTATTTCAGGGCATAATGATATATTAGATTCACACAAAATAGCACCTGCAGTAAAAGTGACAAGAATTCAGACAACATACAGAGTTGCTACAGATTTATACAGCCTAATTTTTTGTCTGTAAGCTATTAGTCATGTGGCTACACCACTATAAGCCATTGCCAAACAACAAAATTTTAGACTCGTTCATGTTGAAAGTATTTGCAGCCAACAAATGATGAGATTTGTCTTTAAAACTTCGAAAAACATTGTAGAAAATGAAGAAAATACTGGTTATTAGCATTTTCTCCCTTTTCCATAAAGTTTTCAGAAATCTTCTTGCTCTGGTTTGTTAAAACATGTGATTGTAGTATCATGACGGGCTAACAGTACATAAAATGTAGTTCTGAACCCAATATGAGCTATCATTTAAAAGCTTGTTGCTTTACAAAGATGCATGAAACCCCCTCCTCCGAGAGAGCCGTTCAAATATTTCAGCATGTTTAAGTATGTGTCATTTCTCTAATCCAACACATAACACACATAATGAACAAAAATCTGATCAATCATATCATGATTTATGAATATACAAAACAGCCTCCAGCATAGCCGGATATGCAATCAAGACGAACTACAATTCCAAAGATGTGGGCCAAGTGCCCACCCTTTTCTTCCACTTTTTTTTCCCCCACGGAAAGGGTCTGTTTGCACAATGGATGTTGAACTCTTTACCACACAGCAGAAGTTGAGACTGGTACATATTGCAGGAACTAACAGAAAACAATTCAAATGTTTTTCAAATGATAGTATTCCTCCTTAAATAAGTAGAAAACATTGTGGGAAAAGGAGAAAATGCTGGTAACCAGCATTTTCTCCATTTCCCACAATGTTTTCAAAAGCCTACCAGCATTTTCTTCTTTTCCCACAATGTTTTCAAAAGCCTACCAGCATTTTCTTCTTTTCCCACAATGTTTTCAAAAGCTTTCTTTCACAGGGTCATTAGAATTTAGGATCGTGTGATAAAGGATTAAGCTCATACTTTCACACCTCTGACTGGCTACATACCCTACATACAGGTAAACACACATTGACCCAATGTAACAAGAATTTATCTCATCCAATCTATTATTTCATCAAAGAGCACGCATTAGAAACAAAAAGATACAGAGAGTATTCAATGTAAGTTAAACAAGGCACATGTATAACCAAAAAGATATAAAACACACAAAAATGAGCAGTATCATAAAGTACGTAACACTGTGACCCATAAATGCAAAAGCTAGTTTTGTACATGTGAAAACTAGTACAGGTGAGACAACAAGAGCACCCAATGCAGGTGCCAACACTTGGCTGCATTTGCTTGATTTTCAGTGAAAATTCTAAGTCAAAAATGGGGCATAACTGTGTCAAAAATTCATCGATTGATTGAATGGTGTTTAACGCCATTTTCAACATCATTCTAGTTACATCAGGGCTGCAGTGCACCTATCCATGCTTTCCTGGAGTTTTTTTTTTACCAGTACTCCACACAATATTCTTTTCAAGCCACTGGCTGCTTTCCCACATAACCATCCTTGAGACAATGGTCAGCGGTGGGAGAGGAATGAATTCTGTCATATGACTATCATCAATTCTCAGAAAGAAATTGGCTGAGCTGGGGATCGAACCAACGACCTCCTGTTCTTGAGTCCTGTACGCAACAGAATGAGCTACCGGGGCTTGGCTGTGTCAAAAATACTTTGATGTTTACCTGCCCTTGTTGTATAGGTTCACCTTTTCATATTTAACAGCTTGTCCAAGTTTGAAGCAAATGTCTTCAGTAATAACAGAGATATGTAAATTGTCAGTTTTTGCATGACAACGCAGACGACGCTACCAGGGCTATGACAATACCTCAACATTTTCTTCAAAATACGAAGCTCAAAATTTGAAATACTTATCTTGCATTTCATTTAAAACAAGACAGGAAAAGTAGTAACTGTTTGCTGTAAGTAATTGCTCCTTTTGGCACTCTTTTTTCCAAAGCTCCCCAATGAAGTATTGTTGAGCATTCACAACTGCCAAACAATACGCTATGACTGCAAGTGAAGAAACTCTTTGACCATAACAATCTTTTCTTTGGTTTTAATTCTATAGCCAATATTCTGTAATATTTGTCCTCTTAGTAAGTATCATTTTTTCACCCTTAAAATCTCTTTAAGTTCCAAATTAAAGGTTAAAAGATACATAAATTCTGTTATACTCTGCTAACTTAACTCACTCTATTTATAAAGTCTGACATATTGAAATACATTCATTATTAAGTCAAAACCCATTATTAAAGATGAAAAGTTTCTTCACTTGCAGAATAAAGTGTAATCATATTTTCATTTATCATTTGTAAGTTTCATTTCAAAGAATACATCGGTTCATTTCATTGCTCTGAAGAGACAGTTACAGAGTGATAAAGGGAAAAAGTATACATATATAGAGATTCTGTTTATTTCTTTATGCTGGCTCGTGCCTGGCGGAGCAGTTCATCAAAGTCTAACACTTCCTGCTTTCTGGGTTTGGGATCAAACTCCTCCTCCACTTCCTTATTGCCATCTAGAAAAAAACCAGAAAGATACTGGATTAATTCTGTTTCCAAACATTTCCATGTTTTGATAGCCAAGACGAAGACACTATGTGGTAAAATACTGCAGGAAAAGCAGAATGCTCCACAATAATTTCTAATATCCTTTTTTCTATGTTTTTTCTTTAAATACTGATTGAGGGATTCAGTTTAGAATTTTCTCTTACAGTTATTTAATCCTGAAATAATCTCTCTCTCTCTCTCATAATTGCTGCTACACTATTTTTTAAGTTTGAGCAGCAATGGCACCTTTTGCCTCGACTCTTAACTACTGAACGACTAAAATTTAGACTTGACCTAATTTAGACTAGCCCAAATTTTAAGCATTTGTAGACAACAAGGTCCCTCAAATGACGAAATTTGTCTCTTAAAGGGTTGAAAACATTGTGGAACAAGAGCAGCAAATTGTCGCAAGATACACCCGTCCCACCACCAGTTGTCGAGGGGGTATAATAATCGTAAAGGGCAGGTAATGCAACAAACATGTTTACCAAAGTCTCAAGTCAATTTGACTTGAGGTGACAAAGTTCCGTTCCGGACAAGCAAGAAATACTGTAAAAATGAAGATCAAAGTGGAATTACTCAAAATCCGCACCAGGTAGAGTTATTGTTCTTGCGCACTGTACTCCGTAATATTGCAACAAACATGCATACCAAGTTTGAAGTCACTCTGACTTGAGATGACAAAGTTATATTCCGGACAAGCACTAAATGCTGTAAAAATGATGATCAAAGGGAAATAACTCAAAGACAGCACCAGGTAGAGTTATGTTTCTTTCGCACTGCACTCTGTATTATTGCAACAAACACACATGCCAAGTTTCCAGTCAATCAGACTGGAGATGACAAAGTTATGCTCTGGACAAGCAGAAAATGCTGTAAAAATGACAAAGGGAAATAACTCAAAGACAGCACCAGGTAGAGTTATGGTTCTTTTGCACTGCACTCCGTATAATTGCAACAAACACACATGCCAAGTTTCAAATCAATCGGACTGGAGATGACACAGTTATGCTCCAGACAAGCAGAAAATGCTGTAAAAATGATGATCAAAGGGAAATAACTCAAAGACAGCACCAGGTAGAGTTATGGTTCTTTTTCACTGCACTCTGTATTATTGCAACAAACACACATGCCAAGTTTCAAGTCAATCGGACAGGAGATGACAAAGTTATGCTCCGGACAAGCAGAAAATGCTGTAAAAATGACAAAGGGAAATAACTCAAAGACAGCACCAGGTAGAGTTATGGTTCTTTCGCACTGCACTCTGTATTATTGCAACAAACACACATGCCAAGTTTCAAGTCAATCGGACTGGAGATGACAAAGTTATGCTCCGGACAAGCAGAAAATGCTGTAAAAATGACAAAGGGAAATAACTCAAAGACAGCACCAGGTAGAGTTATGGTTCTTTTTCACTGCACTCCGTATAATTGCAACAAAGACACATGCCAAGTTTCAAGTCAATCGGACTGGAGATGACAAAGTTATGCTCCGGACAAAGAACTGGACGCCACCCACCCGCCCACCCGCCCGCCCGGACAGTCGCCTGCCCGGACAGACGCCTGCCCGGACACCCGCCCGTACGCCATGGGTGATCCCATAATACGTCCTGTCTTTGACGGGCGTATAAAAAGGAGAAAATGCTGGTTACCAACATTTTCTCCTTTTCCAATAATGTTTTCAAAAGACTTCTCTATTAACATCATTTAAACTAGGACTGTGTGGTAAAAGGTTGAATGTTTCCATAAAATTCAAATGAAGTATAACTCTGGGGAAGACAGCTCAAGAAAAAATTATTCGAAAATGCATAAAACAGCATTTTCTCCTTTTCAAACAATGGTTTTTTTCCTGTTCATATACAAATCCTATCATTTTAGCCAAATTCAACACAGACATGGTAGATGCCTCGTTGCCCAGACAGCTTGAATGATAAAGCTAATTGACTATGATTTTGAAGGTCACAGGTTCAAATCCTAGCAAAGGCAAGTAACTTATTGCACTTTTGTGTCTTTTTCCAATTAAAGGTACATAATTAGGTCCCAGTAATTCTCTCCGAACTCCCATGTATTACTTTTCAAGAAAATTTTTTAGACAAAGTCTAGTTTTATGCAGTTTAATAACATACCCAGATCAGCATACTCCACATCGCAAAACTGTCTTCTTCCGCCAAAACATAGATCAAACCCTTCTAACTCTGGTAACATCTTTCCCTCTATAAAAAATTTAAACAAAAACTTAAGCAGTATTCTTTCCACTCAGTCTTCACTCTTTTGAAATAACCTTTGTAAAGTTACCCCTTGACCCGAGTTCTAACGACCCTGAAAAATAAAACTTTTGAAAACATTGTGTGAAAAGGAAAACATGCTGGTTACCAGCATTTTATCCTTTTCTGACAATGTTTTGTTCTCTTTTTAGATACAAAATCAGTCATTTGAACCACATTTAATCTGTTGTCTGCAAAAGCTTTCAATTTGGACCAGTCTAAAATTCTTATGTGAGGTAAAAAGTTTTACTCTTTACCACATGACAAAATCATAGACTTGCCCATATAAAAAAAGGACAATTTAAATGTCGCTTAAATGGTGACTTTTGTCTTGGATAGGACAGAAAACATTGTGGAAAAGGAGAAAATGCTGGTAACCAGCATTTTCTCCTTTTCCCACAATGTTTTCAAAAGGCTTCTTCCTCAAGAGTCATTAAAACTCATGACTGTAAAAAAGTTAGCCCATGGCCTTGTAAAATATGACTCAAGGCACTTTTACGAACAGTGTAAATCAAGATCAAGTGCCAGAGACCATCCAATCTGATCTTAATCTACTTTGTCCTAAACAATGGGATGTTTTTTTGCACAAAAAGAATTTTAAAACTGCAATATTTGGGTAGCAGTACAACATAATATGCCTTAATATTTGCAACATAATATGCCTTTCTGTGTTCCAAGAGACTGACAGACAGGTTATCCCAGCATACCTGGAAAAATGTTTATCTTGCGGGTGTAAAATAATGTTAGAAGCAGTTCGAACCCAGCCAATTATAAAACTGGTAGGCCTCACAACTTCATGTTTACTATTCCTGCGGCAACTATAATACCATTTGAATTTACAATGATACGGTTAGTGCTCACAGGGTTATTTGACTCTTCACCCCACAACAAAAAATGTAGAACTAGTTCAAACTGAAAGCATTTGCAGACAACATATAAAATGTGTCAAATTATCAACTCTATCTTTGATACGGTAGAAATCTTTGTGGGAAAAGGAAAAAATGCTGGCTACCAGCATTTTCTCCTTCTCCCACAATGTTTTTCAAATATCTTGTTTCTTTTCAGGGTCGTTAAAAGTTGGGATGGTATGGTAAAGGGTTAAGACTTTACCACACAAAACTTATACTTGTCAGATATAAGAGCATTTGTGAGTTAATCAATAAATGTGGCTGCAATCAGTCGTCTTTGAAAGTGTAGAAAACATAATGGGAAAGAGAGAAAATGTTTTTTACCAGCATTTCCTCCTTTTCCCAAAATAACAGGGATATTATCAAATGTCAGTTTTCACACAATAACGACAATAGGGCAGTACAAGAAGTGAAGAAGGGCTTTAATGTATGTCCAAAAAGTATCAACCCAGGTAAGCCTTCAAAGTCCACGTAGGTGGACCCGAGTCGAAAGTTTCTGCTATAGGTCAGTTTTCTGCATGTCAAAGCACCATTCTATCACATGATAACCATCAACTGCTAGATACAAAATGGATTTTATGGATACATTATTATGTGATGACTTGCTTGGTATAATGCATCATGGAGATGAATTGAAGCCCGTTTTGCTAGAGCACTGCTCATTTTGTACACGGTACTTACTCTCAATAGCTGCATATGCATCACAGGTGTAAGTAAAGGTCACAAAGCCATAGTTGTCCCTGTGGAGAAAAATAAATGTGTGTTGAACTGATTCTTATTAACTCTTGGGATGCTAAGCACGACTCAATGACCTTTTGCAGACAGTGTAAATCAAGATCAGACTGCACAAAACGTGCAGTCTGATCTTGGATCTACACTGTCTGATGAGGAGATATCTTTCCTCCAAAACTACCTTCGAAATATAAATATGTTGGTTTTTACGATCTGCTTGAAAGTTTTGTTTATTTTATTTAGTAGAGGGTTAATTATTTGTTTTTTTATCACTGACCCAACATCTACATCCTATACCACACGCCAAAAATGTAGACATGTCCAATTTCACCCTTTACCAAACAACAAAATTTTTGGACCAGACCAAATTGAAAGCACTTGCAGACAACTTATTAATTATGGCTCAAATTATGATCACTGTCTTTGAAAGGGTAGGAAACATTGTGGGAAAAGGAGAAAATGCTGGTTACCATCATTTTCTCCTTTTTCTACAATATTTTCAAAAGCCTTCTTTTTCAGGGTCATTAAAACTCGAGATTGCGTGGTAAAGAGTTAACCCTTTACCACACAATCCCAAGTTTTAACGACCCTTAGAAAAAAGCCTTTTGAAAACAATGTGGGAAAAGGAGAAAATGTTGGTAACCAGCATTTTCTTCTTTTCCCGCAATGTTTTTTACCCTTTACAAGGCAAAGTTCATCATTTGAGCTACATTTAATTTGCCGTCTGCAAATTTGTTGTGTGGTAAAGAGTAACTGTTAAAAGCGATTGCAGTTAAAATTTGAAATGTGGCTCATATGATGGTAACTGTCTTTGATAGGGTAGAAAACATTGTGGGAAAAGGAGAAAAAAAATGCCATTTACCGGCATTTTCTCCTTTGCCCACAATGTTTTTAAAGGCCTTCGTTCTCAGAGTCGTTAGAAGTCTGGACTGTGTGGTAAAGGGTTAATCGGGCTAAAATTATGAGAAGTAGAATTGAGAGTTAAAGTCTCTATCCATATTTCTGTCACAAAATGCTGATCACATAAGAAGCAGTCTTAGAAATAGGTTCTGTATGAAAATTCTACATCAAAAAAGGGGCAAATAAGTCAAATTCTAATTTGTTTCTTTGTATGGGGGTTTAACGCAGTTTTAACAGCTTAGATCATATCAAGGGGTAAGTGCACCTGCACATGTGTTTCCTGGCTTTCTAACACTAGTAATGACACACTTTTCTTTCCACACCAGTGACTGCTTTTCTCACATGCATCTGAGGTGACAGGCGAAAAATTGCCCGAAAGAAAGCTCGCCTCAACAGAGTATAGAACTTGCAACCACCAGGTCGTAAGTCAGATACTGAGTGATACAGTCACTGAGCTACCCGGCCAGGCTCAAACATTTAAAGGCTACCTGCCGATTGATAGTTAACAACTAGTCATAGTTTCATAGTTTGAAGTTAATATCGTTAAAATGAATATGATGTGTGAAAATTTCACAGCTTTTGCAGAACCATAACAGCGCAAACAATTGACATTTCCTTTGAAAACAGCCAAGGTAAAATTTGTTTGCTATAGAACCAAAAAGCCACCAGCAACTTGCAATGTGTTACCATGAAAAGACCAATAGTCTGTTCGAAAAATTCAATATTTACCCATGTTCTCTAAAATGCAACTGAACCAGTTCAATTTCTCCAAATCTAGAGAATGCTCCACGCATCTTGTGTCGAGTGTAGTTGTTAGGGATACCACCCACATAGACTATCCTTCTCTCCCTCTGTCACAATGAAAAACAGCAAAAGTATACCTACTATTCTAAACTGTTTGTGTGTTAACCCTTTACCACACAATCCCATGTTTTAACAACCTTGAGCTAGAAAGCTTTTGAAAACATTGTGGGAAAAGGAGAAAAGGCTGGTTACCAGAATTTTCTCCTTTTTTCTACAATGTTTTCTACCCTATCAAGGACAAATTTTGTCATTTTAGCCACTCTTGATTTGTCGTCTGCAAATGCTTTCAGTGTGGATCAGTCTAAAAATGTTGTCGTTTGGTAAAGATGTCGACCCTTTACCAAACATTACAGACAAAGAAGGCTATTAACTCTTTACCAAATGACATAATTTTAGACCAGTCCAAACTGAAAGCATTTGCAGATGACAAAATTAATTTGACTCAAAAATTGTAATTTGTTTTGGGAAGGAAAGAAAACATTGTGGGAAAAGGAGAAAATGCTGGTTACCAGCATTTTCTCCTATTCCCACAATGCTTTCAGAAGGCTTCTTTCTCAGGGTTGTGAAAACCAAGGATTGTTTGGGAAAGGGTTAAGTATTTACCACACAATCCTGAATTCTAACAACCCTGACCAAACAGACTTTTGAAAACATTGTGGGAAAAGAAGAAAATGCTGGGTTACCAGCATTTTCTCCTTTTCACACAATGTTTTTTACCTTATCAAATGCAAGTGCCATCACGTCAGCCACCTTTCATTTGTTGTCTGCAAAAGGTATCAAATAGGACAAACCTACACCTTTGTTGTCTGGTAAGGTTTGTTTGTTTGGATGGTGTTTTATGCCGCTTTCAACATTATTTCAATCATATCACGGCGACAGCTCACATATTCAGGTATTTCCTGGGCTTCAACAGTACTTGGCTGGGGCTCTGAAGTGTCTTGCCCAAGAACACTCCTGTGACAAATCCAGTGGAGCCAGTGAGGCTCAAACCCGGGGCCTCCAGGTCATGAGTCGTACACTTTACCACTGAGCCACACAGGACCCTTGTCTGGTATGGAGTTAAAAACACTGTGCAATAAGGAGAAGATACTGGTTACCAGCATTTCCTTCATTTCACCCAGATTTTTCAGGTGGGAGACCTGGATGTCTCGTTGACTATAGGACTGCTCAGCAAGACTCACTGCAGTTTTGCCGACAACATAGAACATGCAGTCTGATCTTGAATCTAAACTGTCTAATACAGTGAAAACTTTTCAGCAAAAAGAACTTTGAAATGGTAAAACTTGATTTTTATATATACTGGCTTAAAATACTTGTTTAAATTACCATGACGGTTCATTGCATAACCCTTTACTATACAATCCCACATTTTAACAACCCATGAGGAAGAAGGCTTTTGAAAACATTGTGGGAAAAGGAGAAAATGCTGGTAACCAGCATTTTCTCCTTTTTTCACAATGTTTTCTGTCCTTGTAAAGATGATTTCCATCATTTGAAAGGCATTTCATTTGTCATCTGCATATGCTTTTAATTTGGACAAGTCTAATAGTTTGTCATGTGGTAAAGAGTTAAATGAAAACAGCAGATGCAACACTGGCTACATGGATATTTCACTCATCAAAGTGATATTGCACACAAAACAATTAAATGTATCCAACGACTCTATTTACCATTTGTTTCTGTTTTTCTTCCTCCCTCTCCTGTTTTTTAGCAGCTCTCCTTCTTTCCCTACTCTGTCGTCTAGCTTCAGCCTGTGGTGGTGTGCAACTCCTGTTAAATACAACACCAAAATATAAGAAACTCAGATTGAGTTTCCTTCAACAAGTCTCATTTTGTCAGAGCAGGTTCATTTGACCCATTACCACACAATCCCAAGTTTAAATGACCCTGAAGAAGGAAAAATGCTGGTAACCATCATTCTCTTCTTCCCGCCCCCCCCCCCCCCAATATGTTTTCCCCCATTTCAAAGGCATAAGTCTAATTTTGGGCCACATTCCACTTGTCGGCTGCAAATGCTTTGATTTTGGTGGAGTTCAAAGATTATGTCGTTTGGTAAAGAGTAAAATAGTGTTACATACTGGTTTTAATAGTATTTAAGTCCTACCACAGCAATGACTCACTTGCATCAGGTATCTAGATCAATCAAGGAGGTGAAACAAGAGCACCACAAGCAGGTGCCAACGTTTAAAAAGGGTCATAACTGTGTCAAAAATACTTTGATGCTTATCTGCCTTTGTTCTATGGGTTCTCCTCTTGATAGTTAACAAACTTGTCCAAGTTTGAATCAAAATATCTTCCGTAATATCAGATACATTATAAAATGTTAAAGTTTTTGCATGACGACACAGACAACAACAACAGGGCTACAACAAAACTCAATTTTCTTCGAAAACAGCCAAACTAAAAATACTAAGATTAGACAACTACATCTTCTGGCTTGTATACCAGTGAAAAATCGATTGAGGGTGAGAATACATGGTCTTTACATCAGAGAATCAGTTTAATGAAGTACTTTGATGACAAGGACCAAAACATGTGCTTGGTTTATCGGATTATGAACACTCGTAAAACTTTTTTTAAAATTGCAATACTAAACCTTAACTACACAATCCAGAGTCTTAAAACCTTGAGGAAGTGGGCTTCCAAAAACATTGCTGGAAAAGGAGAAAATGCCTGTAACCAGGATTTTCACCTTTTTCTACAATAATTTCTACCCTGCCACTAACAAATTTCAAATTTTGAGACACATTCTGCAATTGCTTTCACTTTCGTAAGTCCAAAACTTTGTTGTAAACTAAAGACTTAACCCTTTACCACATAATCGTGGGTTTTAACCTCCCTAAGGAAGACGCCTTTTGAAAAAATTGTGGGAAAGGAGAAAATGCTGGCAACCAGCATTTTCTCCTTTTCCCACAATGTTTTCAACTCTAGCATAGACAGCAATCACCTTTTGAGCTTCAGTTATTTTGTCATCTGCAATCTCTTTCAATTTGGCCGAGGCTAAAGTTTTGTGGTTTCATGAAGAGTTGATCAATTTTCAGCAAAAGATTTCATGTCTGTACTTAAAACCTAGGAAAATCTATGACTCTAGGAAAAGACGTGCTTTATCACACCTCCATCAATAAACTTGCGGCATGCAAGTTTGAAAACAGCCATCTAAACTCCACAATATTTTGTGTAACATTCTAACCAAATCTGCCTTAAAATTGTCATACCCGAGTCCAACTGTCTGATTTGTAACGGTCATTTCTTCTGTTTAGCTATATCTTTATTGACATATGAGCCATGCTCTGGCAAAAAAGGGCTTAAAGCATCTTCAGAAAGTATCGATCAAAGTCAGCCTGCACAGTCCTGACGGGAACCAAGCTTGCCACTCTTTGAAAAACCCTTTACCACACAATTCCAAGTTTTAACATCCCTGAGGAATCAAGCTCGCCACTCTTTGAATAACCCTTTATAATACAATCGAAAGTTTTAACAACACAGAGGAAGAAGTCATTTGGAAACATTGTAACCAGCATTTACACCCTTTCCCAAAATGTTATCTACCCTATACAAGACAAATTCCAACATTTCAGCCACATTTAAATTGGTGTCTGCAAATGCTTTCTATTTGGACTGGTCTACATTTTTTATGCATGGTAAAGAATTAAATTTTAAAGTATGCAATCAATCTGATACAAACCTGCTTCTACTCCTGTAATCTCGTGACCTTGACCTGGATGCTGAATACAACGAGGATCTACTGCGATTTCTCCGAGCTCTTCCTCCACTTCTGTAAAATAGCAAGTAAAATGACATTTACCCTTACCTCACATTCCTGAGTTTTGATGATGCTTGGGAGATAGGCATTTGAAAACATTGTGGGAAAACAAGAAAATGCATTTTCTCCTTTTCCAACAATTTTTTCTACCCTTTCAAAGAAAAATTCTATCATTAGAATCACATTTAATTCTGTTGTCTGCAAACACATTCAATTTGAACAGTCTAAAATTTTTATGTGTAGTAAAGATTTAAAGGCCTAATATTGGCCAAAAGTATACAAAGTGGGTGATAAAGTATATTAGAGTTTACAGTATACCAATTAAAAGTATGGAAATTATTGTGAAGATGACAATCTGTCATTGTATGGTCCATCTATGTGTCACAGGTAAGAAAAAGTATCAAGATCCTACCCCATATCAACTTTCGTAAGGCAAGATTATCATCATCTTTATCATCAACAACAACATCATCATCATCATCAACATCATCATCATTAACACCATAAAAACAAAAATGACAACAATAACAACTGTAACACTAACCTGCTTCTGTTTGTTCTTTCAGATCTTAGTCTTCTCTCACGCTGCCAAGACCTCCCTCTTGACCTTGACCTTGATGATGAACTGACAGAAGAAGACCTTGAGTAAGACGACGAGTGGGAATTTGACCTTGATCTTGACCTGAAATGAAGATTTAACTCTTTACCAAATAATAAATTTTTGGTTGGTTGGTTGGTTGTATTGGGGTTTAACGCCACTTTAACAGCTAAGGTCATATCATGGCGGTCGGTGACGCACATGTGTTTCCTGGCTTTCTCACACCAGTACTAACACAACTTTCTTTCCAAAGCCACCGACTACTTTTCTCACATGCTTCAGCAGAGGTGAGAGGCGAAAATACGCCGGAAAGAAAGTTCACCTCAACCGGGTATTGAACTCACAATCACCAGGTCATGAGTCCGACACGCTCACCACTGAGCCACCCGGGCGGGGCAATAAATTTTTGGACTTGTCCAAATTCACAGTACTTGCAGATCACAACTGAAATGCAACTCAAATTGTGGGATTTGTGTTTGAAAGGGTAGACGAGGCTGTGGAGGTGGAAATATTATTTCGGTAGTTAATCCAGAAATAACGGTGGAATATTGTTTGATATTTTATGGTTAGGACTTGTGAAAAGTACCAATTTCATTTTCTAACTCTTCAATTGAAACAGTAGTTCCAATGCACTAGTAACCTAGATAAACAACGCATGCCATTCAACCAGACATAATTTACCCTACATTTCTTGTGCTTTACGTAGTATTGTAATGCGTTGTTATGGGAAGGGGGTAAGCTAAGGGGAATTACAGAAAAACAACTGTACTAGATTTTGATGTAAGTCCCTGCCAAAAAAAGGGGTTAGAAGCATGAAATAAATAGAATATTTTTAATTCAGTGACGATCAAAATTTATTTCATCTCGTTAACATCATCGGTAATATTTTCACTCTTGGCTGCACCACTTGTGAAAATATGACCAATGATGTTCACTAAATGAAAGAAATTTCGATCTTTCACCGAAATTAAACAAGTATTCTCCATCTGGTCTGCTATTAAATTCTGAACTACAACCTAAATCACTCTTCATTAGAGGCAGAATTGGACATGTGCTCATAGCCTTTGGAAAGAATCAATTTGACGAAAAATGGTTAAACCTTTACCAACCAAGTTTTAACCACATTGAGAAAGGAAGTTTTGAAAATATGTGAAAAAAGAAGAAAATGCTGGTAACCGTTTTCTACATTGCCCACAATGTTTTCAACCTATTCAAAGGGGACTCTAATGTTCCATGCCATATTTAATTTGCATTCTGCAAATGCTTTCAACATGGACAAATGTAAAATTGTGTTGTTAAAGAATCCTTAAAAGATCTAGATTTCTTCAACCCTTTCCCAAACAATCCCTGGTTTTTACGGGTCAGGAATAGAAGCCTTTTGAAAACATTGTGGGAAAAGGAGAAAATGCTGGTGACCAGCATTTTCTCCTTTTCCCACAATGTTTTCTACCCTATCATATAGAAAAATCATCTTTTTAGCAACTGTTAATTTGTCACCTGCAAAATGCTTTCAATTTGGTCTGGTCCAAAATTTGCCATTTAGGAAAGGGTTAATTCTTAATGTACTTTTGGGCATTGATTATAAAACAAGCTTACCTGGATGCACTCCTTGACCTTGACCTCGACTGACAATCAGAACAAGATGACCTGGAGCATGACCTTGAACTAGATCCAACTGAACTTGGAGAACATGAGGATTGTCTTCTATAATTTCCTTTTCTAGATCTACGACGAAAATGTCTTGAAGAAGAACGTCTTGATTTAGACGGAGAAAGACTTGGGGATCTAGACCTTGACCTGGTTGGGTTGCTATCAGTATCCTGAACACTTGGACACAAACTTGAATATCCACTGCTGTCCTTGACACTGTTGCTATCCTCGTTGACCTTGCAGGTATCCATGGAGATTGAGTCATATTTTGTACTATTGGTGAAAGAGCAGTAATAACTAGGAATTTTACTGTATGCAGAGTTCGTATCTTCCCGCACTGGTGAATGATCTCGTTCGATATAGTCATGAACACTAAGGCCACCTCTCCTCGTCACGTGTGCAGCAGTCTTTCGTATCTGTTTACGAGGAATTGAAAGAGCTGTGTAATAGGACGGCAATTTATCAAAATATTGATGGTCCTCATTCAAAAACTGTGGACTTTCCGCTCGTTTTTTATGCTTGTTATAGTGAGTAGCTTTAGTCGTCTTATTTTCATCACACAGATTTTCTTCATCCTCAATGACCTCACCTTCTTCAAGGTCATGTTGAGACTGATCAGGCCCTATCTGTTGAGTATCACTTTCTTTTTTAAAATAATCATGATCGCATATTATGTTTACACTTCCTGTTGTATCACTTGATACCCCAGAACAGTTTACACTGTCTTCTTTCTTACTTGACATCATAGCAGTGTCTTCTTCACACATCGGCATATATTCTCTTAAGTCCTGATTTTGCATCATGACTCTCTGAAGTCTCCGCGGGGTACACCCTGCGGGGAGGGCGACTGGATGACCCCGTGTCATTGCCCGCCCTCGACCTCTCTTAGCTGGTACAACCATGGGCAGCATCACTGCTGTCTTTTTTTTCTTCTCAGCTCTTAGTTTCTGAATCCTCTCTAAGAAATCTTTTGTTAGAAATGTTGAATCTACATGACTTGCACCTGAAAAGAACGAACTTCAAATCATTTTTTCCACCTAAAAACAACCAAACACATGAGTGAATGGGGATAATTCTTTTATTTCATTTTCAGCTTTGTCCATGTAAATTTTGACACAACAAAATGTCATTTTGATATTGTCCGATCAAATGCACTTCAGGCTCTCTTTTCAGCTTTAATAATGACTTTAAGCAGTAAATTTACGCAAATAACTATTTAAGAATAAATGGGTTCTTCTTTTTCATAATATTTTTCATCAAATGCAATTTTGGATTTCAATAAAATTACTTGACTCCTGCACCCCCAGTTTATAGTGTGTACCCCTAGTTTTAAGATTTTGCCAGTCCTAGGGGTTCCAAAAATCCCCATGCTGAAATAAGCATGGGAACAATGGCAATGAATCCTGTTGCAATGACAATAATAAAGTCTTGGAAAGAGTTCTACCTAGCCAGCATTCAAACTCAATACCTCTATACCATACTGAATGAGTTACATGTCTTGTCCAGCATTGTTGGTCTCTTTAAAATATTTAAAACTTGCAAATAATTTGCTATATTAATTTAATTTCTTAGTAGTGTGCTTGCCTGATTGAGCTGCCAGATGCTACTTTTCCCAGCAAGGCCAAAACAAAATATATATATGGTTCTGGTTACCCGACCATGTTTAATTTTTATGCCCAACCTTAAACGCTTTTTTCATCTGGTGGTCATTTCATATTTTATCACACCGTAATGTTATCGTCATCCTTGGAAAATTTTATGTTGTTTTACCTGTATTTATCGCCCCCGGGGCTTGTTTGGAAGAAAAAAGAAAATAATTTTCCGACCTACCAAACCTAAATCTCAAAAGTCTGTAACTGGAACCACACATATATGTTTTAGCCTAACTACATTTTTGAAAATGGTGATGTGACATGGCTAGGTATCTATGTAAAGTACACTTACTATTTTTATCCTTTGTGTCTCCATTGTTATTGGCTTCCCTGAAATTGTAAACAAGCTTTATAAACCTCCAAGGTTACTTAACTGAGTTTAAAGGATCCTGAGGAGGAAGGCTATTGAAACCATTGTGGAAAAAGAAGAAACTGCTGATTACCAGCATTTTCCTTCTTTTCCCCTGTGTTTTCTACCCTTCTTTCTGTCACCTGCAAATGCTTTAAATGTGAACAGATCTAAAACTTTTTAACTTAATATTCCTAAGGGCATGAATAATGCACAATTAAGAAATGTTCACTTTCTGGTTTGTTAAAAAATTAACCCTTTCCCACACAATCCCAAATTTAACAACCATGAGGAAGAAGGCTTTTGAAAAAATTGTGGGAAAAGAAGAAAATGCTGTTTACCAGCATTTTCTTCTTTTACCATAGTATTTTCTATCCTTTGAAAGACAAATTTTATGTTTAGAGTAACATTTGATATGTCAAATTTGTCATCTGAAATTGCTTCCAATTTGGACCAGTCTAAAATACTGTTGAGTGGTAAATTGTTAACAGGACAAATTTTGGAATTGTTCATATTGAAAGCATTTGCAGACAACAAATTAAATACCGTGGAAATGCTGCTACCTGTCTTTTAACTCGTTACCAAAATACAAAATTTGAGGTTTTTCCGAATTGAAAGCAATTGCAGATGACAAAATAAATGTGTAAAGTAGAAAACATTGTGGGAAAAGGAGAAAATGCTGGTTACCAGCATTTTCTCCTATTCCCACATTGTTTTCAAAAGCTTTCATTTTCAGGACAATTAAAACTTGGGAATGGTCCCACAATGTTTTCAAAAGCTTTCATTTTCAGGGTAAATAAAACTTGGAATTGTGTGGTAACATGTCAAAGTGTAGAAATATCTTAAGAAAAGGACAAAATGCTGGTTTCTCCTTTGTGAGAAAAAGAGCTTATGCCATTTACCAGTATTTTCTTCATTTCCCACAGTGATTTAGAAAGCATTTTTCCTCAAGGTCATCGCAATATGAGAGAAATTGGTAGCAGGTTAACATATTAACATATTAAAGATACATCTGTACTCGTTTACAGGCAGTTTTCAGCCAGTTTTCACCCTTATTCTATGAAACTATAATCATTCTTGTATCTTCATGCCAAAATTTGCCCCTGATGGGCGCAAGATTGCACAGATTATGACAGATAGAAAACACATTTCATATTTTGGAGACCTTCAAAGCAATGCTTTTGTTGTTTCTGATTTTAATAAAGGACAAATTCCTTGTGTTTTTCTATCTCTTTTTTTTTTGTATCTAAAACCATTTTGAAATAATAACATAAGAACCTACCCATTTGTTTGCTGTTGTTTTAACTCTGAGGTCCCAAAGTTCTGTGATGCTGCAATAATCAGAGGAAAAGAAATCATCACTTTGCATTGGAGTTTAACACCGTTTTTAACAGCTTAGCTCATATCATAGTGGTCAGTGCACCTATATGCATGTGTTTCCTGCCTTTCTCACACCAATACTAACACAACTTTCTTTCCAAGCTACTGACTGCTTTTCTCACATGTATCAGAGGTGAGAGGAGAGACAGTTTCCAGAAAGAAAGCTTGCCTCAACCAGGTATGGAACCCACAACCACCAGATCAAATGTCAGATATGGTAACCAATGAGCAACTCGACAAGGCATATCAGCTCAAGACATACAACTTATTTCATCAACGGCCAGACAATTTTTAAAATGTGGCAGTACTTTAGCCTCGATGTTTCTCTAGCACTAGGCTGTGTCTTGCCAAAGGACACTCAAGAAAAAGCCAGCGCCCCCTGTAAGGATTTGAAAAAAGAAACTGCTTGCCAACCAGCATTTTCTCCTTTTCCTACAATGTTCTAAAAAGTCCTCTCATTCTGTCATTAAAACTTGGAATTGTGATGAGGTAAAGGGTTGAAAATCATAATTTGCCTGTCATCTAATCAACCATACCTTTTTCTTCGAATTGTTCGAGCAAACTGCCTACATCTGTAGCTTCAATACCGTGATCTTGAGCAGGCTCTTCCAATTTAGCTTCCACCGCAGATGAATTTTCGACTGGTTGTATATCTTCCATCCCAAGCCCAAGCTGAGAGTTCAGTGTGGTTACCTCTATATCAACGCTTAAATCTAACAGATCGAGATCCTGAAATTCAGATACAAATATAGCTCAATTAGACCAAAGGAAAGCTACCTAGATTGTTATGGAGTAAGTTGCTGAGTTCAGTGGGTCCATATGGCCTTCAACATGTGAAAAGGGGCTTTCGGACATTTGCGTAAAGTGTCGTCTCGGAGCAGTCCATGCAGGCTGATCTGAGACGGCACTTTACCACTACATAAGATTTTTTGCTACAGTAGACTTGTGCAAAACAGGAAATTACATAAAGAATTAACAGAACCAGAACTGTCTATGGCCCACAAATAAACCCAACCAGATGCCTTGTCGCTGAATCATGAAAACAAGGGCGCTGCATGCAGGTGCCAACACTCGGCAACAGTGGTTGGATTTTCAGTGCAAATCCCAGGTCAAAAAAGGGGCAAAACCATGTCAAAAATACTTTAATGGTTACCTGCCCTTGTTGTATGGGTTCTCTTTTTGATAGTGAACAACTAATAATTTCTATACTTTAAAATGGTATAATTTAAATTTAATTGCATTTTAATACCCACATTCTTAACATTTGGCCACAAATGGGCTTTAACTCTTTACCACACAATCCCGACTTTTAACGACCCTGCGAAAGAAAGCTTTTGAAAACATTGTAGGAAAAGGAGAAAATGCTGGTAACCAGCATTTTCTCCTTTTCCCACAATGTTTTCTACCCTGTTCAAACAAATTTCGATTTTTGAGTTACGTTTATTTTGTCTTCTGCAAGTGCTTTCAATTTGGACAGGTATAAAATTTTGTCATGTGGCAAAGAGTTAAAGGTTTTGGCCAAATTAGTTGATGGGAAAAGAACAGGACACAAAACTGCATCCATCTTTAAAATCAAAGGAATAAAGTAACAATCTGTGGTGTACCAATGCCCAAAAACCAGATGAAATTGAAGACATATATGAAAGGAGACAAGGACGAGAGAGAAGGAAATTTTTTATGTTCGCATGTAGAAATGAAACAACAGCATCCCATGTCAACTGTTAAAGTTTTTCACCCTTCGAAGGATAGAAAACATTGTGGGAAAAGCATTTCCTCCTGTTCATACAATGTTTTCAAAAGGCTTTTTCCCTACGGTCTTTAAAAATTGGGATTGCATGATAGACAGTTATAAAAAGCCAAGCTAAAAAGGAGAAAATAAGCAAAGACAATTACCACAATTCCCTGTGCATCAGGATCCATTGGTTGGAAACCTAGCTCATCTAGCACTGACATGTCCTGAAAAATTAAATAAGAAATTTAAATACTGACAAGTGTAAAATTTTGTCATTTAGTAAATAGATAAGCCTTTACTTTAACAATCATATGCTTTAACAACCCAAGAAAAAATTGATTTGGAAAACATTGTGGGAAAAGGAGCAAATCAGGTACAAGTATCTTCTCCCTTTTCCACAGTATTTTCTTCCCTTTTAACTCTCTACAGAATCTTAGAATTGCCCACATAAAAAGCATTTGCAGATTTGCATATTCAGTGTGGCTCAAACCTAGGAATTTGTCCTTGAAAAGGTAGAAAACATTTTTGGGAAAAAGAAGAAAATGCTGGTTACCAGCATTTTCTCCTTTTCCCAAATTGTATTCAAAATGCCCGTTTCCACAGGGTCGTTAAAACTCAGGTTTGTGTGGCAAATTAAAGGTGGCAAAAATGACGCAATTTTTCCCTGATAGAGTAGATAACATTGTGGGAAAAGTAGAAAATGCTGATTATCAGCATTTTCTCCTTTTCTCACAATGTTTTCAAAAGGTTTCTTCCTCAGAGTCGTTAAAAGTAAGGATTGTATGGCAAAGAGTGAATAAGTACCAAACATGCAGATTTTGCAATTTAACCCTATCCTTACAACAAATTGTTAACTCTCCAAAATGGAAAGTTTTGCTATCTGCAAAATGCTTTCAATAATGACAAGTGTAAAAAGATTGTCCTCTGGCATAGGGTTGCACAACCACAAAATCTAGAAATCACTTCCTGCACAGACAAACTTTCAATCAATCAAAAACTACATGTACTTTAATTTGATCGACCAAAAACTCTATACTCTATCCTTAACCAAATAATCCTATAAATTCACGACACTGGAGGGAAAAAGACCTTATGAAAACATTGTGGGAAAAGGAGAAAATCCTGGTAACCAGCATTTTCTCCTTTTCCCACAAGTATTCTACCTTGTCAAAGAAGTTAAGTTCATTACCACGGCTTTACAATTTGTTGCCTTCAGGTGCTCTCAATTTCTCAGTGTAAAATTTGTCATTTGAGAAAGGGTGTATTCTTCAACTTGCCATAAAAGTTAAGAAGTTAAGACCTGTTCATATTAAAAGTATCTTCAAAATGATACAAAGAGCCTTAAGATAACTATAGCATTTGTTCTTCAAATGGTAGAAAACATTGTGGAAAAAGGAGAAAATGCTGGTTACCAGCATTTTCTCCTTTTCTCACAATGTTTTCAAAACAGTGAACTCCTTTAGTTGTTTAAACCCAGAATTGTTTTGTAAAATATTAACACTCTACCAGACAACAAAATTTTAAAGTCATCAAAAAATTGGAAGTATTTACAGACAACAAATCAAATGCAACTCGAACAATAAAATTTGTGTTTAAATGGTACATAAAATAGGTTTCCAGGTTATTCTCCTTTTTTCACAATATTTTTAAAAGTCTTTTTCCTTAGCATTGTTCAAACTCTGGAGTGTGAGTGGGTAGGGGTCAAACTTAAAATACATGCAACCACTTTGCAAAGAATGACCCAGGCTGCTAAAGTGGTAGGCACTGAGACTTGTCGGCAACAAAGCCAGGACACTTGAGGGTGTAGGTTCAAGCCCCTCAAACGGCCAATTAAAAATTACTCAGTCTCTCTGATGAGATGTCTCGTGTGACGGTGCTATACACCAAGCAGGTTAATCTTTTACCACACAATGCCGACTTTTAACAACCCTGAAAGAGAAGGCTTTTGAAAACATAATGGTAAAAGGAGAAAATGCTGGTAACCAGCATTTTCTCCTTTTCCCATAATGTTTGCTACCCTATCATAGAAACATTGCACCATTTGAGCTGCACTGAAATTGTCATCTGCAAATGCTTTCAATTATAAGGCTAAAATTTTGAAGTCTGGTAAAGGGTTAAAGAACCAAATATAACTTTGGATGGGTTTCACACTGTATGTTGCACTGTCCCCCATGACATATAATTGTTGTTCAGGCAGGTGGTAGGGCACTTAGAATCTTGTGCACGGATCTGGCAGATCATGTCACCCCAAGCGGAAGGAGAATTGACATTTTCCTTTTCCCACAATGTTTTCTACCCTATCAAAGATAAAAATCATTCCAATTGTCGTCTGCAACTATTTCAATTTGGACCAGTCTAAAATTTTGTCGTCTGATAAAGAATCAAAGAGTTAATTTGTCTACCAGTGTTTGCCAATTTTGACATCATTCTACTGTTGAGAAAAGATCCAAAGCAGAACTTGCCGATTGTAGATCAAGATAAGATCAAACTACAACTGCATAAAAGCTGCAATCTAATCTTGTATCTTCATTGTTGAAATTTTGTGGCCTGACCAGCCTTAGAGATTGCAAAAAAAATATTGATCGTTCTACTGACAGCAATTATTGATGTATTTTGCAATCTATCACTCTAACACATCTATAAACTTAAGACTTGTCACAAAAGTATTTTGCAGACAACAACCTAATCCTTTACTTTACAATGCCGAGTTTTAACAACCCTGGAAAAGATGCCTTTTCAACACGTTGCTCGAAAAGGAGAAAATGCAAGTAACCAGCTCTTCCTCCTTTTCCCACAATGTTTTCTACCCTATCAAAGACAAAGTCAATCATTTCAGCTACATTTAAACTGTTGTCTGCATATGCTGCAAACTTAGACAAAGTGTTAAATGTGGCTACACTGATGGTACAAGTATTTGTATCTTGAAGAATAGGAAAGTGTGGGGAAAGCAGAAATTGCTGGTTACCAGCATTTTCTCTTTTTTTTTCAGCATTTTTTCTTTCACCGATCATGTTTTTCAAAAGCCAAGGGTCATTTTTTTTTTTTTCAAAACAAGAGTTAATCCCCCTAACTCTTTACAAGACGACGACGTTTTCGACTCTTCCAAATTAAAAACATTTGCAACCAACAAATTAAATGCCTCTAAAATGATCAAACTTGCTCCTGGAAATAAAGAAAACATTGTAGGAACAGGAGAAAATGCTGGTTCCCAGCATTTTCTCCTTTTCCCACAATGTTTTCAAAAGGCCTCTTTCTCATGGTCATTAAAACTTGGGGTTATGTGGTAATGGTTTAAATCTGTCATAGAAATTTTTAACAATGTAGATCAAAGATCAGACCATACACTCTTTCATTCACAGTATAACCCGTAACTATATATAATTTATGCTTACAACATTCATGGCTGTTTACAACTTTGGAAATTTTATTCTTCCCCTTTAAAACCACATTCCAAATTACATAATTAAATTTAAAAAAAAAGTGTTTAATAATTAAATAAAATAAAAGTTTAAAATAAAACCATTTCCAAGTTTCTACTATTACTACCATCTAAAATAAATCTAAAAAGGCAACTTTGAAAACAGGCTGGTTATGATAAGATTAAATTAGTAAATGAATTTCTCCTTTTCTAGCAACGCTTTCTGAACTTTTAACAAAACAACAAAAATGTAGACCTGTTCAAATTCAAGTGATTTGCAGACAACAATTCAGATGTGACTCGAATGATGGAACTTGGCTTTGATAGAGTAGGAAACACTGTAAGAAAAGAATATGCTGGTTACTAGCATTTTCTCTTTTTTCCAAAATGTTTTTAAAAGGCTTCTTTACGGTTGTTACAAATCAGGATTGTGTGATAAAGGATTAACTTTTTACACGAAGACAAATATTTCGGCTTTTCCATATCAAATGCACTAAAAATTGACTCAAATCATTAAATTTGTCTGTGAAAGGGTAAAAAACAATGGGGAAAAAGAAAAAAATATTTGTTCGCAGTATTTACTCCTTTTTCCACAATTTTTTTTAACAGAGCTATTCCTCAAGCTTGTTATAAACTGGGTTTGTTTGGTGAAGGGTTAAATTTGTTTCAATCGAAGTTCAAGTCACCTGAATTTTAATTAAAACAAGTAGGTCAAATTGTGAAAGCTATCTATGTCAAGCAAGCTTTGATATGACTCCACTATATTCTGAATGTGTTCATTTGACGTGCTTTTAAACAAATGAAAATTCATCCTCATGTCTCTCCTTACCAAAGACCAAAGCTCCATATAAGAGGGAGTGATGATATTCTAAATCCATTATCTCTCTTCAAAACCCTATGTTGTGGGTACTCATTAGAATCGTCTCGATGAGACGATTCTATTGAGTACCCACAACATAGGGTTTTGTGAAGAATAAATAATATTTTCAATTTTGAAGCTCTGAAAGCTCTGAAAGACGACATAAGTAACATGGGTGGACAGTATACATCAAGAGCAGAAAGCACAGAATCTGCAGACTGATCTATGACTTACACTTACCACTTCCTAGTCTAAGGCTAAGATCAGGCTGTGACTTACACATTTTGCTACTTTATTTTAGACTACGACTGAACTTTCTATCCGTCTTGCAGCAGAATTGTATACGTAGTCATTGGAAAAACTTATTCCTTTGAAGGTAAGAGAGTTCAGTAGAAAAGTAAGTTTTCATTTCACTTCTAGTGCTCAGAATAGTTTCCCCTGCAATGCAAGGAGTGTAGATCGAGATCACACTTTTCAGAACAAGTTGTCTGATCATGGGTAAAACACAGATATTGTGTGAAATACACAAAATTCAAGAAATCAAAAATACTGCACATTTTTGAAAGTCCATTTGTACTTTACTAGCAGTTTAACTCGTTACAAAATGACAAAATTTCAGACTGGACCAAATTTGAAGCATTAAATTCTGCAGATAACCAATGCAGCTCAAACGATCATTTCTGTTTTTGATCGTGTACAAAATATTGTGGAAAAAGGAGAAAATGCTGGATGCCAGCATTTTCCTCTGTTTTAAAAAGACTTCTCTTTCAGGTTTGTCAAAATTCGGAATCATGTGGTAAAGAGTACCGGTATTAACTTTTCCAAACAATCCCACATTTTTATGACTCTCAAGAAGATGACTTATGAAAACATCGCAGGTAAAGGAAAAAATGACTGTGTCCAATATTCTTGCTTTTTGCAGAATATCTTCTAGCCTTTAAACCTTTTACCAAACAATCCCGAGTTTTAACGACCCAAAGAAATAAGGCCCTTGAAAACATAGTGGCAAAAGGAGAAAATGCTGGTAACCAGCATTTTCTCCTTTTCCCACTATGTTTTCTACCCTATCACAGGCATATTGCATTTTTCAGCCATATTCGTCTATCAATGTTTTCAATTACAACAAGTCTAAAATAGTGTGGTAAGGTAAGGAGTTAAAGAAAAATCTAACCAGTTGAAAATGTTCAATTATTTGTCTGGAAATATTTTCCATTTTGGACAAGACTAAACTTTTGTCATCTTGTGCTGACTGAAAGTTTAATAACCCGTTCAACACAAAGCACATGTTTAGTTTCTTTTACTGAGTGTCAATAAAGATAATACTGCACCAGACAAGCAATCTGATCTTGGATCTACAATATCACCTCTTTAACCATGGAAATCTGACCAAAGAAAGTTTCGAAATTATAACAATTAGGTCCTTCCAGGCTAAAACCTTTCTAGTTTCTGTTCTGGGCTCTATGGGCAAACTCTAAGGCAGATTATAAAATTTTACATTATTCCACTAAGAAAGCATTTGCCACAATTTACATATGAAATGGGGCACAAAAGCAGAGAGATGTCATTAAAAAGTAGATGAAAGATTACATGAAAAGGAGAAAATGCTGGTTTCTAGCATTTTCTCCTTCACTTGCTATGTTTTCACAGGTCTTCTCCCCCAGTACTGTTAGAACTCAGGATTGTTTAAAAAAGGGTAAATCCGGTGTACTTTAACTGTTTGACCAAAAGTGTACTTTAAATGTTTAACCCTTTACCACACAATCCCAACTTTTTAATGACCCCGGGAAAACAGGTTTATTGAAAACATTGTGGGTAAAGGAGAAAATGCTGGTAACCAGCATTTTCTCCTATTCCCACAATGTTTTTCTATCCTTTCAAATACAATTTTTGAGTCACGTTTAATTCACTGTCTGCAAAAGCTATAAGTTAGGACAAGTCTAAAATTGTGTTATATGGTGAAGAGATAGCTTACTATTTGACCAACTGTGTACTTTAAATTTTCTACAAATAAACTCAATTTTAAATGACCCCAAGGAAGAAAGTATGTGCAAAATTTTCATGACCCTGAGAAAGAAGCATTTGAAAACATTATGGAGAAAGGAAAAATGTTAGTGACCAGCATTTTCTTCTTTCTCTACGCTGTTTTTAAAGGCTTTTCAAGACAAATCATTTGAGCCCTATTTTTCTGCAGACTGCAAAATAATTTTTTAATTTAACATTGATTAATTGTATTGTTACTGCACATTTCAGATGCTAAACAACCCTAAGGAACAAGCCTTTTGAAAACATTGTGGGAAAAGGAGAAAATGCTGGTAACCAGCATTTTCTCCTTTTCCCACAATGTTTTCTACCCTATCAAAGACAAATTTCATCATTTGAGCCACAGTCATATTGTAGTCTGCAAATGCTTTCAATCTGAACAAGTCTACATTTCTGTCCTGAAGGAAAGAGTTAATGCTGCTTTCAACATTGTTCAAGTCATATCACAGCAACATCTCACTCATTCATACATGTTGGTTTCACCAGTGCTTTACTGAAATTTAATAGTGCCCAAGGACTTTACCTGGAAAAACCCACAGCTCCCAATGTGGATCCAACACAGAACCTTTCAATCTGGTAGAGAGTCTTAAATTTTATCTGATAGTAAACGGTTTCAAACAAGTATCTGCCTCTTTTCCCACTATGTTTCTAGGAGCTGTTACATGCAAGGGCATAAAAACCATATTTATACACCAATAAGTTCATGCCATTTTCAATGTTTCTATCATCTGACAACAGCAAGTGCACCTATTCCTGTCTCTCTGTCCTGCACAAAATAAGTTTTGTTTCACACCACTGGCTGCTTAAGCAGCTTTTATGTCTAGGTCTGCTAACTGACAGTGCTATTTTGTTGTTTATTAGTGCTTTCCATACAGACATTTCTACAATTTTGTTAGCCTGTAAGTTAATGAATGGTATTAATGCAATTTTCAAGATTATTTCAGTTATACTGTGGCAAATGCTTTCACCAGTACCAGGCCTGGGATCTGAAGTATCTACCCCACAGACACACCTGAAAAATCAATGCTTTTAGTAAGAGCTCCAACCTGAGGCCTTCAGGTTAGTAGTCCTGCACTTTACCACTGAGCCACAAGACAAATTAACCATTTGATAAATTGACGACCTCTCCTAATTTAAAGCAAATTTACAGACAAAAATTAAAGGTATGATTCATCTCATGAAATTCATTTCATGAAGCAAAAAAAACTTGTTGAAAAAGGAGAAAATGCAGGCTACCAGTGAGATCATTCTCCAAAGAATAAAGTAAAATTTTCACTTACCATCAGTGCCCCACTGTTCACCAGACAATTGATATAATACTCACACATTGAGTCTACCATTTTACTTTTTTAAGTTCAATTCACCAATAAAAATTGTCTCCTTTTTTTAAGTGAACATGTGAAATTTTGTATTTAACTCTTTACCACACAATCCCGTGTTTTAACGACCTTGAGGAAGAGGCCTTTTGAAAACATTGTGGGAAAAGGAAAAAATGCTGGTAACCAGCATTTTCTCCTTTTCCCACATTGTTTTCTACCCCATTGACGACAAAAATCATCATTTGAGCTATATTTATTTTGTCGTCTGCAAATGCTTTCAATTTGGTTGAGCCCAAAATTTTGTCGTTTGGTAAAGAGTTAAACAAGCTTTAATTTCAATAATTCAATGCAAACAAAAATATTTTTAACTACCAATATTCTTGTCTAAAACACTTAGCCAACACACTATCTAAAACTGTGGAAAATATTATGTATAGGAATAACAATTTTCAATCTTATGAATATTCATGACTTTTTAACCCTTTCCCCACTTATCTTGTTTGTAACCCTTTACTGTACAGCTATGACTTTTTACGTCTTTGACATGAAAAGCTTTTGAAATCATTGTCAGAAAAGGAGATATTTCCTATAAAAAGCATTCACAACTTCCCTCCACCCTTTTTTTTGGTTAGTTAAAAAAATTCTGTTGTTTAGATCTTGTATTCATGATGTAAAACAAAGTAATTCATTCAATCTGTTACTTGTTATGTGTATGTAAATTCTATTCTACCTTTAACTCTTTACCAAACAATAAAATTCTAGACTTGTCCAAATTAAGTTCTACGGCCCCTAACCCATCGTTAAACATAGACGTTTTCGTACAGGCTATTTGGCCAGTCTCGGCAGCTTCTGTCTTTTAATATGAGAGTTAGTTGCTGACTTACTAACTCAATAACTCACTGTTGAATATCGTGTAATATCGACGTTTTTGTAAAGCTATTTGGCCAATCACAGCAGCTTCCGTCTTTTAATTTGAGAGTTAGCGGCCGTAGATCTTAAAATCATTTGCAGACAATGGATTAAATATGGCTAAAATGGTGAAATATGTCTTTGAAAGGGTAGAAAACATTGTGGGGAAAAGAAGAAAATGCTGGTAACCAGCATTTTCTTCTTTTCCCACAATGTTTTCCAAAGGTGTTTTCATATTAAAGAGTCGCTAAAACTTGGGATCATGTGGTAGAGGGTTAACCGCACAACAAAATTTTAGAAAATCAAGGTCCAAAAAATTTGCAGACAACACATCACATGTGGTTCAACTTTTAGGATTTATCTTTGAAATGGTTGAAAATATTGCGAGAAAAGGAGAAAATGCTGGTAACCAGCATTTTCTCCTTTTCTCGCAATATTTACAAAAGCCTTCTTCCTTGAGGTTGTTACAGTAAGAGGTTGTGTGGTGAAGGTTAAACCATTTACTTATACAGTTCCGTTTTCCACTTGAACAAGGCTTTTGAAAACGCTGTCGAAAAAAGCAGAAAATCCTAGTAACCACCATTCACTTATACAGTTCTGTTTTCCACTTGAACAAGGCTTTTGAAAACACTGTCAAAAAAAGCAGAAAATGCTGGTAACCACCATTTTTTTTCTTTTTCCCCAACACTGCGATCAATCCTTTCAATGACAACCCCAGCCACTTGAGCTATATCACACTTGTCATGGGCAAATTCTTTCATCTTGGTTGAGGCCAAAATTTGTTCACTTTTGGCACAGAGTAATTCCTTTTCAATTTGCTACAATTCAATGCATGTAAAATGTTCATTCTGCAAGTCAAAGATTTGAATTTTACAATTCCATCAGTTTTAATACTTTATTAAACAATTCCATTTTTTAACGACCCTGAGGAAAACGACTATGAAAATATTGTAAGACAAGGAGAAACCAGTTACCAGCATTTTCTCCTTTACCTGCACTGTTTTTTCTTAGCATTTTCAAAAACAAAATACAATCCCTCATGCTGCATCTTGTCATCTGCAAATACTTTCAGTTTGGACAAAAGTGTAATATTTTGGAGTTTAGTAAAGAGTTTAAGCTTCTATTCCAATAGATTTTTTTAATATCTAGCCAAAATAATGCATGGTGTTAATTGCATATAACACAGTGGCCAGTGTACCTTACTAGGTGTTCCTGGGGTTTCATTAACCAGTACTTTGCACAATATTTTTCCTAAGCCATTGGCTACTTTCCCACATGACCATCATAGAAACAATAATCAGTGGTTACTGAACATTCTAACATGGCACATGAATTCGACTCTATAAACACAGTGCAATGAAAGCGTGGTAAAATCTACAACATTCTATATAGAGTGACGTCATTCTGTATAAAGTAAGTAAGTTATTCAATGAAATATAATCTGCATCAGCGTTTTACTCTAAGTATGAACTTGTTTTCCTTTCAGTAAGAGTTGGTCATGTTAGAATCAAAATAATCTTCTTTCTATCGTGGTTTATCGTTCAATAAACCACGTTGTGAGTTATGACGCGCAATGAATAAACCACTCGGGCTATCGCCCTCATGGATTATTTACTGTGCCTCATAACTCACAACCGTCGTTTATTGAACGATAAACCACGATAGAAAGAAGATTATTTCTTAAATGAATCCTGTCCCAATAACTAGTCACTGTCATCATTATTTTCTAAGGAAAAAAAAAATTGGACAAGCTAGCAACTCAAACCAATGAACCCCCTTTGGGGAAAAAAAATTAAGATGAGTCCCTAATGAAAGAATCATTTTAATTTTACTCAAATGATGGGATTTGTCTTAAAAGGGTAGAAAACATTGTGAAAAAAGAAGAAATTTCTAATGACCAGCATTTTCTCATTTTCCCACAATGTTTTTAAAAGCCTCTGCCCACACTCCCCCCACCTCGCGGGTTGTTAAAAGGGACTGTTTGGTAAAGGGAAACGGCACCACATTTTGTACAAGTGCACCCAACTACTAGTACTACTGACAAGTTTATCATGATATGTACAAAGTTTTCCATACCTTCAGGAGACTTTCAGTGACCCTTTATCGTAGATTTCAGTAGGTTTTTTTTTTCCTACTCTATAAAAACTTAGATAATTTGTGGGTCTAAACTGACCAAGGTAAACACATGAGCAAAAGCAATACAAGAACCAGAAATGCTGTAGAAATTTCCCGCAATGTCAATGTCTTCATTCATTACCAACTGACAAAGTTCTAGACTAGTCCAAATTGAAAGCATTGGCAGATGACAAAAAGAATGTGACAAAAAATTTAAAATTTGTACATTTTAAGAGTAGAAAACACTGTGGGAAAAAGAGAAAATGCTGGTTACCAGCATTTTCTCCTTTTCCCACAGTGTTTTTTAACCCCTTTTCCTCGTCACTCAACATGGGATGGTGTGGTAAAGGGATAAAAGAGATAAAAGTAAACTGCTTCAATTTGTGTTAAGTGTTTGACTGAAAGACAGGGTCAAATTACTAAAGGACAGTTGGAAAATTTTGATAAGTCCTTTTGGTCTGTGGGTCGCTCGGTTACTTCACTTGTACAGAAATGGGATCAGTGTCCTTGAAGTATGTCACAATCAAACATTGTGATAGGAGGACGAAGACCAGTTACATAAGCTTTAACATTATCGAGATTACTTATTTGGTTGGTTATAGGGACTAAGTCAAGGTATTGGCTTACTTTTCGCAGATGCATTAAGCCCCCTTTTAACACAGCATGGCTCAAATATTTGATCTAAGACTGATTCACCATCACCGATTATTTCAGACATACAACCAAGGTCACCAAGGTCAAGATGGGCTTGAAATCACTCCTGTCTCATTTCAGCATTTGATATTCCATCTAAAGTATATGCAAAGCTGTAGACTGGTATCAGTCCATTAAATAGAGAATTTTCATTAAAACAAAATCATCAAGTAAAACTGCAAAACAAATACTCTGTGTTCTCAGTGTTCTGAATGTCTGATTTGTATTTCAGAAGAAGGGCAAATAACAACACATATTTCTGTGAGTTTGCTGTAGTTGTGTACCTTGTTTATTAGAATGACTTAAATGCAGGGCCTTAATGCCAGGCTAGCAAAGCTGCAATGCAGGACCATTTTGTACTCCAGAACTAAAATTTAATTAGAGCATCATATGCCAGTGCCATCATTCAGCTGTAGATTTTTCAGGATTTTGATAATTTTGTATTGATTCTATTTTTAGAAACAGTGAAAAGGTAACCCTTTGTCTGCTATATAAATGAAATGAAAATTTTAAGCCGACACTGAAAACCCAAATTTTGCTATTTCAAAGGTTTTTTTGGGGGGAGATATATGTCCTTAATGGACAGTGTAGATCAAAGATCAGACTGCACATTCTGTGCAGTCTGATCTTTGATCTACACTTTCTGCCAAAGATCAGTGAGTCGCACCTAGCAGCCTAGGAGTCAACACACACAAGGACATTGGGCAATCCCAGACCTAGCTCACTGACCTTTGGCCACTTGAGCTTAAAGATGACCTCAAGGCCTGTCCATCTCCCAACCAAGGGGCATAACTTGTACAACCCTGATAAAGGGCAATCCTTTGATCCTAAATACAAAATATCAAGACTCTAGATCCTGTGGTTTCAGACAAGAAAATTGTTCTTTCTCAATGTCTGTCTCTAAGAAGTAAACTATAATGCAACAGCTTGATCTATATTGATGACTCCTTTAACTAACAGTCAAACGTTTAAAAGGCCTTCAGGAAGAAGGCTTTTGAAAACATTGTGGCAAAAGGAGAAAATGCTGGTAACCAGCATTTTCTCCATTACCCGCGGTGTTTTCTACCCTTTCAAATGCTAAATACTATCGTTTGAACCACATTTAATTTGTCGTCTGCAAATGCTTCCAATTTGGACATGTCTATGAATTGATTATCTACTAAACAGTTTAACTCTTTACCAAACAACAAAATGTTAGACTGATCCAAATTGAAAGCAGTTGCAGACGACAATTTAAATCTTGCTCAAATGTAGAAAATTGTATCAGAAAGGGTAGAAAACATTGTGGAAAAGGAGAAAATGCTGGTTACCAGCATTTTCTCCTTTTCTCACAATGTTTTCAAAAGGCTCTCTTCTTCAGGGTCTTTAAAACATGGGATTGTGTGGTAAACTGTTTACTCCTTACCACACAATCCCGACTTTTAACGACCCTATAAAAGAAGCCTTTTGAAAACATTGTGGAAAAAGGAGAAAATGCTTGTAACCAGTATTTTCTCCTTTTACTACAATGTTTACTATCCCTCCCAAACCAAATTTCAATTTTTTTAGTCACATTTATTTTATCGTCTGCAAATGCTTTCAATTTGGACCAGTCTATAATTTTGTCGATTAGTAAAGAGTTGATAAATGTAAATGTAAGCTATTACTTCATTTATAGCCTTACCAGATGACAACCTCATTCATAATGAGAGCATGACAACAAATTTAATGAGGCTGAAATAATGGACTTGTACTTTGAGAGGGTAGAAAACATTGTGGGAAAAGGAGAAAATGCTATTTACCAGCATTTTCTCCATTTCACACGTTATCAAAAGCCTTCATCTTCAAGGGTGTTGAATTGACTGAATTGGAGTTCAACACTGTTTTTAACAGATAAGGTCATATCACGGCTCTCAGTGCACCTACGCATGTATTTCCTGGCTTTCTCACACCAGTACTGACACAACTTTCTTTCCAAGTCGCTTACTACTTTCTCACACGGATCAGAGCCGAAAGAAAAAAAAATGTCACAAAGAAAGTTTGCCTCAACGGGGTATCGAACTGAAAACCACCAGGTCACGAGTCTGATACACTAACTATTGAGCTACCCCAGCAGGCTGAAAACAGTGTACAACAAGGAGCGACTGCATGTAAGCAGCATTTTCTCCTTTTCCCATAATTTTTTCTTCTCTGTAAATAACATTTTACTCATTTTAGCCACATTTGATTTTTTGTCAGCAAAATTTTAAAGCTTTCAATTTGGACCAGTCTAAAACTTTGCCATTTTTGTAAAAAATTAACCCTTACCACACAATACAGTTTTAATGACCTTTAAAAATAAAGCATTTGAAAACACTGAAAGCATTTTCTCCATTTCCAACAATGCTTTCTACCCTATTAAAGACGGAACATTATTGTCATAAGAGCTACATTTGATGTCGTCTGCAAATGCTCTCAATTTGGACCAGGAAAACTTTGTCATTTGGTAAAGACCTAAAAATTGATGGTCGAAATTAATGAATTAAGTTTGAACCAGGGAAAGAGAGAAAATGTGCCCAAATATTTTATTTGTTTGTTTTTATTGGAGTTTAATGCCATTTTAACAGCTCTGGTCATATCATGGCCGTCAGTGACGTATCCATGTGTTTCCTGGCTTTCTCACAACAGTACTGACACAACTTTCTTTCCAAAGCCACTGACTACTTTTCTCACATGCATCAGAGGTGAGAGGCGAAAAATCGCCCATAAAGAAAGTTCACCACAACCAGGTATTGAACCCACGACCTCCAGGTCACGAGTCAGATACGCTACTCAATGAACTACCTGGCCGGAGTCCACATATTTTAAAATGCATTCATAAGTTACTTAAGCCTCACGTAAACCTTATTTTTTCTATACAAGAATGATTTTAATGTTGTCTGCTGCATATTGAATTCAGTAGGTCACGAGTTAGTAATTATGTACCCTATCTGTAGACAGATTAACACTTTATCAAACAATCCCATGTTTTAACGACTCTAGGGAAGACGGCTTTTTTAAACATAGTCTGAAAAGGAGAAAATGCTGGTTACCAGCATTTTCTCCTTTTCCCATGATGTTTTCTAACTTTTCAGAAACAAGTCAAATCATTCGAGCCATATTTAATTTGTGGTCTGCAAATGCTTTCAATTTGGACCAGTCTAAAAATTTCCATTTGATAAAGAGTTAACAAACATCACTATGTCATGAGTTAAATCATCATGCAGCCTATCTGTAGGTTGATTAACACGATACCTAACCCCCCCCCCCAAAAAAAAAAATATTTAGATGGATCTATATTGAAAACATCAAATTTTGCAGACAAATTAAAAGTGGCTCAGAAACTTGAATTTGTATTCAATAGGGTCTGAAATATCGTGAGATATGGAGAAAGTGCCTGTCACTGGCATTTTCTCCTTTTCCCTAAATGTTTTCAAAAACATTTTTTCTCAGGGTTAGTAAAATGCCAGACAGTTTGGTATAGGGTTGACACACTTTAGTAGCTAACCTTATTCTGCCTTCCTTTTACCACACAATCCAGAACTTAAAAGACCTCCATAAAAGAGGATTTTGAAAACATTCTTGGCAAAGGTTACCAGTATTTTCTCCTTTTCCCACATTGTTTTCTACCCCTCCAAACATGAATTCCACCCTTTCAGCTAATTTCATTTTGTGGTCTGCAAGTTCTTTCAATTCAAACAGGTCTAAATTTTTGTCCTATTGTAAAGATTCAAAAACTTTTTCTTTGTAATTTTTTTCAGTTTTTTATGTCGTCTTATTTTTCACTTTCTTTATGGATGCAGCAACAACAAATGATACAAAATTTGTATCAGGTTTTATATCTTGTACAATTATCCATTGTCCTAATAATAATAATAATAATAATAATAACAATAAGAAAGCATTTTGAAAACATTGTGAAGAAAGGAGAAAATGATGGAAACCAGCATTTTCTCCTTTTTCCACCATGTTTTCTACCCTTCCCAAAACAAATTTCAATTTTTGAGTCACATTATTTTCGTGGACTGCAAATGCTTCCGATTTGTAAAAGTCTAAAATTTTGTTGTTTGGTATAGAGTTAAACTTGTGAAATATTTGCATAGAATAAGAAACAAGCTAAAGTCGTCCAGAACACAAAGGCAGTATTCATCAATTCAACACTACAGGCAGCTATAAAAAAAAATGTTGAATGGTACTTAACAAAAATTTTACAAGGAATGCACGGAAGACCCAATTTTATGGAAGACCTGCCCAGTGGCATGAGATTCCCTTTTGATAGTTAACAACTAGTCCGAGTTTCAAGTAAGTATCTTCAGTAATAAGAGAAATAGCACAGCTTTCCCTGACCCCTCATTTCTTTGAATTTGGACCCCCAAATTTTCATTGCATCCAAAAATTCAGATGTAACAATAAATTGCCATCTTAAACTCATTTGAAGCTGAAAGGGGTCAAATGACCCCCATATGACAAAGTCCAGGGAAAACCCTGGATATTATAAATTCAGAGCTCCAGATAAAGGGAGTGATTTTGATTTTAAAATTAAAAATATTAATTATTATCCACCAAACCCTATGTTATGGGTACTCATTAGAATCATCTCATTGAGACGATTCTGATGAGTACCCACAAAATAGGGTTTGAAAGAGAAATAATGGATTTAGAATACCATCACTCCCCCTTATCTTGGGCTCTGATAAACTGTTAAACTTTTAACATGACAACAGCACAGATGACGACTGGGTTATGACAGTACCTCAGTGCTTTCTTCAAAACAGCCGAGCTTACAATGTACTTGTTTGGTAAAGGGTTCAAGAATATTTTTATTTTCTTTCCACTGATGTGTAGATATTTCAACACACAGTATGTTGATAGGTTTAATTTCTACCAGCCTACCACAGGTTTGAAGAAATAATGTGATGAAATCTTGTCAGGAACAATTTATGTTATTCCCCCCCCCTTTTTTTTTTTACATTATCTCTATATGGGCTGACAAATCCTGTGTCAATGACGCTAATTCAACTCAAACGACTCCCAAAATAAATAATAGTGAGCCACCAGTGACGCAACTTTCCAAAATCTAAATCATCTAGGAAATTGAATGAATAGTCATAAATCCAAGTCTGACCTTGCTTCAATAACAGACGAAGACCGTTCTTTTTTAACTACAGGGTTTATTTTCGATAAAAGTGATTTTCTGGTAATTTATTTATAGGCTAAGACTGGTTTACACGTTATTACAGTAAAGTGCAGTGGACAGATGTCTAAAATACGGGCTCAGTCAAAATCCTGGTTGGGTTCTCTATACTTTACAGCTTATTTTTCTTGACTTCCGGTAGATAAAAGTACACATCATCTGTTCTGTTCTTTTAGCGGAAAAATGTCATGACGATATTAAATGTAGCATCCTTTTCTATCGTTTGCTTCCTACAGCTGCTGATAGCGCCATATTCAAGAAGCAATTAGGAAGGGAATGTACTCATCAGTGTTCCCTCTGGAATTTTTATTTGGGGGGTTTTTTGTACCCCCTACAATTAAAAAAATGGGGGGTATAAGAAAAACAAGAGGGCCATCATGGCCCTGTATCGCTCCACTGGCTTTTTTTTACCCTTTACCACACAAATCAAAGTGTTAATGACCCTGAAAGAGAAGGCTTTCAAAAACATCGTGAGAAAAGGACAACATGTTGTCAGCCATTATTTTCTCCTTTTCTCACAACGTTTCCTAACCTATGAAAGATAGAAATAGTCATTTAAGCTACATTCAATTTGTCTTTTTGCAATGGCTTTAAACTTGGTACAGTAAAAAAAATTTGTCATTTCTTAAAGAGTAAAATTAACGTATCATGCGCTTAATTGGCATTGACAGAGACATACAGCATAAAAATCTGTATGGTAATAAACTTACTTTGAAAACATAACCTCCACCCCACCCGCCAAACAAAAAGAGTGATATCTTTTTAAATGCAAAGATAATGTCAGTGAATACAAGCAGGTTTATTCATTAGCATGAAAGGTAAAGTTCTGAAAAAATTTGAGTGAAAGAAACCTTACTTTAAACATTCCATTCATGTGAGCATAACTATTAGCATCAAAATAAATCATTCTCCCTTAAAACAGAACATTTCCTCTCCAAAAAACTTAAATACCAAACTCCAATAATGTATAACTGCAGTTTGATAATCAAGGGAGGTAAATAGTAACAAACTTTATCTTGTATAATAGGAGTTACTTCCCTTGATTACTATTTCAAATTACAGTCACTATATAAGCCCATGTTAAACTTGTGATCCCCGAGGCAGAGCCAATTTTGACCCCAGGGCTATAATATGAAGAAACTTGATAGAGGTCTATTAGATAAAGCTACATGCCAAATTTGGTAGCCCTGGGCCTTATGGTTTCAGACAAGAAGATTTTCAAAGATGTTAAATATTTTTCAGTTTTGTTGCCATGGCAACCAGAGTTCTTGAAGGAATCAAATTCTTTCAAGAAATTCTAAAGAGGACCATGACAGGATCATTTCTGTTAAGTTTCATCAAATTTGGATGGGTAGTTTCAGAGAAGAAGTTTGAAAAAAAAGTTAACGCACGGACTGATGGACGCACGCACGATGGACACCAGGCCATGACATAAGCCCGCTGGCCTTCGGCCAGTGGAGTTTAAAATAGAAAGCTGGAAATCCGAAATTTTTCTGGTATTTTACATTTTCCAAAAATTGGTTATAAATAAGCCCTTCTATGCAAACAACTTCCTTTTTTTTCCATCTTCGTCCATATTTTTTGTGCATGATTTCATGTGTAAGTTTGTCATTTTGTATGTTTTTTATTTCATTTATAGGTGTTTCACGTACGATTTGGCGTGACTGGGAACTCTGACCTGTTTTGTCTGTCAGAAATTGCAGTTGAGCTCTCCGTCAGAACTAGCTTAAAGACTTTACATGGTTGGAGTTCAAAGGTGAAATGTATTGTAATCTGTGCTTGAAGACAAAGAGACCCATTTATTTTGACCCCCAAAATTAACGAAATGACCCTCAACTAAAGAGCAAGGGGTCACGATGACCTCCAATTTTTAATGCTGTGGGAAAACCCTGGGCAGACTACGGTCACACTCAAATACGCCACAGAAGAATTATTCGCCACAGATACGCCACAGGAGAAATGTATACGCCACAGCAAATATATAGCTATCAAAGCATGATTTTTATGTTTTATCTTTCAGATTATGTTATTATCTATCATCTGTGCAAAAATTACTTAGAAATATTTTATATTTATGCAGTAAGTCGATCTTACAAAATACACCACAGCTTAATTATACGCAACAGATACGACACAGGACAAATCGATATGCCACAGCAAATATATAGCTTTGAATGCGTGATTTTTATGTTTTATCTTGTAGATTATGTTATTATCTATCATCTGTGCAAAAATTACTTTAGACATATTTTATATTTATGCAGTAAGTCGATCTTACAAAATACGCCACAGCTCAATTATACGCAACAGATACGCCACAGGAAAAATCGATACGCCACAGCAAATATATAGCTTTGAATGCGTGATTTTTATGTTTTATCTTGTAGATTATGTTATTATCTATCATATGTGCAAAAATTACTCAGATATATTTTATCTTTATGCAGTAAATCGATCTGATATTATTGATGGGGGGGATTGGCATACTTCAAGGGAGATAACTCTATTGACTCCAAGTTACTCCAGCTGGTCGATACATTCATGGTTTTGCAAACTGCAGGTGACTAATTTAAAGCAGTGGAGTTGAACGGAATCAGAATGAATAATACGGACATTAAATGTTCTACCATTGATTATTGACCAGTTTTTTTTACAATGACAAAAAAATGTTCCAATCGTTAGAAACTTTCCTACAATGATTTTTTTTTAAATGTGTATGTGAATTGTGTAACTACTTTCTATGGTGGCATGTTTCTGCCGCGAGATACGAGATAGCTATCATGATAATTTAAGAGAATTATCGTGATAAAACAAAAAAATTCACGATAAAAATATCGCAATAATGCTAACTCTTATCATGATTTTTTTTGCTTTCGTGCCCACAACTGACATTCATGATATATATAATTAGATACGGTTTCGGAATACTTTCGTATACAACCTTATGAATTCTCCTTTTCCCTGTACGGTTTCAAAGTTGTTCATAGGAGGCATTTCGAGTCGTCTTTGTGATTTTACAGACCTCTGTCATTCGGGTATTGTCAAAATTTACCAATTAAGCTACAATTGTTAATTAATGATTCGAAATTTTACTGACTGCAATCTTATTAAAGGGTAACTCCACACCAAAATTTTCATTTCAAAATCGGATAAAACGACACTAGAGTACGTTAACAAAAATCTTGTTAGCGTTCTGTGATGTTTACTTCACGAGATATAGAGGTTTAAACTTTCGGATTTTCACCTGTGTGAAAGACGCTAATTGAAAAAACCGTGACTTCCGGTAGTTTTTCGTGATCTCACAAGTGTGAGAAGATAATTATAGTCGCTATATATGAACTAACACAGAAAATTGAGAAAACTGCATGATATTTATAAAGATATAAATCGCTATTTCACGTTTCAATCACTTGTGTACTGCAGAGTTTCAATCTCTATAGACCCGTCACACCAAACTAGGTCTTACAACGTCTTAACCCGTCCTGACATAATCGGGAAACAGGTTACGGTCGGGGATGAACGTATAATTTTGGCCTGATAATGGCTGAAGCCCCTATCTCACCAAACCTATTCCCAGAAAGTCTTAACCCGGTCAACAAAATCGAAAAACTGGCTGGGATAGGACATGTAATTTCGGTCGGTAAAATGCAAACGCACTGCAGGTTATTGCCCGACCGCACTGCGTCTCTAATAGGATCGAAGTACAGCAGTTCCGTTCGTAGTACGTCCATCTCGCTTTAAGTACGTTGTTACTCCGTCTAATCACAGGACGGGATGGATGGCAAAAAATTTTGAGCAGGCTCAAAGTTCTGGAGCACCCTTCGTAAAAGGATACTAATATGCCCACTTCGTCTGAAGACAGTTTCAGTCCGATCAGCAAAAAAATTCGGAACAGAGTGAGAACGAGTTTGGCGTGACTGGGGTATATCGCTCTTACATCTACAATCATAGGAAAGAAATTTTGAATGAATTAGCTTAGTGGGGAAAGTACTTATAAAAAAGTGAATAGTTATTCTTCTGGTAACGAACATAAATATTTTGAAATTTATTTCTTGATGTTATTTCAATTGTACCACTACCTAATCAACGAGTTGTAATAGATAAATATAAAAAAAGAAATAATAAATCAAGATATTTGAATCATGCCAAAATTCTCTTCTACTAGGTCGTAGAAGGAAGAAGGAACATTGCAATGTGAAAAGGAAATCATTCGAGTTAATTTCTATGGCTGTTTCTACCAAATATAGGACACCTTCGACCATTTAACGGTCTACAAATCCTGCGCAGTCTGATCTGGATCTACACCATCAGTGTCAGCATTTTACATGTCTCCTTCAGCTTTGGAAAGAATTAAAAGCCTTGATCTGCCTTAGAAATCTTATCCTCTCTTTAACATTCATGAACAACATTAAATCCAGCACACATCCTGAATTTGCTGTTAAAGTTATAAAAAAAATTTTTTTCACTCGATCTTCATTTATATTCCTACGTGCTTTTTTTTCATAATCTCAAATTTGTTTCTTTCATCAACAACAACGTAAAAAGATTGTCTGAATTGCCTCCTGCCTTCCTGTCCTCCATATCATGCAGTAAACATTTTTGATCGTCTGCAAAATACAGGGTCAGTCCATTTCCTAAATACTGAGACATGTAAAGCGTACAATTTAAAAGGAAATACCAACGTGGACAAAAACTGTTTAACTGTCTTCTCCCGTGTATCTCCCTGTAATCATATATGAAATAAGAGATGCTGACCATGAAAATGCAGCGTAAATTAAAAATTTATAACTGCGTACAAACTTTACACAAAATTTTAGTGCGCCAACCTTTTATTTTGAGAAAAGAATTGTGTGTTCCATCCATGTACAAGGACAAAGGGTTAATTCGGTGCCTCTTTTGTGATGATATCGCACCGTTGTGGTCTGACATATTTTTTTTTACCCGGCTTGCAGCTTGATTGGTTGGTTGGTTGGTTGTATTGGGGTTTAACGCCACTTTAACAGCTAAGGTCATATCATGGCGGTCGGTGACGCACATGTGTTTCCTGGCTTTCTCACACTAGTACTAACACAGCTTTCTTTCCAAAGCCACCGACTACTTTTCTCACATGCTTCAGCAGAGGTGAGAGGTGAAAATACGCCGGAAAGAAAGTTCGCCTCAACCGGGTATCGAACTCACAACCACCAGGTCATGAGTCCGACACGCTCACCACTGAGCCACCCGGGCGGGGCGCTTGCAGCCTGAGGTTAACAAGCACTTGTCATAAACATGTCATGTACAAAGTTACTCTTTTGTTTTCACGACCATATTGAACCCTTTTTCGTAAATAATGTAAATGGAATTTGGAATATTACACAGGTTAAATGGGTAAGTCGAACGTCATAACTTTTGTATTTTCCTCATTCATACGATCTTAAATTTAAAAAAAAAAACGCATAATCTGCTTGTCGAATTTCTTTTCTAACTACTCTCTCTCTCTCTCTCTCATGAAAGAGATGGATAATCAACAGTGAATTTACCATTTATTGCTTGCCTCATTTAAATTTCTGTGGGGCCCCAAGGCTGCTGAGCGCGACTCAATGACCTTTTGCGAACAGTGTATATTAAGATCAGACTGCACAGAACATGCAATCTGATCTTATGTACAGTGTCCAATGCGGAAACATCTATTTTTGTTTCTTCAAAAACTAGCACTATTCAAAATTTTGCAATCGGCATGAAGGTTTATTTAACCTTTTGAGGATTAATGGTAGATCTGATATTAAGCCATGTCATTTAGTTCAGACAGACAGACAGACAGCAGACTGACAAATAAATAGTCATCTCCTGGCTCGAAATAGGGCTTAAACTCGGCACCCAGCATACGATAGGGATTTTTGTGACGAAAAAAGTCGCCTCCTGACATGAGGGAGGATAAGGCTGAGAAAAAAAAAGTACACAGAAGCCGAAATAAGAGTGGCATCACATCCGGTTTATCGAACATTTCACAAACTCGCAAAGGTGTGCAAACCACATCTTCGCTTAAAACTCTCTTTCTACGATAGACATTGAAATACGGCTTTTCTATTTTAAGATGGTTTTCATTTAAGGATTCATATATCCAAAAAAGAGATTTTGGCTGTAGTTGCCCTTTAAGTCAAAACTACCGAGTTCATCCAAATGATGAATTTTCTATTTATAGATATCGAGAAACGGATAAAACTATCACAATCATTTTATCTCGCATGTCAGCTCCGAGCACGGTGGAGAAATTTTGCGATAAAATATTAAGTTTATCGTGATATTTTTATCATGAAACTTTTCACGATCTTGATAAGATTTCCAGGAAACTTTTAATTTATCGCGGTAATTTACCAAAATTATCATGATAGCTATCTCGTATCTCGTGGCAGAAATATGCCACCATAACTTTCACCCCTCTTTCATGTTCTAAATGGTATATTCCTTCGTTCAACTCGAATTTCTAAGTTTGCAGCTATAAAAACTGCGGCAGGGGGAGAAAAGAAAGCTTTCTCCAGCGTTGTTGAAGGATGCCTCCATGTTTGTTACCAGTATGTTCTCCTTATCCCACAATGAATTGTAACTAGGGTTTATCACCGTAAGGTCATAGAACTGTTTACCATATTGTGGTCCAAGAGAGAAAGGACTCATCATTATTGGACGAAGAGCACTTACTCCCTTTCCCACAATGATTTCTACTCAGTATTTCTCAAAATTGTCATAACAAGCGTATTCAATGTTTTGAATGTAAACAGTTTACTTCTCGATGTTAGATCTAGTTTCTCCATTTGGTATATGATACAAGATGTATTTGATGTACAAATCAAACATTGGTATAGGATAATGGTACAAGTGATGAACGGGTAATGAAGGGAGCGTCTACTGGGAAGTTTTCACTCTTTACCAAATTTTTATATAACATTTTTGACTTTCTCAAAGCATTTGCAGACGACATTCATCAAAACATGAAACGTGTCTTTCAAAAGGATAGAAAACATTGTTGGAAAAGGAGATAAGGTTGGTTGCCCGCCATTTTTTTCTTTTCCGACAATCCTATCAAATGGCTTCTTCCAGAGGGTCGTTAAATCTCGGTATTGTCTGGTACAGAGTAAAAGGAGCACCTGTGAGAGTGACTTGTGACACTGGCAAACCCTTCACACATTTTGATTTGCGGCATGTGGACTGATTAAATACCCTTTCAGTTTTTCACACCTTTACATTCCAAAGGACACACATATATCAAGTTGAGTTTAAAGCTCAACAACTGAGGACGACAATGCTGGATTCATTTAATTTGTCGTATGCAATTGTTGTCGAGCACTCAACCTAATTATTAATGCCCTCTTACTTTATCTTTCCACAAAATGGCGAGTCTTCAAGACCTCGTGGAACTAGGCCGTTGAAAACATTGTGGAAAGGAAGCAAATTCTCATTATCTCAGTTTTCCTATCATATCACAATCAGTTTTCAACAATGTAACATCAAAATCAACTTACAACATTCGGGCCACATTTATGGCCTGCAAATGCTTTGACTTTAGTAATGTCTAAATTGTCATTAGGCAAGGAGTTTTAATTGGATAAAATGGCCAGAGGGTCAAAGTCCTTCACATGTTTTCTTTTGAATTCCACTATTGATAAATAGAGAAAAAGCTAACATGTGACAGTATGTTAGACTACTTCAGGGTCAATGGAGTTATCTCTCTTGAAGTACTGTATTTATAAATATATCCATGTACAAGATAAAACATAAAAATCACGCTTTGATAGCCATATATTTGCTGTGGCATATACATTTCTCCTGTGGCGTATCTGTGGCGTATAATTCTGCTGTGGTGTATTTTAGTGTGACCCGCAGACTATGCTTCAGTACCCTGTGTTCAACTCCAGCTAGGTATATGGGAATACGCTTATAGCAGGGCCCGCTCTGCCGATCGCCATTTTTGGCAAAAGCGAAAGTTCTGAACAAGTGGTGAATTTTTCCTTTAATTGGCGAAAATAAGTGGTGAAAGTTTTTTTTTTTGGCAATTTCTTCAGTTTTTGTATCAACTCACGAGATAAGTGGAGAAAGGATGAAGCAGGGAATAAGCTACAGGGCAACATGGGCGAAGAAAAAAATCGCCTTCAATGGCTCGACTTTGCCTCGGAAAGCTTAAATGGTGAAAAAACTTTGCCTAAAAAAATTCCCGAGCTGGCTATATTCATGAAAAATTGGCAGTCTAAGACAAAGGGTGACACCAGTTCACCTTTATCAACTTTGTCAATTAAGACAAGACAGCAGAGTGTTATGATCCTAATCTGTAACTAACTCGCTAAATCCACCCCTTTATTCCACGAAAACCTGTCTTTTTTTCCACAGGTACAGCACCTGCTTATTTGTTTGAATGACGTCAGACGATGGGTACTGATTCTCAATACATGAATAGTCTTAAAATAAAGCAGAGTTACCCGTTCTTACAGCTAGAGATATTCTCTGCAAATATTTTTTCATAAATTAAAACGATAGGTGGTAAACAAAAGGATTGAAACAATCATTTGCCTTTCTCACATCGGCAACTCAAGCAAAATCTACAGTGCAGTGTTCTATTTTTAGCATTCTATTTTTAGAATACTCAACACCTTTTCCTCCCTATCAGCTAGTATATTGACCATATAGATTACATCTCTAAACCTTGTTAAGTTTAATTCCTTTAAATTTTACTAAGTCCTAGATATGTTTCTGAATCAAGATTGTGGTTGGTCCTCATTACAGCCGTGAAGAATTTTTTTTCTTCTTCTTTTCTCATCACTCTTGACATTATTTGTAATCTGATGAGAAATGCCAGGGTATGAAGTTAAGTGTGACTCTGCATCAATGGGGTCATAAATTACAAGGCAATCAAAACCCAGTGGTCAGATAATGTTCTTTTGAGTCAACAAGTAGATAAAAATCCTTACTCATTTTTTTCTTTGTTAAGCAATTATATCCAAAAGTGATAGTTAGATTCAACTGTTTTTCACTCATGGTAGGCATACAGAAATTCTTTCATCACATACTTTAATTTCTCCTGTAAATTTCATGGAAGAAATACTGGCTACTTGCAGCACAAGTCTGCTTCTAGATTCAAACAGAATTTAACTTCATAATCATTATGCGTTTTTACCATGGGTTTTTTTTTTTTGTGTGTGTGTGTTTTAGGAACCCACACGATGCCAACTTTTAAACGACCTCAATAAAGGAGTCTTATGAAAACATTGTGAGAAAAGTAGAAAATGGCGGTAACCAGCATTTTCTCCTTTTCAAACAATGTTTTCTACCCTATCATAGACAACTTCCACTATTTTGGCAATATTTGAATTGGTGTCTGTATATGCTTTGGGTTTGGATATGTCTAAAATTGTGTCATGCGGTAATGGATTAAATCCCCATCATGATAAAAGACTATGTAATTTTTATCATTCATGTTTTCATGTTTATACAATAACATTAAAATTGGAAGAAACATAAAAACCTTGTTCTCTGTGTCTGACGCCTGAATGGAATAAAGGGGGATAAATAGTGGTAAAAAGGAAAGTAGCGAAAAAGTAGAAAGAAATGGCTTATAAATTATGAAAAGTGGCGAAAGAAATGGCTAATATATCAGGAAAAGTGGCGAAAAAAATGGCTCATAAATGAAAAAAGTGGAGAATATTTTTTTAAATTGGCGAAAATAGTGGCCAAAGAAAAAATAAAGCCAGAGCAGGCCCTGGCTTATAAAGTAGGCGATCTCTTTGATGGCATTCATAGGCAACCTTTCTGTAATTTAAATTTCAGATTAAAACTAAACAGGCAACAAAATTAGCAGTAAGGAAATACTTTAATCACAATGTAAAAACCTAAACTCTACTGCAGTATTGTTCAATCGGGCAAGTCAATACATTCAAGTTGTTGACAATATTGTGGCCATGTGGTCACACATCTCACGACGGGAAAACCAATATTTTGTAGTTTTCTGTTTGACTTTATGAATAAAACTACGTACTGTTTGAATTCTTGCCCCTCTCTATGTTTCTTTGGTGTCACAGAACATGCTTGACAAGAAAGCTGCTAATACTCTGTTAACTGCAGGCAATTTATTTCAATTAACAATTTCTTCCCTTCAGAAATTCCCGGAAGTGACGTTAAACTGCCACCCACGTGGTCAGACGTGTATTGCACGGAACCAACAGAGACAATTTTTAAAATCGTCAGTTGTATTGCAAAACGTTGCGTTTTCTCTGAAATGTTTCAACCAGCCTATTTATAGCTTCCTGATTCAGATTGTATACCAATGAATGTTGATGATGGATTACTAGATGAAAGTAAAATACATCCAGTATAATCATTATAGATTTGCAATCATCATTATAAATTTGCAATCAAAGAAACAATTTTAAGTACTTTCTCCAGGATTTAACCCTTTACAAAAATAATCCCGTGTTTTAATGACCCTGAGGTAAGACCTCTGAAAGCATTGAGGGAAAAGGATAAAATGTTGATTACCAGCACTTTCTCCTTTTCCCACAGTGATTTCAACTCTTTCAAACAAATTCCATAATTTGAATCAATTTTTCTTTGTTGTCTGCAAACGCTAAAAATTTGGACGAGTCTAAAATTGAATCATTTAGTAAAGGGTTAAAAAAAATCCTTATCTAATGTATCTTAATTACTGTCGTAAAAGTGGGCAAAAGTGCAAACAGACACATTTCTAGCTGTCAAATGCCATTGTACTTTGATTGTCCTCAGAAAGAGGAATAGCTGTGCTCTTGAGGGATTCCTGCTTTCAATTTGCCAAGATTAATTCGAACAGATCTGTGAAATTAAATTGATATAGCCCCTTTTTATCGAATTTGCGTGAATATTTTTTTAAATATATATATGGCTCAAAAATGACTTCACAGGTTATTTGTCTGCATCGGTAAATAAGGCGCCGTATGATAGCACATTTTTATCCAACCCAGAAACGTTCTTGAATTATTTATGAGTGGGCGTTACTAATTACAATGTGGCATAAATAAGTTTGAACCGCTTGCTTTGTACCGCGTAAACAGTCATTCACTGAGCTTTTTTACGTCCGCTTGTTTGAAAGCGGCGTAAAACATCATTCAAACAAACAAACAAACGTCTGCTTGTTTCTGTTAACCCTTCATCAAACAATATCGTGTCTAACCGACCTTGATGAAAAAGGCATTTAAAAACGTTATGACAAAAGGAGAAAATGCAATAACAATAAAATAAATCCTGTTAGAGAGATATCAAAAGTATGCCATAGTTCTAAGTTTCAACATAGAAATAAGCCGCCATCCTTCTAAACCCCAACAATAACTAAAAAAAAAAGTTTCATATAACCGAAGCGATTAGGAATCAGCATGTTCGCCTTTCCCCACATTTTTTTTTAATCCTTTCAAACTGTGACAAGTTCCATTATTTTGGGCCACGTAGAGTCATCATTTTCAAGTGGTTCCTTTATGGATGACCTTAAATTTCAAGTTCGACATACTTGTAGCAAATGATGTGGACTTTTGCATTCCTCCCATCTCTCTCTTCTTTTTCTCTTTCTCACCCTGCCAGTTCGTTCACTTTTCTTTCGGCTCTCTCCTTACCCCTCTCTCACCACACTTTCTTTCGCTCGTCGGTCCATCTCTTCCTCTCTGCCCCTCCCTTCTGTCGACTTCCTCCGAGTCTCATTCTCGTCTGTCAGGGAAAGAAGTTTAACTCTCCACCAAACGATAAATAGAAAGGATTAGCAGACGACAAACTAAATGTAGCTAAAATGGTGATATTTGTCTGTTAATGGGTAGAAAACATCGTTGGAAAAGGAGAAAATGCTGGTTACCAGCATTTTCTCCTTTTCCCACAATGTTTTCAAAAAAGGTTGATTGATTGATTGTATAGTGTTTAACGCCGTATTCAACACTATTTCAGTTATATAGCGGCAGCCAGTGCACCTATCCATGCTTACCTGGAGTTTCTTTTTACCAGTGCTCTGCACAATATTCTTTCCCAACCACTGGCTGTTTTCTCACATAACCATCGTCGAAACAACGGTCAGCGGTGATAGAGAAATGATTCCTATCGCAATGACTATCATCAATTCTCGGACAGAAATTGGCCGAGCCGGGGATCGAACCACGACCCCCTGTTTTCAAGTCCTGTACCCTACCAACTGAGCTATCGGGGCTCGGCTATGTTCAAAAAGGCTATTTCTACAAGGTCTTTAAAACTCGGGATTGTGTGTTAAAGGATAAAGGAAACGACTTCCTAGAATATAAGTCCGTAATAATCGTCAGACCAGATTGAATTTGCGCTTATTTATCGTCGCCACCGGTTGCCCATATGGACGACGCCCCCTGAAGGCTGTTAGTATTGTTACGGGGGATAGCGCAGATACAGAACGAAACCCATCCTAAGTTTCGCCTGATTCTGTAACGTGCTCGGTGTATAGCACCGTCAAACGGGACCTCGGTTTAACGTCTCATCCGAAAGACTATTTAGTAACTTTAGATGGCCAGCCGTGGGAATCGAACCCACACCCTCAAGTGACCCGAAACATCACGTTCACGAGTCCTACGCTCTACCTACTGAGCTATGTGGGCTGGTCTCGTCAGACCAGGGATCGTATATAACGATATACGATCCCTAGTCAGACACAGTTACTGGGTTGACATCGCTGTATAAGTCTCCTACTTGTTGGTAAAGCAGAATATAACCTCGAATTGGCCGTTAACAGGGATTGTAAATTGCATATACAATCCCTGTCGTTACTAGAGATTCAATGTAATCAAAAGTCCGCCGTTCCGAGATGTCTGTCTTCCCCGTAAAACAGTCATGTCAGTCATCAGTAAGTTAGCAATGGTCGTTTACGTATTTGGAACTACAGAACTAAACTTGACGGACCAATGAAAATACAGACGGTGATCCCTTGAGAGATCTCGCATCTGATTTGTACGTACAATGGTGTTTGGTTTACCATGTTGCTTTATATTATTTTCACTTTTCATTGAAATGGTTGCCAGAAGATTACAAAAGGGATGAATATTTTACCTTGACGTGTTCTTCATTTTTACTTCAGTATATCAATTCAATTCAGAGCCCTAGACGACATATTTCTTTGAACGTCATCTGATTCGTCATTGATAAAAAAGAAAAAAAGAAATAATAAACTAAACCAAAATGTATACAACCCCTTTACTATACATTGAATGGCTTAAAATAATTTCCACATCTTTTTTTTTTTACGCTTAATTCATTTCTCTCAATCACAACTTATTTGAAGCCATATCTTTAACCCCTCGAAACGACAGTTCTAAGTAAAGCAAATGGTCGTCTTTAGTTTTTATATGAAAAGCAGAGTTCTTATCTTATCATACCAAGAAAATATTGGTTGTGTCTATTATTCAGTGTCACTTACAATATGCTTCAACAGTGTGGCTTTATTCAATTACACAGGCATTAAGAAACAAACTGCAGACCATACAAAACAAACTAATCAGATTTGCTCTGAATCTTGATTTAAGAACTCGCATTGAAAATGAACATTTCTCAAAACTAGGCTGGTTATCTGTTTCTAGAAGGGTTGACTTTAAAACCCTGTGCCATGTTTTTAAGATTAATTCTAATACAGCACCTGCATGAGTACTTTACTCCTACTAGCGACACCCATCAATATAGTACTAGACTGAGAGTAACTGCCAATGGCATCAGTGCCGACTCAGAACATTTTTTTTCAAAGAGAGTGGGCGCTTTTCAATTCCAAGAGTCAAAGGGTTTGGCAAAAAGTCCTTTTCCTATAGAGGGATTTCGCTTTGGAATGAACTGCCCCAACAAATTAGGGATACCGAAAGCTTTCTTGTTTTTAAATCCAGGTTAAAAAGTTATTTGTTGTGATGCGTCTTTCTTCGAAAATTGTCATTTACTGTGATAAGTCATATTTCAAATAGTCAAAAAGTTGCGATAAATCATTTTTAGTTAACTGTGATTTTGTCAAATATGAGGCATGTCCTCCTATGTCACACTGTTTTTTTTTTTTTTTTTTTTTAATTTCAAGAACCACAATGGAAATAAAGGATTTATAACCCCTTTTATGTGTCATCCTTTGTATTTAAATATAGTTTGACATAATTTCATTATCATGTCCATTTTATCTCATGTAAAGTGCTTTTATGATGTCATATATTTTATACAGAAAGCCTGTTGATTTTGGAAAATGAAAAGCTGGGATACTCCATAGAAATGAGCCATGCTCTGGCAAAAAGGGTTTAACAAATTAAATTTTAGTCTTGTCCAAATTGAAAGCATTTGCAGACGACAAATTCATTGTTTCTCAAAACATGAACTTTGTCTTTCATAAGGTAGAAAACATTGTGAGAAAAGGAGAAAATGCTGGTTACCAGCATTTTGTCCTTTTCCCACGATGTTTTCAAAAGGCTTCCTTCTAAGGGTCGTTAAAAGTAGGGATTTTGTGGTAAAGGGTTAATGCATCTCCGTGAGGCATAATATCAACAGTCACCACATGTATAACATGAGGTATACTGGTTCTTTAACATGCGGAAAATTGACAAATTATTTATCTCGATCTAGCAAAAAGTTTCGACTCAGATCAGCCTTCGCAGGCTGGCTGGGGTTGATATTTTTTGCAGGTGCATTAAGTCCCCTTTTCCCAGATTATGCCGCAAATTCTTTCCTTGATTTGATAAGCCTTTTGGTGCAAGAGCCAAAATTTGAAATGTAAACACACGCTGATGTTATCCACCCACACAACCCCTACTAGTAAAAGTGACAGAAATATTGGGCTACTTTCTATCTGCCTTGAAATACATCACGCCCACTTATGAATATTTATCATACGTCCACAGCACTATTACGTTTTATACGCGAGCTTTAACACCTACCTCGTAACCTATGGTAACGGTAAGGTTTGAAATGGCGTCGTAAGGAAGGATGGATAGCTGAAGTATTCTTTTTCACTCCCTAGTCTTAAAGCACAACTTTCTTTAACTAAAGGTATTGAATTTGCCTTTTCGTCGTCAGTTTAATCATTTTTTTACATTCGTCAATAGTTTAATTCGACAGAGAACAACAGTTCTATATATTCCAGCGACTGTCCTAGTATTCGGATAGACTTCCGCTTTCTCTGTGACTCTCTTTTCTTGTTTGAGACTGAGAGAAAAAAGATCAAAAAGAAATTCCGTGAAAGATGTAGACTAGTTTATTTGGATTTGCCATTTCGAATTCTTGTAGTATGCCGAATTGGAGCTTCAAACGGAAAAAGAATGCAGAACACAACGGTTGAACGTGCAATGTTTAGTCGGGATAGGTCTTCCGGACTGAAAATGACCATTTAACTTTTTTTTGGCACAATGAAATTTTGGACTTGCACAGATTGAAAGCATTTGCAGATTTCAAATTGAAGGTGATGGAATCTGTCCTTGATAGGGTAGAATAAATTGTGGGAAATGGAGAAAATGCTGGTTACCAGAATTTTCTCCTTTTCTTACAATGTTTTCAAAAACCTTCTCTTTCATGACTGTTAAATGTTGGGAGTGTGCTTGTGAAATAGAAATAATCAAGATGAATTGAAAATAGGAAAGCTAAAGGTACATTCATTATCTCTGTTTTTCACAGTGTTTTCATCTGCTTTTAGATGAAAATGGTCATCTGCAGGAGATTATGATTGAAATAACTCTTTATCAGATAACAAAATCTTTGGTTAGTCCAATTTGAAAGCATTTGCAGGAAAGGATTAATTGTATAATTTATAAGTAGTCTAGTTTTAATATCAAACCTGTTACAGGAAAATAGAAGCCATGAGAGAGGGAGAAACCCAAGTCAGTCTTCCTGCACTGACCCCAAGGTCAGTGCCGAAGAGGTATGAAGAAACAAGACCGGTCAAAATTCAGGGATTTGCTCACACTAAAATTATAGGTAAGTCAAATGTTTACGTGACAACAAAATTTCAAACTAGTAAGCATACCCATTCATGCAAAATCTTGTGTGAATAACGTAAAAGAATACCTGCTCATGCAAAAAAAATGGAATGGTCTGGTACATCCATGCAATCAAAATATGGGAGGCGAAAGGAATGATATCCTATGTAAGACCTTAAAAAGCTTAAGATGTACTTGTTTTACCAAGTTCTGGTGACCTATTAATTTGTTTACGTGATAATTAGTTTACATGTCGCAATAGAAGTCTCCAAGTTATCATTCATTTTTCAAGCTTCGAAAACCGAGGACATTTGTCTGCACTTATGGTCAACAACACTATTTTTTTGTGGTTTTTTTTAAAAACACTGAGGAAGAAGGCTTTTGAATACATTGTGGATAAAGAGGAAGATGTTGATAACCAGTATTTTCTTTTTTACCAACAATGTTTTCTTTATTTTCAAAAGCAAATTCCATTATTGTAATGGCATTTGATTTGTTGCTTGCTAATCCTTTATATTTGACAAACCAGAAATTTGTCATTTGGTAAAGATTCACATACTTAAGATCTTGGTCATGAACTACATAAAAGAGGAACAGACAGAGTTTTAATGACCATGAAAAAAAAAAAGGCTTTGAAAATATTGTGGGATAAGGAGAACATGCTGGTAAACAGCATTTTCTCCTTTTCCCACAGTGTTTTCTAAGATTCCATTGAAACAATCAATTACTTGAGCCACATTATTTTTATTTATTGTCTGCAAATGGTTTTGATTTTTACCAGCCTAAAATTTTGTCATTTGTTAAGGAGTTAAACATTTACATATTCAAGGTCTTGGTCATGAATTGCATAAAAGAGAGCTGGAGAAGGCAGAACTGGAGAAACTTCAGGCCATAAGAGCAGCAGAACAAGCTGTTTGGGAACAAGCTGAGATCATCAAACAGGCAGCTCTGGCTAAAGCTAGAGAGGACGCGCTTGCAGAACAGGAAAAAGTGGTGAAGAAGCTTAAAAAAGCTCATGCAAAGGCTTTACTGGTATAGTGTATTTTTTTTTCGGTCATTTTCTTTATTTTGGAAAAATTTCATATCCTAAATAAATTTACTTTTCATGAACCTTTTTATGCCCCAGTCACTTTCATCAGGGAAGAAAACACTGTATGACCACCAATGCATGTATGTAGCATGTATTCCATACCTACAGAAAGGAGCTTCTGTTTCTTGTCATTTGGACATATTTCTTCTTTGGATTTAAATTTTATACACAGATCTATAAATAGTCCTAAAATATAGGTTGTGTTCACTTTTGGAAAAATTGACTAACTATTGTCAAAGTTGTGGCCCTTTTTCCAGCCTTTTTTATTTTAAAAAAAAATACTGGTTTCAGTTTGTTATCTTTTGAAAAGATTTGTGGATAACATTCAGTTTCTCAAAAAGTTACATGGATATGACTGTGAACTATAGCTCAAGTTTGATTTAAAATCTACAGGTTAAAATTTTAGTTTTAGTCTCATTATTTTAATCTGGGGGTTATGGCCCTTTTTCAGCTTCACTGTTTTAGCATGATGATTGTGACCAGCATTTTCTCCAGTTCTTACAATATTTTCTACTCTTTTGTAGACAACTTCCATCATTTGAACCACATTGAAATTGTCGTCTGCTAATGCTTTCAATATGTATGAGTCTAATATTTTGTCATCTGCTAAAGATTTTTGTATCAACTTAACATTTTTAATCAGGAAGAAGCACTGAAAGTTGAAATGGCTATGCAGAAACTGGCAATAGAGCAGGTGAAACAAGAACGTCTTGAAGGAGAGAAGCGTTTAAAGGAAGCAGTTGCCGCCACAAAAGTACAATGTGAAAAGGAGCGCATTGATGCAGTCGCCAAAGCTCGTGCAGAAGAAAAGAAAATGGCTGCAGACGAGGCATCTAGAGTTGCAAAGTAGGTTTATACAGAGATATTGAAAGAACAGCTGTTCTTAAGCGTCAAAGGACAGGCAAGAAATAAATTTCTACTTGTCTCGACATTAACTCTTTACTAGATGACAAAATTTTAGACCTGTCAAAACTGAAAGCATCTGCAGCTTATGTTTTAAACTTGACTTTTGTGATGGAATTTGTCTTGAAAGGGTAGAAAACATAGTGAGAAAAGGAGAAAATGCTGGTTATCAGCATTTTCTCCTTTTTCCACTATGTTTTCAAAAGCTTTCTTGCTAAGGGTTGATAAAACTTGTGATTGTGTGGTAAACGGTCAAGCTACTGTTCCAAAGTAATGATATACTTCAGCTTTTAAAATGCAGAGCATGATGAAGGTGCTTTTGGAGTCTGATCAAAATAGATTTACACAGATTGTGTGGTTTATGCTTGGATCATCAATTCTGATTTAGTACATGCATGGGTTTAATGTATAGGCACAAAGCAATATATGGTCTTTTTAGCTCACCTGAGCACGAAGTGCTCATGGTGAGCTATTGTGATTGTGCTGTGTCCGGCGTGCGTCGTGAACTTTTACCTTGTGTACACTCTAGAGGCCACATTTTCAGTTTGATTCTTGTGAAACTTGGTCAGAATGTTTGTCTTGATGATATCTCGGACGAGTTCGAAAATAGGTCATGTCGGGTCAAAAACTAGGTCACTAGGTCAAATCTTAGAAAAACCTTGTGTACGCTCTAGAGGTCATATTTTCAGTCCGATACTCACGAAACTTGGTCAGAATGTTTGTCTTGATGATATCTCAGACGAGTTTGAAAATGGATCATGTCGGGTCAAAAACTAGGTCACTAGGTCAAATCTTAGAAAAACCTTGTGTACACTCTAGAGGCCACATTTTCAGTCCATTACTCCTGAAAGTTGGTCAGAATGTTTGTCTTGATGATATCTCAGACGAGTTTGAAAATGGGTCATGTCAGGTCAAAAACTAGGTCACCAGGTCAAATCTTAGAAAAACCTTGCGTACGCTCTAGAGGCCACATTTTCAGTCCGTTACTCTTGAAAGTTGTTCAGAATGTTTGCCTTGATAATATCTCGGACGAGTTTGAAAATGGGCCATGTCGGGTCAAAAACTAGGTCATCAGGTCAAATCTTAGAAAAATCTTTTGTACCCTCTAGAGGCCCCATTTTCCATCCAATACTCTTGAAAGTTGGTCAGAATGTTTGTCTTGATGATATCTCGGAGGAGTTCGAAAATGGGCCATGTCGAGTCAAAAACTAGGTCACTAGGTCAAATCTTAGAAAAACCTTGTGTACGCTCTAGAGGCCACTTTTCCAGTCCAAAACTCTTGACAGTTGGTCAGAATGTTTGTCTTGATGGTATCTCTGACAAATTTGAAAACGGGCCATGTTGGGTCCAAAACTAGGTCACTAGGTCAATCTTTGAAAAACCTTGTGTATGCTCCAGAAGCCACATTTTCTGTCCAATACTCATGAAATTTGGTCAGAATGTTTGTCTTGACAATATTGCAGATGAGTTCGAAAGTGGGCCATGTGGGGTTAAAATCTAGGTCACTAGGTCACATCTTTGAAAAACCTTGTGCAAGGTCTAGAAGCCACATTTTCAGTCTAATGCTCTGTAAAGTTGGTCAGAATGTTTGTCATGATATTAGCTTGGATGAGTTTGAAAATGGGTCATGTCAGGTCAAAAACTAGGTCACCAGGTCAAATCTTAGAAAAACCGTATGTAAGCTCTAGAGGCTACATTTTCAGTCCAATAATCTTGAAATTCGGTCAGAATATTTGTCTTGATAATTTCTTAGACTAGTATGAAAATGGGTCATGTTGGATAAAAAACTAGGTCACAAGGTCAAATCTCGGAAAAACCTTTTGTACTATAATTACAGTCCAATATTCTTTAAACTTTTGTTAGAATGTTTGTCTTGATGATATCTTGCATGAGTTTGAAAATGGGTCACGTGGAACAAAAACTAGGTCACCAAGTTTCATCCTTGAAAAACCGTGTGTACGCTCTAGAGGCCACATTTTCAGTCCAATAATCTTGAAATTTGCTTTGAATGTTTGTCTTGATAATATCTTAGACTAGTATGAATATGGGTCATGTTGGATAAAGAACTAGGTCACTAGGTCAAATCTCGGAAAAACCTTTAATACACCCTACAGGCCACATTTTCTCTGAAATACTCATGAAAGTTTGTCGGAATGTATGTCTGGATAATTTCTATATGTCAAGTAGGCAGCTGAGACAAATTCTAGAAAAAGCTTGTGTGCACTCTAGAGGCCATATTTGTAAGCCCAATACTAATGAGTGTTTGTCTTATCATCTCTGAAGAGATTGGAAATGGGTCATGTTTGATCAAAAGGCTCAGGTGAGCAACTTCAGGGCCATCATGGCCCTCATGTTTATCAACTCAAAATGTTTATTTTGAGCTAATTTGGTACACTAAGAGCTGATGATTTTGTGAATTTTAGTTATACTTTATAATACCATAGGGCCTTGAGGCTCCACTGGTCTATCATAGAAATAGGGAATTTTTCTTTTGTTAGTCATTGACCACTGTTACTAAAAATAGCACATTGGTGCATCACCTCTGTGTCATAAATAATAGCACTACTTTGTGCCCTCTTGTCCTCCTAGTTTTCAATAATTTGGCTAAAATGGAAGCCATTCTACCATTGGAACTTGTGCACCAGCAAGTTTCATTATGATTGGTCAGTCATGATAGGAATTACGGCCTTTTGAATATTGTCTGATCCATTGACAAGGCAAATGGTGGGAAAAGGAGGCAGAATTAGTTTCAGACACTCATGCCATAGTTATGTTTAAAATAATGGAATATACATGGCATTAGTTTTTTTAATTGATTAAAGTCTGAGCAAGGGTCTGAGCTTGCTTCACACTACTGTATACTTTGTGAGTAAATCTTTAAGCAGTTGGAAAAAAAAAAACAAAATAAATTGTCCACTTGTACTGAAATTTCTATGCTTGATTTTTCCCCTTTATTCCTAGGGCCAATAAAGAACATTTTGACAGTGCGATGAAAAAAGCTGAAAATGAAAAGAATCAAGCCTTGAGGGTAAGCAGAGTTGTCTTTTCTAATTTCTTATTCATCCCTTTACCAAGATCCTGTGTTTTAGTCTACTGATTTCTTTTGAAAACATTGTGGGAAAATGAGAAAATGCTGGTTATCGGCATTTTCTACTTTTCCCATATTTTCTGCTCTCTCAAAGACACTAAATACATACTGTAAATAGGCATTTATTTTTCGATAATATGTAATTTTCTAACATCGGATACCCTTTGTCAAGAGCTTCAGGTGACAGAAAGATTTGACGAAAACAAGATAAGAAAGGAACAAAAGGAGAAACTGCTGGTTTTAAGCCATTTCTTCGTTTGACATGTTTTCTAACACTTGATACCATTGAGGCATGTAATCACGACTTTTCTATATACATGTTTCAAGGCAGGTGCTCAAGAAAAGCCGAGTGCTTCCAGTGACACTCGAACCCTTCACTTTATCACTGAGCTGTGCAGGACCTCACTTTTGTAGAACAATATGACATTCATACACATAGGTATTAATTTAAGATTTAATGCTCATATTTATGTTCATCAGGAGTTGAGAGACACCAAAGATCTGGAAAAAACTCGAGCAGTTCAGGAAGCTGAGGGACGTGAAAGACGGATTGCGAAAGAACTTTGTGACACATTGACGAGGCAGTTCGAAGCTGTTATCAAAGACCTCAACTTGGAAATCGAGGGCAAGAAAGATGAAATCAGGAAATTAATTAATCAAATCTCTGAAACAGAGAAATCAAAATCTCACGTAGAGTACTGTCTTGTTGATACAAGAAAAGATTTCCAGGATTTTATTGACAGTTTACCTCCCTTTGATCGGCGTCAGGCCGACTTTATGATACCCATTGTGTACCTCGATGAACTTGAGAAGAAAGGTTACGATGTGCAGCCTTTGAGACCCCCAAAAAGTAAAAGGAAATCTAAGAAATAGAATACTTACCTGTTTTGTCCTCTTTTTTTTTATCAAATTTGTATTCATTCTTAACTCTTTACCAAATGACACATTTACAGATTTTTAAAAAATCTGAAGTACTTGCAGATAAATAATAAAATGTGGCTCTGTTAATAAGATTTTGTTGTAACAGAATAGAAAGCATTTTGGGAAAAGGAGAAAATGCTGGTTACCAGCATTTTCTCCTTTTCCCAAAATGCTTTTAAAAACAGTTTTCCCCTGGGTCGTTAAAACTAAGGATTGGTAAAGGGTTTAATATTATTTGTTATTTGTCTCAGATTTAATCTCTTTTTTTTGTTGAATTTTTGAATTTGGTGTTGTATACTGAAATTAACAAATTGATTTATGTCTTTTAAACATTATGCAATTATAATTGCTTTAAAATCAGTGTGGGATGAGGAGCTATTGCTTGTAACAAGCAATGGAATCTTTTTCCACAATGTTTTCCATATTGTATAGAAAAAAATGTGTTTTTCCTCTCCTTTGGGTGATTTTCTTGTGCACTACTCAGAACAGTTTTTGGTAAATCTACAAATAGCATTTTCAGAAATGTACCACATAATATTGTTTTTTTTTTCTTCTTTTTTTATCCTCAAAGTGCTCTACTCATATCAACTGCTCTTCCATATCCTTTAGTGTGTTACATATTGTGAAGTAAAAATAGTTAAAAACTCTGAAAAAGCTATTAAGTTTTCCATTAGATAACAAAAGAGTTTACATAAAACATGTATATCTAAATTTGGATATGATTTTTTTTCAGAATTTATTTTAGTAAATGGTCTCATTTGATTGGCTTAAATTCTAGTTCTAGAAATTCTTGGTAATGTCTCTCATGGCCATATTCTTTTTTCCAGCATTTTATGGTAAATAAATTGTGATAATGAAATATTTCTAATAAAAGTGCCTTATCTCATTGAACTTACAATTTATATACATGTAACTCCTTAAAGTATGATAACTATTAGGACTTGTTCAGTTGGAAACTTGCGGATGGCACATTCCATGTAGATTATGTGGTTTGTCTTTTAACCCTTTAGCAGGCATATAGGATCTGACATGAGTTGGCTGATGAGATCAAATTTTTCACATAACCTCCCTTGTTTTCAGTGTAATATACTCATTATGGATTTTCTTACCTTATACAAGTTTGACATCATATTTGTGTGACGTCATTTTTGATGTCATTTTGTACGCATTTCATAGAAGTGAGTGGGTTTTATGGATATTATCGCGGGTGCATCTATAAATGGTTTTACATCATCTGATCTGTATTTCGTGGAATATCGTTATGTGATAAAAAGAATCTGACATTTGTTGGCGTTTTCAGATAAAATTTGATTAAACTTGTCAAGGAAAAATGTTATTAAGCTCGCCAAAGGCTCACTTAATAACATTTCCCTAGACTCGTTTAATAAAATCTTATCTCAAAAGCCAACTCATGTCAGATCTTATATTTAATAATTGAGTCTAGGGAAAATGTTATGAAGCGAGCCTTTGGCGAGCTTAATGACATTTTTTCTTGACGAGTTTAATAAAATTTTATCTCAAACACCAACAACTGTCAGATTCTTTTAATTACATAATATGTTACAAATTATAGATCAGAAGATGCAAAACCATCTATAGCTCAACACTTGGTAATATCCATAAAACCAATTCACTTCTATGAAATATGTACAAAATGACGTCACAAAATTGTGATATCAAACATGTATACGATAAGAAAATTCATGATGGGTATATTACACTGAAAACAAGGGAGGTTATGTGATAAAACAAGATTTCAGACTTGTCAAAATTGAGGGAATTTCGCAGACGACAATTTAAATGTTGCTCAAACAGTGTGGTTTATGCGTGAGAATGTAAAAAACTTTCTTGAAAAAGGAGAAATTGCTGGTTACCAGCATTGTATTCCTTTCCCACAATGTTTTGAAAAGCTTTCTTCCCTTGGGTGGTTTAAGGTCAGGCTTGTTTAATAAAGGATAAGAGGGTAGAAAATCAATGTGGGTTAAGGAGAAAATACTGTTTACCAACATGAAAATGTTGATTACCAGTATTTTCTTCTTTTTCCACAGTGATTTCAAACCCTAAAACCCAGATTTGTGAAAACATGGGATTGTTCTCTGAATAAGACAGAAGAAAAGATTTGTTGTTTTGAGTTTTGTATTCTATAAAATATAATTATATTGTTACATATACAGAATATATTCTTTGTTTTCAACTAATATGTTTTTACCTATGAAGATTTTTGTTTTTTGTTTTCATTTATACATGCATTTCTTGCACTTTTTCCTTATTAGTCAGTATTAATATCCATTTGAAGTTCTTATTAAATATTAAAAGATTTTATGTATGTAACTACATGTAATTCTTTCCTTCATTTTGCTCAAATCTCTGTCCCTCCTACCATACCCTGGGTTTTTTGTGGAAGTGCCCTTAGGTAAGACATTTCAAAGCCCTAGCTCAGTGTTGGTGATACTAAGGAAATACAGTTGTTAAGCTGTTGTCGTGTTATGGCCGAAATAATGTTGTAAGTAGCATAACACACCATACAATACAATGACCAAGCATGTTAGTCATTCATTATGTAAAAAGTCTTACTCCGGGGTAACTGTCACAGTTTTAACTTCCTGACTACCTTGTCAATCCCCCCATTCTTTATAACTCTTTAGTACAAGTCAAAATTTTAGACTTGACCAAATTTAACTCATTTGCAGATGACAAAATGAAAGTAACAAAAAAATTACGTGTTTTTGGAAGGGTAGAAAACACTGTGGGAAAAGGCGAAGATGCTAGTTGCATTTCATTCTTTCCCCAAAATGTTTTCAAAAGCCCAGGGTTGTGAAAAGTCAGGATTGTGCATTAAAGAGTTAATTAAATTTTTTTTTGTTACCATTCAAGACATAAAATCAAAATGTTTAACATTTTATTATTCATTTACTTTTTTAGTTCAGTTATTTGTTTCTGTTTCCAGCATATTTTTAATACTTGGCAGCCGCAGTACTAACAAAACATGTTATGTTTTACCTGTTATTTTACCATTACATGATTTTGTTTTAAGGTATTTTGCAGGTGAAAAACTTGAAAAAAAAAATGAAAAAAAAAAAAAAAAAAATTGAGCAACTCCTCGATTTAAGCAATACTTGAACTGCCTTGCTTTCATATTTCTCTTGCATGCCTCTTTTTCACCTGTAAGATCAAACTCGGTCCGTGTATGAAAGCTTACTCGAAAAAGCAATAAGAACATGGGTGATATTATTTATTAGCAATCTCTATTTTTCTTTGACCCTTAGAATGCTGAATTAATGAAACAGAAGTTTTCAGTGAAGAAAAACTTCCAAAGTACTATCATTTCATGGTTGTTTTAGCAAGAAGATGTAATGAAGTAGCAGACGGTGTAGATCAAAGATCAGACTGCACATTCCACCCTCGTGGATTATTTATTGTGCCTCATAACTTACAACTGTGGAATATTGAACGATAAACCACCATAGAAAGACAATTATTTCTTAATTAATTAATAAAGCAATTTAGAGTGGTTTGTGAATACAGCTCCAGATCTTGACCTACACTGTCCATATAAACAACTGTAGCTTGAAAAACTACGACAATTTCTTTGTAAAACACTTTCTTATTTCTAATTGGTTAATGAAGTCTTTGTATTTGGTAACTCTCTGAGCATAAATTCATCAAAACAGTCATTTTCAGTAAAGAAGAAAAATGGTGCAATTTCAAGGGTGTTTTGACCAAAATCTCAAACTTATCTCAAACAGTTTAAATCCTAGATCATACAGCAAGTTTTTTGCAGTCTGATCCTGATTTACTCTGTCCACAGAGATTGAAGTGGCCCTTGGTCCTCAAAGAGTTACATGTTATTTTTTGTCACTGATTAAATTACAGGCACACAAGAAATATCAGTTCTTCTCCTTTTTGTTCCCAGTTCTTTTCTTTTTTTTTTTGAAACAACAACAAAAAGTTAGTCCTTAACCACAGAATCTCGAGTATTAAGAACCCTGAAGAATAAGGCCTTTAGAAACATAAGCAGCATTTTCTCCTTTTCCCACAATGTTTTCTACCCTATCAAAGACAGAAACCATCATTTGGCTACATACATTTTGTTGTCTGCACATACTTTCAATTTGGACCATTCTAAAATTTTGTTGTTTAGAAAAAGGTTAGCATCTAAAGCATCAAGTTTTCTCAGAGTACTCGATAAAGCGTGGTTGAACTTTGGCAACTTTTCTCTCCTCGTCAACAAGAGTCTTTGGACATCTCATTTTACACCAGCTGACAGGCACCATACTTGCACCTGTCATAAAATAAAGAGATAGTTAATCTTGACCAAACAATCAAATTTTTTAATGACCCTGAGGAGGAAGGCCTTTTAAAAAGAGAAAATGCTAATTATCAGCATGTTCTCCTTCCCAACAATGATATCTACAATGTCAACAACAATGACAAATCAACTGTCTGAAACATATCCAGTTCGTTCTCTTCATATACTCTCACTATATATGAGTGTAAAACTTTGTCTTGGAAATGTTTATCCCATATAATATTAGATTAACCCTTTATTAAACAACAAAATTTTGGATTAGACCAAATCCAAGCAATTTCAGACGTCAAATATAATATGGTTCAAATGGTGAAATTTGTCTTTGACTGGGTAGAAAACATTTTGGGTAAAGGAGAAAATGCTGTTTGTCAGCATTTTCTCCTTTTCCAAAAATGTTTTGAAAAGTCTTCTCCCTCAAGGTTGTTAAAACTCAGTGTTGTGTGGTAAAGGGTTAATACCACTATATGCCCATGTACAAAAGACATCAGGGGAAAACGTCAAAAAGACTGGCTAATGTCTCTTGCAAACCATATGGAAAACACAGAGTGAAAAAGAGCAACATTTATTTGTCTGTGTCAAGCAATGTCTCTGTACCACAATGACTTGCAAGCCAAAGCATGGTATGGACAACCAAGTGCAAATTGTTCTGAATTCAATAACTGATATTTAATGGGAAAAAAATAAGCAAGAGTCCATCACAAAATACTTTTTGAAAAGAGTTTTCAACAGATAACAATTTACAGCACTGTATTTATAGGAAATAATGACCTTGATGAGAAAAGGAGAAAATGCTGGTAATTTTTTTCCTTTTCACGTAACCATCATGTTATAAATTTCCCCCCAATGTTTTCTCTTCTTTTAACTCTTTACCAAACGACAAAATTTTAGACTTGTCCAAATTCAAAGCACTTGCAGACGACAAAATAAACTTGACTCATAAATTGAAACTTGACTTTGGAAGAGTAGAAAACATAGTGGACAATGTTTTCAGAAGGCTTCTTCCTCAGGGTCATTAAAACCAGGGATTGTTTGGTAAAGGGATAAAGACAAACATCAGCATTTGAGCTGCATTTATTTTGTCGTCTGCAAATACTTTCAATATGGTCTAATCAAAAGCTTTGTCTTTTGGTAAAGGATTAACCACCTCAAAGCAAGCTGCAATATCAAATTGCTTTTGTGGATAAATCAGCCGCATAGATTAGAACATGCAGCCTGATCTTCTATTTTCGCATTTTGATATTTGACAAAAGCTGTCCAAGGAAGGCTAATAAAACCAGTATTATTATAGGTTAACAGGATACTTTTTTATCACTATTTAGTTTTTTTAACTCACGATAATAAAATAACAATAAATCGCAGTCAAAAGAGGGCTTATTGCATCTATGTGATGTACGATACCAAGAAAGTAATCACATTGTTATGGATCCCTAAAATCTATCTTGTATAACAACTGACTGAATCATGCGGGAAACTGGTGCTTTGACATGCAGTAAACTGACAGATAGCAAAAAGTTTCAATCCAGGTCAGCCTGTGCAGACTGCGCAGGCTGACCTGGGTCGATACTTTTTGCAGATACATTAAGCCCACTTTTCACAGAGCATAGCTCAACTGAAAGATCTTATTTCTCATGTACTATCTTGCAGAATAAAACTTACGAAAACATTGTGGACAAGGAAAAAAATCCTCAAAACTAGTGATTTTTGCTTTAGTAAATAATTTTCTTGAATTATTAATCTGTTCCCAAGCAATCCTGAGCTTTAACACCCCTGAGAGAAAACCTTTCAAAAAATTTGTGAGAAAAGGAGAAAATGCTGGTAACATGCACTTTTCCCTTTACCTTCAATATTTTCTACTCTTTCACAGGTGAATTTTATCCTTTGAGACACGTTTAATTTGTTCTGCTGAAAAGGCTATCGGTATTGATGAGTCAAAAATTTTATCGTCTGGTGAAGACTTTTTTTTATCAATATTTTATTCTGATATTTTTAGTTGTCTGCCACATTTTTTTTTCAGGAGATAACAAGTAATATAGTAAGAAATATCCGGGAAGAAAAGAAAACTAATTACAAGCTTGATATCAATCTTATCATAGCTCAATTTACTACCTGATTCACTGGTTGCCATGACAACACCAAGCTCATTTTCTGCTGTTGTCAGAAGATATGACTGAGCATCTCCAAGGGAGATAACTCTTGCAATAATTATGTCCCCTGGTCTGAAACATTTGTACATCTCAATCTACAAATTAAGAAAAAAAAAAAAAATCTCTCACATACATGTAATCTCGTACCTTTTGTATGCAATAAGAGGTTGGTGGAGGGAATGGAGGGAAGTAATCAAACTCTAAAAACATCCTCTGCCCCTTCCCAAGTTTACATTGTGGTTATCGAAAAGAAATGTTTTGCCAAAAAAATTCAGACTTCCCACAATATAGGTTTTTGAGGTGAACTAAATGGATCTTACTCTTTACAACCTTTTATAATATAACACCTGAATTGTACTTAATTCTATAATCGTGCATCAATTGGCTGTAAGAGAGGTTATAGAGATGGGAGGGGAGGGGGGGAGAGAGAGAGGTAGTGGTGGCTTCATTAGTTTTTGAAAATACTGAATGTATGGAAATGTAGCAAAAACTGGTAACAAACAGTCTTATGATTTCTCCTAACTATTCTTTCCACTGCATCAAAAAAGACTACATGTATATATACATTCAACTGTTTGGTCTTTCCATCCCTTACGCCATCTTACATTGGATTAAATCTGCTTTTGTATTCATGTGTTAATATATCACCGCCAAGGTCATTTTTGTCTTGATGCACAATGCTTTTAAATAATTTGTAGCACAAAGAGAAATTTCTCAAAGTGGACAACATATCCTTGGGTCACACTGTTTCCATGTGTATTTCTGTCTTAAACCAAAATTAATAATTATAAATTTCTTCAATGATGCCTTCAGGGATTTTGGCTTCCAAGTTTGTTCATGTATAAGGATTAAATGAGATAATAAATTAATGATTTACTCACTTTATCTTTCTCTGTTGCCCTGACATCTTCCCTCCTGTGAAATGTTAAGAGGATAAATAGAGGTTACTACAAGGCTTATGAGGGCCGGGCCGTGATACTGGCTTGCCACTTTGATATCTGCTTCAAGGGCAGATTTCGAGGAGGCAGGCCAATATCAGTCTCTGACCCTCATCAGTCATGTAATAATAACCTGTTTATCACATTCATGGATCATTTGCTCAATTTTTTTTTTTTAATTTCTAACAGGTTAAAACTCTTAAAGGTGTTTCAGTGAGTTATTTCTAGCGCAGAGAATTTCGTGAAATTTGACACAGAAACACTTCAAAGTATGTTCTTTCAATATGCGAAGAGATAATCAGACATTGCCTGATGAACCAAAAAGTTCTGAGCCCACGAAGAACAAACCCTTTTTTAAATTACACAAAAACCCAATTATTGTAGCATACGTCAAAATTTTGTGATTAAAATCTGTAATTTCAGTCAAATCATGTTCTCTGTGTTTTAAATTCATAGTGAAACAATGGATCCTCTGACTTTGATGAGAAATTAACAGATATTTCAAATTAATGATACGCTATCTATGTTTCAATAAAACCCTTAGCCCACAAAATTGCTTATTTTATCACAGAAAATCAGGACATTATTTGACCCTAAAAAAAATCTAGTGCAAAGATTTTTCTCATTTTTCTCAGAAATGTACAAGATTATATCCTTTTTCAAAAAATGCAAAAAAAAAAAGATAGGTTGCCAGGCTACTTTTCCCAATATTCTAACAATTACCTCCCTTGGAACAAAGAAAATGACACAAAACACCCAAGATTTCAAATTACTTAGTAAGGTGTATTATTTTTAGCACTAAATCATGTTTTTTTCACAATAAAGATTGTACTCTGTCAATCCTTTCCTTGATACAGTCTCGATTTAACATTGGTATGGGACGGCTTTGGAAAACATTTTGGTAAAAGGGGTAATTGTTCATTACAAGCAATTATTCCTTTCCCTACAACCTTTTCTGCACAAACGGTTCTTTTAATCTCATTTAAACCTTGTTTAATTTGTCGTCTGCAGGTTCTTTCAATTTTGAAGTTCCAATTTAATTCATTTAGGAAAGGGTTAATACCATATACATGTGGTATATTTTAATAGATGGGAGCCTGGAAGAACAATACAAGTAGAACTGTCCAGAATTACTCAAAGGCATAGATTACTGACGAACCTTACAGCAAAATGAATCAAACGATCCTGATTTCTATCAATACCCAGGAAAGAGGGTTAGAAAATGTTGAAAAGGAGAAAATACTTGTAATTTTCTCTTTTTACCACACTAAACTTACTATCCGGATAAGTAATGTCTGACAAATGTACATGTTCCGTTTTCGCTGTTTAGGAATGATTTACACCTTCATAAACTGATCTTTAAAAAAAAAATGTATCTACCACTACTTTCTCCACGTCTTGCAGCAAAAATCAGTAGTCCAATAATACTACTACAATCAGACAAAGTTACGCGCTAGAAAACAGAGAAGCGAAGAGACATGCACAAAAATGTTGCGCACTGACAACCCGACGAAACGTCGTTAAGACAGAGATAATATTGTCTTCATTCTACACCATTTTTTTCGTAGGTAAATGTCTTGTTCATGACGTAATCATACACAATTCATGAAGTCATTATTGCAGCATCATAAACAGTGTAAGGAAATTGTAAATATGTGTGATCCAAGACATCAACAATCTATTATCTATTTATCATGTCTTTGCTGGTTTGGTGGTTCAATCATAGCCTCTAGTTCTAAAGATCTGCCTGCTAGCAACTGACAAACTGATTCAGCCATTTTGTTTTTTGAACGGGATGTTTACAGATTGTTAGTTTAAAAGCATGGGTTCTGTTGCTATCGATTTAGAACAAACATCTTGTCAACGGGAAAAATATCAAATATCAGCCTGTTGTCCTGCCGTATCTACCCTCACATAATACACGGATCCACAAATCACACTGCTATTACATTGTTTTCGGTGGAAAAATATAAATGTTACCATGAACAGTAGCTATAAACAACTTTACATACAACATCACAAACATGTCACGAGAATGGTTTGGTTTGTAGCCAGTTGAAAAACAGTGTCAAATAACAAGTTTCTGAACTAGCTTGCAAACCATTCCAGGTTTCAAGGAATCAATCATCAAGAATAATTGGCCGTTTATCACACACACCTTTCTTTTCAGGACTCCGAGCAAGAGGGCTTTGAAATATAACATGGAAGAAAGAAGATAATGCTAGTAACCAACATTTTCTCCGAATCCTGCAATGTTTCTGCTCTGTCAAAGATACAACCTGCTATTTCAGCCATATTTGATCTGTCGTCTGCAAATGCTATCAAATTGGAAGAGTCTAAGATTTTGTCATCTGTTAGAGAGTTAAAAATTCTAGAACTTATTTTTCAAATGATCTAAATGAATAGGATTTAATCTTCACATTTTGTCATTTAGTATTTAAATCTTTGCCACACAATCCCAAGTTTTAACGACCTTGGGGAAATGGCCCTTTGAAAACCTTGTGGGAAAAGGAGAAAATGCTGGTAACCAGCATTTTCTCCTTTTCCCACAAGGTTTTCTACACTTCCACTGACAATTAAAACTACTTTAGCAAAATTTGATAAATTGTCTGCACATGCTTTCAATTTGGACCAGTCTAAAATTTTGTCGTTTGGTAAAGAATTTAAAAACGTTTTTTTTTTTTTTAACTGAACAATCCAAAGCTTCTATCCCCCCCCCCCCCCCACCTCTCCCGCTACCTTCCCCTAACACAATGTTTTCAGCCCTTTCAAAGACAAATTTTATCATCAGAGCTACCTATCATTTGGTCTTCAAGTGCAAATGCTTTCAATATAGACAAGTCTAAAAATTTTGTCATATGGTATACAGTTAACCCATTACCACACAATCCCAACTCTTAACGACCCAAAGCAAGACAAGAAGAAAATGCTGTTAACCAGCATTTTCTCTTTTTCCCACAATGTTTTATAACCTATCAAAGACAAGTTCCATCATTTGAGCCGCATCTAAATTGTTGTCTGCAAATGCTTTCAATTTGGACAAGTTTACATTTTTGCCGAGTGGTAAACAATTGGGTAAGATTTATTAATGTTACCTGATTTGACCTTTGAATGGCTCTGTCAAGGCTGTATGTCCGACCTTGATAATGTTGCACTTACAAAACCTGGGATTAACATTTGTTACCTGAAATATAAAGAGAACTATCTTTGTCCTTTTACTCTAATCAGCACTTTTTTAATTTATGAACTGATCAAGTCTTGAATGCATTGCAGGAGAAAATGTTGAAATGAATAAGGCTTTTAATATATGATTATGATGGAAAACACTGTGACCAAGGAGGAATTACTTGTCATTAGTAATTTTTCCCTTTTGCAACAATGTTGTCATGTACATTCAAATATTAGCTTGTTACCTTGTATTCACATATCAACTCTTTGAAGGCAAAATAGACGCAGTTCAAATCATAAAATTTGTCCTTAACTCTTTACCAAACAACAAAATTTTAGACTGGTCCAAATTGAAAGCATTTGCTGACAACAAAATTAATGTGACTCAAAAATTGAAACTTGTTCTGTGAGGGTAGAAAACATTGTGGGAAAAGGAGAAAATGCTGGTTACCAGCATTTTCTCCTTTACCCACAATGTTTTCAAAAGGCTTCTTTCTCAGGGTCGTTAAAAGTCGGGACTGTGTGGTAAAGGGTTAAACCTTTACCACACAATCTCAGGTTTTAATGACCTTGTAAAATACCACTTTTGAAAACATTGGTAACCAGCATTTTCTCCTTTCCCCATAATGTTTTCTATACTTTCAATAATTGAAATTATCGCTTGGGCCACATTTACTGTATACGCAAATATATATGCATGTCGAAAAACTTGTGAATTACCGATTACAGCGGACATTTTGCATATGGTAATTTTTGAGAATTCAAGACACTTAATATTTGTTGGTATACTTATGGCAAAATACCTGATAACAGAAAAGATTGCAAGTTTTTTGAATCCCAAAAATTTCCATGTTGCTAAAGTTTCCATTTATGCAGTAATTTGTCTTCTGCAAATATTTTTCAATTTGGACAAGTCTAATATTTTGTCATTTGGTAAAGAGATAATAGAATATAAACATTGTGAGAAAAATTGGATATATTCTGGTAATCAGCATTTTCTCCTTTTCCATGATGTTTTCAAAAGCTTCATTCCTCAAGACAGTTCCAAAATGACCTTTGTCTCTGAGATATTCAAGGAGAATTTTATTTGTGGAAGAGGTTCAAGTAGCTAGGTGTGGTGCAGGGTGGAGCTTTTACTGCATTCATTTTCTCCTTTCCCCTGAATGTTTCCAAAAGCTTTTTTCTTCATGATTGTTTTGCAAAAGGATAAAAGTGGTCCATATCCAATTTATTTGGCTCTTCTAAGCCATTTCTAAGGATATAATAAGAACCTACTCTTGCAGTCACAAGGGCATGCACAGCTGGTACAGCGTTTTTTTCAGAATCTCTCACCACCTCTAGTATTCTCTGGAAAGAATAATACAAAAGAAAATATAATACTTTTTGAGAGAACAATCTGTTATTGTATGATCTATCCAAATGTTAGTCCCTGCCAGAAAAATGAGATTTAATCTGTTAAAAAATTTGCAAAGTTGCTCTAGATCTTGTCTTTACTTTTTATCTGGTTTTAAAATTCATTTTTATGAAAGTGACTTATACTTGGACCAACAGTACAATTACAGTTTGTTATCTCCATGATGATTTCCTTACTACTAAATGGTATGATTTAAATTTAAACACAATTAACACCGACATGTCTACTTTTGGCTCCCACTGAGCCTTTAGACATGCAATTAGTAATTATTTCCAATTCCCTCTGCGCTCCTCACCTATCAGTGATATGGTTTTATTTTTGCAGGCTGTGATAATAACAATGTTTTCTTTGAAACGGCCTAGTTCAGGATTGTTATTATTCCTTTACTACACAATCCTGAGTTTTAACAGCCTTGAGAAATTAGACTAGAAAACAAAATGGAAAAAGGAGAAAATGCTGGTAACCAGCATTTTCTTCTTTTTTCCCACAATGTTTTCTAAACTTTTCAAAACTAATCCAATCATTTGAGACAATGTTTAATTTGTTATCTGCAATGGCTTTGAATTTAAAATATTGTCATAAAGTAAACAGATAATATATGGCTTGCAACACGCGAAAAGGGGCATCCGGACATTTGCGTAATGTGTCGTCTCGGATCAGTCTGCGCAGTCCTCGCAGGCCAATCCGAGATGGCAATTTACGACGACATTAGATTTTGTGCTACAGCAGACTTGCGGAAAACAGAAAATTACATAAAAACGGAGTGTCGTTTCGGATTAGCCTGCAGGGAATGCGCAGGCTGATCCGAAACGACACTTTACGTAAATGTCCGAATGCCCCTTTTTGTATGTTGCAGGCCATATAGGATTTGATTGCATGGGTTTAATAAATCCATACCTTTCTCTCTGTTTGTTTTGAAGTTTCAAGCTTGCCTGCCAGACTGGCATATATGAAGCCATTCCTGACATAAGTCCCTCTACCAGCTGCCAGATTATTTTCTTCCCTACATAGTCTTTGTCCTGGAAATAAATGACATCACTTTAATTTACACTCCAAACTTTGGACTTGTCCAAGTTTTAACTGATCTTCAAGGAGCCTTTTTTAGATTTCTTTTAAAACTAAAATGTTTTGTTAAATACTTTTAGAAATAGTTCTGTGCAGAAAACAGGTGCAAATTAGGCATTCATATAATTGGTTGGTAGCTCTGCAAAATGTAAATTCTCCTTTTCATGTTGGATCAATTATGATGTAATTAAGCTTACTTGAATACTAGTACACTACCCGAGAAATCAATGGCTGCTATTGATCACTTGACATTCCAACAAACCTTTGCAAAATTCTATCCTGAAATCTCTCTTTATAGGCTCATAGCCCATTCAGCATTTCAGGGTAGGCTACCGCTGAAAAATATTGTCTTCATTACTGAATATTTGCCAGGCAACATCTTACTCGATTCTAAGATAAACCATTGTTGAAGTTTGATGTGGTTACAAAAATGCGAATGGTCCCCTTTAGAATAAAGCCAGCGAAATGTAAAATTTCAGAAAAAACCCGACACAAATGACACGAAAACACATGACAAAAGTATTCTTAATCCAGACTTCAGTTCGATATGGGATACAAGACAGATCAACATTAGATGTATAATTTTGTATCAAACAAGAGTTCACACAACAGCCACTAAATCAACAAATACAAGCTTGAATCAACATTTACATTGATAACACTAACCCGGAACGCATATCATGGGCGCGGACATCTTGGATTGTTCCATTATTTATTGGAAATAAGATATGAAATGTGAAATGATTTATCGAACGACCCATACACATACTTGTTTGATGGATGATCATATGCAGGCTTATATAACTTTATTAGATAACAAAAGTTGGATTCAACATAGAAAAAGTCCACTCAGACCTAGAAAAATATATTGAAATAAAGTTTAACACCCCTATTTGACATTTGGAACTTTCCATCTTCATAGTCTGGAAGGCGCTTGATTGAAAATTTGATTACTAATGGCCTCTCGAAAGTCCTATAATTTGGTAATTCATTTATCTATACTTACATGTACTACGGTTAGGTAACGGCTTTTTTCTCATACATTTGTTCAATGAATTGTGTTTTTATTTTTGGCTAAACAAGTGATTTAAGACACGAAACTAATAACAACAACTTTGGCGTTGCTGAGACTGTTTCGTCCCATATCTTTTTCGTGCCTTTAAAGCAGGAGTACTAAAATTCGTACTTCAGCATCACTTGACGCAAAGTATACTCGTTTATTGATGCAGATAGTTTCAGAAGGTGCCAATAAATAAGTAGTATTCCAACAACAAATATTCAGAGTTTCAGAGAAAAATTGATAGCAAATGGGTAGATCTAGCCTAATCCTTTCACTACACAATCCCTAATTTTTATGACACTGACAGAAAAGACTTGTTAAAACAGTTTGGCAGAAGGAGAAAATGCTGGTGACCATTTCTCCTTTTCCCACTGTGTTTTCTTACCAACCAGTCTTGAACACAAATTCCTTTATTTGAGCCTTAATATGTCATCAGCAAATGCCTTCGACTTGGACTGGTCTAAAATTTTGTTGTTTGTTAGAGGTTAAAGGTAGAGTTCTTGCCCTGTAAGTGAGGATCCTGGGTGTTATTCCTATTCTAACCATATTTTTCCCCTTTAAAATTGCCACAATTATGATGTCAGAATTAATTTTACAAAGCATTGCCAGCTCACGAAAATTAGAAGGGGACAGAATGTAATGTTTATCGGTAGTATGGGTGTCAAGTCGGTTTCATCTCTAGGTGGTCTTACACTTGAGCTGTAAAATACTAGTACCAGGTTCAACTCTGGTAGTGGCAGCAGGAAGTGCTGGTTACCAGCATTTTCTCCTTTCTCTACTATGTTTTCAAATGTCTTTTGGCTTTTGGTTCAAGTTAAAATAGGGGATTGTCTGGAAGGTGGTTTAATCCTTACTTGATGACAGAATTTTAGGCATGTCTGAATTATGAAGCACACAAAGATGACAAATGCGACTTAAAATAACGAGGAGATTTGTCTTTTAAAAGGTAGAATTATCATTTTCTCCTTTACCCATAATGTTCTGACTCAAGAGTCGTTTAAATTGGTTTGTATGGTAAAAGGTTAACAAGTTGCTGAAGAGCAAGAAGGGGCTTGTAATTGTTATAGCTGCCCTGAGTGATTCAATGATATAGGATTTGAAACTTGGAGGTCCTCACCTGAAGTTCCGATATTTTATGGAAGTATTCTTGGATAAAACCTGTTGAAACCTAAGAGATAGATAAATGGATGAATAACTGAACTACTGTTATTTAAGTAATGTTTGTTTGAGTCTTGTTTATCTATTGTTGTCACCGGTTGCAGATATGGACGATGCTTCTAGAAGTCCTAAATTTTGTTACAAGGGATAGTGCAGGGTATAGGATGAAACCCATCTTAAGTTATGCCTGATACATTTATGTGCTCATTTTATAGCACCATGACATGGGACGTTGGTTTAATGTCTCATAGGAACTATTAGTAATTTTAGGTGGCAAGCTGTGGGGATCAAACCAGCGCTCTCAGGTGGCCAAGATTTGATGTTCACAAGTTTCATACTCTACCACCTGAGCTATTGGGGTTGGTTAGAACTAACGTTGAAAGTCACATGAAACTACTGAAGGAAATTAACTAGTCATAATTTTACAGAAATCTTGGTACATGTATTATTATGTTTTTCACAGGCTCATGGTGTGGGTACATATGATTCTGAGTTTGAATATGACAGTGAGGCAGAAAGAAAGAGGTAAGTTCATATCTGTCGACCCTTAAAAATACATCTTTACAGCCAGAAAGAAAAAAGTCCTGTTAAATCTTGAAAGTGTGTAGAATAGCTCAGCTGTGTAAACATAAATAAATTACCAATATATACAGTGTAAGGGATAGAAAAACACAAGGGATTTGACCTCATTCAACACCGGAAATGACAACAGTGATTGCTTTGAAGGCCTCCAAAACGTGAAATCCATTTTCTATCTGTTGCAATCTCTGCATTCTTACAGCCATCAGAGGCAACATTTGGAATGAAGATACAAGGATGTTTGTAATTTCATAAAATAAGGATGAAATGGGTTAAAAATGGGCTGAAAACAACTATAGAGGTGTCCTGTCTGGCTCAGTTGTAGGACTAGTTACCTGAAGGCCCTGGGTTTGAGCCTCGCTAGAAGTACTGGATTTATTTTAGGATTGTCGTTTGGCAAGACACTTCAGAGCCCAAGGACATACATGAATACTGGTATTTGAGCTGTCGTAGTGATATGACTGAAGTAATGTTGAAAGCTGCAAAACCAATTCAACATTAGCCCTTCACCAAATAATTCCATTTTATCATGACACTGAGAAAGAAGACTTTTGAAAATATTGTGGGAAAAGGACAAAACCCTGGTTACCAGCATTTTGTCTTTTCCCTAAGTGTTTTCAAAAGAACTTTTCCTCAGAGTTATGACAGGAATGTTTAGTACATGTATGGTTAACAAAGTTATTTTCTGACACAATTATAACACACACACAAAAAAAACTTCACAAAAATCCTTGTTAACTCTTTGCCAAACAACAAGATTCTAGACAGAGCCATTGATATTCAAGCCACATTCATTAATTATTTCATCTAGAATTGCTTTCAAAATAGACAAGTTTCAAATTATGTCACCTGGATACAAGTTTACCTTTTACTTGACAAAATTTTAGTACTTATAAATTTGGAAACGTCATGACTAATTGAATGAGGCTCTAAAATGAAAATGGTTGTAGGACGGGTAGATATCACTGTTGGAAAAGGAGAAAATGCTGGTTATCAGCATTGTCTCCTTTTCCAATAATGTTTTCAGAAGCCTTCACTGTCAGTCATCAAACCTTGTGTGGCAAAGCGTTGAAAGTTAAAATTAAAATTTGTGTTATTACAACAAAGAGGTTTGCATAAATTCTAATTTTTTTTTTCCACAGGAGGAAATATGAAGATCTCGCAAAGAAGGATAAGGGCAAGAAAAAGTCCAAAGGACACAAGAGAGAACTGGAGGATGAATATGATAAGTAGGACTTTTGTTGCAGTGTTTTTAGCACTTTACCAATCAATCCTGACTTTTAACAACCCTGAGAAAGAAAGCTTTAGAAAACATTGTAGGAAAAGGCGGAAATGCTGGTAAACAGCATTTTCTCCTGTTTCTCACCATGTTTTGTACCCTTTCCTTCTATCCTAAAACAAATTTCAATTTTTGAATCACATTTATTTTGTTGTCTGCAATTTATTTCAATTTGGACTTGGCTAAAATTTTGTTGTTTGGTAAAGAGTTAAGCCTTTACCAATCAGTTATGACCCTGAGCAAATTACAAACTTTGTCTTCTGCAACCTACTATATTAGGTGGTAAAAAGGTGAAGCTTGTCAAAAAGGAAGTGCCTGTGACCCTCGGAACAAGACTCTTGAAAACATGGTGGGGAAGAACAGAATGAAAATACTGGTAACCAGCATTTGGTGTAACCAACTAAATATACGAGGGTTGTTCAATATGTAATGTGTATTGTACGATATCTCAAAAGCATTCGACTCAAATAGTGAAATAAACATTACATCCCTTCAAAATATTCTCCGCGGTTTGAAATACATAATTTCAATCTCTGAATCCATTTCTGAAATGCGTCACGGTACGCTGATTTAGGTAGACCTCTGAGGCACTGACTGATGGCTGAGCCAAGGGCTTGTCGGGACTTGTAACGACGACCAGATAAGAACTTTTTAAGTTTTGGAAAAAGGAAAAAGTCACATGGGGCTAGATCTGGAGAGTATGGTGGGTGTGGCAAGACAGTAACCTTCTCCGACTTCAAAAATTGCTTCACAAGCTCAGATGTATGTGATGGAGCATTATCATGAAGTAGACGAACATGCCTAAATCCTGACACAGGGCGTCGTTTAAGATAATATTTCTTGAGCTTTTTTATTATAACATCTCGGTAATACCGACCTGTAACAATTTTACCCTTCGGCACCGGAATTTGTACGGCTATACCATCACATGAGAAGAATATTCAATAAAGAACCTTTTTTGTGCTTATGCTTCTTTTGGCAAATACAGGCCTTCTACCATGTTTAGTTAGCCATATTTTGTTTCCAATTTTTCTTACTGGTTCGAAATAGTTAACCCATGTTTCGTCACCAGTAACAATGTTTGCAAATTGTCTTTGATTGAATTTGGGAAACATTTTGAGCAGTTGCTTAGCGGTTTGTACTCGTACCCATTTTTGGTCATCTGTCAATATATGTGGTATCCATCTGGCAGAAATCTTTCGTACTTTCAAAATACGCTTCAAAATGAAATGCACCCGCGATAGCGATATGCCAACAGCGTTGGCAATATCACGAATCGTGTATCTGCCATCACTTTCAATTATTTCCCTGACTTTTGAGACATTTGCCTTGCCTGTTACAGTCACAGGTCGGCCAGATTTTGCTGCATCTTTGACGGACTCTGTGCCAGTCAGAAATTTCTTTTTTTACAACATTTTTACAACAGTGGTCAACGACTAGCTCTAATGAAATGACTATAAGTTTAAAACTATGTGGAGCTAAAGGCTCGTGTTTATACCGTTGGAAAGGTATTGAATAGAGCTATTCAAGCGTATCATCATCCACGAAATCGTTGAAAGCGTTATCGCGCTGTGGTACAATACACATTACATATCGAACAGCCCTCGTATGTTATACAATACTTTGAAATTTAGAAAACTTTTAGAGTTAGATTCAGAAAAAAAAATTTTATGGTTTGAGAAGACAGCGCCTGATCTTGAATGCATATGATATGAGCTAGTCAAAGTATTGGGAGATTTGAGTGAGATATATCAGCTGAGGCAGAAGCATAGGTATTTTGTATGGATCAGGCAGAAGATTGGTGGTAGAACACAGGACTAACAATGCAGTTGTCGCAGGTTCAATTCCCAGCTTGAGGATTTTTTTTTTCAGAGAAACTTTGTGTTTTTCCAACTAGAAATAAACACAATCCCGAGTTGTAACAACCTTGAGAAAGAAAGCTCTAGAAAACATTGTGGATAAAGGCTAAAATTCTAATAACCATCGTTTTCTCCTTTACCCACAATGTTTAATACTCAATTAAAGGCAAGTTTCATCATTTGAGCCACTCTTGATTTTTCATCTGCATATGCTTTGAATTTGGACAAGTTTAAGATTTTGTTGTGTGGTTAAGTGCCAAAGCTAGGTGCTGTCAATGTTGTCGTCTAATTTGTCTCTTCTGGATTTTGGTGCAAATTGTTGGTCATACGAATATTCTGTAGGATATTTTGACCTAAATCAGCCTATTTTGTAAGGACACAACCCTTTTCCACATAATCCTGAATTTTATTGGGTAACCCAAGGAAAAAGGAGTTTGAAAACATTGTGGAAAAAGAAGAAAATGCTGGTATCGTGCACTTTGTCTTTTTCCCTTGTTTACCGCACAATGTTTTTCTACCTTTTCAAAGAAAAGTCTAATTGTTTGAGACTCATTTTGTTTTATGTCTAAGAATGCTCCTAAATTAGAAAAGTCTAAAAATTCTACGTGTGTTAAAAGGTTAACCCTTTGCCAGGTGATAGAATTTTAGACTGATCTGCGTTGAAAGGGCTTGCAGACGACAAATCAAACGTGACTTAATTCATGAGATGTGTCTGTGAAAGGGTAGAAAACATTGTGGGAAAAGGAGAAAATGCAGGATACCAGCATTTTCTCCTTTTCCCACAGCGTTTTCAAAAGCCATGTCTGCTAGGGTCATTAAAACTTGGGATTGTGTGGTAAAGGGTTGAATATACACAATGTTTTAAAAACATTATGCAGTACAAAATTTTCTTTCATATTTTTTTCAGGGAGGAAGGAAGAATCATGAGGCACAAGCTAATCAGTATGAATGCTGTATCCTTTTTGTATCTGAAGTATTCAATTCCGTCAGCCTCAAATGCCCCTAATCCTTTGTACCTTTATTAACCTTTTATCACACAAACCTAAGTTTTAATGACCTTGAGGAACAAGGCTTTTGAAAACGTTGTGGGAAAAGGAGAAAATGCTGGTAACCAGCATTTTCTCCTTTTCCCACGATGTTTTCTACCCTTTCAAAGACAAAGTTTATCATTTGGTCCAAATTTCTCTAGTTGTCTGCAAATGCTTTCAATTGCAACCAGTCTAAATTTTGTCATTTGGTAAAGAGTTAGATAATGTCTTGTGTTACCTACTCTGGAAATGAAAACTTTTAAAAACATTGTGGGAAAAGGAGACAACTCTGGTTTACATTTATTTCCATCAGCAGTTATCTAGTTACTGTTAAACATTACAATTACATGTTTAAACAGTCCTGAAAATCAAGACTTTTGAAAACATTGTGGGAAAAAGAGATAACGATGGACAGAATTTAAGACTTGTCCAAATTAAAAGCATTTACAGACAGAAAAATTACTGTTTGACTCAGATGATGAGATTTGTGTATAGAAGGGTAGAAAAGTTGTGGGAAAAGGAGAAAATACTGGTTTCCAGCATTTTCCTCTTTTCCCACAATGTTTTGAAAAACGTTCTTTCTCAGGGTAGTTAAAACTCAAGATTGTGTGGTAAAGGGCTAATTCTTTAAGATACAGGCTAATACAAATTTGGGTCATCAAAAGCGGCAATATAAGTTGTATGAGTATGGAAAAGAGTTATAGATTTTTACCCCTTTACCACACAATCCAGACTTCCACTGACCTGGAAAGAGAAGTCTATTGGAAAGATTGAGGAAAAAAGGAGAAAATAGTGGTAAGCAGCATTTTCTCCTTTTCCCACAACGTTTGCTGTCCTTTCAAATAGAATTTCCACCTTTGATTTGTCGTCTGCATATGCTTTCAATTTAGACCAATCTAAAATTTTGTCGTTTGGAAAAGAATTGATGAAGTCTTCGTAACTAATCATTACAGGTTTTTATGACATGGTAATCTATTGATCTCTTTAAATTAGCTATACTTACGGCGATAACATGTGTCTATATCTCGTGGCAAAACATGGGAAGGGAACTAAGTACAAAATCAGTATCCGTAGTCACCAACTATTCTAAATTCCATTTTTAGTCTAATTTTAGATTAAAAAAGTGACATAACTTCTGACTGGCTTAGCCATTTGGTTTGGCCAATTGGAAGTTGTGTTTCTTTCAAAGAAAATTTGGGAGGAAAAGTCTAAAAATGTTTTTAAGAAAGGTTGGTGAAAACAGGTCCAGTTGTAAAGGCAGATTTTGAATATTGGGCATGCAGAATTGTACATCCACAGTTAAAGGTTATTTAACTCTTTACCACGCTGTCCTGAGTTTTAATGACCCATAAGAATAAAACTTTTGAAAACATTGTGGGAAAAGGAGAAAATGCTGATAACCAGCATTTTCTCCTTTTCCTACAATGTTTTCTACCCTATGTAATACAGAAATCATCATTTGAACTTCAATAATTTGTTGTCTGCAATTGCTTTCAATTTTGCAGAATCAGAAATTTTAGTGTTTGGGAAAGAGTTAACTCTTTTCTTATCCAAATATTGTGAGATATGGAGATACTGCTTCAAATAAACAATTTCTGCTTTTGCTATACAGTATTTTTTCCATGACAGCTCAAGTTTTTTGATTTATTCTGTATTTTTTATGAATCCTTTGAGAGATTAAAAAAAAGAGAGCTGTATCCATAATCAGTAGATTATATAAGAGCCATGCTCTGGCAAAAGGGGGCTTGATGCATCTCCGCGATCAATTATGCCAAGCAAGTCATTCTTATGAACATGAAAGTTCAAATACAAACCTCACCTGGCGGGATTCGAACCTGTGTGGACAAATATCCTCGTTTTTTCGAGGTTTAAAAGACCAACACCATAACCACTGAGCTACAGAGAATTCTCCCTAATGCAGTTGTCAGGTATTGATTTTATACGGGAAAGCTATGCAGTAAGGAAGGAGTGATCTCCCGTAACATCATTGCATAATTAGGGATCCATAGAATCTACTTAGTTGAATGAATAACTGAATCTGGAGGAAGAGTGTTCCTTGGACATACAGAAAATTGACCAAAAGCAAAAAGTTCCGGTCCAGGTCAGCGTGCGCGGACTGCGCAGGCTGACCTGGACCGAAACTTTTCACAGATGCATTTAACCCCCTTTTCTCAGAGCATGGCTCATGTTATGGGTTTCTGGGTTGAAGTTCATAAGATATAAATGGATTTTTATTGTACAGTTAAACCAATCATATTTCTAGATCAGTATGTCGTGATTGCAAGCTAGTGACCCTGATTATCTTTTTATCCTTTACCAAATAATCCTGTATATTAACGGCTGAGTGGTAGAAATATTGTCGAAAAATAAGAAAATGACGGTTATCAGCATTTTTCTCCAATTCGCACTTAGTTTTGCACCCTTTGAAAGACATAGTCCGTCATTTTAGCCGCATTTAGTTTATCGCCTGCAAATGCTTTTAATTTGAAAATGTCTAGAATTTTACCATCAGTTAAAGAGTTAAACCTTTGCCAAACAGTCCAGAGTTATAACGACATAGAGTAAGAAGGCTTTTGAAAACATTGTGGAAAAAGGAGAAAATGCAGGTAATCCCATCAGTTCAGCTGTATCTGATTTTTGGACAGGTCTAAATTTCTGCCATGTGGTATATAGTTAAATCTTTATCCACATGATCCAAAGATTTAATAACTGAAAAGAGAAAAGTCTTTGTAAAAATTGTGGGAAAAGGAGAAAATACTGGTTACCAGTATTTTCTTCTTTCCCATAATGTTTTCAAAAGGTTCCCCCTTCGGAGTCATTTAAACTCAGGATCATGTGGTAAAGGTTTGATACATAACTTCCTGCAAAATTCTTTCTAGGTTGGTCGTTTTTAAAGAAAATGCCAGGGTACTGTCCCAGCCCTGTCATCAGCGGCGACTGCATCATCGTTGTTTTGAGAATACCTTGACACTTTCTGGTATCTCTGTTTTTACTGAAAATATTCAATATATAAACGATAGCTAGTTGTGTACTTTTAAAAGGTTGCTTGTCATTTTTTTGGCAATGGTTATGAGGGAAAGCAGCCAGTGGTTCAATTACTTCAACCATACCACAATAAATTGTCCTTTTTCCACAATGTTTTTGCATATATTCATTCTGTTCTTACGAGAATTCTCTTTAGCTCAGTGGTTATGGTACTGGCCTTTCGTCCAGGCGTTCTAGGTTCGAATCCTGCCCGGTCCCTGTATTTCTGCTATGCATTTGCTCATTTGTTTCTTTGTTGCGGACTTTGTTCGTAAGACTGTAAAGGCATTCATTTGTCCCTTATTCTGTTTCATTATCCCTGAAACAAAATTCAGCTCAGAATTGTCCTGGATCAGGTCACTTGCCTGGCAATGCTGAAAGCTAGGACAATGTTTTCTAACCTATCAAGGGCAGTAAGGGCAGTAAATAGAGTTTATTTCATCAGCTTGTGGTTAATATGGGGAAATATTTGCCGAAAAAGGGAAAGGTATGCGAAAATAACGAGTGCCGTAAGGCACGAGTTATTTTCGCGGACCTTTCCCTTTTGAGGCAAATATTTCCCCATATTAACCACAAGCTGATGAAATAAATTATATATTTCCTCTGATTATTTTGTCAACGAATGCCACTTTTAAAACTTAAAAACTTAAAAGTAGTTCCAGATTTTCGGCAGGAGGAAAATATTCACTGTGATGGGGAAATAATCCCCCCCAGCTTAAATTACGACATTTCTTTATCCATAACATTTCTAAAAATAGACACATGAAATATAATATTCATCATTTCAGCTACATTTGATTTGTCACCTGTAAAATGATTATTGTGCAGATCATTGTTTTAATAATAGTTTTGTGGGAAGGCAGCCAGTGGCTTCGGAAATTTTGTGTGAAGCACTGGTAAAAGCAACTACAGGAAAGCATAAATAAGTGCCCTTTCTGCTAAATTTCTTATTTATTGTGAAATTAGCTCATTACCAGATTATAAAGTTTCAGCAGGGTCCAAAAAATTTCAGAATTCTTACTTGTCCTCCTGCCATTTTGCACTCGTCCTACAGTTAGACAAAGAAGGATAATCAACTTGCCCTCACCAAATTTTTACTGGTAAGGATGAGCGGACGAGTGGATTCTTTGGACCCTGTTTCAGACTTGTCAGTATTGAAACCATTTGCAGACAGCAAATCAAATGTAGTTTAAATAATGGAATTTTTCTTTTTCAGAAGTAGAAAACAATGCTTACAAAAGAGAAAATGCTGGTTCCCAGCATTTTCTCTTTTGCCTACAGTGTTTTCAAGAGCCTTCCTCCCTGGGGTCAATTTAAATATGGGATCATTTAGTAAAGAGTTAATCAAGCTTTTTGTCCTCTGGTTACTTTCCTGAACTGAAAGGTCAATGTACAATATATACTACTCACACTTTGATAGGGGTCATTTTGATATTTCGAAAAAAAAATGAAAAAGAAAAAAACGTGCTTTTCCACAGGCAGTCGGTTATATCAGTGTTACAATGAAATATTCAAGCATCGAAAACAAATCGTATTTAAAATATATATTGACTAGTTCTTTATATCAAAACAGATTTTCTGAAATTGAAGGGGATGGAGGGAAACATGGTGACCCTTAGCAAATTTTGAGTAGTATAATACAAATAAGTATTTAAAGATGCCCATCTACAGCCGGTAAGCAAAAAAGCTGTTAAATTCCAAACAATTTAGAATGGTACAGAAATCAGTCCTTTGTGTAAACATGGATAAATTACTGACATATATGGTGTAATTGAAAAAAAAGAAACACGGAGATTTGTATCAGAAACCGAACATTGGTCAGAAGAAAACTGGCTGACGATTGAAGCTGTAAACAATGGCGGTGCGTCACGGAAATTTATCGTTGGTTTCCGCCTAGAGTCGGATACGGTGTAATTTGCGTATAGGTCGCGACCTCCGTCTGAAAATCGAGGCTGCAACAGAGAAGCCTCCATTTTCCTTTGTTTACCTCATTAGACGCAGGGCGAAGGTCAAATATAGTCACGTGACAGAATGCATGATCTTCATACGAATCTACCCGAGTGTATAACGGATATATCGAAATCTTCGATTCAAAAACTGGAAATGACGAGTCTGTTTACATGGAAGGACGCAACTCTGCGAAATGCATTTTCTATCGACCGTAATCTAAGCAACCTTGCAACAGTCAGGCGCAATATTAAGCATGAAGGTATAAGAATGACTATAGTTTGATAAAATAAAGACAAAATGAGTTAAAACTGGCTGAAAATGAGTATAAGGGCCTCTTTAAGTCTTTACCAAATGACAAAATTTTAGTCTTTCCTGAATTTATAGCATTAAATGTTTGCAAAAGTCTTCTATAGTTTCTTTAAAACTGGGGAATGTTTGGTGAATGGTTAACTCTTTAACAAACAATCCCTGGTTTTCATGACTCTGAGAAAGAAGTCTTTTGAAAACATTGTGGGAAAAGGAGAAAATGCTGGTAACCAGCATTTTCTCCTTTTCCCACAATGTTTTCCACCCTTCCCAAAAGAATTTCATTTTTTTAGTCGTCTGCAAATGCTTTCATTTTGGACCAGTCTAAAATTTTGTCGTTTGGTAAAAGTTAACCCTTGATTAGACAATCCTGCGCTTTAACTCTTAACCACACAATTCCGAGTTTTAAAGAATACTTTTGAAAACATTGTTGAAAAACGAAAATGCTGGTTACTTGCATTTTTTTCTTGTCTTGCAATGCTGTCTACCATATAAAAGACAAATTTCATGCTTTGAGTAATACATGTATTTATTTCTCATAGATGCAAATACTTTCATTCTAAATCTGTCATTTGGCAAAGATTTAGCCAGCATTTTCTCTTTTTCTCCAACTTAGAGGTGTCTCAAATGTTTAGACTTTTCTTTCAAAGGGAAAAAAAACGATGTGGGAAAAGGTGTCGCAAATGTTTAGACTTTTCTTTCAAAGGGAAAAAAACGTTGTGGGAAAAGGTATTGCAAATGTTGAGACTCTTCTTTCAAAGGGGAAAAAACATTGTGGGAAGAAGTGTCTCAAATGTTTAGACTTTTCTTTCAAAGGGGAAAAAAAAAAAATGGGGGAAAAGGTGTAGCAAATGTTTAGACTTTTCTTTCAAAGGAAAAAAAAAACATTGTGGGAAAAGGTATCTCAAATGTTTACACTTTTCTTTCAAAGGGGAAAAAACAATGCGGGAAAAGGTGTCGCAAATGTTTAGACTTTTCTTTCAAAGGGAAAAAACATTGTGGGAAAAGGTGTCTCAAATGTTTAGACTTTTCTTTCAAAATGAAGAAAACTTGTGGGAAAAGGAGAAATGCTGGTTACCAGCATTTCTCCTCTGTCCACAAGGTTTTCAAAAGCTTTTTCCTCAGGGTTGTTTCCACATGGAATTGTGTTTTTACTAATGACAAAATATTAGATTTGTGCAAGTTGAAAGCAATTGCAGATAACAAATTAAATCCTTACCACACAATCCCGAGTTTTTAGTGACCCTGAAAAAGAAGTCTTTTGAAAACAATGTGAAAAAAGGAGAAAATGCTGGTAACGAGCATTTTCTCCTTTTCCCACATTGTTTTCTACCTTAACAGAGAACTTGAGCTCATTTGTACTTATTTTAAATTTAAATTTATTGTCTGCGGATGTTTTGAATTTGGAAGTCTAAAACTTACTGTGTGAGAAAAGGTTAAGTGAGGCATATGTATCAGAAAAAGTAGGAAACATTTCTGAAAGAGGAGAAAATGCTTTGTTACAGGCTTTTTCTCCACTGTCCACAATGTTTTCAAAAGCCTTTTTCCTCAGGGTTATTAAAACAGGGGAATTTTGAAAAGAGTCAACCCTTTACCACACAATCCAATTTTTTAAACAGCCATGGAGAGGAAAGCTTTTTAAAAACATTGTGGGAAAAGAAGGAAATGCTAGTAACCAGCATTTTCTTGTTTTCCAACATTGTTTTATACCATTCGTTTGCTCCACATTATATTTGTTATCTGCAAATACTTTCAATTTTTACTGGTTCAAAATTTTGTCTTTTAGTAAAGAGTTAATTCTTTACAACACAACAACATCGTAGACATGTCTAAAATGAAAGCACTTACAGATGACAAAATAAATACAACTCAAAAATTTGTTTTTTGGAAGAGTGAAAAACATTGTGGGAAAAGGAGAAAATGCTGGTTACCAGCATTTTCTCCTTTTCCTGCTATGTTTTCAAAAGCCTTCATGTTCAGGGACATTAAAACTCGGGATTGCGTGGTAAAAGATTATAGGGCTAAATGATGCAAGTGAGGTGTTATGTGAAGGAAGGAGATAGGATGCGGCTGATCAAAAGCAGATAATCAATAATTATCTGTTAAAGCAAATTGCTAACATCGCATCTTTTTTTTTTTCCATGACAAGAAACTTTGCCGCCAACTTCTTTTAACCTTAATTACTTTTTTTTTTTCATTATGCCTGGCGGATGACTTTTTGTTATCTTGTCGGTGAATGCTTTTGTAAAGATCAGGGTCCTACGTAGCTCAGTGGTGAAGGTAGTGGATTCAAAATCTAGTGGCCCTGGGTTGGATCCTCTCTCAAAACACTTGGGTTTTTGGTTGGAGTGTCCTTTGGCAAGATTCAGAGTCCTAGCTTCAACAAATTTTGAAACTGCGAAGCTGGCAAGTCGTGTTCCAAGACAGCAAATTATAGACTAGACGAAACGGAAAGCATTTGCACATGATATTTTACCCCTTTACCACACAACAAAATTGTAAACTTGTCCAATTTGAAAGCATCTGCAGATGACAATTTCAATGTGGCTCATGTGACAGAACTTGTGTTTTGATAGGATTGAAAACAGTGTGGGAAAAGGAGAAAATGCTGGTTACCAGCATTTTCCCCTTTTCCCAGATGCTTTCAATAGGCTTCGTTCTGTTGGTCGTTAAAACTCGGGAGTATGTGGTAAAGGGTTAAATGTGGCCAAGGTAAATTTACCAATACAAATGGTATAAGGGACAAAGAGTCCAGGAATTTTGTCATCAATTTAAAACCAGAAATGACAACAGTGATTTCTTCGATGTCCCCAGGAAAATGAAATGCATTTTCTATCCTTTGTAATCTGTGCAACCTTGCAACCATGAGGGGCAACATTTGGCATAAATATACTAGAATGATTATAGTTTCATGTAATAAAGATGACATGGGTTAAAAACTAGCTGAAAACTGGTATAGAACTTTCTTTAACTCTATACCAAATGAGAAAATTTTATACTTGTCCAAATTGGACGCGTTTGCAGTTGATAAATCAAAGGTCACTCAGATGACCAGATTTGTCTTTGATAGCATAGAGAACATTGTGGGGAAAGGAGAAAATGCTGGTTACTAGCATTTTCTCCTTTTCCCACAATGTTTCTAAAAGACTTCCTTTTTAGGATTGTTAAAAAGCAGGATTGTGTGGTAAAGGGTTAATATTGATGCAAAAGGAAAAATTGCATTGGAGGAGCTTCCTTCTGCCACATTGTATTCAAAAGTGACCTGCAGGAAGAGAAAGGGTCACCTTCAGGAGATTAGGTAAAACTTACTGGAATGATGAGTTAACCCTTTACCACACAATTACGCCTTTTATCGCCCCTGAAGAAGAGGCCTTTTGAAAACATTGTGGGAAAAGGAGAAAATGCTGGTAACCAGCATTTTCTCCTTTTCCAACAAAGTTTTCTACCCTATCAAAGAAAAGTTGCGTCATTTGAGCCACTATGAAATTGTTGTCTGCAAATGCTTTCAATTTGGATAGTTCTTTAATTTTGCCATGTGGTAAAGGGTTATTGGTGGACTGGGTCACGTTTTCTAGACATCAGTTGGTTTGCTCTCGTTATATGATTTTTAACTCTTTACCGAACGACAAAATTCTGCGTTAAACAAGATTGAAAGCATTTGCATACGACAAATTAAAGGTAGCTCAAATGATGATTTCTTTCTTTGTTCGGGTAGAAAACATTGTTGGAAAAGGAGAAAATGCTGGTTACCAGCATTTTCTTCTTTTCCCACAATGTTTTCAAAAGCCTCCTTCTGCAGGGTCATTAAAACTCTGGATTGTGAAGCGCTGGAACAGAATGAAAAAGCTTATAAAGATAGTGTAGATTAACTCTTAATCAAATGATAGAATTTTTTAATTGGTCCAAATCGAAAGCATTTGCAGACCATGAATTAAATGTAGCTGAAATACTGAAGGTTTTGGAAGGCAAAAAAAAAAAATTGTGGGAAAAGGAGAAAATGCTGGTTACCAGCATTTTCTTCTTTTCCCACAATGTTTTCAAATCCTTATTTTACCCGCTACCAAATAATCCGGAGTTTTATCGACCCAGAGAAAGAAAGTTTTAAAAAATAGAATTTATTATGGGATAAAGAGAAAATGCTGGTACACCATTTTCTCCTTTTCCTTCAATGTTTTCTACCAAATAAAAGACAAGTCTTATTCATTGAGCTAAGATTTTGTAGTTTGATAAGGAGGTTAAACATAAGCTCTGTAAACTTGTGTTCCAAAGTTTAAGTCTCATATGGGGCAGTATGCCTTTTTCTGTAGTGTTTATCGCATGTAAGAGTCTCATTCTAGCACTGTTGAAGCTTTTGACCAATTAAACAAGTTGGCTGATGTCAGGATAATGACTAAAAAGATGTTAAAAGTGTCATAATACACCATACAATCACTGACAATCAGTCAACAAAAAGTTCCGTATAAAGTATAGGCTTAATATTAACAGTTTACCAAAAGACAAAATTTAAGACTGGTTTAAATCTAAAGCACCTGGAGACGACAAAATGAATGTGACTAAAAATTGAAATTTGCTTTTGGAAGGGTAGAAAGCATTGTGGGAAAAGGAGAAAATGCTGGTTACCAGCATTTTCTCCTTTTCCCACAATGTTTTCCAAAGGCTTCATCCACAGCTGTGTCAAAACTCGTGATGGTGTGATAAAGGATTAATACTCATCCGTATAAGTACAATATAAAGAGGATGCTGATACCCCAAAATTACCTGATAATAACAGAAAATTGATGGTCATTTTACAGGCTTACGTTTATTGAACACTATAATTATAGAAATATAATGAACAAAAAAATGAATAAACACAAAGCTTAATTATGTGCTTTTTTTTTTTATTTTTTTAATAAAATGAGTTAATTTGCTTTGTTATTGATTCTGGTAGAAAGTTTTATAATGTTTATTTTTACCTTTTTCGTTTTAGGTAATTTTTTTTTTCCACATCATTATTGATATAGTACAGTTTTTTTTATCCTTCTGCAAAATCATCCTGTATTTGAATGACCCAAACAAAGGAGGAGCTTTCAAAAACGTTTTGTGGAAAAGGAGAAAATGCTGGTAACCAGCATTTTCTCTTTTTCCCACAACGTTTTCTGCCTTTTCAAAGACAAATATTTTTTTTTATTATGATCATTAAAAGGCTCAATAGTGACCAAATGTAAACAATGCAGATCTTAAAACGGATTCCAGTTTCTATTATATCATTTAAATGTATGGAAACTGTTGTAAAGATGACAATCTGTTATTGTGCGGTTGGTTGGTTGAATTTAAAAACTAGGTTTACAGTTGCCAGGTTGTGCTGTCCTTTGTTTACTCTTCACCTAGTTTTGAAATAATTTTTTCTGCTAAACAGTATGATTTGAATTCAAATGTATTTTAACACCTACCGGTATATTGTTTACTTTTGGTCACTACTGGGCCTTTAAGGTGTAAATAAATATAGTAGTTTCTTTTTACTCATTACCAAACAACCCAGTTTGAATGACTTAAAGGAAAAGGCTTTAGAATACAATATGGGAATAGGAAATAATAATGTTAACCAGTGTTTTATCCTTTTCCAACAATGCTTCAACCCTTTACCACAGAATCTCAAGTTTTAGCTACTCTGAGAAAGAAGGCTTTCAACAACATCATTGGAAAAGGATAAATTGCTTGTCACACTTTCTTTCAAGGACACATGCTATCATTTGAAAAACATATGAACTGTTTTATGTAAAATGAACCGCAGTAACTCATTTTGTAGCATACGGTACTTGAGAACAGTTGGTTCCCGGCTCATCCAATTTCTTTTCAAGGATTGATCAAAGTCATTGTGACAAGATTCATTCTTCTCTCACCACTGCTCATTTTTTTGATGATGGTTATGTGGGAAAGCAGCCAGTGACTTGAAAAGAGTATTTGTGGAGTACTGGTAAAAGAAACTCCAGTGATGGGTGCAGTGGCTGCCAGTGAAATAATGTTGAAAATGGCATTAAACACCATACAACATTGTCAATTCCTTCAATATGGACAAGTCTAGAATTTTGCTGTGTGGTGGGTGGTTAAAAACCTCCTTCCTCAGGTTTAACAAAAATTGGAGCTGTTTGGGGAAAGGTTGATAATATGATTGAATTCATGATGCTAGAGGTCCTTAACTTTGAGCACAGTTTGACAGACACAAAATGCTGATCAACAATTATTTCTTGTACTATGGAGGCAAGCATCAAGACATGAAGTCTCATCTACAGTAAGTATATGCTTATCTTTATAATCAAAGGACTGAAAGTTCTGAGAATGGCAGATCATGGTGCAATGAAATGGAGGAGTGAAAAAATAAACTTGTTCATTAGATGTAATACAACTTACCCTGGGTTTTCAACAACCACGAGGAAGAGGCTTTTTGAAAAGCTTGTATTCAACAACACTTTCTTGCACAATTGAGGCAAGCATCAAGATGTGAAGTTTCATCTACTGTAAGTATTATGTTCAAAGGGCTGAAAGTTCTGATAATGGGAATTATTGCGCAACAAAAAGGTATAATGAAAAATAAACTTTCTCATCAAAATAATACAAGTAAACCACAATCCCGGTTTTCTATGACCTTCAGAAAGAGGCCTTTTGAAAACATTGTGAGAAAAAGAGAAAATGCTGGTAGGCAGCATTTTCTTCTTTTCCTGCAATGTTTTCTACCCTTCAAAAGACAAATCTTATGAATTTAATTTGTCATCTGCAATTTGCTTTTCATTTGGATAAGTCAATTTTTTAGGGGGACCAGTGAAGAGTTAAGCAAGCACAAAAGGGAGTTATCTACACTGATTTTCATGTTGAGATATTTTAACTCTTTATGCACCATATAAAGAAACTTGATCTCTATCAAAGGCTGAAAATACAGTCCACTAAAAGGCAGATAGAGTTTTCTCTTATCACTGTAATTTAATTTGACAGACGGAATAGATCCAAGTTCAGACTGCATGTTCTGTGCAGCCTGATCTTGATCTGTATTGTCTGCAAAAGCTCCTGTTTTCACCTATAGAGTCAAAGGGGCTTAGGGTTATGAGTACAAAATAAAGCAATCTGATTGGCAAAAAAACAACCAATCAGAAGACTAGATGCTGAATCTTCTGGAAATTAGTTGGATGAAGGCTTGCTGTCTGAAATTTTTCAGAACCAAGTTTAAAACAGACATGGATGTTATCAGGGAGAACCACAAGTTTTTGTGGACAGAGGAAGATGAAGATGAGGATTCATGGTAAATTATCATTCACTGTTATGTCACATAGGGGTAGTTTGTTTTTAGGCCTCAAAACCTTTTCATTTTTTAATTTTCTTTTAAAGAATGTGAAATAAATGTGGCAAAAATAATAGGATTTGTCTGTGACAGATTAGAAAACATTGTGGGAAAAAGGAGAAAATGCTGGTTTGGGTCGTAAAACTCACATTTGTTGTAAGAAATTGGTGCTAGACATTTGATAAGCAAGCAACTGACATAAAAAAAAATGTTTTGCATTTATTTGTCAATCCAAGAGTTATTCCCCCCATTTTTAGAGCTAGCAGACTTACCACAAGTAATGTAAAGGGTAATGGTGATGGAAAGGCTTTTTTGGAAAGAATGGTATTTATTGTCACATGTTTCGAAAGCAAGTTCATCTGCAAATTTGTATTTGTGTTGAATTTTGTTAAGTAAAGTATTTAAACATACATTTTGTAGGGCTAAAAGACTTGCAAAGAAGTACTATGACAAGTTGTTTAAGGAGTACTGTATATCAGATCTGAGTCGTTATAAAGAAAATAAAATTGCTATGCGTTGGAGAATTGAAAGAGAAGTGGAGGAAGGAAAAGGTAAGCAAGGGAAATCATCTTTTTTTTTTCCATCGTAAATTTAAGTCATGCTCTGTGAAAAGCGTCTTTAATACATTTGCAAAAAGTATCGACCCAGGTCAGCCTGCCCAGTCCGCGCAGGCTGACCTGTGTCAAAACTTTTTGCTGTTGGTCAATACTCTGCATTTCAAAGGACTGTACTACCTTATGATTTAGTTGGTTGTCATACAAAATGGATCCATATATTGTGATGCATTAAACCCCCTTTTACCAGAACATGGCTCATATATTATTTAAGCATGTTTGCTGTTGATAAACCGTTTATCAACGACTTCATTCCATTGATTGATAGTTTGATGGATCGATTGATCGATTGATTCATTTGTTCATTCATTCATTCATTCATTCATTCATTGTAGGTCAGAATTTATTGATATTTTCTTAGTTGGCTTGAATGATTCCCAAGTAGACCGCTTTTAGATTTTGTGATAGAATCTTGATCCACCATGCATGTAATTTGTAATTGTCAGAGCCTATGCACATTCCAGCTTCTTAACAAGTGGTATTTGCCAGTGGAGCATCATAGGGCCATAATAGTCCTCTTGTGGTATGAGATATTTTCACCAAGTCGTAAACCTTGCACTGCTGAGTATTGTTGGCACTGTTGGTAGCATACAGGACTTGAGAACAGGGGCTTGCTGGTTTGAATCTGTAGCTAGGCAAATTTCTTTCTGAGGATTGGTGATAGTCATTATGAAAGGATTCATCCCTCTTTCACAGCTAATCATTGTTTCCACAATAGTTTTATGGGAGAGCAGCCAGTATCTTGGGGAAAATATTGTGCAAAAAACTAGTCACAGAAACTCTAGGAAAGCATGGATCGGTACACTGGCTACTGCAGTATAACTAAAATAGTATTGAAAAATGTGTTAAACACCATACAATCAATAATTGACCTTGCGCTATATAGGTGCTCATTTCTACTGACCAGTATTGGTATCAGTATTTCAATTATCATGCTTTCCAAGGAATTAAGTTCTTGTCCTTATTAACCTACTAGGAGGCTAACACAGAGATGTGTTAACCCTCCACTCTACTATACGAGCAAAATGTTTGACTGGTCCAAATTCAAAGCATTAAATTTTGCAGAAGACATATCAGATGTAGTTAAAATAGTTGTAATTGTCAGAGAAAGTGTAGAAAACCTTGTGGGCAAAGGAGAAAATGCTGGTTACCAGCATTTTCTTCTTTTCTGACAAGGTTTTCAAAAGGCTGTTTTCCCAGGGTCATTAAAACTTGGGATTGTTTGGTAAAGGGTTAACTCTTTATATAACAACACAATTTCAGACTGTTCCAAATTAAAGGCATTCACAGACAACAAAGGCATCACAAATTATGAAATTTTTCTATGAAAGATTACAGAAAACAGTGTTGGAAAAGGAGAAAGTGCTGGTTATCAGAATTGTCTCCTTTTCCAACAATGTTTTCAAGAGTCCATTTTTTTGGGGAGTTAAAAGTCAGGAGTTTAGGGTTAACTCTTTCCTACACAATCTGGACTTTTAACGACTTTGACAGATAATGCCTCTGAAAACATTGTGTGAAAAGGAGAAAATGCTTGTAACCAGTATTTTCTCCTTTTCCATAATGTTTTCTATTCTTTCAGAGAAAAATCTCATCGTTTGAGCAACATGATTTGTCATCTGCAAATGCTTTCAACTTCCAGAATCCTTAAACTGCCTTCCACAACTTCAGTCCCCTATGTGGCCATTGTAGATCAAGATCAGGCTGCATGATAGGTGCAGTCTGATCTTTGATCTACACTATCCGCTTCGCATAGACTTTGTGGAGAAGAGTGCCCTTAAAATTGCCCTGATGTTGGCCTTGTCTCTGGATTGATAATGTCTGTTGGGTTAATTTGGCACTTTAAAGTTTAACACATATTTACTTCAAGTATCTTCTAGTGGTTTTTAAAAAAACATTGTGGCAAATTCTCAGAATTTGCAATAGATCCATTTGACACATTGCTTAAATGATTCTTTTGATATAAAAATCTATGTCACCAACATCCTATACTCTTGTCCTGCAAATGTGGAATGGACCATATATGGTTTATGGTGAAAAAAGACCGCTAAACACTTTTCTAATCAATCCAACCTTCTATTCCCACATTTTTTCTATTGTCCACCAAGCCCCAGTAGCTCAGTCGGTAGCGTACAGGACTTGAGAACAGGAGGTCGGTGGTTTCGATCCATGGCTCGACCAATTTCTTTCCGAAAATTGATGATAGTCATTATGACAGGATTCATTCCTCTCCCACCGCTGATCATTGTTTCAACGATGGTTATGTGGGAAAGCAGCCAGTGGCTTGGAAAGAATATGGTGCGGATAGCTGGTAAAAGAAACTCCAGGAAAGCATGGATAGGTTGCACTGGCCACCGCGATATAACTGAAATAATGTTGAAAATGGCATTAAACACCATACAATCAATCAACAATCAATTTCTTCTGTCCCTTTCCCAAGGGTTGTTAAAACTCGGGATTATGTGGAAAATGATTAAACAACTTCGAAACTGTAATATTCAGGTATCTGATTCCCAACTGATGGTGTTAGTTTCATTTAACTAGCTTTTTACAGCAGGGGGTTAATCTTTTCATTAATGACTCCTTAAGTCTTGATGCCCTTTCAGAAATTTCAGAATGTATTGTACAAACTCTTTACCAAACAATCTTGAGTTTTAAAAACCATGCGAAAGAAAGCTGTGGAAAACATTATGGGAAAAGGAGAAAATGCTGGTAACCAGCATTTTCTCCCTTTCTCACAATGTTTTCTTACTTTTTACAGACAAGTCCCATTATTTCTACCACATTGATTATGTTGTCTGTAAATGCCTTCAATCTGGACCAGTCTAAAATTTTGTGGAATGGAAAAAAATTTCTGACAAAAAATACCCTCCGAATATCTATGCTATAAGTTTCTGTTGACCCTTCACTTTGTTTTTATGACTTTAAAGATGGTTTCTGGAAAAAAAAAAGATTGTAGGAAAAAGAGGCAGTGCTGGTAACCAGCATTTTCTTTGTTTTCTACAAGGTTGTCTCCGAGCCGTGGTAGCTCAGTCGGTAGTGTGCAGAACTTTAGAACAGAGGGTTGTGGGTTCGATCATTGGCTCAGCCAATTTCTTACTGAGGATTGATGATAGTCATTGCCATAGGATTTATTCCTGTCCCACCGCTGACCATCGTTTGGTGGGAAAGCAGCCAGTGGCTTGGAAAGAAAATTGTGTGGAATACTGCTAAAAGAGACTCCAAGAAAACATGGATAGGTGCATTGGCCGCCGCAATATAACTGAAATAATGTTGAAAACGGTGTTACACCATACAATCAATCAATCTACAATGTTGTCTGCCTTTTCAAAGAAAAAGTTTATCTTTTATCACTCTAAAGATGATAGCTTTTTGGAAAAAAAGATTGTAGGAAAAAGAGACCGTGCTGGTAACCAGCATTTTCTTTGTTTTCTACAATGTTGTCTACCCTTTCAAAGACAAACTTCATTATTTGAGCCTTATTATACCGCCGCAAAACAAATGTTTTCGGGGGGGTATACTGGAATCAGCCTGTCTGTCCGTGTGTCCGTCTGTTTGTCCGTCCGTGTGTCTGTCCATGTACAAATAATTGCCTGTTTCTGTCAAAGCACTGGCGGGGGTATTAAGTCACATTCAGTGACAGCTCTAGTTCATTTTGTTTTCAGTTAATATTACCAATATTGACCAGTATAATTTTTTTTGTCTGGAACTGATTTAATTTTTTTTTTTCAAATTTAGGCTACCACTCCTATTTTTTTGTCTCTGCAACATATTTGCTCGTAATTAATATTTTTTCGATTTTTCTACGATGTTTTCTCATCCATTCATATATTAAATCTTGCCAAGTCCCATTAGCTCAGTTGGTAGCATGCAGGACTTGAGAACATGGGGTCATGGGTTCGATCCCTGGCTTGACAAATTTCTTTCCGAGGATTGATGATAGTCACTGTGACAGGATTCATTCCTCTCCCACCACTGACCATTGTTTCAGTGATGTTTATGTGGGAAAGCAGCCAGTGGCTTGGAAAGAAAATTGTGTGGAGTACTGGTAAAAGAGACTCCAGGAAGGCATGGAAGGCACTGGCCGCCACGATATAGCTGAAATAATGTTGAAAACGATGTTAAACACCATACAATCAATCAATATATTAAATCCTAACTGATTCTCATAGTTCCTAATTCACAAGCTTTTGTAGGAGCGTCCTTTGACAAGGCACTTCAGAGCCCTTAATTGCCCAGTATCAGTGAAACCCAGGACACACATGAATAATGGGTCTAACGCAGTGATATGACTGAAATAAGGCCCAAACAAAATATATATGTCATTCCAGTTATCTGACTATGTCTAATTTTTTACACCGGACCCTAAACATTTTTTTTTTCACTTGTTGACTGTTTAATATTTCATCACACTGTAATGTTAATGGCGTACTCGGAAAATTAGGAAAATTCTGTTGTTTTACCTCTATTAATTGCTGCCAGGGTGTGTTTGGAATAAAGAAAGAATTTGAAAAAATAAAACAATTTTCCAGCTTTTGGACCCTAATTCTCAAAGGTATGTAACACATTTTCTTTGGCCTAATGTTGCAAGGGGTGTAAATCAATCAATCAATCGATCAGTCAATCAATCAATCAATCAATCAACCAACCAACCAACCAACCAACCAACCAGCCAATTTTACAAGGATACTTTCTTGTTTCAAGAGAAAGCAAGTGAAGGGTTAACTCTTTAGCAAAAACACAATTTTGGACTAGACTATTTCAGACAACAATTTAAGTGTTACTCAAGTGATGAGATTTGTCTATGAAAGAAAAGAAAGGGTTGTGGAGAAGCAAATAAAATGCAGGTTACCTGCATTTTCTCCTTTTTCCACAGTGTCTTCTAGAGCTTCTTTCTACAGGATTGTTGAAACATGGGATTTTTCTGTAAAAGGGTTATTTAAAGATAATATTTATAAAGACCTATGTAGTGACCAGGGAAACAGACTTGAAATATATCATTATTCCTTTTACAATATGTATCAGGCTATAATTTTGTACTTACAGCCTCGAAAAACATCTCATTTGTGACTTAAGTCCTTACCAGATGACAAATTGTAGAATTTGTCTAAAATTGATAAAGATTAAAATGTGATTCGTGTGATAAAATTGTTCTTCTACAACTTTGACATGGTTGAAAAAGCCTTGTGGGAAAAGGAGAAAATGTTAGTTACAAGCTTTTTCTCCTTTTCACATGTTTTTTCATAGGAATGATATTTTTTTTCAAAACCTTCTTCCTCACAATTGTTAAAAGGCCAATATGTTTTGTAAAGGATTAACCCTATACCGCACCATCCCATGTTTATCGACCCTGTGGTAGAAAGTCTTTTGAAACATCTTCGGAAAAGGAGAAAATGCTTGTAACCAGCATTTTCTCCATTTCCCACAATGTTTTCTAACCTTTCATAGAAAAATCAATTAATTTGAGCCACATCCAAATTGTCGTCTGCAATTGCTTTCAGTTTGGATGAGTCTAACATTTTGTTGCTTGGTAAAGAGATAAAAGGCCAGATTGTCAGTTGAAGTATTAAGTATTTGTACATGATACTTATTGGATTATAAAAATTTACGAGTAAATCAGAACTTTTTTATTATGGCATGAAATTACAGAGTTATATAAATTTGTAGTCTGTTTACGACGTAAAAAGGTCTGTTTGTGTTCGTAAGACCTCAAATTAAATTGTTGATGATGTCATGTTATTGACTTCATAGTTCTTACATTGCGCAGTTTAATCCTTTGCCAAACAATCCTGTGTTTTAACAGCCCTGAGAGAGAAAGGTTTTGCAAATAATGTGAGAAAAGAAGAAAATGCTGGTCACCATCATTTCCTCCTTTCTTTACTCACAACTTCCATCATTTGAGCCACATTTAATTTGTCTTCTGCAAATGCTTTTAAATTGGATCAGTCTAAAACTTTGGCATTTGAGAAAGAGTTAAGAGTTTATAATTATAGTTTACATAGTTACATAAAAAAGTTTATCATCAAGCCTTGGAAGAAGATTTGAAGGAACTTAAACCCACAGCCTTTGGATTGCTAGCCCTGTGTTCTTTTATTGCCAGCATAACTAAGGCCTAGTAATGTAGTTGGTACTGTGCAGGACTTGAGAACAGGGGTGGCTGGCTAGAATCCATATCTCAGTTATATTCTCTCTGAGGACTGATGATAGCTATTGAGGATTGATGATAGTTATTCCAACAGGGATTATTTCTCTCTGAACACTGATCATTGTTTTGACAATGGTTATTTGGGAAAGTAGCCAATGGCTTTGGAAGAACGTTGTTCAAAGTACTGGTAAAAGGGGCTCCAGGAAAGCATGGTGCACTGGCCACCTTGATACAACTGACATGATGTTGAAAACAGCACAAAAGACCATACAATCTATCATACAATCAACCACCATAGCTACTAGAATTATGCTTCAGTAATTGACATTTTCTGAACGATATTCTTGCAGGTCAGTTTATCTGTGGAAATAAGAAATGTTCGGAGAGGGAGGGTCTTAGAAGTTGGGAGGTCAACTTTGCGTACATAGAGGATGGACAGAAGAAAAATGCATTAGTGAAACTCCGTAAGTCATTCTAATAACGATACACTTTGATGTACTTTTTTTAGGTCTAGCTGAATATGCTGGCTTTTGACCTACTTTTTGGTACTGATTACAAATGAATAAATAGAAATTTGTGATTGGTCAAAAATGTAGACTTGTTTATTTTTAGGACCATTGCCTATTTGCAGGCAAATTTACGCTGTCCATCTTTTTAAAAGATATTTCTTGTTAATCATTATCTCCTTCTGTTAATTCCGTGTGTTTCAACAGTCCACACAAGAATACCCAGGCCTAGGGGAGTCACATGTTTTACATGGCATGTAGCATGTAGCACATTATACCTCATTATGGTATATTGTGCCACATGCTTAACCTTTCACTACATGATAAAAGTTTAGACTTGTCTAAGTTGAAAGTGTTTGCAGAGGACACCTTTGATTTGGGTTAAATGATGGCAGTTGTAATGAAAGCATAGAAAACATTGGGAAAAGGAGAAAATGCTGGTTCACCAGCATTTTCTTTTTTTCCCACTTTGTGTTAAAAAAGCTTTCTTCTTAACCCTTTACCACACAGTCCCGAGTTTTAATGATGTTTGGGTAGAAGGCTTTTGAAAACATTGTGGGAAAAGCTGAGAACCAGCTTTTTCTTCTTTTTCCACAATGTTTTCTTCCCTTTCAAAGACAATTTCTACTTATTCAGTCACCTTCAATTTGTCATCTGCAGATGCTTTCAATGTGGATAAGTCCAATAATGTGTCATTTGGTAAAGCATTAAAGATCGTTAAAACATCGGATTGTGTGTTAAATATTTGACTAATGTGAGTGTTACAGGGCCATTATGGCCCTCTTGTCCATGCAGAGGATAGCTTCATGAAAAAGATATTGATAATGTTTCAAAATCTGTTCTCTGTATAGAAATCGAACATTGTATTTGTGGGGTTTTTGAATTAAACATGATGTGTTTCTGTTTTCAGGGCTTTGTCCAGACTGCTCGTACAAACTGAACTACCACCATAAGTAAGTATGCTGATGTTTCTCACAGAATGATGGCCTCCTTTGAACTCTTTATCATACACCAAAATTTTAACCTGGTCAAATTTGAAAGCATTTGCAGAGAATATAATTATCAAATGTTACTCAAAACATAAAAGTTGTCTTTCTAAAGGTAAAACACATTGTGGGAAAAGAAGAAAATGCTGGTAACCAGCATTTTCTTCTTTTCCTGCAATGTTTTCAAGAGGATTCTTCCTCAGAGTCATTAAAACTCAGAATTGTGTTTTAAAGAGTTAACTCTCTGCAAGGAAGTTAAATTTTTTGACTTTTCATATTAGAAGCTTTTGAAGATGACAGATTAAATGTGACTAAAATGATTTTATTTGTCCTTTTAATAGGGTTGAAAATATCGCCAAAAAAGGAGAAAATGGCGGTTACCAGCATTTTTTCCTTTTGCACAATATTTCCAAAAGCTGTCTTCTTTGATTGCATTACTTTTAGATGCTGGATTTTTTCACCATCAGCCTTTTTTTCACTCTTTAGTTAAAGGACCAATGAAAAGACCAGTTCAAATGTAAAAAGATCTGATACAAAATTTGATTGGTCAGCCGAATCACATGGTTTTGATTACTAAATATAGACACGAGTCTACTTTGCTACCAAAGATATATATTTATACCCCCGCAAAACGAATGTTTTCGGGGGTATACTGGAATCAGCCTGTCTGTCCGTCCGTGTGTCCGTCCGTGTGTCCGTCTGTGTACAAAATACTAGTAATTTTGTGTCGCGAACTCCTCCTACAGTTTTGTTGCTATTGTATTGAAAGTTTGTTGATACACTGATCGTATACTGAAGTTGTGCAAGACGCAGTTTTCAATCATCTACTCCCTATTATTCCAGGGTAATCTCCCCTTGAACTTAGAAAATATTTTTGTTAAATTGCCCGTTTCTGTCAAAGCGCTGGCGGGGGTATTAAGTCACATTCAGTGACAGCTCTAGTTATGTCAAGGTTAAGTGCATCACTTATCACAGATAAATATGCTCGAATGTTATATTTCCTGCTAAAAATACATACAGTCAAACCTGTCTGAAAGATTACCTGTACTAAGCAACACATTGCATTAACTGTTTACCAAACAACAAAATTTTAGACTTGTCCAAATTGAACGCATTTGCAGACAACAAAATCAGTGCAACTAAAAAATTGAAATTTGTTTTGGGAAGGGTAGAAAACATTTTGGGAAAAGGTGAAGTGCTTGTTACCAGTATTTTCTCTTTTCCTACAATGTTTTCAAAAGATTTTTATTGTCAGGGTTGTTAAAAGTCGGGCTCATGTGGTAAAGGGTAAAAAGACCTTCTTTAAGTAAAATTGAATATGCATCAACTCTTTAACAGACAACGAAATGTGAGACATGTCTAACTTTTAAGCATTTGCAGGCCTTCGATTTCATGTGGTTTCGAATGACCAACATGATAAATACCAATCCCTGTCGGTGAAGCCATTCTTGATATTGTTGTCTGCAAATTCGGTCAAAATGGAGGAGTTCAAAATTTTGTTGACTTCTAAAGAGTTAACCCTTTACCACACAATGCGGACATTTAACAACCCTGGGAAAGAAGCTTTTTTAAAACATTGTGGCAAAAGGAGAAAATGCTGGTAACCAGCATTTTCTCCTTTTCCCACAATGTTTTCTACTCTGTCCAAGAAAAATTGCAGGATTTGAGCCATATTGAAATTGTTGTCTGCAAGTGCTTTCAATTTGAACAAGGCTGAAATTCTGTCGTCTGGTAAAGGGTTAATAATTTCATTTCATGAACAGGAAAAAGGAAGTAAAGCCAAAAAAGCACAAAGAAAAACAGAAAGAATCAAAGAAACAAAAATTATCAAAAGGTAAGTGAGTATAAATGGGACATGCTCTGGCAAAAAACGGTGCTTAATGCATCTCCGTGACCCATTATACCAAGCAAGTCATCACATAATTATGGATCCATAGAATCCATTTTGTTCAACATCCAACTGAATCATGAGATAGAATTATCCTTCAACATGCAGAAAATTTAAAGATAGCAAAAAGTTTCGGCTCATGTCAGTCTGCGCAGGCTGACATGGGTCGATACTTTTTGCAAATGCATTAAGCCCCCTTTTCACAGAGCATGGATCAAGTGTTTTATCTGTAGAATCTGTGATCATAGGGACATGTGTTTTAACAGACATACAAATAATCGAAAAGAAAATTTTGGAAAAAGGAGTTTATGCTGGTCACCAGTGTTTTGTCTTTTTTTTCCTCAATGTTTTCTACCATTTCAGAGACGAAATGACGAAATTAAATGTGATCCTCATTTAATTTTTTGGCTGCATATAGTTTTGATAGGGATTAGTCTAACTTTTTTCCGAGGCGAACTTTCTTTCCGGCGTATTTTCACCTCTCATCTCTGCTGAAGCATGTGAGAAAAGTAGTCGGTGGCTTTGGAAAGAAAGTTGTGTTAGTACTGGCATGAGAAAGCCAGGAAACACATGTGCGTCACCGACTGCCATGATATGACCTTAGCTGTTAAAGTGGCATTAAACCCCAATACAACCAACCAACAACTAACTTTTTTCCAGTTGGTAAAGACTTTACAGATGTAAAAAGAATTATTCTAACATGACACGTGAATTCGGCTCTATAAACACAGTGCAACGAAAGCGTGGTAAAATCTACGTTATTCTATGTAGAGTGACATCATTCTATATAGAGTGACGTCATTCTGTACAAAGTAAGTAAGTTATTCAATGGAATATAATCTGAATCCGTGTTATATCCGCGTTATTACTCTAAGTATGATCTTGTTTTCCTTTGATTAAGAGTTGGTCATGTTAGAATTGAAATAATCTTCTTTCTATCGTGGTTTATCGTTCAATAAACCATAGTTGTGAGTTATGAGGCACAATAAATAAACCACTCGGGCTATCGCCCTCGTTGATTATTTATTGTGCCTCATAACTCACAACTGTGGTTTATTGAACGATAAACCACGATAGAAAGAAGATTATTTCTTAAATAAATGAAAGTTTGATAGAACAGTTAGATGAATGTATACAATTGTGTTTAAATTGCTGGACTGTGGATATACAGAAGAGTGGATAGATGACAGATGAATGGACTGTCATGATGAAAAAAAAAAAAGATACTACACAATTCATTATAGCTGTCTGAATCGTGAGTTAGAATCCTTTGACATGCAGAGAATTTACAAATAGCAAAAAAGTTTTGACTGATGTCACCTGCGTAGGCTGACTCATGTATATATACATATTTAAACTGACAGATCAGAAAACATACGATCAAAATTGCATGAAAATGAAATAAACTAACAATGTTATCTCTTTCAAAGGGTATATTCTATTTTTTTGAAATGAAATTTTCAGGTCACTCATCGGACATTGATGATGCAGAGTCAAATAAACATTCTGAAACTGGTACAACCAGTCCGGAAACCACAGAAGAGAAAAGCAGTCAACAGGAAGTAGAAAACATTTGGAGTGGACCAGCCAAGATAGTGGAGGAAAAGTCAAGGTAAAGCTTGATGAAGCTCAATTCTGTACCAGAGGACAAATTTTTGGGCTTGTCCTTATTGAAAGTATTTAACTGTTTCAATACTGAATACATAAATTGCATTTTCTCAAAGTCTACAAATACAAGTCTGCTGCAAGATCAAGACACAGTTTGGTCATAATCTAGAATACAGCAATGGACAGTATAGATCAGAGATTGAGATCAGACTGCACATTCTGTGCAGTCTGATCTTGATCTACACTGTCCACAAAAGCTCCTGGTGTCATGTATGGTATGGAAACAGTTATGGATGATAAATGAACTGTGGCTCACATGACAGGTTTTGTCTTTAGTAGGGGTGAAAATATCATGGGAAATGGAGAAATTACTGGTAACCATTTCATGCCCCTGAAAAAATTTTCAGAGACATATGCTTTTGTTTGGTCCATCTGTCTCCAGTCCATCTGTCCGTCCATCTGTTCTTCAATGATGTATCATGGGCAAGAGTTATGTCTGTAGGTCAAAGGTCAAGGTCACAGCAAGGTTGAATGTGTTTTTCTCGTTTTTTGGGGGGTTGGGGTTTAGTATAGTGTATGTTTCCTGCCTGTAATATTTTTAATCATGAATGAATTTCAGTGTAACTTTGCAGAATTGTCAACCACATACAGACAAAGTTTTGCTCACAAGAACCATGTCCATAGGTCAAGGTCAAGGCAAGGTCAAATGTGTTCAAACTCTGATTTTTTTTTTGGGGGGGAGGGGGTGGAAAGGGGGTGCTTTATGTTTCATTACACTTGTCGACAAAAATATTACAAAGCTGGCCAGAGGCTCACTTTTTTGTCGACTCATTTGATGAAATTTTATCTCAAATACCAATTTATGTCAGATCTTATATGTCTTTTCATTTGGGGAGATAATTACGCCAGCCTTTACCCTTAGAGCACCTTGCACATCTATAGCTGCCTTTGAGACCAGTGTAGATCAAGATCAGACTGCAAAAATTATGCTAAACACGAAACACAGCAAACCACCATTATAATGTAATAATTTGGGTCTTATTTCCAAAATGTTAGAATGTAAATGGTGTAGTATACATATATAGGATAATCAACTGGCGGTGTGTGATATTAAAAATCTGTCACTAGAATGGGGTCTGGTGCGGTTGAAAAACGAGTCCGAAGGACGAGTTTTTTAACCGTATCAAACCCCATTCGAGTGACAGATTTTTAATATCACACACCACCAGTTGATTATTCTATTTATTATATTCCTAATTCTCCCTTTATTTGCTAATAATTATCAAGAACAGTAGGTATACATGTACTGGATAGGACTTTTCTCTACAAACAAATGATCCATTTTTGGCAGAAGCAGCTGACGCAATAGATGATGTAACGCTCGAGGGTTTGTTACGTCATCTATCTCTCCATTTGAAGGTATGCATTGTTTTGTGCCTTTACAATTTAAAACCAGCCATATGTAATTAGAAGAAGAAACAGTTAACCTTTTCCCACATGACAAATTTAAGACTTTCCCAAATTAAAAACATCTCCAAATGACAGATACTAAATTGGTACAAAAGATCTTAGGTTTTCTGATAGGATGGAAAACATTATGGAAAAAGGAGAAAATGCTGGTTGGTAGTATTTTCTCATTTTTCCACAACATTTTCCAAGAGCTTTCTCCCACAAAAGCTATCTTCTTTTCTCGAAATGTTTTCAAAAGATTTCTCCCACAAGGTCGTTAACTCAGTGTTGTGTGGAAAGACTGTCCCGAAAATCTTTTCACTGTGCTATTGTTTACTAAAGATGTTTGAAGCAGAGACAAGTATTAGACTGTGAGAAATATAGGGAAAAAAGTAGTTCTGGCAAATATTCTAAAGCTATATCATCACTAGTGATGATACCATATCATCACTAGTGATGTTATTCACTGTGAAAAACTGAAAAAATAATACACTCAGAAATCCCAGTAATTCACCGATGGGAATATGATAAATAACTGTTATTCTTTTTGTGTTCAAGAGTGAAAAGATAACAATATACCAGTATGTAAATAAGGTATTTTCTTTATGTATCTACAGGGAGGAAGAATTTGATGAATACTTCGAGGACATGTTTCTTTGACAGAATTTTACCCTAATATGGAAAAGACCATACAAATAGTAAGATATTTGTTTTCCTCAAATCAAAGGTTTCATTCATTCTCCTGAATAGGAGGTTGGTTCATAATTCTCTGAACCAGTTACCGGACAATCTGGAGTTTAGCAATACTGTGCAGGAGGCCTTTTTGAAAACATTTTCGAAAAAGGAAAAAATGCTGGTAACCAGCATTTTCTCCTTTTTCCACAATGTTTTCTATCCTATCATTGCCAAATCCCATCATTACAGCAACAATGAATATGTCGTCTGCAAATGTTTTGAATTTGGGCAAGTCTAAAATGTTGTTGTCTGGTAAAGAGTTAACCTGATGCCAGACAATGAAATGATAGACTTGTGTATATTGAAAGCCCTTGCAGATGACAAATTAAATGTGGCTTAAAATATGAGATTTGTGAAAGGGGCGAAAACATTGTGGAAAATGGAGAAAATACTGGTTACCAGCATTTTCCCACAATGTGTAAAATAGCCTTCTCTGTCAGGGTTGTTAAATCCATTCTTCATTTTATCAAATTTTTTACAGCACTTCTTCTTTCTGACTGTAAGGATGTGTCTTTAAAGGAAAAAATAAGGACTTATCTGTAATGAAAACATTAATTGAAGATGACATACTAAATGTGCCCCAAAATAAGGGGTTTGTCTCCCAAAGAGTGGAAAAAAATGTAGGAAAAGGAGAAAATGCTGGTTACCAGCATTTTCTCCTTTTCCCACATTGTTTTCAAAAGCCTTCTTTCTCAGAGTCCAACCAAGGATGGCATGGTAAAGGGTTAAGTGTTCGTTTAAATACAGTCTGATCTTGATCTGCAATGTCCGCAAAAGCAACTAGAATCAGGATACAAAGGCTTAGATCAGTGACATTTAGAAAACACTGTCAGAATAAAATAGACCCTAATGGCTTGCTAATTTGTGGCATGACTGGTAGTTTTCATTTGTAAATCACTGATGAAAATAGAAAGAAATTATAGACTGGTTGAATCTCTTACCAGATAAAAAAATTTCAAATTTGTCGAAATTGAAAGCATTTGCAGACAACAAATCAGGTATTGCTCAAAAGGAGGGGTTTGACAGTTGGAGTAGAAAACATAGTTGATTAAAGAAAAGAGAACTAGCATTTTTTTTCTTTTTCCACAGTGTTTTCTAGAAAACTATCTTTCTACGGGTTGGTAAAACTCAGCCTTTTGTGATAAAGGATTGAATATTTATAACGTCTCAAAAAGCAGCTAGAGCCTAGCTCTGCCTACCAAGGCTTTGGTCAGTGGCATTTTGAAAACACTGCTAGAATAAAATGGCCCTAATGGCCTGTTAATCATTCTACATGCTGCCTGATCTTTATCTAGATTGTCTGCAAAAGTAACCAGAATCAAGCAGTGCATACCAAGACTTAGATCAGTGGCATTTTGAAAACAGTGCCAGAATAAAATGGCCCTAATGGCTTGTTAATCATTCTATATGCTGCCTGATCTTTATCTACACTGTCTGCCAAAGTAACAAGAATTAAGCAATGCATACCAAGACTTAGATTAGTGGCATTTTTGAAAACACTGCCAGAATAAAATGGCCCTAATGGCTTGTTAATCATTCTATATGCTGCCTGATCTTTATCTACACTGTCTGCCAAAGTAACAAGAATCAAGCAATGCATACCAAGACTTAGATCAGTGGCATTTTGAAACTGTCAGAATAAAATAGGCACTAATGGCTTGCTAATATGACGCATGACTTCAATAGTTTTCAGTGGCAAATGATTGATGAAAATAGCAAGAAATTATGGACTTGTTGAATCCTTTACCAGATGACAACATCTTGGTCTCATCCAAATTGAAAGCATTTGCAGACGAATAACTAAATATGGCTCAAAAATAGGGATTGGTCCCTGAAAGAGTAGAAAAACATTATGGGAAAAGAAGAAAATAGCAGCATTTTCTCCTTTTTCTTCATTGTTTTTACAAGTCTTGTTCATCAGGATGGTCATTGGTGAGAACACTGGATTTTTCGGAAAAGAGTGAAATGAAGCAGCAGATATTTCAATATCAATTTCAAAAGATTGTAAGAAAAGGAGAAAAAAAACTTTCTTTGCCAGAAAATAGAATTTTTTTGGTGTAGAAAGTTTTGGTACTACCTATTTCTTAAGCTTTTTCCACACAATCCCGACTTTTAAAGACCCAGAGAGAGAGGCCTTTAGAAGACATTGTGGAAAAAGGAAAAAATGCTGGTAACCAGCATTTTCTCCTTTTTCCACAATGTTTTCTACCCTTGCCAAAACAAATTTTGATTCTTTAGTCGCATTAATTTTGTTGCCTGCAAATGCTTTCAATGCGGACAAGTCTAAAATTTTGTCATGTGGAAAAGAGTCAACTCTTTACCAAAAGACAAAATTTTGGACTAGTCCAGATTGAAAGCATTTGCAGACAACAAAATAAATGTGAATCAAAAATTGAAATTTGATTTGGAAAGGGTAGAAAACATGATGGGAAAAAGAAAAAAATGCTGGTTACCAGCATTTTGTCCTTTTCCCACTATGTTTTCAAAAGCTTTCTTTCTCAGGGTCATTAAAAGTCGGGATTGTGTGGAAAAGAGTTGATGAAGTCTTTACCAAAAAACAATATTTTGAGACAGTGAGTGGACATGTCCAAATTGAAAGCATTTGCAGACAACAAATTAAGTTTGGCTCAAACATTTGAGTTTATGATTGAAAGGGTAGAAAACATTTTGAGAAAAGGAGAAAATGCTGGTAACCAGCATTTTCTCCTTTTCACACAATGTTTTTCAAAAGTAATCTTACACAGAGTCATTAAAAGTCATGGTATTGTGGAAACGGTCTAATTAATTACAAATTTGAAAAAAAATAATAAGACAGAAAAACAAACTTGAGATTGGATTTAGATATTTGTAATTGATCTGTGTGGGGGGTTGTCCGTGTGATCAGTGTGAAGAATCCAGGTGAAAATTGTGTGTGTGATTGCTGCTAATTTATTGGCAATCGACTGCGTCATGCCCGTCATTTGACCTGTCTATGGACTTCAGGGTGTCATCCTTGTCATGCATAGATACGATTAACCTTTTTACTTCAGAGTCACAATTTTTAATGACATTGAAGGAAAAGCCTTTTGAAAACATTGTTGGGAAAGGAGAAAATGCTGGTAACCAGTATTTCATCCTTTTTCCACAATATTTTCTACCCTTCCCAAAGCAAACTGCTATAGGTGACCCAAATGAGGAAATTTCTCCTTGACAGGATAGAAAATATTGTTCTAATAGGAGGAAATGCTGGTTACCAGTATTTTGTCCTTTTCCCACAATGTTTTCAAAAGTCTTTTTCCTCAGGATTTTGGACAAGTCTACTTTTTAATATCTGGTAAATGACCCCTGAATTGCCTGTACAAATTTGTTGCAGACAAAAACATCCTTGTAGATTGACGGATCAAAATACGAATTGAGGGTAAATACATGGAAACATTGTAGAAACATCGCTGATATCCAGCGTTTTCTCCTTTTCCCATTATGTTGTCTATCCTTTCAGAGACAAATTTCATCAGTTGAGCCAGATGTTGAATTTGATCAGTCTAAAATTTTGTTCTTTTGTGTAAAGTGATAATTAATGGAACCATAATGAAATTTTCAACTTGCATTTTGGAGTGATGGAAAGTTAAAGGATTCAAGCCCATATGGGCTGCCCGTTTTTTTTTATTTCTAACACTGGAGGGATTTAGGTCACATGATCCAGATGATAATTATTTGAAGAGTCTTTTACACCCAACTTTGGACAACTTTAACATGGTTGACCAAAATGGTTTTTAGACCCTATTTACAGATTTATGACTGGAAAATAAATCTTTGTCAGATTTGATAGCTTGCCCAAATTAGCTCCAGCAAGGTGTAAATTATATTTCTCAAGCCACATAGTATTAATTCTTAATCCTTTACCGCACTTTTAACAACCCTGAGCCCCAGTAGCTCAGTTGGTAGCATGCAGGACTTGAGAACAGGGTGTTGTGGGTTCCATCCCCGCCTTGACCAATTTCTGTCTGAGGACTGATGATAGTTATTTGGGAAAGCAGCCAGTGGCTTGGAAAGAAAATTGTGCAGAGTATTGGTAAAAGAGACTCCAGGAAAGCATGGATAGGTGCACTGGCTGCCGCGATATAACTGAAATAATGTTAAAAATGGCATTAAATACCATATACTGAATCCTTTAACAACCCTTGGAAAGAAGTATTTTGAAAACATTGTGGGAAAAAGAGAAAATGCTGGTAACCAGCATTTTCTCCTTTTCCCACAATGTTTTCTACCCTATCAAAGAAAAATTGCACCATTTTAGGAAAAGTGAAATTGTCATCTGCAAATGCTTTCAATTCGGACAAAATTTAGATAAAATTCCAGGAAACTTTGATTTATCGCGATAGTTTTCTAAAATAATCATGATAATTATCTCGTATCTTGTGGCAGAAATCTGCCACCATACTATATTTATGTAAAACTTACGAAAATTTTGTTCGTAACTACCTTAGTAAAACGGAAACAAGCTAAAAAACTAATTTTGATACGCCCATATTTTCACGCCCATGCAGACCTCTTATGTGGAAGGAACATCACCCAGACAGAAGTCAGCCCTTAACCCTTCACCCACAATACCGACCTTTTACGACCCTGGAAAAGAAGCCATTTGAAAACATTGTGGGAAAAGAAGAAAATGCTGGTAACCAGCATTTTCTCCTTTTCCCACAATGTTTTCTTCTCTTCCTAAAACAAATTTCGATTTTTCAATCACATTTCTTTTTTTGTATGCAAATTCAGTCAATTTGGATGAGTTTAAATTTTGTCATTTGGTAAAGAGTTAACTCTTTTCCACACAATCCTGACTTTTAACGATCCTAGGAAAGAAAGTTTTTTGAAAACATTGTAGGAAAAGGAGAAAATGCTGGTAATCAGCATTTTCTCCCTTTCCCACAGTGTTTTCTACCATTCCAAAAAGAACTTTCAAGTTTTAAGTCACCTTTAATTTGTAATCTGCAAATGCTTTCAATTTGGACAGGTCTAAAACTTTGTTGTGTGTAAATGAGTTAACATGATTGTGGAAAAAAAGCTTCCCCAGCCAATGGCAAAAATCAAAGTATCGCAAACATGAAGTTGTTTTTCAGCTGTAGAAATCTCACTGTATCAGACTGTGCACATCATATGCAGTCTGATCTTGATCAACACTATCTATATTAGAGCAATGAGTCTCACTTAGCAGCCTAAGATTAAACCCTTTACCAGACAACTCCATGATTAAACGACCCCCAAGGAGGAAGGCTTTTGAAAACATTGTGGTAAAAAAAAGAAAATGCTGGTTACCAGCATTTTCTTCTTTTACCACAATGTTTTCTACCCTATCCAGGACAAGTCTCCTCATTTGAGTCATATATTAATTAATTTGTCTTCTGCAAATGCTTTCTGTTTGGACAAGTCAAAATTTTCTGTCATTTGGTAAAGTTAACTCTTTATGACACAATTCAAGTTTTAATGATCCTGAAAAAGAAGAATTGAAAACACTGAGGAAAAAAAATAGAAAATACAGGTAACAATTCTCCTTTTCCCGCAATGTTTTCCATCATTTCAAAGACAAGTCCTTTTGTTAGAGAGTTTTTGTTTTTTTACACTCAAGCAGTTGTCAAAGAGAAATTTATAGCTCATAAGACAGGATTAACATGAGATCAGACAACAGCGTTTTTGCAGACTGATCTTGATCTACACTGGCTGCAAGGGCAACCATTGCCATAGAAGGCGTTTTAAAGCCTCAATAGTTGCCAAAAATAAACAATGCTGGTGTTAAAATTTATCTAAATTTAAGTCATTCCATCTTAGAGTACGGAAATTACATGTATTGCGAAGATTACAACCTGTTTTTGTATGGTCTGTCCAAGTGTTTGTCACTTTCAGACAAATGAATTTTAAAATCAGATAAAAGTAACAAAAGAGAGAGCGATTGATCTACTATTAGAATTTTTATTTTTCTGCAAGAGACCAACACTTGGACCGACCATACAATAACAGATTTTCATCTTCACAATAATTTCCATACTTTTAAAATGTATGATTTATATTCAAATGCATTTAAACATCCACATTGTTTACTTGTGGTTGCTATAGGGTTTGATTGATTGATTGTATTGGGTTTAACGCCATTTTCAACATTTTTTCGGTCATATCCTGGCTGCCAGTGCACCTATCCATGCTTTCCTAGAGTTTCTTTTCACCAGTGCTCTGCACAATATTCTTTCCAAACCAGTGGCTGCTTTCCCACATAACCATTGTTGAAACAATGGTCAGCGGTGAAAGAGGAATGAATCCTGTCACAATGACTATGGTCAATCCTCTGTTTGCATGTCCTGTAGGCCGCTATATGGGGGTTGTAGGATTAATTAGTTATTTTCAAGAGTCTCTACGTTTTTTAACACTCAAGCAGAGTTGTCAAGGAAAGGTTTACGGCTCTTGTGAGACAAATAACACAGTCATATTATTGGATCAATCAATTCCAAACAATCCGCAGTTTTAACGACCCTGAGGTAGATGACTTCAATTTGTTGTTTGCAAATTTTGTCTAATAGAGAGTTATCCTTTTACCAACCTATCCAGTGTTTTAGCGACCTAGAGGGAAAGGCTTTTGAAAACTTTGTGGGAAAAGAAGAAAATGCTGGTTACCAGCATTTTCTTTTCACACAAAGTTTTCTACCACTTCATAGAAACATCTAATCACTTGAGTGGCAAGGAATTTGTCATCTGCAAATGCATTCACTTATTTTGATTTGGTAAAGAGTTAAAATTACATGTACCGGTATGTAGTTCCACATGTGACCTGTGGCACAGATAGACACACCTATATTTAACTCTTTACCATACAACAATTTTTAGACTGGTTCACATTTGTTGCATGTTTGTGGCATTTTACATACGATAAATTTAAGATGCCCCAAATAATGAAATTTGTCTTTGACAGGGTAGAAAACATTGTGGGAAAAGGAGAAAATGCTAGTTACCAGCATTTTAGTCTCTTACACCAAATGTTTTCAAAAGCATTCTTCACCTTGGTCGTTGAAACTCTAGGCTGTGTCGTAAAAGTTAAATTAAGGGAGATATATTCGCTTTGTTTTTTCAAAACTTTGAAATGCACTTTTCCAACTGGTTGTATTCTTTACCTGTAAAAAAAATCTTTCTTAAGTCTCTATCAAACAACAAAATTTTTAGAATTGTCAAAATTGAAAGCTTTTGCAGACGAAAAGTAGGGAAAAAAATGGAATTTATCTTTGAAAGAGTAAAAAGCATCGTGAGAAAAGGAGAAAGTGATTGTTACCAGCATTTTCCCACAATGTTTTCCAAAGCTTTCCTGCTTAGGGGTCATTTAAACTTGTGATTGTGTGGTAACGGGCTTATTACTGTTTGGTAATTTTTACTGATTTTATCGACCAGAAGCTGACAAAAACATAGTGAAACTAAAAATTAATATTTCAAGAGAATTAAGGATCTGGAATCTCTGTTTAACTCTTTACCACACAATCCCGACTTAACGACCCTTGGGAAGAAGGCTTTTGAAAACATTGTGGGAAAAGGAGAAAATGCTGGTAACCAGCATTTTCTCCTTTTCCCACACTGTTTTCTACCATATCAGGGACAAATTTTGTCATTTGGGCCACCTTTGATTTGTTGTCTGTAAATGCTTTCAATTTGGACCAGTCTAAAATTTTGTCGTTTGGTAAAGTGTTAATTGACTCTTCACCAATTAGACTCATTCGAATTCAAAGCATTTGCAGACGACAAATCAAAATTTAATATCTTACATGACTAGATTTGTTTTTCAACAATTTACTAACTGACAAAATTCTAGACTTGTCCAAATTGAAAGTACCGGTGGTTGCAGATGACAAAGTAAATGTGACACAAAAATTAAAATCTACCAGTGTGTTAGGAAGGGTAGAACACATTGTTGCTAAAGGAGAAAATACTTGTTACCAGCATTTTCTCCTTTTCCAGCAATATTTTCTAAATCCATCTTCTTTAAAACTTGCGATTAATAAATATTTGGTGAAGGAAAGGAAAAATTGCAGGAAAATTAGAATAATTATGCCTTTTACCAGCATTTTCTCCTTTTCCAACAGTATTTCCAAAAACTTTTGGTTATCAAGGTCATTAAAGTTTGGATTATTTGGCAAAGGATGAACCATTGATAGTACAATTCAAACTTTTAATGACTTTGAGGAGGAAAGCTTTTGAAAACATTATGGGAAAAGAAGAAAATGCTGGTAACCCAGCATTTCTTCTTTTCGCACAATTTTTTCCATCCTTCTGAAAAGACAATTGTCCTGTCTGCATTATGCATTCAATGTAGACAAATCTAAAATTTTGTCGTTTGGTAAAGACTTAATCCAGGATATGGAAAGTTGAAAGAAATTGATTGCAGCATTGAGTCTAGCTCCATTTTGCCTGCAGCCTCTTAATTTGTAACTCTTTACCAAATGACAAAACTTTGGACCTTTTGAAACTGAAAGCATTTGTAGATGACAAACTGATTGTGGCTCAAATGGTGTAAGTTGGTTTGTTCAAAGGATAAAAAATATTTTTGGGGAAAGGAGAAAATGCTGGTTGCCAGCATTTTCTCCTTTTCTCCTTTTACCACAGTGTCTTCTGAAGTTTTCTTGCTTAGGGAGTTTTAACTCGGGGTTGTATGGTAAAGAGTCTATTAATTACTTTCAGTAGATACATCAGCACAAGTTCACAGAGAATACCTGTCCATGTGTGGAACAATGCTTTAGCGACCCTGCAGGAAAAAGGCTTCTGATAGATTGTATGGTGTTTTATGCAGTTTTCAACATTATTTCAGTTATTATCTTGGTGGCAAGTGCACCTATACATTCTTTCCTGGAGTGTCTGTTACCAGTACGTTGCATAAATTTCTTCTGAAGCCACTGGCTGGTGATGATCATCAGTGAAAGAGGAATGAGTTAAGTCGCAATGACAACTATCAATCCTCAGAGGGAATTTGGCCAAGCTGGGGATTTGAACCAGCAACCTCTTGTTCTCAAGTGCTGAATGCTACTGACTGCGCTACCGGGGCTAAGCAGAAAGGCTATTGAAAACACTGTTGAAAAAAAGAGACAATAATATTAACCAGCATTTTTTCTCTCTCCCACAATGTTTTCTAACCCTTCAAAAGACGAATTCAATTATTTGACCTTTTTTCCACTCAAGGCCTAATTTTAACAAATCTTAAGGAGAAGTCTCTTGAAAACATTATGGGGAAAGGAGAAAATGCTGTTAATCAGCATTTTCTCCTTTTCCCACAATGTTTTATAACATTTCAAAGACAGAAATCATCTGTTTTACGCTTTGAATTTGAACACGACTAAGGCATTGTTGCATGATAAAGAATTTACTCTAACAAACAATGAAATTTTAGACGAGTCCAACTTCAAAGCATTTGCAGATGACAAAATAAACATGACTCAAAAATTGAAATTCATTTTGAGAGGGGAAGAAAACATTGTGGGAAAAGGAGAAAATGCTGGTTACCAGCATTTTCTCCTTTTCTCACAATGTTTTCAAAAGGCTTTTTCTTCGTTAAAACTCAGGATTGTGTGGTTAAGAGTTAAGCCATATAATAAAGTGGTGTCTGCAAATCCTTTTAGTTGATTGATTGAATTTGCGTTTATTTATCGTTGCCACCAGTTGCATATGGGCGACGCCCCCCTGACGGCTGTTTGTATTGCAACAGGGGATAGTGCAGATACAGGACGAAACCCATCCTAAGTTATGCCTGGTTTTTTAATGTGCTCGGTGTACAGCACCATCACACAGGACCTCGATTTAATGCATCATCTGAAAGACTATTAATAATTTTAGATGGCCAACCTTGGAAATCTAACCCACACCCTGAAGTTACCTGAAACATCACTTTCATGAATCCTAAGCTCTACCAGTTTAGCTATGTGGGCTTGTCAATCCATTTAGTTTGGATGAGCCTAGACTCTTTAGCTCACCTTAGCACAAAGTGCTCAAGGTGAGCTATTGTGATTGCCCTATGTCCGGCGTCCGTCATCCGTCAACAATTTCTTTAAACATCTTCTTCTCCTAAACCACTGGGCCAATCTTGATGAAACTTGGCAGGGTTGTTCCTTGGGTGAAGCTCTATCAAAGGTGTTCAAAGAATTGAATTCCACCCAAAACTCTGGTTGCCATGGCAACAAAAAAGAAAAAAATGCAAAATCTTTGAAAATCTTCTCCTCTGAAACTAGAAGGTGTACAGCTTTGATATTTGGTATGTAGCATCTCGTAGTGGACCTCTATCAAATTTGTTTAAATGATGCCCCTGGGGTGTAAACTGGCCCTGCCCCGGGGGTCACAAGTTCGAACATAGGAACAAAGAAGGAAAACTTTAAAATTCTTTTTCTCTAAAATTGGAAGGCATAGAGCTTTGATATTTGGTATGTAGCATCTGCTAGTGGACCTCTACCAAGTTTGTTCATATGATACCCCTGGGGTCAAAACTGGCCCCGCCCCGGGGGTCACAAGTTTGAACATAGGAACAAAGAAAGAAAACTTTAAAATTCTTCTTCTCTGAAACTGGAAGGCGTAGAGCTTTGATATTTGGTATATAGCATCTCCTAGTGGACCTCTTCCAAGTTTGTTCATATGATGCCCCTGGGGTCAAAGCTGGCCCCACCCCGTAGGTCACAAGTTTGAACATAGGAACAAAGAAGGAAAACTTTAAAATTCTTCTTCTCTGAAACTGGAAGGTGCAGATCTTTGATATTTGGTATGTAGCATCTCCTAGTGGGCCTCTACAAAGTTTGTTCATATGATGCCCTTGGGGTCAAAACTGGCCCGCCCCGGGGGTCACAAGTTTAAAGATAGGAACAAAGAAGGAAAACTTTAAAATTCTTCTTCTCTAAAACTGGAAGGCGTAGAGCTTTGATATTTGGTATGTAGCATCTCCCAGAGGACTTTTCCAAGTTTGTTCATATGATGCCCCTGGGGTCATAACTGGCCCCGCCTCAGGAGTCACAAGTTTGAACATAGGAACAAAAAAGGGAAAACTTTAAAATTCTTCTTCTCTAAAACTGGAAGGTGTAGAGCTTTGATATTTGGTATGTAGCATCTCCTAGTGGACCTCTACCAAGTTTGTTCATATGATGCCCCTGGGGTCAAAACTGGCCCCGCCCCGGGGGTCACAAGTTTGAACATAGGAACAAAGAAGGAAAACTTTAAAATTATTCTTCTCTTAAACTTGAAAGTGTAGAGCTTTGATATTTGGTATGTAGTGAACCTGTTCTAAGTTTGTTAGCCATGTTCAGTGAGTTCAAAATTGGGTCACCTGGGGTCATAAACTAGGTCACTAGGTCAAATTAAAGAAATACCTTCAGGGCACTCTAGAGGCCACATTTTTTGCTCAATTGACTTGAAAATTGGTCAGAATGTTTGTCTTGATAAAATCTCACATGAATCTGAATTCGGGTCAACTCAGGTCATAAACTAGGTCACTAGGTCAAATTAAAGAAATACCTTGTGGGCACTCTAGAGGCCATATTTATTGCTCAATTGACTTGAAAATTGGTCAGAATGTTTGTCTTGATGAAATCTCAAAGAGTTTGGATCTGGGTCACCTGGGCTCATAAACTAGGTCACTAGGTCAAATTAAAGAAATACCTTGCGGGCACTCTGGAGGCCACATTTTTTGCTCAATTGACTTGAAAATTGGTGAGAATGTTTGTCTTGATAAAATCTCACATTAGTTCAAAATTTGGGTCAACTGGGCTTATAAACTAGGTCACTAGGTCAAATTAAAGAAATACCTTGCGGGCACTCTGGAGGCCACATTTCTTGCTCAATTGATTAGAAAATTGGTTAAAATGAGTTCAAAATTGGGTCACCTGGGATCATAATCTAGGTCACTTGGTCAAATTAAAGAAATACCTTAAGGGCACTCTAGAGGCCACATTTATTGCTCAAATGACTTGAAAATTGGTCAGAATGTTTGTCTTGATGAAATCTCAGATGAGTTAGGATCTGGGTGATCATTAACTAGGTCACTTGGTCAAATTAAAGAAATACATTAAGGGCACTCTAGAGGCCACATTTTTTGCTCAATTGACTTGAAAATTGGTGAGAATGTTTGTCTTGATAAAATCTCACATGATTCTGAATTTGGGTCAACTGGGCTCATAAACTAGGTCACTAGGTCAAATTAAAGAAATACCTTGCGGGCACTCTGGATGCCACATTTCTTGCTCAATTGATTTGAAAATTGGTTAAAATGTTTCTCTTGATGAAATCTAAGATGAGTTCAAAATTGGGTCACCTGGGGTCATAATCTAGGTCACTAGTTCAAATTAAAGAAATACCTTAAGGGCACTCTAGAGGCCACATTTCTCGCTCAGTTGACTTGAAAATTGGTCAGAATGTTTGTCTTGATGAAATCTCAGATGAGTTTGAAATTGGGTCACCTGGGATCATAAACTAGGTCATTTGGTCAAATTAAAGAAATACATTTAGGGCACTCTAGACGCCACATTTATTTCTCAATTGATTGAAAACTGTTCAGAATGTTTTTCTTGATAAATATTTTGATGAGTTCTAAATTGGGTCACGTATGGTGATAAACTAGGTCACTAGGTCAACTTAGGGAAATTTCTTGTGGATGCTCCAGATGCCACATTTTAAGCTCAATTGACCTGACAATTGGTCAGAAATTGAATTTGCACGTGGAGTGAAATTTCGCCTATTGACTCAGGTGAGCGATCCAGGGCCATCATGGCCCTCTTGTTATTGTCTAGGAAAGAGCTTCTCTGACTTACATCTAAGGAGATGGACTCAACACTAAGGCTACTAAGTGTGACTCAAGGACCTTTTGCGGACAGTGTAGATTAAGATCAGACTGCACAGAATGTGCAGTCTGATCTTGGATCTACACTATCCCAGAAGGAGCTTATATTTACTCCCAAAAATAACTTTGAAATAGTAGAATTATGGGTTTTTATTATTGACTTGAAAGTTTCATTTCACTTATTTGCAGGTTAGAGGTTGATGATAATATCTGTCTTTGACTGGTTAAGTTTGTACAAAGTTTTAGACTTGCCCAAATTAAAAGGATTTGCATACGGCAAAATTAACGACCCAAAACTTGAATTTGGTGTTGGAATGGTAGAAAACACTTGAAAATGGAGAAAATACATTTTTCCTTTTTTCAACAATGTTTTCAAAGGCATTTGTTTTTCTGAAGGGTTGTTAAGAGTGTTGATTGTGTGGTAAAGGGTTAACAGGTTGGAAAACATTGTGGAAAAAGAGAAAATGCTGGTTAGAGTATTTTCTCTTTTTCTCGTTTTGTGCAAAAGTCAAGCTGTTTTAGTGTAGTTTACAAAACAAGGATGATTTTATAATGGCTTGAGGACAAAAAGTAATAAAAATTTTAGGTTTTAATCCTTCAAATATTGATCTTATATGGCAGTCAGCATTTTCTCCTCTTTCAACAATGTTTTCTTTCCTTTAGGTATCTATCTCATATGGCAACCAGCATTTTCTCCTCGTCATACAATCTTTTCTTTCCTTAATTCTTTTACCACACAATCCCAAGTTTTAACGACACTGAAGAAGAACCCATTGAAAGCATTTTCTCCTTTTCCCATAATGTTTTCTACTCTGTCAGAGAACATTTTGTTCATTTGTAACAATTAATTTATCGTCTGCAGATGTAATGAATTACGTAGAGTCCAAATCTCGCTTGCCGAGCCCGATAGCTCAGTCAGTAGCATTCAGGACTTGAGTACAGGGGGGACGTGGGTTCAATCCCTGGCTTGGCCAATTTCTTTCTGAGGATTGATGATAGTCATTGCGACAGGGTTCGTTCCTCTCCCACTGCTGACCATTGTTTCGACGATGGTTATGTGGGAAAGCAGCCAGTGGCTTGGAAAGAAAAGTGTGGGGAGAACTGGTAAAAGAGACTCCAGGAAAGCATGGATATGCGTACTGGCCACAGCGATAAAACTGAAATAATGTTGAAAATGGTGTTAAACACCATATTGCTTGCAACACACGAAAAGGGGTATTTGGACATTTGCGTAAAGTGTCGTCTCGGATCAGCCTGCGCATGCCGACTACATTAGATTTTATGCTACAGTAGACTTGTGCAAAACAGAAAATTACATAGAAGCGGAAAGTGTCGTTTTGGATTAGCCTGAGCAGACTGTGCAGGCTGATCCGAGACGATACTTTACGCAAATGTCTGAATGCCCCTTTTCGCGTGTTGCAGGCCATATAATCAATCAATCAATCAACCAAATCTTGCTGTGTGGGAAAGGTTTAAAAGACAAATCCAGCCATTTGAGCCATATTTTGCCATCTGCGAATGCTATCAGTTTGTCAGCCGTTGTAGAGTTAACAATTTACCATGCAGTCCTGAGTTTTAACGACCCTGAAGAAGAAGGCTTTTGGAAACATTGTGGGAAAAGGAGAAAATGCTGGTGACCAGCATTTTCTCCTGTTCCCACAATGTTTTCGACCTTATCCAAGACAAATTCCATCATTTGAGCCACATTTAAATTGTTGTCTACAAATGCTTTCAGTTTCAACAAGTCTACAATTTTGTTGTGTGGTAAAGATTTAACCCTTTACCACACAGTCCTGACTTTTAATGACCCTGAAAAAAGAAGCCTTTTTGAAAACACTGTGGGAAAAGGAGAAAATGCTGATAACCAGCATTTTCTCCTTTTCCCACAATGTTTTCTATCCTTCCCAAAACAGTTTTCGAAATTTGAGTCCCGTTTATTTTGTCAACTGCAAATGCTTTCAATTTGGACTGGTCTTAAATTTTGTCGTCTGGTAAAGAGTTAAATTGTCTTTTGTCATTACCTACGCATCTTTGCCAGCCAAGGTTGATCGATATGTTGCTCTTTCACACTTGGCTGATCACAGTTGAAATTTGCAATCCCCAGAATATGCACAATCATTGGTTGCAGTCTGTTAAAAAAACACCAGTTAAATAGTGTTTTACATTTGCTGTCCATTATGCTAAGGCATATTTGTTCTAGCGAAACCGGTTTTATTACCAGACCAGTTTCAGAAACTGGTCATTTTTTTCAAAACCATGGAAACTGCTAGATAGGGTAATTTTGACAGTTCTGTCTGTCTGAATATAGGTATAGTTAGAAACAAAAAAATGGTGGTGACTAACCACTGCAAGTGGTTGGTCAAATGTTGTCCTGTTCATGGTAAAGTGTTGCTTGAAGTCGTCAATGCTGTACCCTCAAAGTCACAAATTCAACTTAGTTTACAATCTTCGGCCTAAATGTGTGCTTTATTTGAGTGGCAGAAACAACAGTATTAATGGATGATGCCAGAATTTGCCTTCTTCTGTTGTTTATTGGATTTAATATAACAAATCGTTAGATGGATTTTCTCCAACAAGGAGAAAATAGGCCTCCATTTTGAAACTGCATTTCTTTATGAAACAAGAACTGGTTTTGGTTTTGTCAAAACCATTGCAGAAATTCAAAACTGAAACCAAAACCAGTTGTAGTACAACAGTTACGCCCCTAATTTAAGCAAAGGGTAAATAGAGTAATGTAATGATTGTTACCCATTGCTAGCAAAGGTAGTCGCTTTTCTCAGACTAATACAAAAAGAAATTTTAATGAAAAACAACTAGAACCATTTATTAGAACTTATTAGCGTAGCTGTTTCGAAGAAAAATTTGAGCTATTGTCATAGCCTTGTCGTTGTCGTGGTCTGTGTAATAGTGCAAAAACTTTGACATTTTACATCAGTGTCATTACTGAAGATATTTTCTTTAAACTTGGTCAAGTTGTTAACTATCACAAGGGGAACCCATACAACCAGGACTGGTAACCGTTAAAGTAACAACAACAAGACCTTTGGATCATGTTTTAATTCAAAGCTCTGGGACTCATTTGAGGTAAAAAAGAAGGATAAGCAATGTCTACATTGGCTTCCAGTCCCCCGTCCATTTTCCTTTTTTTTTTCTTTTAAGATAAAAAAAGGCTTGCCTAAACAAACTTGATTTGCAAGCTGCTTTTAGCATTATCTGCAAATACGCTTCACATTGTTTTCAGATTGATTGGTATTGTAGTTGAGAATCACTAAGATGAAGCTGAGCATACAATTTGATTTCAAAAAGCAACAAAAGAAATTTGATTTATGAGTTCAAAAATACAATTTACTATTATTACCTTGGGTTGACAGATATTATACGACCAGTCTGTAGAAGTATAAGTCACAGGAATTAGTTCTAAAAGTTAGTCATTTTTAGGAGAAATGGCTTGACTCTTTCTACCTATCATTTGAGGCATACTAGACAATGAAGTCTGCCTTAAAGCCCCAATGGCAGCCAAAAGTAAGCTGTGGGTGTTTAGCATTTATATTGTACTTTTTCAAAGTATTGAAATTATTGAGAAAATGACAACCTTATTGTTTAGTTGATGGAAGTGTTAGTCACAGGCAAAAAAAAAAGAAGATTTTAAAACCAGGTAGAAACTAAATTAAAGATAGAGCAACCTGGCATTACTTTTGACCTACTTTTGAAATCATTTTTCTACCAGGGACTAAAACTTGGATGCATTTAAATTTAACTCATACCATTGCAAAGTACAGAAATTATTGTGAAGATCATGCATTGTTTCTTTTTGGCCACTACAGTGTATCCGGGCTTTAATATAAGTATACAGGCAGAATGTCTCTGTGCAATCTGAGATGGGTCTACATTGCAGGCAAAATTATGTTGTGCTGTGCTGTCAAAGAGCTAAGATATTAACTCTTTACCAAACAACAAAATTTTTAAACTTCCTAAAATTCAAAGTATCTGCAGACGACAATCTAAATGACTTACTCAAAATAAGAAAATTGTCTGTCATTGGGTAGAAAATATTGTGGGAAAAGGAGAAAATGCTGGTTACCAGCATTTTCTCCTTTTCCCACAATGTTTTCAAAAGGCTTCTTTCTCAGGATCGTTAAAACTCATGATTGTTTGGCAAGAGGTTTAAAGCAAAAAGGTCATTTCAGTATAGGAATGCTTTTATGATATTGGAAACTATTAGGTTACTGTGAGAGACTACAAGAATTATCTATTAGCGACAAAGTGATTAGACTTCTGTTGTGACAAACATAAATCTGTTAGTGAGTTCTTGACTGAATCGGAATTTGTGTGTCAGTTTACCTGGAAAGAAATCACTGGCGTTTTAAAAAAGAAAGCAGTTTGTATTAGACGTTTGAATTTACCTTGGACGGAAACACTGGTGTTTTAAAAAAGAAAACAATTTGCATTAGACCTTGGAAAGACAAACTGGTGTTTCTAAAGATAGAAGAAAAAAAAGGCTGTGGATTTGTAACATTTAAGCATGAATGAAACCTCAGTTTTGCTTGCCAATTTAAGCGAAGATGAAATTAAGCTGAATGATGTTTCAAGCCTCTTGGTTGCTGATCTGGTGATAAATATGCTTATAGTAACATTAACAATTGCGGTGAACTCATGTTTGATTGCGATAGAAATTAGAATTTGGAAGAATCGTAAACGGATATCACAGCCCAAAATGTTGATTCTGTTTCTGGCGGGGACAGATATTCTATGTTCGTTGTTGGGAATTTTACCGAAAATGTTTATTTTCTTTCATACGATGCCGTGTCTCCATGCAAGCACTGTGTTTGTGTACAAATTTGCCAAATTTTGCTCACATTGGTTTTTCTTTCTGTCAAAACTGATGGTGGTGTTGATGGGGATTGAACGATGTATTTCGATACGAGCGCCATTTTTTTACATCCGAAGATGCACTTTGAAGGTTTTTTGTGTAACAGAAATTGTTTTGGTGGTATATGCCCTCATGTTTGCAATCACTTCAGTATACTTTGAATTTAGTGTTTTTGAAAAAGTTGTTAACGAGGAACAATTCAGCCATTTTGGATGTCATGAGCTCTTTTTAACTTTTGAAAACAGTATTCTGAACAATCCACAAAGTTTTAGAGGGTCCATAACTGTTCACATCGATGGATTTATAGTTTTACAAATTGTGCAAGACTTTACTCTGGTAGCCATCTTGTTTTTATGCAATATGTTGGTTATTTTTGGACTGAGGGATATGCAACGAAGGATCAACGTGACTCGACCAGAACCATCGGACCATTACAATAAAGAACCAGACATGATGATGTCGACAGGAAAAGAGTTTTCTCGTCTGATGCTGGCCATCATAGTTGTTTTTATCATTCTGATTACACCATCAGCGGTATGTAACATTAAAAATCTTATGTCTTTACCAAACATCAAAATTTTGGACTTTTCTTAATTCGAAACAATTGCAGACAACAAAATAAATATGGGTTGAATAGTTGAAATTGTTTTAGAAAGGGTAGAAAACATAGTGGGAAAAAGGGAAAAGCTGGTCACCAGCATTTTCTCCTTTTCCCACACTTTTCAAAAGCCTTCACTATCAGGATCATTTTAACTCGGAATTGTGTGGTACAGGATTAACCAGTCAAGTCTGTGTAACCTAATCAGACAAAGCTTTTGAATCAATTGTGGGCAAAGGAGAAAATGATGGTAAACATTTTGTCTGATATAGAATTGAAAATTTCTCATTTTATGCGGCCTACTAAAGAATGTTGTGGGATTTGCAAGGCTTTGATTTGATTGTCACTGCAGGCGATGTTTTTTTTTTTTGTGGGAGTCCCAATAGGCTAGACACTCCAGAGCCTTGGCCTAAGACTGGTGAAACCCAGGCTGCATGCATGAATAAGTGAGCTGACATTGTGTCAAATGGTGGCTACTAGCATTTTTAGTTCGGCTGTTTTCGAAGAAACGTCGAGTCATTGGCATAGCCCTAGTGTCCGTGTAACTCTTCTTGCGCAAAAATATTTGACATTTTATAATATCTCTGTCATTGAAGATGATTACTTCAAACTTGTATGAGTAGTTTAATTCCAAAAGGAGAACTCAACTTAAAAAAATCAATTATTTTTGACATGTTATGCTCCTTTGTTGATTTCGAACTTTCACTGAAGACCAAGCACCTGCTGCCAAGAGTTGGCACTTGCATGCAGCGCTCTTGTTTTCCCCTACACACAATTTTTCCAAAAGTCTTTCTCATTAGGATTTTCCTTAGATTTGTTATGGCTATGCCCTGTAGTTATTACCTTGTGTCTGGTGCTTCTGTTTTAATTGTCTGTAGCATCACAAATTGTTTTTTTCACAAAATTGATTAATTCACCTTTTACTCTTTTACCAAACACTCCTATGTTTACCTAACTCATACCCAAACAACAAAATTTAAAACTTTGTCCAAATTGAAAGCAGCTACAGACAACTAATTAAATGTGACTGAAAAAATAAAATGTGTATTTTAAGCAGCAGGAAACATTTTTGGAAAAAGGAGAAAATGCTGGTTACCAGGATTTACTTCTTTTCCCACAAAATTTTCTAAAGCCTTCGTTCTCAAGGTAGTCAAAAGTGACCGTAGGCTTGTGTGTTAAAGGATTAAACAAACCTATGCAGAGCTCCAGATAGAGGGAGTCAGATTTTGATTTTAAAATTGAAAATATTAATTATTCTCCACTAAACCCTATGTTGTGGGTACTCATTAGAATCGTCTCATCGAGACGATTCTAATGAGTACCCACAACATAGGGTTTCGAAGAGAAAAGCATCACTCCCTCTTATCTGTACTTGAGTAAGTTGCAATGGTAATTATCACTGAAATACCAGTAATATTGAAAGCAGCATAAAACACCCTTCAGTCGATCTTTAACTCTGTACTATACAATCCCAAGTTTTAACGACACTGAAGAAAGCTTTTGAAAACGTTTTGGGAGAAAATGCTGTTAATTTGCATTTTCTCCTTTTCCCCGAATGTTTTCTACCCTGTCAAAGACAGAAATCATCATTTGAGAAACATTTTATTCTGTCCTCTGCATATCTTTTCAATTTTGTCCAGTCCAAAATTTTGTTGTTTGGTGAAGAGTTAAGCTGTATTATGCAAGAGCATAAAAAGTGATTTCTTTTTCTGGTAATGGTGTAAGATCTATAGAGCAGCCAGTGGCTTTTACAAGTGTAAAATAGTTGTTATAGAAATTCCAGGAAAGAATGGATGGGTTGACTCACAGTTACTCTATAACTGAAAAGTTGACTGGCAGTTATGATGCAACTGAAATAAGGTTGACAACTGCATTACACAAACAAACATAAATCACATTAAGGCCTCTAGACAGTTTTGCAAACCACTTTTAAAAATATCATGGCAAAATGAGAAATTGCTTGAAGGAAGAAATTTGTCCTTTGTCATATAGTTTTCACATACATTTGTCACTTCATTGTCAGATAATTATCCATGTTTCACACTGATGTTTCCAAAGTCTGTTGAGGCAAATTTATCTGTAAGTTAACTCTTAACCGTCCAACACTGCTCTAGACTTGCCCAAATTGAAAGCATTTGCAGATGACAAATCAAAATGCCACAATGAATGTAATTTTCCCTAGAAAAAACTAGAAAACATCATGGGAAAAGGAGAAAATGATGGTTTCCTGCATATTCTCCTTTTCCCCTCAATGTTTTCAAAAGCTTCCTGTTTTTGGGTCGTTAAAACTCTGGATTATGTGGTAAAGGGTTAACCTGTTACCAAACAATCCTGTGTTTCAGCAACCCTGAGCAAAAATGCTTTGGAAAACATTGTGGGAAAAGGAGAAAATGCTGGTTACCAGCATTTTCTCCTTTTCCCACAATGTTTTCAAACCTTTCAAAGAGAAATTCCATTATTTGAGTCATATGTAACTTGTCGTCTGCAAATTTATGCTTTCAATATGGACTATTCTAAAATTTTGTTATCTGGTAAAGTGTTAATGAAAACAGGAATTGAAATCAAAGTGATATGATCTAAATTGGCAATTTGAGATTTTTCTGAGACATTGACCCCAGATATCAAACAAACACCCCTTCTCACACCTCTGCTGTTGCAGGCTTTGGAAATCATTTTGGCAAATGAAGGAATAACTTGTAACAAGCAGTGGTTCCTTCTCCCACCATGCTTTCAACACTGCTGAAAACTTTATGTTCCTTTCCCTTTAATGCTTGTCCTTTATTTCATTGACTTTGTGTAGGGTAGGCAAACCAGGTGAGCTACGGAATTGGCCATGTTTTGACGAATGTTGTGTAGGTGAGAAAATAATCTGCAAAGGAAAGTCCACATAACCATCGTCGAAAAAATTATCAGCAAATTTTTTAAGGAAGTTGTCGCTGTAGATCCAAGATCAGACTGCAAGTTCTGATCTTGATCTACTGGCTTCATGGGTTGAAACTTGTTAGAAAATTTGTCATGATTGCAGAAAATTTGTCATGATTGTATCACCAATTTGAAGTGTTGTTGAAACATGGTTTTCAGAGAAATTTATGTTGATTAACTCTTCACCATATTTACAACAAAAACATGACCTGTCTAAATTCACAGCATTTACAGACAATACATGTAAATTAAACTTAGCTCAGCTAATGAAATTTGTCCTTTAAAGGGTAGAAAACATTGTGGGAAATAGAGAAAATGCTGGTTATCAGCATTTTCTCTGTCTCCCACAATGTTTTCAAAAGCTTTCTGCCTCAGGGTCTTAGTTGACAGAAATTTGTCTCCTCCTAGAGATAACAGTAATAAAGGAGGAATTGAAATCAAGTTAATATGATCTAAATTGGCAATTTGATTTTTTTTACAGAAACGTTGGCAACCAGCATTTTCTCTGTTTCCCATAATGTTTTCGAAAGCTTTGTGTTTCTGGGTCTCAGATGACGCAAATTTGTCTCCTACAGATAACAAAATATAAACAAGGAATTGAAATCAAGATGATAAGATGATACAATCTAAATTGGCAATTTGAGATTTTTTCAGAAACACTAACTGTGATACAAAACAAACACACCTTCTGTAGTTTAGAAAGCTTTGGAAAACATAGTGGCAAATGGAGTGATTTACCTTTTACCAAACAATCCCTGATTTTAACTACCAAGGGAAAAAAGGAAAATATACATGTATAAAGGAGAAATTAAAATCAGGTTGATATGATCTAAATTGGCAGTTCGAGATTTTTCAGAAACATTGAATCTGATACTAAACAAACACACCTTACGATTCTGTTGTTTAGGAAGCTTTGGAAAACATAGTGACAAGTGGTGTGATTAACCCTTGACCAACAATCCTGGATTAATTGACTGGGATTTATTGAAAAAAGCCTTTTGAAAACATTGTGGGAAAAGGAGAAAATGCTGGAAACCAGCATTTTCTCCTTTTCCCACAATTTTTTCCCACAGTGTTTTCTAGGCTTTCTTTAAGGAACATTAAAACTTGGGATTTTGTGATGGAGGGCTAATCCTTTCAAAAACAACCCCATGTTTTAAAGGTGGCTCTTCAGATTTTGGGACGAAAATTTTACAAAAATACAAAAAAAAATCATCCTTATACTCCCAAAGCCTTTTAATTTTCATTCATAAAACCCCAGTAGCCGAAAACCGTCCGACAACAAGAGAAATTAGAGATTTATTACGGCCCAGGTCGACACCGACGGGAAACACGGTCTATTTTTACATGAGCAACTCGCTCATTTACATACCGGAAATACACAGATGAAGCTTCAAACGTAGCGTTCGAAGAAGACATTATGGAAAATAATTACATGTTTGTTATGTTATGGAATTTAAGCGTCATTAGTCACGTGCCAGTCACTTGACATTCCCACAATGCTTTTTTGATTTCTGGCGCAAAATCTAAAAATACCTTAAGAGGCTACGTAGCCTTTTAAGGGAACACCATCAAAAAAAATATTTTTTTGTAATTTTATGATTCTTAATTATTGATGATTCGTATTGTTTTTTCATATAAATTTCAGTGATATATATATTTTTTAATTTGGTGAGATGTGAAAAATCTAAATACCCACCTTTAACAGCCACGAAGAAGATGGCTATTGAAAATGTCAGAAAAGGAAAAACGCCATCAACACAATGTCATGTTGATTATCCATGTTTTGCACAGAGTTTACCAGGTCAGTTGATGCAAGTTGTCTGTTTTAGGATTACAAGTATTATTGATTGATTGTGTGGTGTTTAATGTTATTTTCAACATTACTTAAGTTATATTGTGGCAGCCAGTGCGCCTATCCATGCTTTCCTGGAGTTTCTGTTACCAGTATGTGGCACAATATTCTTCCCAAGCCACTGGCTGCTTTCCCATATAAACATTGTCAAAACAATGATCAGTGGTGAGAGAGGAATGGGAAAAGCACTCAGATTTTCGAGGGGGTGTCCTTTGGCAAGACACTTTAGATCCCTAGCCTTGTACTGATGAAACCCAGGACATAGTTACAGGAGTATGTGAGCTGTTGCTGTGAATGACTGAAATAAAGTTGAAAGCTGCATAAAAGACATCCAGTCAACTGGTACCTAGCAGAAGTATATTTTATTTAAGGAGGAACTGAAATCAGGTTGATACGATCTAAAGTAGCAATTTGAGATTTTTCAGAAACGTTGACTTTGATACTTAACAAACACACCTTCTTGACACCTCTGTTGTTTAGAAAGCATTTGAAAAATATAGTGGCAAATGGTATTATTAATTGTAACATGAAATTGTTTATTTTCTCTCCATGTTTTCATTGCTGCTAAAAAAGTGATCGTCCTTTCCCTCAGATTTTGTCATTTGTGTTACATTTGATTTATTTTTGTAGGTGATAAAATTGTAAAGTCTTTACCATGTGGCAAAATCCTAAACTTGTCCAAATTGAAAGCCTGGGCAAACAACAAAGTGAATGTGACTCAAATGAGTAAATTTGTCAGTGATAGGGTAGAAAACAAAGTGGAGAAAGGAGAAAATGCTGGTAAACAGCATTTTCTCCTTTTCCCACAATGTTTTCAAATGGCCTCTTTGTCAGCGTTAATATACATTGCCCACAAAAGTATGCAAAGATAGTTTTAGGGCTTGAAGGGTTGAAATTGTTAGAAAATTTGCAATAATTGGAATGCTGAATTGAAGTGTTGTTAAAACATTGAAATCATAGATTTTAATGTCGATTAATTCTTAGACTGCTAAGCAAGACATAACCCTTTACTGTACAATCTCTTGTGTTTAACCCTTTACCACACGGCAAAATTTAAGACCTATCCAAATTGAAAGCATTTGCAGAAGACAATTTCATAGTGGCTCAAATGACGCAACTTTTCTTTGATAGGGTAGAAAACTTTGTGGGAAAAGGAGAAAATGCTGGTTACCAGCATTTTCTCCTTTTCCCACAATGTTTTCAAAAGGCGTCTTCTTCAGGGGTGTTAAAAGGCGTCATTGTGTGGTAAAGGGTTAATATAACTGTGAAGAAGGCATTTTACACCATTGTTGGAAAACAAACTAACAAAAAAAGTTACCTTTTCAAATACTTGTCACAATGTTTGGGCCATGTTACACCTTAGCTTGCAAAATAAATCCAAGAGACATTAATTTTCTATTTTAAGAAAAAAGATTTAATAAAAATTAATTTACTTTCTTAGAAAAAAAAAAAAGACCCTTTACCAAACAATACTGGGTTTTTACGGCGCTGAGAAATAAGCCTTTAGAAAACATTGTGGAAAAAGGAGAAAATGCTGGTAACCAGCATTTTCTCCTTTTCCCACAATGTTTTCTATCCTTCTCACTAGAAACTTCAATTTTTGAGTCACATTAATTTTGTCGTCTGCTAAGGCTTTCAATTTAGACCAGTCCAAAATTTTGTGTTTGGTAAAGAGTTAATGTAAAGGTTGCAACATTCTATGGCCCCTATTCACAAACTGCTCTTGATTTCATTTCTAGAGGTTTTCTAGATTTAGAAAGTAGCACAAATTTTGATTGGCCAAACCAAATGGTTTATCCAAAACATGACATGCTGAAGAATATGACATGCACAGACAACGGAATAAGCCTAGGATATGCTCAAAAATGGTTGGTGAATACCAACCCAGAAGGCTTCTGCAAGGGGAACAATGTAGATTGAAGATCAGATGGCACATTTGTGCAGTCTAATCTTGATCTATACAGGCCCAAAAGGCGACTTTAGTGTCAAAAGGCTCTTTAAGAATTAATTTGTCATAGGCAAGTTGGTTCCAATATAAGCATGAACCTGATATTTTGTTGTATTGTAAGGAGTTAAACCCTTTACTAAAGACCCTGAAGAAAAAGCATTTTGAAAATATTGTGGGAAAAGGAGAAAATGCTGGTAACCAGCATTTTTTCCTTTCCCCACATTTTCTACCCTTTCAAAAACAAATTTCATTATTTGAGTCACATTCAGTTGGTCGTCTACGAAAGATTTCATTATGGACTATTCTAAAATTTTTTTGTCTGGTAAGGGGTCAAGTTTTTTCAGACGATGTGGATCAAAACTATACTACCTTTAATAGACACTGTTGATCAAGATCAGACTGGACAGCATAATTACGCAGTCAGTTCTTGGATGTACACCAACTATCATTCTGTCAAGGACTCTAACAGTAACATGCTTGAAAGTGAAATATATTAGCTCAACTTTTCCGATAGATTTGACTCCTCTGGCTTTAGCAGAATGTCATTTAAAATCAATCTGATAACGAGGGAGCCTGTATGTCATTACATACCTTTCATTAAGCCTTTACTCACCAGTCGCTTGTTCTTTAACAACCCTGAGGAAAAAGGCTTTTGAAAATGTTGTAGGAAAAGGAGAAAATGCTGGTAACCAGCATTTTCTCCTTTACCCACAATGTTTTCTAACTTTTAACTCTTTACCATACAATCCCTAGTTTTAACGACCCTGAGGAAGGTCTTTTGAAAACATTGCAGGAAAAGAAGAAAATGCAGGTAACCAGCATTTTCTTCTTTTCCCGCAATGTTTAATTCTTTTTTGTCAAAAATAAATTTCAATGGTTGAGTCATCTTTAAATCGTCATCTGTAAATACTTTCAACTGCGACAAGTCTAAAATTTAGCCATATGGAGAAGAGTAATAAAATGCAGATTATATCATTTAACACTAAAATTTTTCCAATTTCAGGCAAGGAAACTATGTAACCAACTGGGTGTCCTGCCGTCACACCTTGCAGACTTTGTTTGCCATCACATAGCTGCTTCAAGCACCTTTACAAACCCGTTTATGTACGGACTTCTGCGGCGTAAAATACGTTACAGGATCGCCCTACGTCTGACGTCTTGTTGTGGAGGTTGGTTACCGGAATCACTCTTACCAGTAGTGAGGTCATCGCAACTTAGTGATACACGTCAGTTTACCTATGGGCGGAGTATTCATCAGACGCATGCGCCCTCTGGCCAGAATGGAGGACAACGTAATTGCAGACAAAATGAAACAAACTAGAACATTATGCCATTTTATCCTTAACCAAGCAATGTGTTTTAACATTCCAAAGGATACAGGCTTTTGAAACATCATGAGAAAGGGAGAAAATGCTGGTCACCAGCATTTTCTCCTTTTCCCATTGTGGTTCAAAAAAGTTTTCTGGCCTGTCAAAGACAATTCTATCATATGAGGAACATTTTATTTGTTATAAATGCAAACACTTTCAAGTTTAAGGTTTGTTGTCCAGAAAAGACTGAACTCTGTATCAAGCAATTAACTTTTGACTTGTCCAAATTGAGAGCATTTTGCAGTCTAATTAAATGTAGCTGAAATGATGGTAAATGTCTGTGAAAGGGAAGAAAACCTTGTGGGAAAAGGAGAAAATGCTGGTTACCAGCATTTTCTCCTTTTCCTACAAGGTTTTCAAAAGGCTATTTCGAAAGGGTTGTTTAAAACTAGGGATTGCGTGGTAGAGAGTTATAAGATTGTACAGTATGTCTTTTTAGTGTTTGAGAACGTCAAAGGCCATTAAATAGACCAGACTTTTGACCCCAATTTCTTTGGATGAAGAAAGTTGAAATTTTGTAAGAAAAAAACATAAGGATCTGACCTGTTGTTCCCTTATTGGGAAAAAACAAGAAAAATAAAAACACTGAAAAAAAAAAAAACTTTCCTGTAGTTGGACTCAAGCACATGACCTTCAAACTGATAGTTAGCTACTCTACCAACTGAGCTATTGAGCCAATCCACATTTTTCTGTGTAAAAAATGTATACTCAGCGTCAATGAAAAGTCACCAGGTACTAAAGTTGAATAATTTTCAACTTGCCACAAGAGGGAAATTTTCAATTATGTTGAACGTTATTATACTCATTTCCCGACCCGTATCTGACAAATTTTACGTGCTTGCACATCTGAGTAGTCCATCTTTATTTGCACATGCAAAAATGAATTCTAATAAATTTTCTGAAGGCAAACTATCCAAGGTTCACTTTCTTTTCATCTCTTACCTGGTGACTTTTCATTGACGCTGAGTATATTTAGCTCTAAATTGTTATGCAGTTCCTTGTTTTCTACAAGTTTTTTTTTTAAATTTTTTTTTTAATTTTCAAAACAATCTTTGCAGGTGAATGAAAATATGTAGTCTTCATTTAGATTTTCTGAATAACTTGTGAAACGAAATTTGGTAAAACTCTTTCAGTATCACCATGATAAGCTTTTGTCCACTGTTAAAACGTGTTTGCTAGCAAATTTCCACTATCACCTTCTATTAGTAGTTTCATTACTTTGATTGTATATGTCAGACCAAATATAAAATCACTACAGAAGCAGTGAACTTTAATTAAAGATACATCTTTACAGCCAGAGAGTAAGAAATGCTGTTAAAATTTTTTAGTGTGTAGAATCTAGTTAGCTGTGTAAACGTAGATAAAAAATATAAGGTGTATGGTTTAAAGAAACCCAAGGGATTTGTCTTCGTTTTTAACTAGAAACTGTGGTTGTAATGTCTTGGGATAGCCTCCAAAGACTGAAATGCATTTTCTGTCTGTCGTTATCTGTGCAACCTTCAGGGGCAATGATTGGCACAAAGATACAAGAATGATTATAGTTTCATAAAATAAAGATAAAATTGGTTAAAAAACTAGATGAAAAGGAGTAAAGATGTATCTCTAAGTTGCAAAAACATAAATAACAGTATTGTTAGCAATAGGATTGACTGAAGATAGAGCAGTCACAGATAGTTCTGTGAATAACCATCATGATATTGCCCTGTGATGTATGGGAGATAACTCAAATGAGAAATTCTTGTCTTAAACAGTAAGAGTTCTTTAACTTGACTCAGCTAGTGTCATGACTGAATTTGCGTTTATTTATCGTTGCCAACGGTTTCCCATATGGGCGACGCCCCCTGAAGGCTGTTAGTATTGTTACGGGGGATAGTGCAGATACAGGACGAAACCCATCCTAAGTTTTGCCTGGTTCTTTAACGTGCTCGGTGTATAGCACCTTCACACGGGACCTCGGTTTAACGTCTCATCCGAAAGACTATTAGTAATTTTAGATGGCCAGCCGTGGGAAACGAACCCACACCCTCATGATCACGAGTCTTACGCTCTACCAACTGAGCTATGCGGGCTGGTCCAGTAGTGTCAGTAGAAAAATAAGCCTTAAATATCAAACAATCCCATGTTTGAATGACTCCCCCAACAAGGAAGGTTTTTTTAAAACATTGTAGGAAAAGGAGAAAATGCTAGTAACCAGCATTTTTTCCTGTTCCCACAGTTTTCTACCCTAATAAACAAATCTAAGTATTTTAGCCCTGTTTGATTTTATATTTGTATATGCTTTCAGTTTGGACAAGTCGTAAATTCTGTTGTGTGATAACAACTTGAGCTGCCCTGATGAGAGGGTAGATCAAGATCAGGATACACAGGGCATGCATTCTGATCATATAATTAATAATATATGAAATCCTGCCAAATGAGCCATATTTAATTCGTCTCATGCAAATGCTTTCAATTTTGATAAGTCTAGAATTTTGTTGTCTGGTATAGAGTGGATTCTTTGACTGCTAGGTAAATGAATTACATTTTTAGAAAACAATGTGGAAAAAGGAGAAAATGCTACCAGCATTTCCTCCTTTTCCCACAAAGTTTTCTAAAGCATTCTTTCTCCAGATTGCTTTAACTTGGGATTGTTTGGTGGAGGACTGAAAATTGGGATTGGCTACTCGGCCTCTAAAACTAGTTTAACTCTTTACCACACAAGAAAATTTTAGACTGGTTCAAATTGAAAGCATTTGTAGACGACAAAATGGATGTGACAGAAAAATCGAAATTTGGTTTGGGAAGGGTAGAAAACATTGTGGAAAAAGGAGAAAATGCTGGTTAACAACATTTTCTCTTTTTCCCACAATGTTTTCAAAAGGCTTCTTTCTCAGGGTCGTTAAATGTCGGGATTGTGTGGTAAAGAGTTAAACTGAGTTACAAAGTCATGCCAGTTGAGGATCACTTCTTGTCTTCAAGATGCTTGTAGTCATGTAAAAAATCGGTAGACTTGTCCAGATTGAAAGCATTTACAAACGACAATTTGAATGTGACTCAAGTGATGAAAATTGACTTTGATAGGTACATATATCCTGGTTACCAACATTTTCTCCTATTCCCACAATTTTTTCAGAAGGCTTATTTCCTTGAAACTTGGGTTTGTGTGATAAAGGATTAAACATGTATATTATTTATTGTAGAACACCTTACCTTCTTTATTTGAGCCATGCTCTGTGAAAAGGGGGCTTAATGCATTTGCGAAAAGTATCGACCCAGGTCAGCCTGCGCAGTCCGCGCAGGCTGACCTGGGCCGAAACTTTTCGCTATTGGTCAGTTTTCTGTATGTCAAAGGACCAGTCTACCTCATGATTCAGTAGGTTGTTATACAAAACTGATTTTGGGGATATATAATACTGTAATGACTTGCTTTGTATCATGCATTAAGCCCCCTTTTGCCAGAGCATGGCTCATTTATTTTAGACTAGCAACACACTACACTTTTCAAACATGATGAAAGGAGAAATTGCTTGTAATAATTTTCTAGGTATTCATGTAGCTAGTCTTAATTCATTTTGATTATCTACACTCATTCTATGACTTACTAGAATGTTTTCAAAAGTCGACTGTTGTATGTTTCCATAGGTTGTGAGTTTCATATGAAATTTGATATACTGTTAAAGCTTTGAGCACTTACATTTCAAGGAATGCATGTATTTCTTTCATTAGTAAATAAACATTTAATGAAATGAAATTCCCAGTTTCCAATTGGTATTAATTCTTTTATAGTCACAGTTTTGCCACCTCTACTGTTATTTGCCCCTCAAAAAGTAGACCAACCTGATAGGAATATGGCATAAATGATTTTTCCGTGGACTTCCTTCACATTTCATGATAGAATTTTGATCCGTAAAACAACATGGCTGGTGTCGAATTAGTCTATTTTTGCTACACATCAACTTACGCAAAAACATACGTTAGAATGCCAAAGGGAAATAACTTTTAGTCTCTCTGATGACTTGCACAGAGATGCATTAGACTCCCTTTTGCCAAAGCGTGGCTATATCTATGCATCAGATAGACTTGATTAGTTAACCCATTACCACACAATCCCGAGTTTTAACGACCCTGGGGCAGAGGGCCTGTCGAAAACACTGTGGGAAAAGGAGAAAATGCTGGTAACCAGCATTTTCTCCTTTTCCAACAATGTTTTCTATCCTTTTAGAGGTAGGTTTCATCGATAGAGCCACAGTTAATCTGTCGTCTGCAACAGCTTTGAATTTGAAAGAGTGTAAAATTATGTCGTTTGGTTAAGAGTTTAGACAGATCACCCGAGCTTTGACATAAATATATGAATCGATTGTGAAACAAGTTCTACATCTTGTTAAAATTACTCTCTATGACTTCTTCCTTGAATGCTATTTTGTCCACGTATCGTGATGTACGGATATTTCCGAACGTTGTTACCCCTCATCAACTCATAACCCGCTCTGAGTTGAGAAACTGTCTTCCTAATCCACGTATTTGATTGATTTCAGTTTATCTATCGTCGCAACCGGTTTCCCATATGGACGATGCCCACTGAAGGCTGTTAGTTTTATTACGACAGATAGTGCAATTATACTCGTACCTACAGGACGAAACCCATCCTAAGTTACGCCTTGTTCTTTAACGTGCTCGATGTAAAGTAACGTCACACGGGACCTCAGTTTAACGTTTCGTCCGAAAGACTATTAGTAATTTTTAGATGGCCAGCAGTGGGGCTCGAACTCACACCCTCAAGTGGCCCGAGACTCGACGTTTTCGAGTCCTACGCTCTTCCACTTGAGCTATATCGGCTGGTCTAATCCACATAACGTCTCTTTCAGGTCCTTTATATATTGTCCGATAGCAGGTTAACTCATTAGTAGTAAAGGAAGGAAGCCTAGGGACATACCTAGGCCTGAGTATGTCCCTAGGCTGCCTTCCCTGAGTGCCGTACATCACCCTCCCTGACAAAAATGTGTCCCTAGTTTGCCATCCCGAAAGATTTTTTTTTTATTTTGTCCCTAGGCTCCCGTCCCTGAGCGGAATTTTTTGCAAAAGGGGGGGAGGGGAGTTTTTCCTATGCTCACGACCCTGAGAGGGATTTAGCATTCAAAGTGCAGGCCTTATGACTGTCAGGTTGGATAAAAATGGTCAGATCACTGAGTTGGACTTAGTTTTTTCACCCTATGGATGATTTTTTTCTCTTTCTAATTGCCTGACCATTGAGTTGGACTTAGACTTTTTTCTGCATCTATGAATGATTTTTTTACTCTTTGGAGTGTAACTCTCTGGAGTGTGAGTCTTTGGAGTGTAACTCTTCTAAAAGAAAGAAGTTTGACAATTTGAAGAAATGACAATTTGAAGAAAGATAGAACTTTCGTGGTAGATGGTTAGCCCTGAAAAGGGCTGTTTTGAGAAGAGCTGATTTTATGAAAATGTTTATTCAGTATCAGCATCAGTCGATTCACTGTCTGACTCACTCCTTTCAGTGGCGATTTGCGCACGGAAAAGACGGGTCACCTGCTCAGTTTTTAAAATAACATACTGAAAATACATCTCAAGCATGCCCTCAATAATGAGTTCCTTCATCCGAAGGTTATAACAGAACAGCCTGTTATTAGCAAGCTCAGCCCTCTCGTATCGTCTTCTCACTGCAGCTAGGCGTTGTTTAAGTAAGACGATTTGTCTCCTTGCTCTTATTAACTTTCACTCAGTATCCATCCAAGTGACGACTGGTGATTGTCTTGAAGCCATTGTGAAAAAATGAAATGCATGGAAAATAAATCGCCGAGATTTATAGCTTTTCAGACGGATTGAACTAGTTGACCCATGACGTCATTTTCTCCTATGTTTTTCCCGCGTCGGCGTTTCATGCTGTTTTGCCTCCAAATTAATGTTATCCAATCAGATTCAGCGTTTTATTTCTAATACTAAATGTTTTATTGTTGACCAACCCGTGGGTTTGTTACATTTTCTTGTTCGGGGATTTTATTGTTGACCAATCCGTGGGTTTGTTACATTTTCTTGTTCGGGTTAGAAAAAACTAGAGTTTGGCTAATCTATGACTTTTTTTGATTGTGAATCTTTGCAGTGTAACTCTTCTAAAAGAAAGAAGTTTGACAATTTTGAGTTTTTTGACAATTTGAGGAAAGATAGAACTTTCGTGGTAGATGGGTAGCCCTGAAAAGGGCTGTTTTGTTTTTTTTTGGAGGCTGTGTTTTTTCCACTTTTAATGGCAGCACCCGAAATTCGCTTGGCAAATGGGGCATGCTGTAATCTTCCTCCCGAACTCGATATCAACCAAAATGATATCCGGTGTTGTCTTTAATAATAGCTGAACTAATCTTTCGCCGAGATCTTTGTATGGCTGTGTTATACGTCGCAGTTGGTTTTGTTCCTCCTCTCCTACGAGACGAGTGGTTAGTTGCAATAACTGCTGGCCGGCATTTAGATACTCTTGGAGAGCCTCACGTAGTTGATGATTTACCTCTTCCATATTGATATTGCTTCCGAATATTGACACTGCTTTCGAAGTGATCGTTAGCTGAGAGTCAAAGAAATGGTGAATGTATGAAAAATAACGCGGGGCTTTATACGTTTACAGAGGATTGAAATTTTTTAAAGAGCTCGGACCTGGCAGAAAGCACATACATTTTTCCATGCTACGTTTCATGCTGTTTTGGCTCCAAATTAATGTTATCCAATCAGATTCACCGTTGTTTTTCTAATACTAATTGTTTTATTGTTGACCAACCCGTGGGTTTGTTACATTTTCTTGTTCGGGGGATTTTATTGTTACCCAATCCATAGGTTTGTTACATTTTCTTTTTCGGGTAAGAAAAAACTAGAGTTTAACTAACAGTTATGAGACGTTGTATGGAAAAAATGTAACCAGAACAAGTCTTTTGGGGAAAAACAGAATGAAGAACTCTATTTTTTTGAACTTTTATTTATTGAACTTTTATTTACTGAACAGAACTAAACATTGAAACATTTTTTTTTTGCAATGCATCATAAAAAAAATTTCTTGACAATGAAAAAAAAATCACAATGAAACATTTTTTTTGCAATGCATCATAAAAAAATTTCTTGACAATGAAAAAATTTCTTAACAATGAAAAAATCACAAGCAAACATTTTTTTGCAATGCATCATAAAAAAATTTCTTGACAATGAAAAAAAATCGCACTGAAATATTTTTTCACAATGAATTATTCACAACAAATTAATCACGATGAAAAAAACACACTGAATTATTTTTTCGCAATGAATTATTTTACAATGAATTAATCGCAAAAACAGTATATAACAAATTTTTATAATGCAAATTCGCAAATACCACGAGTTTCACATTTGTTTTCATATTCCGTAATGTCTTTATGCAATTGGTCATACCCCAAAAACATTTTATACTCACTGTCCATATCGTCGAAATTTTGTAGTCCTATGAATGGAGCAACATGTCTATAAGCGTCTTTTGTTGAAAGAGCTGAATTTACTACTTCTTCTGTAACATCTCTATCAAATAGAATATACCCTGACATGGTTTCCATTGTTTCCCCGTAGGAATCATGAACAGATCCTTTTTTGTAGCGTAAGTAAAAGTCAAATAGAACTGATTTCATTTTCACAATGTTAAGAAAACTTTCTTCTGTTGTTCCTATGATAAAAAATGTCCATCGGCTTGTGGATCGAAACAGTTTACTAATAACATTGTCTTTCATACAGCTATCTGCTAAATAAGTCTTGAGAACGAGATCCATCCCCGAATCGTCCACCATCATCGCAATAAAGTTGAATATAGCATACACTTTGTAGGACTTTTCTCCTTTTGCAACCCATTTTAACATTTTTTTGATCCAAATTTTCACACAGAAAAATTTAATGTTAAGCTGTGTTTGTTCATCAAGCGTATGCTGTCGAACAAATTCTCCATAAATTTTTTCACGTAGCTCTATTGGTAGCGGTAACATGATTGTTATTTTTTGAACAGTTGTTAATATTTTTCCCCGACTTACTTTGAGTGATTGGTACACAACAATGTGATATGAAATTATTTTCTCAAGCTTTTATAACCATAGGGTACAGTATCAGTACCATTTACAATGACTCTCTTGGTGTATACAGAACGAAACGTTTTTGTTTGTGGTTCACTGGTAACCGTTCTATCTCTGTGTCTTTTAATTTTACAATCATAGTGAATTTTGATTTCTACTGTACGATCCAAAGCACATTTCGAATATGTATCGAAATTTACCACCTGTTTTGTATTGTAATCCAGAGTAATCCCCTTTACTTTACATTTGCTTATCTCTTTTCCATCTTTTGTTTTCATTTTGTAAGCATAATTCTTAGGTCCAAGTCCTCTGAATTGAGTAATTTTACAAGTAGGCTCTTCATCAGTCCATTTTCCTAACCGGCTGTTAATAATAGGGGGATTCCATAATTCGGGGTCGTGAATGTACATACAACTATCTGTATCGAAATACAGAACTCTATCTTTTAACTTTTCAAGAACGCTGTACAATTCCAACCTTGCATAAGCTGTTACGTAAGAACCTACTACCACATTGGCTGTAGCATGAGTGTCAATATGTTCCAACTTTGATTCATAGTTAACCAAGATGAATGAACAGTTCTCATCAAAGATTTCTACATGCTTTACAATGAAATTGGGATTGGTGACTAATTCAAAATATTTAGACGGATCACTGATGTATTCCGTCTGGGTCATTTTTTCACGCTGAGCTAATTTTCCCCAAAGACAGTTCAACATAATCTTAGCAAATGATCTTCTCCCAGGATTTCTTTGAATACAACTTGGATCAAGACGAACACCTTCTGCCTTCTCATATTCACAAACGAACTGATCTTTTTCTGAGTCTGATTGACAGCAATCTGGATAACCACTGGCTTCTTGCTTAATTTTCAAGAAATTGTCCACATAATGTTTAAAGAACTGATCTGACACAGAATTGAAATGCCAAATTTCATACACTTGCAATAATCGATAACCACAGTCAAGAGCCTTGAATAATTCAAAAGTAACCCAAGTTCCGACCAAAGCCCTCTCTTCTTTACCATGTCTACAAATGTTTGAGCTTTCTTCTGCACATTTCATACAGAGGGGAAACATCATTTTGTTGTTACAGTGAACTGGAAGAACGGGGTGAAACAAATCAGTTGGAGGCAAAACTTTGCATTTGATTAATCCCTCATATTGGCGAATATTGTTCATATCAATATTCTCAGTAGACAAAATTTCTGGATGACCTACAGGGTAGGATTTGTGTTTACAAACATAAGGGTATAGAGAACAGATATCGATGTACTTGATTTCCTTTTTGGTTTTTTCATCAACATCATATCCAATTTTTATTGCATTACATCTTCCGCCGGACAAACCATCCCTCGGATCGATAGGGTCCAAATGTGGATATAACTTTTCAATGTGTTTTTTGTACTCTTTATCCTTCATCTTAGCATCAAATTCGTGTTCCCAAATGTACACTACATTATATCCCATGTCTTCGATATCTTCTATACGTTCAAAAGTACGTTCGTACAATTCAGACATGGGTTTTCCATTAATAGGATTGATCTGTTTTCGATCTGTATAGCATACAGGACAACCATGATACAAATCCCCAAGAAATTCATAAACAGTGTTTGATTGATGGTGAAAACCATCTACACTATATTTCCCGATTTGAGCTTCACCACCATTTTTTGCATGCTGAATATTAATACCTTTTTCCTGAGCAACGCTTTGAAGCCATCGTATCGCTTTCATAGAAAAGCGACGTCTGGATGAGTCTTTACTTGAAATGATAGCTATTTGATTTTCTGGTAAATATTTGCTTCGCCACACCTTGTTACAGGCATCTGCGATGGTAATCGCCTCTAAAAATGGACAAATACCACCCTGTTCGATAAACAGCTTTCTGAATTCAGCACACCCTCGTCTGAGGATATCAACGTCTGACCTACAGTACATTTCCATCTCCTTCTGAAAATTGAATTCCTCACCATTTCGAACTTTGTCATTATACCAAACTATAAATTTTGACCTAGCCTCTTCAGACATTGAGTCGGGTTTGTAATAAGACATATCCAAGTAGGGTCCAATGTAACTCCAAAATTCATCTGTATTCGCCCAGTGAGGAAAGTAACCTTTTTTCATTTCTTGAAGGCCAAAGGTGGATGGAAATTTTGCCAAACCAAAACTCATGAAATTGAAAGAATCGATCAGACGTACACCGTTCAGTTCTAACTTCATAATATTGTTTCCATTCATGATCAATTTTGGAAGTTTTAACCCAACTTTGACAATATAGTCAAGAATGAACTGCCCGTCATAGCCTTTGAAATTATGGGCAATAGCCGTAACCCCTTTATGATGTTTTGAAAAGAGCCAGTTGCAAAATTGACTCAAAGTTTTTTCACCTTGAAAAATAACTTCCCTACCCTCTTCAAATTCACTGCATGTAGAACAATGAAAATCGAGTGATTTATCGATACATTCATCACACGCTCTGTGTGCGATACAATAATTTGGGATGTGTACACCTGTGTCTTGTTTGCATTCAAAATCAAAGAAAATAAACTGTGGTTTTTTGACTACAGAAGAACTCGTCTCGTCATCGTTGTCATGGTTCAACTTACTTTGGTAAGGTTGAATATAGCATTGATGAGAAAAGTTAACAATTCTCTTACAGATATGACATCTTTTCTTTCCATTGCAAACATGATTTTTCTTTCTGATATGATATTGTGCACCGCATTTCGAACAGAGTTTCACTAATTCACAAATGGATTTCTTTTCTTTACCTTGAACATTTCTGTGATTTTCAAAGCATTCAGCACTAAAAAATCGTCTACTGCAAACACTGCAAACATATTCTTTTGATTCTGATGCACATTTTCCTTCGCGATAACAACCTTTACAGATATTTGAACAAGCATGACTTTCCCGGTGAGGGTAACCCGCATCACAGAACTCACAATAATATGTACAACTAAGAAAACCTTTGATAGATTTAATGTAGTCATAATGGTTTTGATGAAAGTACAAATGTATGATCTTACTATTGGTTTTCACTTCTGGATGTTTAAATATTTTTTCCACTTTTGAATGCTGTTGATGAACTTTAATGACATAGCCTTTTTCATACAAGAATGCTTGAATTTTTTGTATTCATCAATTCCTATAGGTTGTGTTGGTGAAACTCCAGCTTCATGTAACAATTTCTCAGCTTCAGTCTTTTGAAGAGGACGGTTTGAACGACGAATACGATCCCATTTTCTATTCCATACTTCGGTGTTTTCACGTTCACTGTAGCAAATTCCCACAACAACAGCTCTTGCAAAACATAGTTGGTCATGATTGTCAATTTGAATAATAGATTGCTTCTTCTGGGCAAAAAACTTTGAATCTAATTCTGACGATCTATATTTTGTTTTTCCGCTACCACTTGGTGGTATTGTATGTGTGATGTCAAATGTCATGAATCCATCGTTCAAGACGAAATCTGTATTCGATTGTAAAACTCGTTCAATTTCATTCAGCATAGTTTCGCCTTGTAACTGGTCTGCAGCTAAAAAAGGAATATGGATTCCTATTTCCATCGAAGGATGATTGATGGTAATTCTAATCATGTCCGTAGGGTTAGCATTTAACTTTCGAATGATTTCACGGGTAACATCGTCAAATAAGCCAAGGAGTCTCTGAGGTGTTAATTCTTCAAATTTCTTAAAACTCAGCATCAGCACATGTGATTCTGTTTTAAATTTTCTTGACTTCTTATTACCCTTTTCTGTTAAATCATATAGACTTTTCATGTCTAAGTTAGAGTTGGTACTTTCATCGTCGCTATCATTTTCTTCTTTCAACGGTTTAGTTTCTTTCTTTTTTGTTGGTGGAAGCACCTCATCGTCACTTTCTTCTTTCAACGGTTTAGTTTTTTTCTTTTTTATTGGTGGAAACACCTCATCGTCACTTTCTTCTTTCAAAGGTCTAGTTTTTTTCTTTTTTGTTGGTGGAAACACCTCATCGTCACTTTCGCTGTCTGAATAGGTTATTATTCTTTTTCTTTTACCCATTGTTTTAGCTCTGAGTGAAAAGACAATAATGCAGAAGTGAGAAAAAACTAGCAATTTATATAGCCTCTCCGTTGTAACAGTGTATAAATAAGCCGTTAGTTGTGAAAATCTATTCATTCTCCTACTCGATCTCAGACAGTACAGCTGATAAAAAATATGAGTGAGTTAAAGCTGCAAAATACATCACCACTTAGTAAGAGGGTGTATCTGTATGTTAATCCATACACCCACGATTATGAGATCAGCAATATACCATCAAAGTATAATGTTAAACATATCGGAAACTATGTGGGATCATTTTTATCCCAGCAACATTTAGAAGAAAAAGATGTTTACCGTACTACCAGCTACAGAGTTTTGGATCAAGCGATGATTGACAAACGATATGGTGCGAATGGTGTGAGAACAAATATTTGTTTCACATGCAACGAAGCAGGACATTGGGCCAAAGAATGTTCAGAAAAAGAAAATCAGCTAGGTACAATTGTTTTTGTCTACGTGAATCCACACAGTCACGACATTGAGATTTCACCATCATTTTACAACGTTGGTGGTTTCAAAGATATGAAATTCGTCGGGACACTAAATTCATTCTGCAGTGAAAATACATGGAAAAAAAGTTCACCACAAGCTATATCCTCATCGGTTGAAACTCAGACCGTAGACAGGCAGAGCGACACAGCGGCTAACAGCGATTCAGAAATCTGCAAAATAGCAGAACAGACAGAGAAAAAAATATCTACAGACGATAATCTAAGAAATCAACAAACTTTGGATCTAAAAAACAACGAATTTTCTGCAGAACCGGGTTGTTCGTACGGAAAGGAAAAACAGCAAAACATCGAAAAGAAGAAAAAACGAGTAACAAAGAACTATTTCTTTTACAAATCAACAAAACATGAGGACAAAATCTGTCCAGATGTGGAATTAAAAAACAACGATAGGAAAAGAAAACGTAAAACCAAATGTGAATCTGACATCTCAAAGAAAAAGAAAAAAACATACTGAGTGAAAAAAGATTTCAATACAATATTGATTATAAACAAAAAAGACTGACTTGATTTTTTTCATTCATTTTTGTCTTTTACAGTTCATTTATTTTTTTGTCTTTACAGTTCATGATTTGATTTTTTCATTGTACATAAGTTCTTTTTTTGAAATAAAAATATAAAAAATAATTACTTCTTACTTTTGACTTTTTTTCTAGTTATGACTATAAGTCTTTTTACTTTTGACAATTTGAGAAGAAAGATCTTTCGTGCTAAATGGTTAGCCCTGAAAAGGGCTTTTTTTGAAGGATCTCACATTGACATCCAGCTCTACGATTCTACCGCCCGATCTACTGGGATGATTTCACATCCACAATGTTCGCAGTAAATCGTCGAACCTTCATCATCATCATAAAATCCTTCATCTGTATCTGGACAGTTATGCTTCTGCCCAAGATACTCGAGTATGGAAAAACATTTCCCACACTCTATCAGACATCTGTTTGCACAGTGAGGACATACAAGAATTCGATCCATTCTGGAACAAATATGATTTCATGTAAATTATCGCTGGGCTTTATAGCTTTACAGAAGGATTGAACTAGATGACTCATGACGTCATTTTCTCCTATGTTTTTTCCCGCGTCGGCGTTTCATTAACATTGTGCAATCAAATCGACGGTTATATCGGTGTTTTTTACCACTCCTAATTCGGTGTCACACAGTACAATACCGGTGCTTTCCGCCAGGTCCGCCCTCTTTAAAAATTTCAATCCTCTGTAAACGTATAAAGCTCGGTGTTATTTTCATATATTCACCATTTCTTTGATTCTCAGCTAACGATCACTTTGAAAGCAGTATCAATATTCAGAGTCAGTTACAATATGAAGCACAACTTAGATGAAATCAGCTTGGACGATTTTCCATCAGTGGAAAACAATGGAGACGTTCTTTCATCAGTTATGAACTCGACAATTATCAATCCACCACCGGAGTTAAATTCGACAACCATCATTCCAGCGACAGTGTTTGACAACATTTATGAAGAGGTAAAGCAGCTAAATTTGAAACAAGATAGCATGATGATCCGAATCATAGATCAGCTGGAGACTTTAAACAGACATTTGGAGGAAATTAAAACTTTAACCGCAAGTACTGATCAGCTCAGTAGAAATATCGAGGTACTACGTCAACAGGATCAGCTCATTTCAACAACTCCTGTGAAGATTCCTGTGGAGTTCGAGTTTGATAAATCCAATCTTCACAACTTAGTGGACTCTATCGTAAGTGTTGTGAAGAAAAATCAACCAAAGAAAAATCAACCAAAGGAAAAACAACCAAGAAAAACAACAAAGCGGAAATCTGAGGAAGATGGTAACCATCTCCACAAGAAGCAGCGAGTTGATCAAAAACCAACTATACCAATATTGACAGGGCAGGGCAAATACGGGAAAAACATTGACAATCACGTTGATTTCAAGATCCCGAAAAAACCAAAGACAGAACGAAAACAACCAAGAAAAAACAACAAAACGGTAGGAATATGAAAACAAATATGAAACTCGTGGTGTTTTGCGAATTTACATTGCATAAAATTTGTTATATACTGTTTTTTGCGATTAATTCATTGTAAAATAATTCATTGCGAAAAAATAATTCAGTGTGTTTTTTTCATCGTGATTAATTTGTTGTGAATAATTCATTGTGAAAAAATATTTCAGTGCGATTTTTTTTCATTGTCAAGAAATTTTTTTATGATGCATTGCAAAAAAATGTTTGCTTGTGATTTTTTCATTGTTAAGAAATTTTTTCATTGTCAAGAAATTTTTTTATGATGCATTGCAAAAAAAATGTTTCATTGTGATTTTTTTTTCATTGTCAAGAAATTTTTTTTATGATGCATTGCAAAAAAAAATGTTTCAATGTTTAGTTCTGTTCAGTAAATAAAAGTTCAATAAATAAAAGTTCAAAAACAATAGAGCTTTTCATTCTGTTTTTCCCCAAAAGACTTGTTCTGTCTACATTTTTTCCATACAGTATCTCATAACTTTTTTTGCTATATTAGCATGAAACGTAGCATGGAAAAAATGTATGTGTTTTCTACCCTGGCCGAGCTCTTTAAAAAATTTCAATCCTCCTTAAACGTATAAAGTCCAGCGTTATTTTCATACAATCACCATTTCTTTGACTCTCAGTTAACGTTCACTTCGAAAGCAGTGTCAATATTCGGAAGCAATATCAATATGGAAGAGGTAAATCATCAACTACGTGAGGCTCTCCAAGAGTATCTAAATGCCGGGCAGCAGTTATTGCAACTAACCACTCACTTTATAGGAGTGGAGAAATAAAAACAACTGCAACGTATAACACAGCTCTACAAAAATCTCAGTGGAAAGATTACTTCAACTATTTTTAAAGACAACGTCTGGCATCATCTTAGTCATTTACCAAGTGAATTTCGGATGTTGTCATTAGAAGTGGGAAAAAAACATAGCCTCCAAAAACAAAACAGTCCATTTCACGACTACCCATCTACCACGAAAGTTCTATCTTTCTTCAAATTGTCAAAAAAACTCAAAAGATTCACAATCAAAAAAGTCATAGGTTAGTTAAACTCTAGTTTTTTCTAACCCAAACAAGAAAATGTAACAAACCCACGGATTGGTCAACAATAAAATCCCCGAACAAGAAAATGTAACAAACCCACGGATTGGTCAACAATAAAATCCCCGAACAAGAAAATGTAACAAACCCATGGGTTGGTCAAAAATAAAACATTTAGTAATAGAAAAACAACGATGAATCTGATTGGATAACATTAATTTGGAGCCAAAACAGCATGAAACGCTGACGCGGGAAAAACATAGGAGAAAATGACGTCATGGGTCAGCTAGTTCAATCCTCCTGTAAAGCTATAAAAACCCAGCGTTATTTCCCGCACGTTGTTCATTTCTTCGAGTCGCAGATAAGATGGAGACTGCACTTAGGGATATGGATTTTTGGGAGCTTGCTCAACTGTCGGAGAAGAAGAAGGTCGTTGTACCAAAAGCAGAAAGTTGGGATGATGACAACGAGGCACCGTTCTCGCTGAAGTTCAACCTGAGTGCTCAGGAGCTGAAAAGGTTAAAGAGGCGGGCAGCGAGTAGCTGCCCAGCCTGCGGAAAGGTTGGAGGTTGTGCTTAAAAACACAACCTCCAAAACCAGGTCCCTTTTAGGGACACCCCAACAGCCCTTTTCAGGGCTAACCATCTACCACGGAAGATCTACCTTTCTTCAAATTGTCAGACGTAAGTTCTATCTTTTCTTCAAATTGTCATTTCTTCAAATTGTCAGACGAAAGTTCTACCTTCAAGCTGTTAGACGAAAGTTCTATCTTCAAGTTGTCATTTCTTCAAATTGTCACAGCTCTTTTCAGAGCTAACCCAACAGTCCTTTTCAGGACTAACCATCTACCACGAAAGTTCTATCTTCAAGATGTCAGACGAAAGTTCTATCTTCAAGCTGCCAGACGAAAGTTCTATCTTCAAGTTGTCATTTCTTCAAATTGTCACAGCTCTTTTCAGAGCTAACCCAACAGTCCTTTTCAGGACTAACCATCTACCACGAAAGTTCTATCTTCAAGATGTCAGACGAAAGTTCTATCTTCAAGCTGTCAGACGAAAGTTCTATCTTCAAGTTGTCATTTCTTCAAATTGTCACAGCTCTTTTCAGAGCTAACCCATCAGTCCTTTTCAGGGCTAACCATCTACCACGAAAGTTCTATCTTTCTTTTAGAAGAGACGCGTTCCAAAGACTCACACTCCAAAGAGTTACACTCCAAAGAGTAAGAATCATTCATAGATGCAGAAAAAAGACTAAGTTCAACTCAATGTTCTGACATTTAGAAAAGAAAATTCATTCATAGGTGAAGAAAAAAAGTCTAAGTCCAACTCAGTGATCAAGCATTTAGAAAGAAAAAAGTCTAAGTCCAACTCAATGGTCAGGCTTTTAGAAAGAGAGAAAATCATCCATAATTGCAGAAAAAGACTAAGTCCAACTCAGTGATCAGCCATTTAGAAAGAGAGAAAATCATTCATAGGGTAAAAAAAGTCTAAGTTCAACCCAGTGCTCAGTCTTTTAGAGAGAAAAAATCATTCATAGGGGAAAAAAGACTAAGTCCAACTCAATGGTCAACCTTTTAGAAAAGAGAAATCATTCATAGAGATGCAGAAAAAAGTCTAAGTCCAACTCAATGGTCAACCTTTTAGAAAAGAGAAATCATTCATAGAGATGCAGAAAAAAGTCTAAGTCCAACTCAATGGTCAGGCAATTAGAAAGAGAAAAAAATCATCCATAGGGTGAAAAAACTAAGTCCAACTCAGTGATCTGACCATTTTTATCCAACCTGACAGTCATAAGGCCTGCACTTTGAATGCTAAATCCCTCTCAGGGTCGTGAGCATAGGAAAAACTCCCCTCCCCCCCTTTTGCAAAAAATTCCGCTCAGGGACGGGAGCCTAGGGACAAAATAAAAAAAAAATCTTTCGGGATGGCAAACTAGGGACACATTTTTGTCAGGGAGGGTGATGTACGGCACTCAGGGAAGGCAGCCTAGGGACATACTCAGGCCTAGGTATGTCCCTAGGCTTCCTTCCTTTACTACTCTCATTACCAAATAGCAAATATTTTGGGCTGAACCAAATTGAAAGCACTTGCAGAAACACACTTTAAATGTAACTCAAATGATAGAATTTGTCTGTGACAGGGTAGAAAACATTGTGGGAAAAGGAGAAAATGCTGGTTACCAACATTTTCTCCTTTTCCCATCAGCACGGCCAGGTTCTTTCCTCGGCTTGGCGATAGTCATGGCAACAAGATTGATTCGGATAATTCCGCTTTCACCGTTGAACATTCTTTCGATTTATTGGTTTATTGGGGAAGGCAGCTGTTGGCATATTGGAAAAATATTGCGCGAAGTTCTTGTAAAAGAAACTCCAGTTAAGCATGGTTTGGTGCACTAGCTGCCACGATATAACTGAAACAGTGTTGAGAATGACCTTAAACATCGTACAAACAAACAAACAAACAAACAAATATATACTTCTCAAAATTTGCTAGGGATCACCACACACATTAGATTCAGCAGATATAAATGTATGGCATATATCCGGCATGGTTTTTCAATATGTTGTATTGCCACCCTGATGACATAAATCACGTGTGGAAATTAAAGTTAGTTAATGCAAAACTGTATTGGTTTAACATATACCCGCATTGAAATAGCTAAATGATCCCTATCAAAGTGTGAGTAGTATATATTGTTTGTGGTGAGCACAATTGGGATATACTGGCATAAATACTTTAATAAAAAGACGGTCAAATATGTAATCCGATTTACGGGTAGAAGTCAAGGATTATTTCAGATCACTTATAAATTTGAATTTCTCCTTTGGAAGCAATTACTCTACATATAACACCACTACAGCACGCGGCCTTTGAAAACACCGTGGACGAAGGAGCAATTGCTTTTTCTCCCATAATATTGTTTTATCCTGTCAAAAATAAACCATTTTCCCCTTCTGATGTTTGTCTTTCCACTACTCTGTAATCGTTCTGGGTAGGAATAGAATAATCCTTTACAGTAATGGGTTGACCTATGTTAAGTGAAATTCAACTCGAAAGGTGATCGGACCATTAGAAGAAAAAAGACTATTAACTAATGGAAGTAATAAAAAATTTATTTCACAGGGTCTCTCGGTGGCTTGGCATTGGGCTTTTAACAAAAGAATTCCCAGTTCGATCCGATGCGTCGGCGTTAAGCACATGGGAGTGCATTTGGACAGTGCTCTAAAGAGCAAGTTCTGTTGAGGGCAAAGAAAGACATTCCTGAAACATCCATCTGTAACAAAATAATAACAGATATGGCTTGCAACACGAGAAAAGGAGCATTCGGACATTTGCGTAAAGTGTCGTTTAGGATCAGCCTGCGCACTCCGCGCAGGCTGATCCGAAACGACACTTTCCGTTTTTATGTAATTTTCTTTTTTGCGCAAGTTTACTGTAGCATAAAATCTAATGTAGTCGTAAAGTGCCGTCTCGGATTAGCCTGCGCGGACTGCGCAGGCTGATCCGAGACGACACTTTACGCAAATGTCCGAATGCACCTTTTCGCGTGTTGCAAGCCATATAATTGAGCCGTGCTTTTGCAAACAGGATTTCATGCATCTACGTGATGTATGATGATATTCAACATAAAATTATGGATCCATAAAATCAACTTTGTCTTACAACAAGTTGAATCATGAGGTAGACTGATCCGTTGACATGCAGCAAAATTGACCAAGAGCAAAAAGCTTCTACCCAGGTCAGCCTGAGCGAACTGTCAAGGCTGACCTGGGGAGATACTTTTTGCGTATGCTTGAAGCCCCCTCTTTTGCGTTTGAATATAACTGGCCAGTGAAATTATTAAATAACGATCACGTGGGACAAATTTTATGTAAAATTTTATTTGCCGACCAAGTTATCCTTTTTAACAAGTTTTCTGTTTGATCAATACTCTGCAATTAACTTAAAGATGAAAGAAACTGAAACTGAAGCTGTCTAGATTTTTTTTTGTATAAAGAAAACCACAAACACTTTATATTCTAAAATACATCAAGCATGAATAGCATGGAAAACATTGTGGGAAAAAGTTAAAGCAGTTGCTTCTTTCTCCCACTATGTTATTTGAACCTGTCAAATTCAAAAGCATTAAAAGTCGGTTTTGTATAGCAATTGGTTTTGTGGGGTGAGCTGTAGAGTTTATTCAAGTTATAGAAGATAAAATTCCTTAACTATACGTAATTATAGTAATTCTGTATTGTTACTACTTAACTACTTCATACATGTAAATACTTTTAGCCATGCTCTGTGAAAAAGGGGCTTAATAAATTTGCAAAAAGTGTCGATCCATGTCAGCCTGCGCAGTCCGCGCAGGCTGACATGGGTTGACACTTTTCGCTAACTTAAAATTTATTGCATGCCAAAGGACCATTCTACCCCATGATTCAGTCGGTTGTTTGACAAAATGGATTTTACGGATCCGTAATTAGGTGATGCCTTGCTTGGTATAATGCATCATGGAGATGCATTAAGCCACTTTTTCCCAGAGCGTGACTCAAATGTATATAAATTGTAAAAAAAAAAACCCACAAGTAGATCTACTCCTATTTCATAAGTTATAAGAGCCCCCCCCCCCCCCCCCCAAAAAAAAAAAAAACAAAAAAAAAAAAACAATAACAAAAAACAAACCTAACCATATGGTACAGTACAGATTTGAGATCATACTGCAAGTTCTATGCAGTCTGATCTTGGATCTTCCTTGTCCAGAAAAAAACACACTAAGTCAGGCTTGGCAGCTCAACCCTGTACCAAACAATCCCATGATTTAACGGCCCCCAGGATTAAAGCTTTTAAAAACATTTTGGGAAAAAGAGAAGATGCTCTTAACCTGTTTTTCTTCTTTTCCCGCAACATACTTGACTCTTTCAGAGGTACATCTCAATATCTAAGCAACATTTAGTCCATGCTCTGTGAAAAGGGGGCTTAATGCATCTCCGTGATGCATTATACCAATCAAGCCATCATAAAATCATAGTTCCATAACAACACTATTTTTCAACAATCAACGTAATCATGAGGTAGACTGGTCCTTAGACATACAGAAAATTAACCAAAAGCGAAAAGTTTCGGCCCGGGTCAGCCTTCGCAAACTGCGCAGGCTGACCTGGGTCGATACTTTTCGCAGATGCATTAAGTCCTCTTTTGCCAGAGCATGGCTCATTTAAATTGTCCTCTGCACATGCTTTGAGTTTGGACAAGTTTAAAAATTTGGTAAAATGTTCAGTAGTTTAATTTTCCGGTTATAAGGTTATTTGTGTCATTGTGCGACCACGAAATGGAAGTACTTCATCGAAATGTGGCTTTTACGAACAACGAATACATTTTTCAGTAAGTATTTCTTTTACATATATTAGATCCATAAATTCAACATTAAGAGGTGTTAAATCAAGCTGTAAATGGAATAATTTTGAATTAATCGGATTAATACGAGGTTTATATTTTAAATTCCCTTTTCTCCATATAAGTGCTTATCATGGGTCCTCAGGAGTATAACCCATTCAAAAGCATCGAGAAAAAAAAACGAAGAAAACTGCTAAAAACTGAACATTTTTTCCATCCGACTTGTCATTTCTTTTTTTTGGCTAAGCACCGAAGTTATATTTTTCATATATGATATCCCTTTTTTCCAAAGAAGGCAATTAGAACAAGAGAAAAAAATATTGACAATGGGTCAGAAATAGACATAAGAACCCTGTCGTATCTGGCATACAAAGAGTATACGGAATAATGGTGGACTAAAATATGAAATGTATCACTTAATTAATAATATTAAATGGAGGACAGGTAGCATTTTTTTTTTTAATTGGTTACACTGTTATGTCATTGGTTTTGATTGGTGTGTCACTGTAGTTGATGTCACAATACCTGAAATATGAAATAATCTTTACCAAAATTTAAACGAACCCTGTCGTATCTGGCCTACAAAGAGCATATGGAATAATGGTGGACTAAAATATGAAATGTATCTCTTAATTAATAATATTAAATGGAGGACAGGTAGAGTTTTTTTTTTTTTAATTGGTTACACTGTTATGTCATTGGTTTCGATTCGTGTGTTACTGTATAGTTAATGTCACAATACCTGAAATATGAAATAATCTTTACCAAAATTTAAACGAACCCTGTCGTATCTGGCCTACAAAGAGCATATGGAATAATGGTGGACTAAAATATGAAATGTATCTCTTAATTAATAATATTAAATGGAGGACAGGTAGCATTTTTTTTGTGATTGGTTACACTGTTATGTCATTGGTTTTGATTGGTGTGTCACTGTAGTTGATGTCACAATACCTGAAATATGAAATAATCTTTACCAAAATTTAAACGAACCCTGTCGTATCTGGCCTACAAAGAGCATATGGAATAATGGTGGACTAAAATATGAAATGTATCTCTTAATTAATAATATTAAATGGAGGACAGGTAGATTTTTTTTTTATTGGTTACACTTTTAAATCATTGGTTTTGATTCGTGTGTTACTGTAGTTGATGTCACAATACCTGTAATATTAATTAATACATGTATATACCAAAAGTTTTATAATCTCGAGTATTGACGACCTCGGGGAACAAGGCTTTTGAAAACATTTCTAGAAAATTCTAGTGATCTGCATTTTCTTCTTTTCCTTCAGTGTTTTTGCTCTCTTTTAAAGATGGATATAATTGAGCCATGCTCTGTGAGAGTGGGGTTTAATTTATCTGCAAAAAATATCGACCCACGTCAGCCTGCGCATCCGCGCAGGCTGACATGAGTCGAAACTTTTTGCTATTGGTCAATTTTCTGCATGTCAAAGGACCAGTCTACTCGTACATCATGATTCAGCCGGTCGTTTGACAAAATGGATTTTACAGATCAATAATTATGAGATGATATGTATAATGCATCACATAATAAGATACCTTTTTTTCCCAGAGTAAGGCTCATTTTATTTCGACATGTTTTATATGTCTTCTGTAAATCCTTACAATTTGGACAAGTTTAAAGATGCCCGTCTACAGCCGGTGAACAAAAACGCTGTTAAATTTCAAACAATTTAGAACGGTATAGAAATCAGTCCTTTGTGTGAACATGGATAAATTACTGACATATATGGTGTAATTGAAAAAAAGAAACACGGAGATTTGTATTAGAAACCGAACATTGGTCAGAAGAAAACTGGCTGACGATCGAAGCTGTAAACAATGGCGGTGCGTCACGGAAATTTATCGTTGGTTTCCGCCTAGAGTCAGATACAGTGTAATTTGCATATAGGCCGCGACCTCCGTCTGAAAATCGAGGCTGCAACAGAGAAGCCTCCATTTTCCTTTGTTTACCTCAGGGCGAAGGTCAAATATAGTCACGTGACAGAACGCATGATCATCATACGAATCTACCCGAGTGTATAACGGATATATCGAAAATCTTCGATTCAAAAACCGGAAACGACGAGTCTGTTTACATGGAAGGCCGCAACTCAGCAAAATGCATTTTCTATCGACCGTAATCTAAGCAACCTTGCAACCGTCAGGCGCAGTATTTGGCATGAAGATATACAAATGACTATAGAGTGATAAAATAAAGACAAAATGAGTTAAAACTGGCTGAAAATGAGTATAAGGGCCTCTTTAATATTTTGTTATTTTGTAAAGAGTTAAACTGCTAAAAGAATTATTTCAGGTTAGACTATACTTAAAACAAGATATATCTTAAAATAAACAAGTCTACATTTTTGACTAATCACAAATTTCGATTTATTCATTTGTTATCAGTACCAAAAAGTAGGTCAAAAGCCAGCACATTAAGCTACGCCGAAAAATTCTAATAACATGTACCACATAGTTCTCGTCGTTTATTTTGCAGCTTAACTAATTTCTTTACGGACGAAATGTATGACAACTATCAGAACACGACATTACGTCGGCGTCGCAGACGAGACGACCAGAAGGGACCGCGGAAAAAATCGCAGCAGTCACGTGCCCAGAAAAAGACTTGGTACAGTGACGGGTACCCAGCTTTACGCGAAGCCGATAAAAAGGCAAGAGAGAAACGGAAACAGCCACCGAAAAGCAAGACCGGGTCGAGGCGAAGTCGAAGTTTACCTCACGGTATAAATTTTAAACCTTTATCACGCAATCCCGAGTTTTAAAGACCCGGAGAGAAAAAAAAAAACCCTTTGAAAACATTGTTGGAAAAAGGAGAATTCTCTTTGCTATAAGAAAACCAACATGAGCTTTTTCTTACCCGAGGATAGTATTGCGACAGAATTCATTCCTGATCATTGTTCCGCCGATGGGTATATGAGAAAGCAGCCAGTGGCTTGGGAAGAATATTGTGAGAAGTACTGGTAAAAGAAACTCGAGGAAAGCATGGATAAGTGCACTGGGCGCCGCGATATAACTGTAATAATGTTGAAAGCGGCGTTGAATACCATACAAATAGAGACATAAAAACCATTATACAAAACGTTAGACTTGTCCATTTTGAAAGCGTTTGCATGTATGACTTCATCATCTGACCGAATTTGGATTCCGAAAATGGTCTTTTTCAATTTTGGATATAAATGGAGAGCCTGATGGAGCGAAATCAGGCAAATAAAGCGGGTGCTCAATCAATTAAAAGCCTCAATCGTTAATGGCAGCCATGGCAATGACAGACTTATGAACCTGGACATTGTCCTTGTTGAACAACAAACTTCTAAAAAGTCACTTACCTTGTTTACTTTTGAGTACTACCTCTTCCACATAAACTGAAGAAATGATACCAGTCTTCGGGTACGCTGCCAGGCTGAAGGACATCCCTGCTTTACTCCTTCAATACAAGGTTCACAACTTATCAATCAGTCTTCGTAAAATACATGTATATGAAAATTTCTAGACGCGTTTTCACAGTATATTTTATACATTTTCTAAATACCATATTGCAATATTATTGACAGAAAATGAAAATCATTCACAGACATACATGGTTGGTTGTGATCCTTTGTTCTTGTTTTCCAGATACCAATTTTTACGACAGACAAAGAACAAGAAGTATCTACAAAGATACTACGGAACGGTTACGGTCAAATTCTGTAAGTTCTGTCCGTAGTCGCCGTGAAGTTTTCACACCATCAGAGGTGATCTACAAAACGTATACCGGTATAGACACACACGACGAAATTAAATCGCGAGTGGGCTCGTCCTACAGTGTTCGATCCAGAATAGGGTCTTCCAAAAGTAACCCGGGAGGAATCGTGCACAAGAGAATAGAATCTGTGAAGCCTTACGAAAGGAGCAGATACGTACTTAATGACATTCAGTCTCGATCTTACAAAAATATGCATCGAACATACAATTTAATTGGAACAGATTCAAAATGGCTAACAGAAACAATGAAAAGGCTTAAACTGGAAGGCAGCCGAGTTCGAAATGTTTATACGCAAATGGACGACGTTTATCGTTTTTTGGTGGACGGTTCTCTACGGCAGTTCCAACATTTAAGTAATCTAACGAGAAAATACGAAAATGCGGCCAAGTCTAAATACCAAGTACAAAATTCGGACTCTCCCCGCCTATTAGATGCTAAATTTAGACGACTTTTTGAACGCGGATTGGCTGATACTATGTCACTACAAAAACATAGAGCTCAAAGAAACCCCCGGTTGAAACCCATGGAGCATAGACCCCAATTAAACTACGAGAAAGTCAATATTTACATGCCCACGGAGAAAGAAGCCGGCAGTACATTGTACAGCAAGAGATACCGTTCAAGATCAGGTATTCATTATCATGTAATTTGCGTCTAATTGACCAATCGCCACTGTCTGTTGACCAACCAGTGAACACCATAGAGTAAACGTCCGCCATTTTCTTCAACACCCTGGATTAGCTGTATGCTTTTGAAAGTGTCAACAGGGTTGGTGCTCATAGTACCTTTCTTTAGATAGTTGTAATTCTAAATTCCAAGACAAACCATCTGATTGGCTGATACAGAACGTCTCGACCAATCGAATGGCTTAGCGTGTACTTCAGAATTAGAAGTAAGTATGGTTGTTCAATACCGACCTTGGTAGTAATAGGAGGGGTAAACTCGTTTCTGGCAGTTTGTTGGTTCTAAAGTTTATCTTTACCATTTGTTTTGACATCGTTTACATCTATGAATTCTGCCCGCCCGGGTGGCTCAGTGGTGAGCGTGTCGGACTCATGACCTGGTGGTTGTGAGCTCGATACCCGGTTGAGGCGAACTTTCTTTCCGGCGTATTTTCGCCTCTCACCTCTGCTGAAGCATGTGAGAAAAGTAGTCGGTGGCTTTGGAAAGAAAGTTGTGTTAGTACTGGTATGAGAAAGCCAGGAAACACATGTGCGTCACCGACCGCCATGATATGACCTTAGCTGTTAAAGTGGCGTTAAACCCCAATACAACCAACCAACAACTATAAATTCTTCGGACGCTGATGACAACCTAGCTGCTTTGGCAGAGGAAGTATAATGAATCACCTGGCCAGGTAGCTCAGTGGGTAGCGTATCTGACTTCTGACCTGGTGGTTTAGGGTTCGATACCGTTGCTCAAGCCAAATTTTCTTTCTGGCAATTTTTTGCCTCTCGCCTCTGATGTATGTGAATAGATTGTCAGTGACTTGAAAAGAAAGTTGTGTCAGTACTGGTATGAGAACGCCAGGAAACACATGCGTGGGCGCACTAACGGCCGTGATATGACCTAAGCTGTTTAACCGGTGTTGAACTCAAATACAAACAAACAAAGCAATCTGAACTAGAATTTGAATTTTTTGTTTGTTCTAATTTAAAACATGAATTGTGAAACTATTTTTTTTTATATCTTGCATCACACACTCCCGAGTTTTAATGAACCATAGGAAGAAGGCCTTTGAAAACATCCTGGGAAAACGAGAAAATGCCGATAACGTATCAAAGACAATTTGCATCATTATCTCCCGCTAGATGGCATTCTACAAATACACATCTATCTAATTTGGGCATTCTGGGTACAGAACCGGACTACTTTTCAAAACGACAACCGTTACTTTGAATTTCAAAATGAAATAAACGTTTACTCAGTAAAACGCTACCTGGTGCGATTCATTCAGCTATGATCAGCTAGCATGTAACCTATGCACCGGTCATTTATTAAAACAGCCCCCTAAAGGCTTAGGTAATAGCTTCGATGTAAGCCCTACTTTTCCCATATATATGGGATGGGTGATGCGTCATAGCAGACAGGTCGAATCTTCGAATAATATGACATGCGCAGACAACGAAGGTCTTTTTATTCATTGAACGCTAGTGACAACTTAGCTGCTTTGGCAGAGGATGTATACTGAATCATCCGGCTGGATAGCTCACTGGTTACCTTGGTGGTTTGGGGTTTAGGTAAACTTTCTTTCAGGCAATTTTTCAACTATCACTTCTGATGCAGGTGAGAAAAGTAATCAGTGGTTTGGAAAAAAAGTTGTGTCAGTATTTTTGTGTGAGAAAGCCAAGAAACAAATGCGTATGTACACTGACCTTCGTGATATGACCTAAGCTGTTAAAACGGCGTTTAATTCCGTTACAAATAAACGAAGCAGTCTGAACTAGAATTATCTCTCTTTGCTCACTCCTGTGTATATATGGTGTACATATGGTAAGAAAATGAATTAATCTGGCGAGACAGCCCAGTATTATCGGAGTTTACATGGTGCCCGTAACGTAGCCACATCGTTTACTAACCCATGACGGGAAAAGAAAATGAGAAATGAAAGCTTTAAATATTTATAAGATACAGCATCACAATGAAATGTGCCTCCGGTAGTGCAGATGTGCGTGTGATTGCACTTCTGATTGCCACTGATTCTCGTTTAACTCTCAGCGCCAAATATATAAACTCGATCATTTCGATGCCTGAAAATAGAATCCACTGAGACTAAGAAGGCTTTTAGTCTCATAGGCTTGACTTAACAATCGGACGGAATAGATCCAAGATCAGACTGCACGTTCTGTGCAGTCTGATCTTGATCTATGCCGTCCGCAAAAAGTCCTTGTTTTCCCGTATGAGGCCGAAAGGGTTAATTGTGATCCCGTTAGTAGGTCTAAACGCGCTTTTACAGTGACTTGAAGAATTCCACTCACTGAAATACGAAGTTAGAGAACAGTGATTGTTCAAAGAAGGCTTTATATTTTCTTTTTTACTTTGGCTGTTATTGGGCCTTTAATGGGGCTAAAATGATAAGATTTCTCCTTGAAAAGCTTAAAAATATTGAAGGAAAAGGAGAAAATTGCGGTTAACGGGAGCTTGTACAAAAGATAGACTGCTTTATTTTGCTATTAATTGTTAATCTGAATAAATATTTTATTTTGCAGACAACACAAATACGAGATCAAGAGGAGCAGAGAACAGAAGGGGCACCAACAGTACAGATATAAATACTCATAGGAGCCATCCCTTTAAACTTAAACCACTTGGTCACAATTTAAGCAGACATCGAGTCACAGACGATCGAAGGACGGGTACCAGTCTGGCAACATGAGCCTTTTGTGTCTGTGGTTGTTGGGTAGAGCGCCGGCCTCGTAACCATAAGGTCCTGAGTTCGATACCCTGGAGCGGGTGTCAACTTTGGGATTGTTAATTGGTCCACGCATTCGGCGCAAGTACTGGTGTAGTTCCCAGGAAGCAGAATTTTTAAAGTTTTAAACATGTTTATTTTACATCGATTGAGAAACAAGTTCTTACAACTTATACTAATCCCTCTCGATTCTGCTTCCTGGGAACTACACCAGTACTCGCCTCGAATGTGTGGGCCATTGGAGGATCCCAAAGTTGACACCCGCTCCCGGTTATCGAACTTGGGACTTTTGGGTTACGAGGCCGACGCTCTACCTCACAACCACGGACACCACAAAGAAGCAGAATCGAGAGAGATTAGTATAAGTTGTAAGAACTTGTTTCTCAATCCATGTAAAATACATACGTTTAAGGATAGGGCACCCTAATGGGATTCGTGTAACATCGCCTTTCATCGCCGAAAAAACGTACGGATTCGGCTACGACCCGGCTAATCCGTAATCGATCGGCCGATAGACGCTGCTTCCTCGCATTGATTACGGATTACCCGAGTCTTAGCCGAATCAGTACGATTTCGGCGAAGAAAGGCGATGTTATACGAATCCCATTAGGGTGCCCTATCCTTAAACTAATGTGAACCTTAAGATAGCGAACTTGGTCCATACTCACCAACCATTCTTAAGAATATTCTTTGTCTTATTCTCCAAGTTTTTCTAAATGTGAAAGTAACGCAATTTCTGATTGGCTAAACCGAATGTTCTTCTAACTCGGACCCTGGTTCCCTGTTTCAAGAAATTAACGCTTTCGGTGCTTTTAAAATGCATTAAATTTTGCAGACTGCATAGATCAAGATCAGACTGCACATGTTTAATCAACCCTGTAAGGTAACAACCCTTCTGAATGTTAGTAAATTGCATTTCAGCCGTCTCATAAGGTCAAGTTTACATGAGCCATGCTTTGGCAAAAGGGGGCTTCATGCATCTCCGTGTTGCATTGTACCATGGAAGGCATCACATAATTATGGATCCATAAAATCAATTTTGTCTAACAACCGACTGAATCATGAGGTAGACTGGTCCTTTGACATGCAAAAAATTGGCCGGTAGCGAAAAGTTTTGGCCCAGGTCAGCCTGCGCGGACTGCGCAGGCTGAACTGGGTCGATACTTTTCGCAAATGCATTAACCCCCCTCATATGTTTTGCGCTGAAAGATTCTCCCTTTTCATTAAAATGTTTTTTCTTCCCATTCAAAAAAAATCTGATAGATTATTTAGGTTTAAAAGAGTCACCCACAAGAGTTCATTAGGTACAGAGTGTTAAACGTAATTAAATGTAGGATAGAGCTGAAGTCGAAGCATTTGTTTGTATGTCTCGGATTCTCAAGCCCGTTGCCCGCAATCCACGATATAGCTGAGCGATGTCCTCATATTTGGCCAGATAGTCTCTTGCATTCGTTGGGGTCGTTGGTCGTAATACATAAATATACGAGTCCATAGCATACTTGTGTGTTTGGTGTTCAACTTCTTTTTATCATTTCTCTATTTTCGAGGAAAGCAGTTTACCAATCCATTCTTTCATGGAGTTTCTTTTACCAGTCCACAACATTCTTTCTGAGCGTCTGGCTGCTTTTCCAAATAAACAACTTCGAAACGGCGTTCAGCAATGAAAGAGCAATGAATCCTTTTGCATTAACGACCATTAATCCTCAGAAAGAATTTGGCTGAACTAAGGAATCGAACCAGCGGCTCTTGTTTCAAGCCCTGTGCGAAACCGACTGAGCTACTAGCCTAGGCCCCTAGACGTATAATGGCGTCACATACAAAAGACGTTTGTTACACCACAGACATGTTGGGTTGGCGAATGAACCTGGCTTGAACATGAGACCGTATTCGTCAATAATTTTAAGTAAAATTGTAATTGTAAATTCTAAGACTAGGCATTTGATTGTGCTTAGGCGTTTTGTTCTTAGCCAGTCAGACGTTATAGACTTCAAATTTAGAATTAAGAAAAAGGTATAATGAATAGTGAGTGGGGTCCCAGACAGTTCAATAAAGAGAGAAAAAAAGAGCACGCAGTTTTCAGTAACAGTATCGAAGTGAATGTTATATCTAAACAATTTATCAAACAATCTCGAGTCTTAACGACCTGATAAAGAAAGCCTTTGAAAACATTGTGGGAAAAGGAGAAAATGCTGTTAACCAGCATTTTCTCCTTTTCCCACAATGTTTTTCTACATCAGTCTTTTGAGTCACATTTAATTTGACGTTGTCACAAGCTTCCAATTTTGACATGTCTAAAATTTTTGTCGTATGGTGCAGAGTGATGCGAGACAAAGTAAAATCATGTTCTCTCATGTAAACCGAAATGTGGGCGAATAAAGAGTGGCAGAGGATATCTTAGTGCAAACCACCTTTTCTGTTTATATTTGTATATACATAATATTTTCTCTACTGTCACCATGGGTTGAACTGTTCCTAACAAAACAAGCCAATAATACGTGTGTTTACAAAACTAACCCTCATCCTGATAAATAAATGAATAAATGAAACTTTCAAGCCGATAGTAAAAACCCGAATTATATTATTTCGAATTCATTTTTTGGAAAAAAAATATCCCCTCACCGGACAGTGTAGATCCAAGATCAGACTGCACGTTCTGTGCAGTCTGATCTTGATCTACACTGTCCGTAAATGGTCAGTGAGTCGCGCTTAGCAACCTAATGGTTGATCTGCGACAGCAGCACTAACCGCGGTTGTGCAAACCACGAAAACAACAGCTGTTGAGATCTGCAAATCTTCGGTTGCCTTGAAGCCTGTTTTTTTTTTAACCGCTCGCGAAGATTTTGTATCCAAGCAAGATATACTGAGTCATTCTCTCACAAAAGGGGGCTTATTGCATCTCCATGATGCATGATAACAAGCAAGTCATGGTTGTATTATGGATCCATAAAAACTATTTTTGTTTCAAAAACTGACCGAATTATCAGGCACACTGGTCCTTTGAAATGCAGAAAATCGGCAAATAGCAAAAAAGTTTCGACACAGGTCAGCCTGAGCGGACTACGCCTCTATTTAGCAAGCAACCTTTATAAAAACAAACAATCTGTATTAAGCAAACATTTTGTCCAAAAAGAACTTTGTTTTCGGAAGGGAAGATGACATTGTGAGGAAAGAAAATAATGCTGGTTACCAGCATTTTCTCCTTTTCCCACAATGCATTCGAAAGCCTTCTTTCCCAGGGTCTTTGACGCCCGGGATTGTGTGGTAAAGAACTTACTTTATTTCATGTTTTCCGGTAGGTTATCGAGAAATATCGGTGAAATCTTTTTCGATATTTCATGGTTACGACCAGTGAAAATACCGATTTTTATGTTCAAACTCTTCAATTGAAGGTGGAAACAGTTGTTCCAGCGCACTAGTTACCTAGGTAAAATGCGCATGCCTCACAACCAGATGGAAATATGACGTAATTTACCTTACATTTTTCTCGCTTGACGTAATATTGAAATGCGTTGCTATGCGGAGGGGGTACGCCACGGGGAATAACCAAAAAGAACTGTACTGGATTTTTATTAAGTTCCCCCCCAGAAAAGGTTAAAAGCATGAAATAAATAGAATATTTGTTGTTTTTTTTTCTGTGAAAGATCGAAATTTATTTCATCTCGTGAACATTATCTGTAATATATTCACTCGTGGCTGCGCCACTCGTGAAAATATTACCGATGATGTTCACTCGATGAAATAAATTTCGATCTTTCACCGTAAAAAACAAATATCCTCTATATCTTGCGGCTTACTAACAGGTCTCTATAAAACGACATCTTCTCTCTCACCGAGATTCCAGCTTTCCATCTTCCTCTCCGTGGGTGAAATCCAAAACCACTAAACCAATGAGACAGTGTATATCAATCCATAGCCGTAATCATGTGATATAAACTTAACAGAGTACTACATATTTGATAGTTTAGTTGGTGTTTTACCCCGCTTTCATAATTTTTACGGCGACAATTCACTTACTCATGTTTGTATGTCCTGCTACGAGGCTAGGGCTCTGAAGTGTCTTGCTCAAGGACACCCCCATGAGAAATACAGCGCCTCAGACAAGGATCAAACACGGGGTCTTCGAGTTGCGAATCCTACATATTCACAACTGGGTTAAGCTTGGCCTCTTGTAATAAGTACTCGAAATACACCTTTTCAATAGCAAAAGTACCATTGGTTTCGCAACTTCAATACATTTTTGCGACGCCAATGCCCTTTTTCGCAACACCAATAAAGTTTTTGCAACGTCAATACCATTTTTACAACGTCAATACGATTTTGCAACGCCAATACCATTTTGCAACGTCAATACAGTTTTTCCAACGTCAATACAGTTTTTTTTTTTAAACTTCAACACATTTTTTTTGCAACTTCAATACACTTTTTGCAACGTTAAAACATCATTTTGGAACAATTTTAGCAACGAAAAGAAAACAAATTTCTTGCAACTTCAATACACCGGTTTGCAACGTCAGTGCATATTTTTGTAAGTCTGAATATCACGAAAAACTCCAGCCAGTGTCGATCAAGATCAGACTGCACATAAAGTGCAGTCTGATCTGAATCGACACCGGCTGCAAACCCATCCCTAATGTTATGAATACCACTTTTTTCAACTGATAAAAAAAAGATCAAAACATGGAATACGCCTAGAAATGTCATGTCATGACATTTCTATTCTGCACGTCATTTTGGTGAAAAGTAAGTCTATGTTGTCACTTATAAGTACCTATAAGGCGTTATTAACCTTTTCATTTTCAATCCAATAATTCGATATTTTTCTATATTTGAAGGCAGATTTTGTTTACCGTAAAAATGAATTTGGACAGAGTTTAGCATCAGCTAGCCGGCGGTGTAGATCTAAGGTTAGACTGCTCGTTCTGTGCAGTCTGATTTTGATTTACACCGTTCGTAAAAGCTATTTAAGTCCGGAACGTCAGTATAAGGATTAAATCCAGTTGTGTGCAAATTTGTGGATTATAATATCAATCTTTTACCGACTATCTAAATCCTCATGTTTATGTGGAACTTACGCCTACACCGTGTCACGTGATTGGTGCGGTTGCACTTCCGGTTTTCTCGTTTCATCAAGTACTCTTACCTTTTTTAACCGAAGACCCAATACTTTTGCGACTCTGACGACGAAGTCGTTTGAAAAATATTATGAAAAAGAAGAAATTGTTGGTGACCAGAATTTTTGTGATTTCTAATAAGCACTCTTCTCTTTTCAACAAATAGATCTCATCATCTGTTCCGTTTGTGTTTGTCGTCTGAAAATTTTTTTAATCCTTAGACACACAATTCCGATTTTTTACAACCTTGAGAAAGTTTAAAAATCATTGTCCATAGGTCTTTCCCTGGGTTTCATGAGTACTTAGCCGAGGGTATGCCAAGAAAGCGGAGATTAAAGTCTCCAGTTTGGGATATTTTGGAAACACATTTTTTGTTGCAAGTTCGGACCATGATAAGTCTGCTAATACTTGAAGTCTCAACTTTATCCACGTTCCCCTACATAACTGATTAATTGACTGAATGTTATTTAGGCCGCTTACAACATTATTTCAGTTACATCATGGCAAGAGCTCACTTATTTATGTATTTCTGCAGTGATTCGACATCAAGGTATTTGCATACTGATCTTCTTATACACAATCTGCAAATGAAATAAACCCCTATCTCTTTACCAGACGACAATAGTTTTAGTCCAAATTGAAAGCATTGGCAGACGACAAAATAAATGTGACTGAAAAATTTACATTTCTGTAAGGCCGACTAGAAAAAACATTGTGGGAAAAGAAGAAAATGCTGGTTACCAGCATTTTCTCCTTTTCCCACAATGTTTTCAGAGGGCCTTCTTACCGAAGGTCGTTAAAACACGGGATTGTGTGGTAAAGGCAAAAACTCCTTAGCAAATCAAATGAAAATTTTAAACCGATAATAAAAACTCAAATATTGAGAATTTTATATTCATTTCGCCTGCATAAATATCGTCGTATCCGGCGGTGTGGATCAAAGGTCAGGCTAAACAATCTTTACAGTCTGATCTGAATCGACACTGTACACAAAAGCGTTAAATATCATAGAATTAGCTCTCTACATTAGAAATTGGCCTCGCAGCTTTGAACATGCCCAAGTTTATAAAGTCTACATCGCCGAAAACCAAACTAATTTTCTGAAACATAAAACGTGATGCAAAACGCTTATATAATTATACGATTTCATGGAAAATAGTCACGAAAAAATGCTATCAATCTAAAAAAAAAAGAAAATAAGAAACGTTAAAAGAATGAATTAATAAAACCTATTTGCTAGTAAAGACTAGTGAAGACAATTTTAATTCTGCTCTAGTTGACAAATTTTAGACTTATTTATATTAAAAGATTTTGCAGACGACATATAAAATGCGACTCAAACGATAGCGAAGTTTTGGAAACCAACAGAAAAAAAAATGCCACTAAGGAGAAAAATTCTGGTTACCATCATTTTCCCACAATGTTTTCATAAGCTTTCCTTCACAGGATAGAGAAAATATATGACTTGTGAAGGGTAAGTAAACAAATTGAATTCATTAGAAATACATAATGACCATTTAAATGTTTTTCACGATAAGAAAATTAAACGAAAACTTTACCCACAGAAAAAGATTATCGCGTTTCAATCTTTGATTACTTTCCTGCTTAAACGAAATTTTAACTCTCTAAAAAGTAAAGGAAGAAAATATCTGTGTGCAAATTTTGGGGTCATAGTCACAGATATAACTTTTTCGGCACAGTGTCATTTTTTTCCCTTTCTACGATGAATAACACATACGATAATCTTGGACTTACGTAATAGAACAGAATTGGAAATGCATGTAAAGAACTAAAATAAACAAATTGGCAATTTGCCACACAATCACGTGATTTTACGACCCTGCAGGAGAAAGCTTTTGAAAACATCGTGGGAAAAGGAGAAAATGCTGGTGACCAGCATTTTCTCCTTTTCCCACAATGTTTTCTACTCCTTTATTTTACTTGTCGTTTGCACTGCTTTCAATATGGATAGGTCTAAAATTTTGTCATCTGGTAAAGAGTTAACTGACCAAAGTAGGAAAGGTACAACTTTATATCAAAATCAAATACGAACAGATATTTAATTCAACATTATTCAAAGAATTAGCCCTCACTCTGGGGTGAACTTTATCAGGGCCGAATTAAGTTTTAATTACAATTAATGCTGCCGGGGAATACTGTACGGGTTACTGGGTTCTCAGTGTGCCTTTCATACTATGACAGTTTGTATGGTGTTTCAACATTATTTTAATTCATATCGCGGCTGTCAGTGCATCTATCCATGCTTTCCTGAAGTTTCCTCAACAAGTTCTTCGAACAGTCTTTTTTCCTTACAGTCACTGGTTGCCTTCGGTAACTTTGTTACTAAATTTAGACAAGAGAGCGCTTTTGATTCAATCGATTTGCGAAGTGTCATTTCATTGGTCAAATTTTCTGCAATAAATCATTATGGAACCAATGAAACGCTTCGTTACTTATTCGTGAGAAAGAGATTTTTTAGCCAAGTATTCCACAATACATAGAGCCCCGATAGCTCAGTCGGTAGCGTACGGGACACGAGAACAGGAGGTCGCTGGTTCGATCCCCAGCTATGCCAATTTATTTCCGAGGATTGATGATAGCCATTGCGACAGGTTTCATTTCTCTCTCACCGCTGATCATTGTTTCGACGATGGTTATGCGGGAAAGCAGCCAGTGGCTTGGAAAGAATATTGTGCGGAACACTGGTAACAGAAACTCCAGGAAAGCATGGATAGGTGCACTGGCCGCCGCGAAAAAATTGAAATAATGTTGAAAACGGCGTTAAATACCATACAGTCAATCAATCCTTAATAAATAGACGAAGTTAACATTATGAAAGTATCATACACTTAGGCTGTATCCCATGCACATAATTTTAAACATGGGTGCACCCTCGTAATTCTTCTTATCAAAAAACAGACAGCAACAACTAGAGAGTAAAGTTATTTACATTTGTCAATATGTCTGCAAAACTTCCATCAAAATTGATAAATAACGTGAAACAAACGTTTTTTTTTTTTTCCGGAAATATATTTAATAATGATTTCAGTTGAAAACTGTGACTTGTATTTGTAAGTGGAGTCTTATGCTTTCTAGAGCAGTAAAACGGTCTATTTCCGGCGAACTAATTTAAGGTGTAGGAACATATTACCCAACCGTTGTCTGCGCATTTCATATTCTTCGAAGATTGACCTGTCTCCTGTATGACACATCACTATCCTGTACAAGATAAATATTAATACGCGGTGCGTAAACTCTTCACTAAAAAGTAGCAAGCGGAAAATAGCTATTAATCGTACGTCTGCGGAAAAATCAAACCTATTTTTCGCTGCAAATTTATTAAAAATATAATAATTTTATACGGGAAAATCATTTTTACTGCAAATCGTTTTGTATAGTTTCTAAATATAGACACGGGGAGAACCGAGACTTGTGCAACAGACTTTGACAACAAAAATAAATACCCAATCATGCCAGGCTTATACAGAGGCTATTTCCCAAGCCTGTAGGGACCCTGTTAATAAATGACTTGTGCATAGGCTATATGCTACCTAACCAGGTAGCGTTTTATTGAGTAAACGGTATTTTATTTTGAAATTCAATGCGCCAATTGACGTCTTGATAAGTAGTCCGGTTCTGCATCCAGAATGCCCAAATCAGATAAGTATGTATTTGAAAATTGCCACCAGCGGAACATAATGATCACTCATCGTAATACGATTAAGGGATTTGATTTTAAAGTCCAGTTGTCGCTGGTTCGATTCCAAGCCTTACCAAAGTCTCCCAGAAGATTGATGAAAGTCATTGCGACGAGATTTATCTTTTCCGTAAACGCTAATCGTAGCTTTGACGGTATTTTTGGGGGAAAAGCAGCTAATGCCTAGAGGGGAATTTCTTGTGAAGTACTGATAGTAGAAATTCCAGCAAATGATTGGTAGGTGGACTGGCCGCCGCGATATAACTACATTACAGGATAAGTTTTTCAACCAATAAGATCGAAATTGCTGCTATTTTTCTTTTCCGAAAACCCGAGAGGAAATGAAAATCACCCGTGTAGTATTAGGGGAAGCTATGACCTCGCCTTACTGTGCTTCAAGGGTAAAACTTTGCCACAACATTTTAACACCCCTTTTGAAAAAGCCTTTTGAAAACATTGTGGTAAAAGGAGAAAATGCAGGTTACAGCATTTCCTCTATTTCCAACACTGTTTTCTAACCAGTCAGAGACAAATCTCAACTTTTTGGTTACATTTGATTTGTCGTCTGCAAATGCTTTCAATTTGGGATCGTGTAAAATTTTGTCGTCTGGTAAAGAGTTAAATCTGCAGATAGCCGGACCACGTCGATCCTTTACCAAATGACAAAATTTTTAGACTTGTCAAAATTGAAAGCGTTTGCAGACGACAAAATAAATGTGACTCAAAAATGGATCTTTTTTTTTTTGGACGGATAGAAAACATTGTGGGAAAAGGAGAAAATGCTGGCTACCAGCATTTTCTCCTTTTCCTACAATGTTTTCAAAAGCTGTCTTAAAAGTCGGGATTGTGTGGTAAGGGGTTACAGGTTTGGGTAACGTAATTGGCAGATAACTGAACTACCTTAAAAAGTTTGTATAACGTGATTGGGTATACAGTTATATATAAAATTGTTTAAAAGTGGACTTTATATTGTGTTAGATAGCAAAGATTACACCACGGACGTGTTGGAGTAAAAAGAAATAATAAAGTCAGGAAAATAGGAAGAAACAATAAAGTTATAAATATTATAGGAAAATAAGTTACGAAAATTGGAAGAAAAAATAAAAGTACGAATACTGAGAGAAAAAATACGAACTGATACTTGAGAAAATCGCAACAATAATTCTGGAGAATACGTGTACATGTATACTAATAACAACCTTTTAATTTTATTCTGTATTATATTAACTTATTAACTTTTAAAGGTAAATACCTTCCACGGGGAAAAAAAAAAGCTTCCAAAATAAAAACCGGAATATCACTTTTCAACAATGGATTATGTGTTTGTTGGGAAAGTTATGTTTTTTTTCATGATGACAGCTATGCTTAGAAGTGTTCTAGGTAAGAAAAACTTTTCTTAAAATATTATTTTGAAATATATTGCTCAAGAAGTAAAGATTTTATCATATAATTCTGTATTATAATGATTCAGAGGAAAAATCCTTCTAAAAGTGTTGTTGAAGGTACAAGAGAAACTGCTGGTAACTAGCATTTTCTTCTATCCTATAATGTTTTTGTTCTGTTATCGTACGTCTTTTGATTCATACCGATTCGCATTTGTAGATCACATGTCGCGGCCTTCAGTTTTGAGGGACCCTGCTTGGCTCAGTGGTAAAGTGTAGGACTCGTGACCTGGAGGTCCCTGACCTTTTTTTGAGGGAGTGTCCTTGGGCAAGACACTTCCCAAAAGCCCTAGCCTAGTACTGTTAAAACCCAGGAAGTGCATGAATATGTGAGCTGTCGCCGTGTTATGACTGAAATAATGTTGAAAGCGGCGTAAAACACCGATCAATAATAAACTTTCAGTTTTGAAGAGTCTACAAATATTTTGACGTTCTAGAAAGTGATGAAGACAGTTGGTAGCCAAAAGCATTAATCGTATTCCAAATTCCTATTGACTTACATGCCTTTTTCAGTGTGCGAGAAATTCAGTTACGCTGCTTTTTTTCATGCAAAAATAGAGATAACTATATAAATAGACAGCGAGGGTATTGCAGCTATTTACGCTAATCAATATGCCGAAATTGTTCCTTGCCTGACATTAAAGTTGTAGTTCTCTGAAAAATAGCGGTACTTTTATTCCGTTAAAGTTTGGTGGTTCCACCACTAGAGTTAATGTGAAAGATTTTATTGAAAATATTAACATTTAGGCTGCTAAACGTGACTCAAGGACCTTTTGCGGACAGTGTAAATCAAGATCAGACTGCACAGAACGTGCAGTCTGATCTTTGATTTACTCTGTCCGATATGGAGATATTTTGCCCCCCAAAAATAACTTTGAAACAGCAACATTTGGGCTTTTACTATCGGCCTGAAAGTTTTATTTAACTCATTTAGCGGGTTAAGGGTTAATCAATGTTAAAGGGCTAGAATTTTATCAAATTTTATTATATCGAGTTTGTTCATATATATTTTAATGTCAAATTCATTTTGCTTTATTTTTATGTAAGTATCACAACTATTGCTTCATTTTCAACTCGCACTGAATATGAACAAGTTAACTTAGAAATACATGTAAGACAGTGAGCATTCAAAATTCGATGAAATATAGATTGTGTGTATATACATTTTTTCGGCGTAGCTAAATGTGCTGGCTTTTGACCTACTTTTTAGTACTGATGACGAATGAATGGATAGAAATTTGTGATTGGTCAAAAATGTAAACATGTTCGTTTTAAGGGCATCTGCCTATTTGTGGGCAAATTTTTGCCGTCTATCTTTTTTAAAAATATTTCTTGTTTCCACTCCTTCCAAACCAGGCTCTAATGTAATTCGACAGCGACGGTTTCTCACCCCAACAACATATCCAGTTCCGACGATTCCAGCAAATGGTATACTTTCTGGGAATGCATTCATGACGTCAGTTCCGGTGAGGTGTCCGTTGAAAAGAGAGGTCGGTAATGCGACACGGATTTTGCTAGACGAAAACCTGATGCGGCAAATATACCTGTCCGAGGTTGGACATATTGACCAGCGGTATCTGGCAGAAACTCTGGCGGAAGCAAGAGCAAATTTTCACCAAGATCGTTCGGAGAACGATGAGGTATATCACTTTTTTCGATTTGAAAAAAAAAAAGTTTTCTCATTCTGAAATTGATTTGTCCCTTACTGAACAATCTCGTGTTATTGCCAGCCTGAGGAAAAAGACTTTTGAAAACATTGTAGTAAACAGCATTTCTCCTTTAAAAAAATGTTTTCTGCCCCCTTTTCAAGACAAATCTCATCAATTTATTCATATTTATTGTGTCATCTGCAAATCCTTTAAATTTAAACAAGTCTAAAATAATCGTCATCTGATAATGAGTTATTTACAAACGAATGCTTAAAAAGGTAGACAAGGAAACACAGATTTTTACAAGGGAGAAAAAAAAAAAATCCTTTTCAGTGCACTTTTGATTTATCACGAAACATGGCACAGTACTGATCCAAAATTGGCTTTGCTTTGTAGTGTCTGATCTCGATCTGTACACAGTGTTATAAAGAGGCTTTTTCCGAAGTTACAATCAGGGCCCGGTTTCACGAAAAAACTTAAGTCTTTCATTTTACACAAGTCCGCTAGCGGACATTTTCCGACTTACATCGAGTTCGTTATTTGAGATGCATTACACTAATATTAACAGACTTTACCAACGTTCGAAGAATCTTGAGTTGACACAGGGTTTCAGACTCAGCTCAGCAAAATAAAAGGACCTAAGTCTGTTGACTGATGAAAATCCTTTTAATTTGCTGAGTTGAGTCTGATACGTCGTGTCAACTCAGGATTTAAGAATGTTCCTAAAACTTGTTAATGTAATTGAAATGCGTTTCAAATAATCAGTGTTCGTCGGTGGATTTGAGCCAAAAAAGGGACTTAAATTTTTTTTGTGTGTGTGTGAAACCAGGCACTGGGCCCGGTTTCATGAAAAACTTAAGTCTCTTATTTTACTCAAGTCAGGAAACAGACCCTTTATCCAACTTAAATTGACTTTGTTATTTCAGACGCATTTCACTAACATTATCAGACTTCAGAAACATTTTCGAATCCTAAGTTGACAAAACGTTTCAGACTCAGCTCAGCTATATAATGGTCTTAAGTCGTTTTAACAGACTTAAGTCCATTATTTTGCTGAGTTGACTGTGAAATTTTGTGTCAACTTAGGATTTGAAAATATTTCTTAAGTCTGTTAATATTAGAAAAATAAGTTTCAAGTCACAAACTCAACTTAATTCACAAATGGGGTCCGTCAGTAAGCTTGAGCAAAATAAGAAACTTAAGTTTTTTCGTGAAACCGGGCCCTGATTTTTAAAGAGAATGTTGGGATTGTCCCGAAGGTGGCGTTAGGAAGTATTTTTAAGTTTTTCATCGCCAAATATAATTATAAATTCGGCTGAAACGACCATCCGCTGAAACTTCGACAGATATTTACTCTATAGGTTTCACATTGTACGCGGCGGGCATAGATCCGAGACTAGACTGAAGCGTTAGTTTAGAACAAGATACGTACTCACCAACCATTCTGAAGAACATCATTAGTCTTATTCTCCGGAATTTTCAAAATTTGAAACTTACAAAACTTCTGGTTTGCTAAACCATTTGGTTTAGCTACGCAGAAGCTGTGTTACTTTGAAATTTAGATATTTCTGGAGAATAAGACTAAGAGGTTCTTAAAAATGGTCGACGGATACGGCCCAGCTGGTCTCCTGATAGACTTTCGTAACTTTATAATCACATTAGTGTTTTTCCCACGTTTACCAGGGATATCTGAACACAGAAAGCACGCTTCTTGATAGAATCAGATGGTTGTTACAAAGACAAAGAGCTAACAAAAAGTCATATACTGGCAATACGGGAGCCAGAATTAAAGGCAGTACCGACGAGGAGGGAACCAGTAGTACGAAGGGTATCAAAATGAATTATGATATTCTTACGACGGGGAATGCTGTATCAAATGGGGCATCAAACAGTATCCAGAGAGGGAAGACAAAACATTTGAGAAATAATAGAATGAGGAGGAATTCAGATGGTTTGTATTATCAGTTTCACAATTCTATTTCTTTTTATCTTTAATTATTTTCTTATCAGTTTTAGTCTTTGGCTGTTAAACTTTTTATCAGACGATACGAGTATAATATGGTCTGCAACACGCGAAAAGGGACATTCGGACATTTGCGTAAAGTGTCGTCTCGGATCAGCCTGCGCACTCCGCGCAGGCTAATCCGAAACAACACTTTCCGTTTTTATGTAATTTTCTGTTTTGCGCAAGTCTACTGTTGGACAAAATCTAACGTAGTCGTAAAGTGCCGTCTTGGATTAGCCTGCGCGGACTGCGCAGGCTGATCCGAGACGACACTTTACGCAAATGCCCGAATGCCCCTTTTCGCGTGTTGCAGGCCAATTATAAGATTGGTACTTTTGACAAAAAATCAATGTGCCGCAAGTGACGCACTTTGTTTCTGAAACATAAGAAAATATTGTGGGAAAAGGAGAAATTGCTGGTGTTTTCAAAAAAAGTATTTCTCAAGATCTTTATATCTAGGGGTTGTATATTAAAAGATCAAATAATTAGCAAACGCTTTTGGTATTGTTGCTTTAGAAAGTTCAATATTACTTGGGAAATGCGTAGAATTGTATAGTAACTGTAGCTAAACTTTCGTAGAAGATTCATTAAATGCCGAAGGACCGCTGATATTGCGGCCAGACATCACTGCTACTTCGTATGACTCAGGGAAAATAATTGTTTCTCGGATGATTCAGGGAAGCATCTACAGAGCTTCCCCGTGGCTCTGGAAAGCTGCAGGGATGTCTATCCCTTTTGTTTTTCCGACAAAATTTCGGGAACACATCGGGGAAATTTCTATGCAAACACTGGCACTTCTCCGGAAGTTTCCCGATGGCTTTAGATGGCCCACAATGCTCCCGAATCTTTCCTTTGACATCGGGGAAACCTCTTGTCGATACGACCCAAGGTTTCTTAATCTCCATTTGGTAGAGCATCATCGAGGCAAAAATGTTTTGCGGAACCTATGCTTTACGTTTATCCGTGTGTGTGAAATAAAAACAAATCAGAAAATGTTTTTAGACTCGGCTTGTTTAATTTTCTATCCAGAGAGATACTTTTATTAGATGAACCGACAGTTGAAAAGTGCAATATTTTGGTTGTTCTAACTTACTGAAATGAGTAACGTTAAATTCATTATATTAATATTGCGTTTAAGAGATGTAAAAAAATAAAAACCCGTAATTATAGGCTATATGCCCCACTCTGAATACATACAGATCATGTGACTGGCAGTATTTCAAAATGGAAACTCCCTTGATACGGACGCGGTTAGATGTAGGTACGGAAACGGCCGAGTTTTGACGAGTGGTATATCCACTTTATATACTGCAAAGAAATTTCTCGCGATCGGATTGGATAAAATGCCCCATACATACAAATCATCTACACTGGCAAAATCCACGTAAAAGCACTTTCCCCTTTGAAGTCCCTGTATACATGACTACACTTTCAACACAACATCCAAAATGGCGGCGTCAACCGATACGAGCCGTCCACAAGACAATCATAATGAGTAGCCTGCACCGTACTATTTCTAGTTTCCCTTGATGGTTGTTATTAAACTGAAAGAATGGATTATTTTTGAAAATAGATGAATATAGTTACAAAATTATCGTTTGTTGTCATTATAAAACAAATACACGAGGTTAAAACGAGCCATTCGTTCGTCAGGTAAGCAAATTGTGAAGTATCGAAACTCATTCATTGTAATGTTAAAAGGATAACCAAATTGTCGTTTGTGGTAACTAATGGTTTACTTTTTGACAACAAATCATTAAAATGCATAGTTGCTTACCTAAAGTTCTTTAAATCCATGTTTCAGTAAAAATATGGCGAATTTCTATCGCAGTGACATCATCAAGTTCATCCACCAAAATGCACGTTTTACCAAGATTTCAGTGATGTCAGTTCTCAGTGACGTTAGTTTTCATTGAATTGGGGCACTCAGAAGGGAAATTCTATGTCGTCAGTGTCCTCAATTCGTGGGTACATAAACGGGAAAATTTCGCTGAATACACATTGGAATGGTAAAACTTTGCAGTATAATAAATTGGTTGTACGGTCAGGTGCCCGGGGGACTTGATTTGCCACAGCCGTGAACAGGTTTCCAAGTCCCCTGCCACCTGACCGTACAACGAATAATGTGTTCGTTTTGCGCCATGACGACTGCGCTGCTTGCCAACAAATTCCTACGTTATTTAAACCAAAATTCCGTTTTACCTTGATGTCCAATATCTTATAATTTCAGGCTCAGTTTCGCACGTCGAATATTGCACAGCGCGCGGCAGAACTACTGCAGACGGGTATATGCACATGTGTTCGTCCTGCGCCATCACGACCGTGCTGCCAGACGACAAATTCCCGCGTTATATCAACGAAGTGGCTTGTGATGCCACTGATTGTGACTGTTTTGACGTTCGTGGCACGGGTAGGTATTGAAATATAATTATTGTCCTATGAATCACAATTTCTCCTGAGTATTTGTAACGAGAATGGATCATTCCGCTTCGCCATACGACAAAGTATATTTGAGCGACGCTCTTGACCCTTTACCACACAATCCCGAATTTAAACGATCCTGAAGAAAGAAGGCTTTTGAAAACATTGTGGGAAAAGGAGAAAATGCTGGTAACCAGCATTTTCTCCTTTTACCACAATGTTTTCTACCCTATCAAAAACAGAAATCATCATTAGAGCTACACTGAAATTGTCGTTTGCAAATGCTTTCAATTTGGATCAGTCTGAAATTTTGTCGTTTGGTAAAGAGTTAATACATTTCTGTGACGCATTAAGCAAGTTATCACACTATTATGGATTCATAAAGTCCATTTTGTCAAACCGACTGAATCATTAGGCAGACTGGTTCTTCGACATGCAGAAAATTGACCAATAGCAAAATAGTTTCGCGGACTGCGCAGGCTGACCATGATCGATATTTCTTTTTTTTTTCCCTCAAATGCATTAAATTCCCTTTTTGACAGAGCATGAATCGTACAAAAAATGTTACACCACTCCTGTTTGCTTCATTGAAAATTCACCGAATTTTCAATGGAGCAAACAGGAGTGATGTAACAATTTTTGACTCTCTGGGGATCATTTCTTGCCAAACCTAGAACTTTGCGGTCTATTTCTGTGACACATAATATCCATTGGTCCGCATCAGGAAAAAAAAAAAAAACCAATGGCACCTCAACAGATTGTATTTTCGCCATTCTACCGGTACTTTTCCGCAATTGGTCAATTTGCTGAATGTCAAAAGGACCATTCTAGCTCATGATTCAGTCGGTTGTTAGACAAAATGGATATTATGGATCCACAACTATACATGATAACTTGCTAGATATAAATGCATCACGGAGATGCATTAAACCCCGTTTTCCCAGACAGCGGTACATATATTTTGCTGTCTTACTTTCAGCTCACGGAAAGTGCAGGGTCCGAATACACCAAGTCAAGATGTTACGGAAAGTGCCGAGCGGCTGCCGAATGGCAATCTACAACGGTCAGCAACTTATCACAGACAGCTGGGAAATCTTCGACTATCCGTTGCGAGTCGGTTGTGAATGTGTCATCAATAAATTGTCTGTGTTTGCCACTTTTGTTCCGAAGCCTTCCGGTTAAAGGCCCAGTAGTGGCCAAAAGTAAACAATGAGGGTGTTAAAATATATTTTGATATATTTCATAGCATTTACAAGCGTGGAAATTTTTGTGGAGATGACAATCAGTTATTGTACAGTCGGTCCAAGTGTTGGTCGATTTAGGCAGATAAAATGAATTTTAAAATCAAGTGAAAAATAAACAAAAGATACAGCGCCTTGGCAACTTTTGACCAACTTTTAAAATTCATTCTTTTGCCAGCAAGTAATACTTGGACTAACCGATAAGAGATAGTTTGTCACCTTTACTAAAAATTTCCATTCTTTAAAATGATATGAATAAAATTCAGCTTCATTCTAATACCCAACTTGTCTACGTTTGGTCGCTAATGGGGGCTTTGAAATTTTATAATGCTTATATGTAGTATCTCATGTTTAACTCTACGCTTCCTGGAGATCAGACCACTTTTGGAACTATTGAGGTAGACGGAAAAATGCCTTGTCACAATGTTTCTAAAATACATTCGTACGTTAAACTTAAATTTGTGCTAGCCCAGTTGCAAAAGTTTTCTTTTTTTCTTTCAAAGTCTTGTAAAAAAATGTTGCAAAAAGTAGAGTTAAATAAATGTATTCTGTTTTATAAGATGCACCATTTTTAGTTCGTAAAAAGTCAATTTACCTATATTCATTTTTCACGATATCTCACAAAAGATCGGACAATGGATGTCCAAGATCAGACTGCACATTTTATGCAGCCTGATCTTGATCTGGACTGCCTGCAAAAGCCCTTGGTGCTGACAAAATTTCATATATACAAATTGCTATGGATATTGGCATTTTAGAGGTAAAATTGTTGTCCATCTTAGCATTGTGTTTTACATACACTGCTAAAAAAAATAAAGGAGCACATGTCCTAGATTTTAATCACAAGATAATTCTTTCAGTGAAAGACAATGCAAATAATTTTCTGATCGTAGGTTCATTCAGTTTTAACAGGGCTATGTCTTCACAAGCCGTCTTTTTGATATGCCACACGGGCTTTAAAGAGGAATGAAGGTGTCATTTTTCATTCTCGTTTATTTTTTTTTTCATATGATTTTACAAAAATACCAACAAAAGATTGAAAAAAATTGACAGAAAAGAAAGGAAAACAAATTTCTTGATTTTCCTCTTAACATGACTTATCACCATTTAAAATCAAACAAACACGAAAAGTATTGAGCCATTTTGTCTGGTAAGAATATAAGTTGATGATTTTCAAAGCACTAAGACTGAGTGTTTAGCAAAATGAAAAATTTGAATTTCGGTATTTGTGTGTTCCTTTAGTTCTTTTGAGCAGGGTATGAGATATATATTTAGGTGAAACAGTTTAAAGTTTAACTGTTTTGTTTACTTTAAGAAACTTAACCTTTTCCCAAAAAATCCTAGCAGTGCATAATTTAGTCATGTGCAATATTTGAATCTCTATACTAATGTATATGATACTGTTTTTGCTGTGTTTCTCTTTTCTTTTTCTCCATTATTCTTTTTGTGTCAGTTTATAACAAATGTGTTGGAAAAATCTCTTTTCATATCATCATATAAATAGAGGATATTTGTTTTTTTCGGTGAAAGATCGAAATTTATTTCATCGAGTGAACATCATCGGTAATATTTTCACGAGTGGCGCAGCCACTCGTGAAAATATTACCGATGGTGTTCACGAGATGAAATAAATTTCGATCTTTCACCGAAAAAAACAAATATTCTGTTTATTTCATGCTTTTAACCCTTTCTGGGAGGAACTTTATCAAAATCCAGTACAATATTTTCAGTTATTTCCCGTGGCGTACCCCCTCCGCATAGCAACGCATTACAATATTACGTCAAGCGCGAGAAATGTAAGGTAAATTACGTCATATTTCAATCTCGGTTGTGAGTCACGCGCATTTTACCTAGGTAACTAGAATATAAAAATCGGTATTTTCACTGGTCGTACCCGTGGAATATCGAAAAATATTTTCACCGCTATTTCTCGATATCCTACCGGAAAACATGAAATAATTGTGTATAGTTTATACCCTTAACAAACAATCCCATGTCTTTACGAACAAAGAAAAGGCTTTTGAAAACAGAGAAAAAAAAAGAGGTAATAGTGTTTACCAGCGTTTTCCCCTTTTCCATAAATGTTTCAAAAACCGACTTTCCTGGGGTCGTTAAAACTCAGGATTGTTTCGTGTAGGGTTTATTCGATGATCTCTTTACAAAACGACAAAATCTTCGACTACGCCAAATTGACAGCCTAATTTGCAGAAGTCAAATTAAATCTTGCTTCTCTGGTGGGATTTGCTTGTGAAAGGATAGAAAACTGTCTTTTTAAAGGGTCGTTAAGACTCGCATTTGTGTGGTAAAGGGTTTTAATTAATGAGCCAATAAGAGTTTAAAAAAAAAATAAAAAAAATCAGTGGAAGCTTCGACACGCTCCTCCCACAATGGTTTCTAAAAGCTGCCAGCTGCTGGTTGAGAATCTTTCGCCCTACCATCCAGGAGCCTTTTTACAAGTCACATGGGAGTTACCTGCTATAGCACGATGACACTATTTTGTTCTTTCTTTTTCATGTTTATGTCTAGAATATAATCGATCGTTTTTGTCATAAAAGTTGTTTCGTTTCCTCTATTATATAAATGGGAATGAGAGTTTTTCATTTGACAGTTTCTCGCCATGAACTAGGCAGCAAGGATAATAGTCATTGAATAGTTTTTTTTTTTTTTTTTTATGCAAACTGCATCTTCTAACGATTTCTACGAAAAATCGTATACGTTCACAAATCGCTTGCAAAATTTAAATGCAGTATAAATATAAAATACAACAAAAGTAAATTTTAAAATTGATATACATGTATGTATAGAACATTTTTCTTTATATCATTCATATTATGCAAAATGGAGTATTTTATTTGATTGTATTATGACTATGTTCAATGTGTATGTCTTTCAATCAATTTCTGTGCTTTTCTGTACTGTACTGTGTAATCTGTTTGCCAATCTTTTACCAAACAATTCCGAGTTTTAACGACCCTACTGAAGACAAATCTTAAAATATTGTGAAAAAAAAAAAAAAAAAAAATTGCTGGTAAGCTGCATTTCTTCCTTTTTTTGTCAATGTTTTCTACTATTCCACATTTATACCAGCCACATTTAGTGTGTAACCTGCAAATGCTTTCCATGTGGACAAGTCTAGAATTTTGCCGCCTATTCCTTACCTTTGGACGAGTATATACGACAGACGTAATTTCTCGGTATGGGCTTGTTGTATCTATATTTTCTTATGTATTCTATAAAAATGATTTTAAGATGCTACAAAAAGAAGGATTCATAAGGAATATCGTAGTAAACTATAAATAGAAAATGTTTTTAACATAAAGTTCCTTTTGCAATATATTATGAACATTTTTTTTTTGTATTTGTAAGTTTGAAAACCTTTACCGCATAATTCCACCTTTTAACGACCATGAGGAAAAAACCTTTTGAAAACATTTTGGAGAAGAAGAGAAAAGACTGCTATCCAGCATTCTCTCTTTTTCCCACAACGTTTTTTTGCTATTCAGAGATGATTTACATCATTTGAGTTATATTTTATTCATCTTCTGCAAATGATCTCAGTTTGGAAAAGTCTAAAATTTTGTCGTTTGGTAAACAGTTAATACAGAGTTTCGGATCATTTTCTCATACATCTGGGTTTGCGTATGCATATTTGTTCCAACAACATCGGTTTGTGATTAATATTACTTCATGTTTACTTCTCTCTGTGCTTTGATTAAAGAAAGCATTATCAATAAACAAAAAATGAATTGCAGAAATCACTGGAAGAAATAAGTGAACCATGCTCTGTCAAAGGGGAATTTAAAGCATCTCCGATATACATTATACTAAACAGTTCATCACATAAATTCGATCTATAAAATCCATTTAGTCTAACAGCCGACTGAATTATGATGTAGCATGGTCTTTAGACATACAGAAAAAAAATCCAAAAGCAAAAAGTTTTGACCCAAGTCAGCCTGCGCGGACTGCGCAGGCTGACCTTGGGTCGATACTTTTTGCAGATGCACTACCTTTTTAACGAAGCATGGTTCATATTATCGGGCTTGTTTCTATCAATGTCCTGACTCGGAATATCTAAAACATCGAAAGCCTCGTTTTGAGGAAGTCCGATCTCCCTGTATTGCTTGATAGGATATACATGTTGTATATTGTACTTGGTGATCGACTGCCTTTCTCAGCTTTTACTTGCTTTTACGGCCAGAGTAGATCAATATCAGACTGCACAGCTCACGTAATCAGGATCTTGGGTGTGTAGTGTCCGAAATGTTGAGACATTCTTGAAGAAATGAGTTTCAAATTATTATTTTTTTATATATATATTTTGAGACTCAAAATGTCCACCAAAACTGGTTGGAGTAGTCTCCTGGTTGCTTGCTGAATACAAGTTGGACTGTATTTTAGCCTTGATCGAACAACCACGTGTTCTAACGACCCTTTCGAAGAATGCCTTGAAAACATCGTAGGAAAAGGAGAAAATGCTGGTAACCAGCATTTTCCCTCTTTTCCCACAATGTTTCCTACCATTTCAAATACAATTCTCATCATTTGAGCGCTATAAAATTTGTCTTCAAATGCTTTTAATTTGGATTGGTCTAAAGTTATGTTGTATGGAAAAAAAGAGTCAAAGAGCATAAAATTAAAATGAGACCAGTGGTGTGGAATCATGATACAATCATTGTATCCTCCATTGTCTAGTATCTTTTATGTATCTGTTCGTCTGTCCGTCAAGTTTATTGTACATGTTTTTACTTGAACGAGCTGATCATAATGCGATCTGTGAATGAATTTCTGAATAAATATTGATATCCTGGAGCGAATTTGATTAGAACATGTCTATATGATCCTTTCGCTAAATCATCCGTGTTTTTTAAACTCTGAGGAGGGAAGCTTTTGAAAATATTATTTTGAGAAGTTCTTATAATGGCCTTCAACACGCGAAAAGGGTTATTCGGACATTAGCGTAAAGCGTCGTCTTGGATCAACCTGCGCAGTCCGCGCAGGCTAATCCGAGACGGCACTTTACGACTGTCGTACGGTAGATTTTCGCATAACAGAAAATTACATAAAAACGGAAAGTGTCGTTTCGGACTAGTCTGCGCGGACTGTGCAGCCTGATCAGAGACGACACTTTACACAAATGTCCGAATGCCCCTTTTCTCGTGTTGCAGGCCATTATGATCTTTTTCTGAATTTTCTCGTATTATCAGACCGAAAAGTCCTATTTTTAGTAATCAATAACCGTTTCTAATTCATTTACATCTCTGAATACAAAGACAACCCATTTCATTGGCTGAGACAGAACGCCTCAGCTAATCATATGGCTTGTATTTGAATTTAGAACTGATTTCACTTTTTTCAATTTTTGTTAAAATTGAACCATGGTCCCGTCTGCACCACGGATTCTTGATAACGTTCGTAGTATAATTTTGAAAAAAATTCAAATTTTGAAAGTAACGCAAATTCTTATAAAGCTACACCAAATGAGCCTTGTTCTGGCAAAAGGGATCATGATGGATCCATAACACCAATTTTGTCTACCAGTCGACTAAATCATAAGGTGGACTGGACCTTTGCCATGCAAAAAAAAAAAATTCAAAAAGCAAAAAGTTTCGATCCGTGTGAGCCTGTGTGGAATTTGCTGGCTGACACGGGATGATGCTTAAAATTTGCTGGTGCATTAAACCCGGGCCCGCCTTTACAGAACATGGCCCAAATTCATGCGGCATACCTCGGGTGATGGGAGCCATCAAGTCCCTCGGCTGTATTTGGTAGCTTGATATGCACCAAAACGGTACATTCCATCGCCGGAAATACGCCGGTTTACCGTTCTGAAAATTGTAAGGCTCCTCGTAAAAAAGAAAACTTGAGTCTCAATTTTCTATCGAAATTTTTTAACTATATTTCAGTTGACAAACAGTTCGTACATTCATTTTTTTAACGTGGTTTATCAATTGCGATTGAAGTTTTCACCGACAGATAGATCCCCTGAAGGCGAAAGCCGAAGTTGTAATTTACATACAGATTTGTGCTCAATATAGCATATAGAAAAGCTATTTGAACCATGCTCTGTGAAAACGGGGGATTAATGCATCTGCAAAAAGTATCGGCCCAGGTCAGCCTGCGCGAGTCCGCGCAGGCTGACCTGGGTCGGTACTTTTTGCTTTTGGTCAATTTTCTGCATGTCAAAGAACCATCGTACTTCATGATTCAGTCGGTTGTTAGAGAATATGGATTTCATATTTTCACAAATATGTGATGATTTTGCGTGGTATCATGCATCACGGAGATGCATTAAGCCCCATTTTGCCGGCGCATGACTCATCTCTTTGTAAATCTTTGTTTAAGCCCCTCAGCGACAAACTTATAAAACTAGACTTCTCTCGACGGATGAAAATTCATCAGTTGAAACCTACAATATTTTTTCACTAATGGTTTTGACTGAACAAGTAGACGATATAGATACAAGATCAGACTGCACGTTTTGTGTAGTCTGATCTTGATTTATGCCGTCCACAAAAGCCCTGATCTATGCCGTCCGCAAAAAAAACGAAGGATGCCTTCGCTTATGAAAGGGTGAAATCGTTAATATATAAGACGGTTCTAAAAATATATGTCTATAAAAAAGCGGACAAAAGCCACTACAGATATGACGTCATCAAGCCTTTATGCTATCTTAAAACGGCATCAGTTTAACAATAGCAAATCATCAATTGTAGATAATGACGTAAAAAAGGAATCTATACAAAAAAAAAAAACCCGCGCATTCCAATTACAGCATGTTTCCCGGCTACCAATCTTTGTACATTTTCTGGCCTCCAGCAATGGTCCTTTCATTTTCTTTTTCTGCTGTTGGGTCGCTGATAGAAAGAAATCATCTTAAAACCAGGTAAAAAGTAAACAAAAGAAACAGGAAAAAGAGACTTTGCAACTTCTTACCCAGTTTTAACTCTTTTCCTGCTCGAAAAGTTAAATGAAACTTTCAATCTGATAGTAGAATCCAGAATAATGCTATTTCAAGTTTATGTTTTGGAGAAAAATATCTCTTCACCGGACAGTGTAGATCCAAGATCAGACTGCACGTTCTGTGCAGTCTGATCTTGATCTACACTGTCCGCAAAAAGTTCTTGAGTCTCGCTTAGCAGCAGGGCTAATATTTTTTTCTGCCCTATTAAAGACAATAAATTTGTCGTCTGCTACTGCTTGAAACTTTGGCAAGGCATAAATTTTGTCAAAAAAGTATATAGTTATGTGAAAGGAGACAAATTTCGGAAACTTATATATAACTTTCTAAGGCTGAAATCTTGTATCCCTTAACAATGTGCCATTAAAAGAATACCCAGTGTGGTTTGTTATATATTTGGGAATGGAATTTCCGTTTTGTATGTACAATGCAAGACAGAACACATTATTGAAAAAGTAAAACTTGTTTGCTACAAGCTAATCCAATTTTCCCGTAATGTATTCTGCAGCTATCAACGACCGAATCGAAAAGGGTCGCATTTGTAATTAGTAATTAGTAATAGTGTGGCAGGAACGACTTTCAAAATTATGGAATTGCTATGATTTTTCAGTCGACAGCATACAATAGCATTGTACACAAGTTTAGCTGTTTTTGCGTACCATGTTTAAGTTCAGATCAGACTGCAAATAAAGTAGGGGCTGATCTTGGGTCTACACTGTCCGCGATATTTTGTTGGAAATACCAGCCAAAGCGATAGTCGAGTTGCATTTTTCCGGTGCTTTTTTTTAAGTTAAAAGTAAAATTTTGTTGTTTTGTATTGTGGTCTATTTGTTAACTATTTACAAGACGTCAAAATAGATTGGTCCATTTTGAAAGCACTTGCAGATCAAAGATCAGTTGTGGCTTGCAGGATGGGGTTTTACTTTAAACGGGTAGAAAACATCGTGAGAAAAGGGGAACACACTGGAAACACAGTTCTGTCTTTCCTCAGAAGAAACAAACAAACAAACAAACAAACAAACAAACAAACGATCGTGGATATCTATTTGAATGGAATTTTGAGAAAAAAATGTCCGTAACAAGCACGTGTATTTATTTTCCTTTTGGAAGTATCCTAAACCATAGCATTTACATTATCGAGGAGAGTTCTTTTAGTTGGTAGCCCACGGGAAATGCTGGCTATCTGCATTTTAATCTTTTACCTCTAAGTTTTCAAAAGCTGTTTTCCTCGTGTGGTGAAAGGTTGGACATTATCTCAATTTAAGAGAAAAATCAAAATCCCCATAAAAAACCTTTCGTGTACACAAAAGCATAGGTTCAAAAAACCGATGACGGTCAACATATATAAAGGGGCGCTACTCTTCGGAAAAGAGCATACATTTGGTACGATTTATCTTTCATCTTGATGATAATTTGTCCTCAATATTTTCAGGCTGTTTTCGCTTGCGAAAATCAAGATCACAGAATATGCAGGTTGATTTTGAATCCCTGTAATCCGCTTGTAATAATTAAAATCTGTCTCAGAGTTTGTGGACTGTCTTTTCGGTCACTGAAAGAGGTCAATTTTACATATTTGGCACTAACAGTTAACAAACATAGTTTTTCAGTTTGCGTAAGTAAAGAAAATACAGTAAGGCTATAAAGCATGGTTGAAAAGTTGGGCAAACACTTTCAAAAAGCAATTGCTTCTCTTCCCGCAATAGTTTAAATAGCTGTCGAATGCAGGGGCGTGCGAGGTCGTCAAATCCTAATTTGATACTCTATAGAACTGATATTCTTGTTTTCTTAGCCAGTGTCGTACTTACAAATAATTCTAATTTGTTGTTATTTCTCAATATCTGTTAAATTTCAAAGCAGAGAAATTTATAATAAGCTAGACCAAATGGTTTTCTTTTCTTTTTATGTTATATGTACCATATTGTAAGGATCTTTTTCACTAATTTTACATAAACTGCTCAGTGGAAATGTGGTCCTGAGACCGGGCTTGCCATTCAACAAGTGAAATACCCTCACTTAAAAGGTACTGTTGCACCACAGTGGAGTATGGTTACGTATATTATCTACCATTATAATAAACACATGACATACTGCGGAAGGATACAACCTGAGCCTCGTCTCGATAGTCCTTATCAAGAGTAAAGGGTTCTCATCGTCTATTCCAGCTGATTCTATTCAGGACTCATTTTCACTGATCATTCTTAATATCATTCTTAGACATATTCTTAAGAATTTTCTGAATGTGAAAGCAACGCAACTTCTGATTGGCTAAAACCAACTGGTTTAGCCAATCAGAAGTTACGATACTTTCTAAATCTAAAATAAGATTAAGGATTTTGGCAGCATAAGCTTATAGATTTACTGGCAATGAAATAGTGTTGTTAGCAACTATTTTCTGCCGGTAATCGAGTTTACTGTTAAATGAGTTTCAGTCAATCGAGCTGGTTCCAAATTTAATTCGACGGTAACAAGATTCATGCACAGGCTGCTATGTGCAACTCAATGCCGTTTTGCGGACTGTTAAGATCAAGATCAGACTACACAGAACATGCAGTCTGATCTTGGACCTACACTGACCGTTACTGTTAGATTTTTTCCGGCGAATTGATACAGTGTATGAAATCGCAGTTCATGTATTTGGGTTTTACGTTTGGCTGTAATTAGTTAATTAATCTAGGAATTTGTTAGCGTAAAGGTTACCGCTGGAGGGAGCGGGGATGAAAAATCTACGAGAATAAAAGAAATTCATGACATTTAACCCATCCCTGCAATTTTAAGGTTTCTAATTAAACCGTAGCCTGCCTTAGTTTAACAGAATGGACTTTTCGAAACTCTATGAAAAGCCAGGACACTACAAATTAAAGGTTGTTTTTTTTTTTTCCCAAGTGCTCAGTACCTTTACATCAGCGTAGATCCAAGATCAGCCTTCACGTTCCGTACATTCTGATCTGTGATCTACATTGTCTGCAAAATAATTTAAACTCATTTTGAACATGTATGGGATCCAATGAGGTCTGATCCATTTGGTTAGAAAACATTGTGGGAAAAGGAGAAAATGAAGATTACCAGCATTTCTTCCTTTTCCCACATTGTTTTCAAAAGCTTTATTCTCTAGGGTCATTAAATCACAGGATTGTGTCGTAAAAAGTTAAACTGACATTATCTCATTATTTTATTAGACATTTTTTTTTACGAAACCGGAAGCTCGACCAAATTTTTTCCAAGGATTGATAATACTAATTACGATGGGATTCATACCCCTCTTACCAAAAAAAACCCAACATTGTTTCCGTGACGTTTATGTGGGAAAGCAGCCAGCCGCTTTAAAAGAATATTTTTGCGAAGTACTAGTAAAAGAAACTTCAGGTGCACTTGCCGCCGCTATAACTGAAATACAATAAATGAATGAGTTCTTGTTTTCAATTTATCTTGAAGTAAAGCACTTTTCGAAAAATTGTGGAAAAAGGGAACAATTTCTAGTAACAATCGATATCTCCTTATGCCATTTTTTTTCTTCTTTTTTTTTGCTTTAAAAGAAAAAAAAGGGAGGGAAAATAAAAAGATAATAAATAAATACGTAAATAAATAAATAAATGAATAAATAAATAAATAAAAATGAAGCATACATTTACCAAACCATAATTTCTGCTTGGTGTAACGCTTTTTCAGACGAAAAATCTTAATCCTTGTCCAATTTGAAAGCATTTGCAGAAGACAAATAAAATCTTTTTCAAAACTTGATTTTTTTTTTACAAGGGTAGAAAATATTGCTTTTCCCCAAAAAGTTATCAAGAGGCTTCTTTCCTAAGGCTTTTAAAAGTCGGAATTGTTTGGTAAAAGGTCAAAAGGGGTTGTTTTTAAAAAGGAAAAAAAAAAAATCGTCTACTGCAAATCCGTCTCAAAAAGCAATGAGATAACTTTACTAGACGACAAAATTTCAGATTCGTCTAAATTCAAAGCAAAAGCAGACGACACGATAAAAGTTGCTCAAATAACGGTATTTGTCAATAAAATGATAGAAAATATTGTGGAAAAAGGAGAAAATGCTGGTTACCAGCATTTTCTCCTTTTTCCACAATGTTTTCATAAGCTTTCTTCGCAAGGTTTGCGAAAATACGAGACTGTGTGCGGCAAAGGGTTTACCGTATTTCGAAAATAGTAAATCCGGCAGAATTTATCACAAAAGAACGTTTCCTGTTGCGAGGGTTAGAAACTAATTCTGTTGTAATTGACGTGGAGAGGGGAGAATTTTAACCCTTCACAACACAATCTCGACATTTTTATACGACCCTGAGAAAAAAAGCATTTAAAAACATTGTGTGAAAAGGACAAAATCGTCATCCCCGTTATCAGCTTCGTCTCCCTTTCCCATAATCTTTTCTACCCTTCTCAAAACAAATTCCAATTTTTTAGTAATTTTTATTTTGTCGCCTACAAATGCTCCCAATTTGGACTAGTCTAAAATTTGTCATTTGTAGAGGGTTAAACTCATAGATTGCTAATCACGATTCACAGAGCTTTTGCAGACAGTGTAGACCAAGATCAGACTGCACAGAACGTGCAGTCTGATCTTGGATCTACACTGTCCGATACTATGAAGTTTTCTCGGAGGCACCTTTGTAATCGCTCTTTTGGGTTTATTTACGTACATTGACTGGAAAAAAAATAATTTCATGATGAGTTAAGATCTTTTAATATTTTGCTGAGTGGATCCTTTCAACATTCAGGTCTCATGTACATGTATATGGAGGCTAATTTTAGCTCATAGGCTGCTTAATACGATCCAGAGCGCTTTTGCAAACTGCGTAGATCAATATCAGATTGCTGCAGAACTTTTATCTACACTGCACGATACAGTGATATGTACATTCAAAGGTCGTGGATTCGTATCCCAGCTGTGCAAATATTTTCGGGTATTGGCAGTTGTCATTACACAGGATTTATTTCTCCCTCACCGCTGAGCTGAGCCCCGGTAGGGCAGTGGGTAGCGTACAAGAGTTCAAATTAAGGAGTCAAACGTTTGAATCCCCAGCTCGATCCCCGAGGTTTGATGAAGCCAGTGAGACAGGTAACATTTCTTCCCAATCGCGGAGCGTTGTTTCAACAGCGGTTAAATGTAAGTGAAAAGGCTTCCAGTGGCTTGGGAAGAAAATAGTGCAAAGCACTGATAAAACAGAATCTCCAGGAAAACAGAGATAGGTACATTGGCCGCTGCGATATATAACTGAAATAAGGTTGAAAACGGCGTTATGCACTATACAATACAAACAAAATAGATCGCTCACCGCTAAACATTGGACATTAGGCGATCTTTATGTGGGAAAGCAGCAAGGGACTTGAGTTGTAAGAAATACACTAGTGTAAAACACTCCAGCAACCCTTGGCCACCGTGACATTGCTGAAGTATTGCTAGCTTCTTATTTGGTGTTTAACTTCGTTTTTAACGCTTATCTTGATAAATAAGTGAACTGAAACTCAAGGTGATTATAAAAAAACCAAACTTTGCTATTTCAAAGGTAGTTTTTTGGGGGGGAAAAATATGTCTTTATCGGACAGTGTAGATCAAGATCAGACTGCACGTTCTGTGCAGTCTGATCTTGATCTACACTGTCCGCAAAAGGTCAGTGAGTCGCGTTTAGCAGAGAAGGGTTAACAGTATTTCAGAGATGTCGCGGCGGCAAGTATCGCTATCCATACTTTACTGGAGTTATTTTACGAGTATTTTGCATAAAATTATTTCCAAGCCACTGGCTGCTTTACTACCGTATGCAAAACGACGGTCAGCGGTTAGAGGGGAATGAATCCTGCCCCAATAACTATCAGTGGCGTAGCCAAGCATACGCACGTACACAAATGCGTATCATCGAAATTTCCGTTTTTCCTTTATATTGAAAATTAAAAACGTATGCAGATTTTTTTGTACAAGATTACAACCGACAGAACCATGAGGTACACTGGTCCTTTGACATACAGAAAACTGACCGATAGAAAAAAGTATCGGCCCAGGTCAGCCTGTGCGGACTGCGCAGGCTGACCTGGGTCGATACTTTTTGCAGATGCATTAAACACCCTTTTCACAGAGCGTAGCTCATATCATATTTTATTCTTGTTGCGTATTCACAACCATAATCTTGTTTAAAAATTTTGTTAAAAAAGGCCTTCGGATTTCGCTTGTCTCAGGAATAGATATATGTACTATAATGATAGCCTCAAGAATATGGTATTATTAACTTTTAAAATAGTTACATAATTTTTAACCAAGCGCCATTTTTAAGTTTGTTTTTCTGTAAATTATCGTATATAATTAAATAATCACTGTATTTTCGTTATAAAAGAAGTAAGAAATTACCTCCCTTTGGTACAAGTTCAAGTGACGGTGTGAGTTCTAGCCTCACGGTTGGCCATCTGAAATTACTAAAAATCTTTCGGATGAGACGTTAAACCGAGGTCCCGTGTGGCGGTACTATTAACCAAGCACGTTAAAGAACCAGGTGTAATTAAGCTATATATAGACCCTTTTCAGCTAGGCTGTTTTCGAGGTTGTTTACTAGTAAAAAGGGAAACAAATACAAGCAGGGCAGATAACTCTCAACACATTTTTGACACATTTTTGGCCCTTTTTGACTTAGAATTTTCCCTGAAAATACTTGCAACCTAGCTAAGTCTAGCGTATGCAATACTCCTGTATTCTTTAAAATGAACAAGATCAGTGCATACGGGTACCATAATTCGGCCGCTAGACATTGGTTTTTCAGCGAAAATCCTATTTCGATAAAGGGACATAACTGTGTCAAATGAATTTTAGGGTTTAATTATCCTTCTTCTACGGGTGCATTATTTGAAAGTTTAAAACTAGCCAAATTTAAAAGCGATTATCTTCAGTAAAGACGAACTTATGAGAAAATGTGAAAGTTTATGAAAAAATGTGAAAGTTTTCACACGACGTCGGCCACGCCGCCGCAGACGTAGACTACGACGGGGCTATGATATTTTCTCTCGGGGTTTCTTTGACTAACGACCTCGCTACAGTAGCTTATAGATTAACCCTTTACCATACAATCCCGAATTTCAACAACCTTGAAAAAGCCCCTCAAAACATTGTTGGAAAAGGAGAAAATGCTGGTAACCAGCATTTTCTCCTTTTCCAACAACGTTTTCTACCCTTTCAAATACATATCCTCGTTTGAGCAACATTTAATTTGTCGTCTGCAAATGCTTTGAATTTGGACAATTCTAAAATTTGGTCGTCTGGTAAAGCGTTAAATATATAAATAGAATAAAGACATATCAATTATTCAGGATGTTTTGTAGCAAGCATAACCTTGCTAAATACACCTTTCAACCCCTAAGGAAAATATCCTGTGTTTCAACGGCCTTGAGAAAGAAGATATTTGAAACATTGTGAAAAGAGGACATCCCAACATTCTTCCATTTTTCCCTCAATTTTTTTCTAAAAAGCCTTCTGTTTAAAGTGTCGAGCCCCGGTAGCGCGGTTGGTAGAGTACGGGACTTGAGAACATGGTGTTCGCTAGTTCGACTCTCAAGCGGCCATTTCTTTCCTGGGATTGATGAAAGTCATTGCGACAGGATCCATTCCTTTCTCAATGCTGATCATTGTTTCGACGATGGTAATGTGGGAAAGCAGCCAGTAGTTTGGGAACAATATTATGGGAAGTACTGGAAAGAGAAACTCTAGAAAATCATGGATAGAAGTTCTGGCCGCCGTGATATACCTGAAATGATATTGAAAGCAGCGTTAAACATCAACCAATCAATCGATCAATCAACCAACCAACCAACCAACCAACTAACCAACCGACCAACCAAACAACCAAGCAACCAACCAACCGACCAACTAACCAACCGACCGACCAACCAACCGACCGACCGACCAGTCAACCAACCAACCAACCAACCAACCAACCAACCAATCAATCGTCGTGTAAAACACGAGGCTTTTAAGTCAAGGATAAGTCAACACGTGTGCCCATCCGTGCATGATAATCATATCCGGAAAAGGTCACAAGAAATAGACCGATAAAAAGTTCCCGTCAGCTCTTCAAGCGAACAGTTTACGAGCCATTCTCTATGAAAAGGGGGTTGAATGCATTTGCAAAAAGTTTCGACCCAGGTCAGCCTGCGCAGTTCGCGCAGGCTGACCTGGGTCGATACATTTTGTTTTGGTCAATTTTTCTTGCATGTCAAAGGATCACTCTACCCCATTATTTAGTCGATTGTTAGACAAAATGCATCTTATGCATCCATGAATATATGAAGACTTGCTTGTTGTGATGCATCACGGAGATGTATAAATCCCCTTTGTGCCAGAGCATAGGCTTATATTACTATTTCGACCTCTTTCGTCGGCTCAAAATACCATCAACTGAAACTAAATGTGGTATTTACATTACAAGCTTGACTAAACAAACGGTTGGTTGGCTGGTTGTGTTGGAGATTTACGCCGTTTTGACAGCTAAGGTCACATTACGGCGGTAAGTGGACCTGCACATGTGTTGCCTGGCTTTCTCACACCAGTACTGACACAGCTTTCTTTCCAAGCCACTGAGTACTTTTCTCACATGCATCAGAGGTGAGAGGCGAAAAATCGCCGGAAAGCTAGATTGCCGCATCTAGGTATCGAACCTGCAACCAACAGGTCTCAAGTTCGATATGCCAACCACTGAGCAACCCGGCCGGGCTTTAAGCAAACGGATGGTATAGATTTAAGATTAGAATGCACGTTCTGTGCAATCTGATCTTGATCTATACCGTCCACAAAAGGGCCCTGTCTTTACCTGTACCGCTGAAAGGATTTTAATGTATAAAATTAATATACCTATGTCGATTCGTTCTTTTTTTTCCGCGTGCGATCAAGCATTTGGCAGTTGAACTCATATCCTAATTTACTAATTTAACAGCAGACAAATATAATCTAATTCAAACTTATTCATTTTTTTTTTTTATCACATAACTAACCTTATTTTCAGTGTAATACACGCAGCCATTACGAATTTTCTTATCTTACACACGTCTGATATAAGCAAATAGTGCCGTACATGGTTATGTTTTTGTAATCATACGCCTAATTTCGTAAACGTTGCTGACCCAGATTTCTACGTCGACAAATTGAACATTGCTCCAGTGATTAGATTTGTCTTTGAAAGGGTAGAAAACACCCAAGGAAAAAGAGAAAAGTTTTCAAAAGTCTCCTTCCTGAAGGTTGTTAAAGGACGAGACTGTGTGGTAAAGGTTGAATTGTAAATCCTTTTCCTTTACTGTTTACAGTCAAATTGACATGTTATAATACTGAGGAAATGTCTTAAAAACTTATGCCCCTATTAGTTATTATAGATGTTGCCGACAGTAAGCTACTCATAATGTGTTTTTATTTGAAATGCTGTGACCGAACATGGAATTACGAACATATTTCGATATTTTTACTTCTCGATTTCTCATAAATATGGCATTATTAGTAGTATTTTCTCTTGTTACGTTGCCGATTTAGTTCGAATTGATAAGAAAGTTGGGAAACGAAGTTGGGGTGATGAACTAAGAACGCAATACCAGCTAGAATAGACCTGAAATAAACATTCTTTCTTTATGTATTCGACGCCATTTTCTGGTTTCTTTGTCTGACATAGTAACCAAAATACCGCGTTACTACGGTGGGCGTGCAAAACTCGCGTTTACATAAAGGTCAACTAACATTCAAAATTAATGAAAAAAGCTGCAAGTTTTAGCATCTTAAAATTCAAAAACAAAAGCATTATTTATAATTATGCAAGTTTCTTGGGAACTATTTTTCGTCCGAAATCTATACACCTGTCAAAAAAGCGAATACAATTCATATAGATTTCAATACACACGTATAAATCCTTAGGTAGAATGGTCCTTGGATATGCAGAAAATTTACCAAAAGCAAAAAGTTTCGGCACAGGTCAGCCAGCAAGGAATGCGTTTGGAAGCCCTTGAAGACGAAGAATTAAATATGGCTCAAAAGATTGCATTTCTTCTTGAATAATTAGAAAGCACTTTGCGAAAACGAGAAAATGCTGTCAAAATTTTTCAAAAGTATTCCTCCATGTGGTTATTAAATTTCGGGACGGTTTAATAGGAGTATTTTAGTAGGAACCCATTTTCTTCACTAACAACGCAATAAAACCGATTGTTCCCCTAGATAGGCATAGTTATTCATGTTGCGAACTGAATCACCAAATTCAAGATATAACATCTGTTTTCATTGTAGCAAGAAACGAAATAAGTTGTTTTACAACCCGTTTTCGTGTAAGACAATAGAGCGGTAGCCTGCCATCGCAGTTCGTATTCGGTTTTACGCCAGGAAAAACGGGTACCAAGTCTTTTACACTAAACAAAATAGAAAACTCGCCGAAACTCATTGCTATTAGTTTATCCATATGATTAAGATTATGGATGTTTTGCTAGAGTTTAACATCTGTATGGCCATAAAACACAACTTTACATAGGTAAATATGATCATTACGTGATTTTTTAGTCAGTAACACTTTTTAGCCAATGTCGGTAAATTTCTACTGTGACCTTTATTTTTTTGCGTAGTTTACATATATTTGGCCAATCACAAAATGAGTAACAATTCATTTCCTCCTAGTACTCAAAGTAGGTCAAAAGTGAGATCATACAGCTACGCCGAAAAAAGTGTAACATCAATCAATCAATCGATCGATTGATCGATCGACGACCACCAACCAACCAACCAACACATGTTTGTATGTATGTATGTATGTATGTATGTATGTATGTATGTATGTATGTATCTATCTATTAGTCAACCAGTGCCTGCGTTTTTGAGCTGGATGATAATCGGGACAAGGCTAATCAACGATATGGAGGATTGAAAAGTTATATTTATCACATTTTATACATATTTACATAAAATCCGATTTCAGTAAAATTTCTTGATAGAATAAGCGGGGGCAAGTGAAATCCTAGAAAAATAGATGCACCGGTTGCATGTTGAATACATTGAATTTGGAAGCTTGAGAGAAAATGTCGAGATGAAAACAGGTCATAAATGCAATGCAAAAGCCATGCCCTGGGAAAAGGGTGTCTGATGTACCTTGGCCTGCAACACGCGAAAAGACGCATTCGGACATTTGCGTAAAGCGTCGTCCCGGATCAGCCCGCGCAGTCCGCGCAGGCTAATCCGAAACGACACTTTCCGTTTTTATGTAATTTTCTGTTTTGCGCTAGTCTAATGAAGAACAATATCTAATGTAGTCGTAAGGTGCCGTCTCGGATTAGCCTGCGCGGACTGCGCAGGCTGATTCGATACGACACTTTATGCAAATGTCCGAATGCCCTTTTTCGCGTGTTGCAAGCCCCTTCGGGATGCATTATAATGAACAAGTCATCATCTACTTACTGACCCGTAAAATCCATTTAGTCTAACAACCGACTAAATCGTCAGGTACAATGGTCCTTGAACATGCATAAAATTCGCAAATAACAAAAAGTTTCGACAAGTGTCAGCCTGCGCGGATTGTGCAGGCTGACATGATGCCATACTTTTCTTTGCAGATGCATTAAGCCCCCTTTTCACAGAGCATGACTCAACTGTGTGTATCTTTATACCGCTGTATGCACATGCAGCAAATACTCAACTCATTCATCATATTTCTGCAATTGCATAATTAGGTCGGACCAAAGTAATCAATATGTCACGATCACAATGGAAAAAAATAATACAAAATTTGACTGGGTAACCATGTCACGTGCTTTTGCCACTGACAGGGAGTGTATGAACTGGCAATTGGTGTACTATATTTGGCTTGCAACACTCGAAAAAGGGCATTCGGACATTTGCGTAAAGTGCCGTCTCGGATCAACCTGCGCAGTCAGCGCAGGCTAATTCGAAACGATACTTTCCGTTTTTATGTAAGTTTCTGTTTTGCGCAAGTCTACTGTAGCACAACATCTAATGTAGTCGTAAAGTGCCGTCTCGGATTAGCCTGCGCGGAGTGCGCAGGTTGATCCAATACGACACTTTACGCAAATGTCTGATTGCCCCTTTTCGCGTGTTGCAAGCCTCTTTACTCTTCGTAATGTATTATACCAAGCAAGGAATCACATACATGTAAGATAAACCCATTTTTCCCTATAGACCGATAGAAATATGAGGCAAAATCGTCCTCTGACAGGTAGTCGTGACGTCATATCTGGTTTCACAATAAGCAGTTACCTTTTGCCGTATGACCGTTATTTGAATGCCAAACTTGCTCCTTATAACCTTCCAATTTCTATACGTTTGCAGACTTGCATAGAAAAAACATGCCTAGTAATGGTCGTGTATTTCTGCCACGAAATACGAGATAGCAATCATGATAATTTTAGAAAACTATCGCGATAAACCGGAAATTTTATCGAGAGAGTGAAAAGTTTCCTGATAAAAATATCACGATAAACTTAATATTTTAACGCAAAATTTCTCAATCGTGCATGAAGCTGACATTCGAGATAAAATTATCGTGATAGTTCTATCCGTTTCTTGATATCTATAAATAGAAAATTCATCATTTGGATGAACTCGGTAGTTTTTGACTTCACAAGATTGCAGGAAGTAAAATTTCGAATTATTAAAAATTACAACTTAATTGGTAAATTTTGAAAATACTCGAAATGAACAGAAGTCTGTAAAATCACAAAGACGACTCGAAATGCCTCTTACCAACAACTTTAAAACCATTCAGGGAAAAGGAGGATTCATAAGGTTGTAGACGAAGATGTTCCGAAACCGTATCTAATTATAGATACCGTGAATGTCAGTTATGGGGACGAAAGCAAAAAACGTCACGATAACAGTTAGAATTATCGCAATATTTTCATCGTGAAAATTTTAATTATCTAGATAATATTTCCAGGAAACTTTGTTTTATGGGGATAGTTCTCTTAAATTATCGCAATTGCTATCTCGTATCTCGCGGCAGAAATATGCCACCATACCTTGTAGTATTGTATGTGCTAATTGTTCCACAGAAGAATAATGTCTTTGGGAAAAAAAAAATATTGGCGACATCAAAGGGGTATTGGAAGGTGCATTGAAGTAAGCGTTTATTACAAGACAGTAAACAATCTTCATTTCATGCTTTTCATTAGTTTATCGAGAAATAACGATCACATGTTGTTTGATATTTCATGGTTACGACCAGTGAAGAATATCGATTTTATTCCTTAACTCTTCAATTAAAGGCGGAAACAGTAGTTCCCGCGCACTAGTTACCTAGGTAAACAGTGCGCGCCATTCAACAAGACGGAAATATGACGTAATTTACAATACATGTCTCGCGCTTTACGTAAATTGTTGTGAGTTGTTATGTTGAGGGGGTACGCCACAGGGAATTACCGAAAACAACTGGATTTTGGTTTAATTCCAACAAATAAGGGGATAGAAGCATGAAATAAATAGAATATTTTTTTCTTTGAGTGAAAGATCGAAATTTATTTCATTGAGTGAATATCATCGGTAATATTTTCACGAGTGGCTACGCCACCGATGTTTACTCAATGAAATGAATTTCGATCTTTCATCGAAATAATAAATATCCTCTATATGTATAGTACCTTCTGCAAATAAAAAGTAACTCTGCATCGTCAACCCTTAACAATACGATCGTTTTATTCGACCACTGTGGGTTAATTAAAAGCTTATAAAACCATAAGGGGAAAAAGAGAATAAGCGAAAAACCAGAATTTTCCTCTTTCTCTGCAATGTTTTCTGCCTTTTCAAAAACAAATCTTGTTCTATGAGCTATTTAACTTATCTACAAAGTTTTAATACTTTTTATTTTGATTAGTCTAAATTATTGTCGTTTGGTAAAGAGTTAAAAGAAAACTAATCAATTCAACCGGCACATTCATTTTGTCGTCTGCAAATGCTTTTAAAACGGACGTGTCTAAAATTTTGTCGTCTGTTCAAGAGCAAATTCATCAGTCATAATTAGTATTCTGTTTTGTTGTAAATCGGTGCAAATCACCGCAAGGCAATGTCAAGATTAATAGATTGAATAAAGACAACATGACAGAGAGCTGTGAAACCGAATTATATTTCTTTTTCTGGGCTAAAAACGTCGCGCCGCCCACGACTCGCATCTAAACAAAACAATACAGTTTTGTATAATTCGACCAGAATAACTTTACGTAAACAAAATTTGCGAGGGAGGGTGTTTGACTCTTCACCAAACGGCAAAATTTTAGACTTGACCAAATTAAAAGCATTTGCAGACGACAAATATAATTATACTAAAATGATGATTTCTGTCTTTGCTAGGGTAGAAAACATTGTGGGAAAAGGAGAAAATGCTGGTTACCAGCATTTTCTCCTTTTCTCACAATGTTTTCAAAAGCCTTCTTGTTCTTCAGGGTCGTTAAAACTAGGGATTGTGTGGTTAAGTGTTAATCCATGATTTGTTGAAACATGTGTTGGTTACTAAAATTTAATCCTTTATTAAGGTCTACGGCCCCTAACTCTCATGTTAAAAGACGGAAGCTGCCGAGACTGGCCGAATACGAAAGCGTCGATGTTACACGATATTTACCGATGACTTAGTGAATCTACAACCCCTTACCCTCATATTTAAAGACGGAAGCTGCCGAGAATCGCCGAATAGCCTTTACGTAAACGTCGTTGTTACACGATATTTACCGATGAGTTAGGGGTCGTAGACCTTAAGCGACAAAAATGTTAGACATGTCCAAATTGGAAGGACTTCCAGACGACAAATTAAATGTAGCTCTATTGATAGACTTTGTCTGTGGTAGGGTAGAAAATATTCTAGGAAAAGGGGAAAATGCTGTTTGCCCAAGAAAAGAAATAATTGTTTCCCTCACAACATTTTTTCGGTATGTAAAATCCGCCCATTCTCAAGACTTGTAAAACGTGACCACCAAGAGCACTGTTCGAACCACTTTTGTAATAAAACGGACATTTGTAACAAAATTTTCAACTTCGTCATATTCCTTTAGTATTCACCCATGTACTTCAAAATGGATACATATGGATGCTTTTTACCCAAAACTTTACAGAAACATGAAAGATGAAGAAAAAAATCGCTTTTGAAAACTTATAACAGAGCACTGGGCAGAGTAATTTTTGACCGAAGCATAATTTTAAAATCTTTGATTGAGTAAAATTTGAAGGCTCTATATAAAAGATATTCGATCTAATGGCTTTGTGATACGAGACAATACCCGATATGACAGCCATATTTTGGCAAAAGGAGCTTTGACGCACCTCCGTGATGCATTATACCAAACAAGTCATTATCATAGTTGATCCATAAAATCATTTTGTTTAACAAATGACTGAATCATGAGATACATTAATTCTTTGACATGAAGAAAATTGACCAATAGCAAAAAGATTCGACCTAGGTCAGCCTGCGCGGACTGCGCAGGCTGACCTGGGTCGATACTTTTTTGAAGATGCATTCATTTCCCTTTTCACAGGGCACGGCTCATAATCTGATGACAGTTTGGTACCAGACAATAAGATCCCGGTATAAGACTATGTCAAACATACATGTAATGACCCATAGGGAGGTCCAGTTTGGATCAAGGAGACAAAATTTGAACAGTCTTGTTACAGAAGCGCTTGATGATACTGCATCTTAGATACAAACTCTATGCCTTCCAGGTCATTTATTTTACATTGTATTTTCAGTCCTATTCATTTTTGGAATGTAACATAGTTCCTGGTTGGCCGAACGAAATGGTTTTGCAAATCAAAACTTGTGTTACTTCGAAAGTTAGAATTTCTTTGGGAAGAAGACGAAGAGTGTTATTAAGAATGGTCGGTGAATACCAGCCAAGGTCGTGTGGTTTAAGAGTAGATGACTTTCTTTTTATTTATCATTTAGATTTAGGACTATATACATGTAGTACATGTGATATCATGAACGGCCATTTCTGAGTAGGAGGGGGGGGGGGAAAGAAACACAACGACGTATATCACAGAGAAGAAGTTGTCCGCATATGAGTCTACGACAAACATGTAACCTCCAACGTGGCCATTCATGATCCACAAGGACATAATTTGAACAGCTTTTGAAAAGGACCACTATCCTACGTTTAAAAAAACATCAAAGCCCTAATCCCTTGCGGTACACCAAAGACGGTCTTCAAAATTATTACAAAAAAAAAATGTCCCTTTCTGAAATAAGTCGATTGTCATCTTCCACTTTAATGATAATCTTATGAAGTTTAAATGTCACCTGCATTCTGGAAAAGATACAAAAATGTTTTCAGAATGTTGCTTGTATTTTGAAAAAAGTCTCCAAAGAATTGAGGTTTACTCTTTTGGACTGTGTAAAATGCAAATGATATCACACACAATACAGGTACTAAAGAGGGATTTTTGTAATAGGATCTATTTTCTTTGCAAGGGTAAAGAAATTGGTCAGTTACAGAAAAAAGATGCGCTTTTTAGCGATTAAATAACGGGATAGCCGTTTTGCAATCGGTAACTCCGCAAATTTGTGTTTAACCAGGTACATGTATGTCATCATTATACCTACGGAAGAAAAGATTCCACATCTAAGTAGCACTTGATCATAAGTAAAAGTATTTTTAAACACAGGCTAATGTAACAATTTTGTATTAGTGTGTACAGGATAAGACAAGTCTTGCAAGGACGATCTTTCAGCCTGTTGACAGACTACGGTAAGAATAATCTTTCTGACCTAACTGATTGAGTCGCCAAATGTAACCAAATCCACTTCTTTGCAGACATGCATGTATATAAGTTACCCAGTTAAGGTGACTTATAGGGTGATCAATTAGCATCGTTTTATAACACAACTTTACGTATGGGATTTTAGCATTTTAACAGTCTTAAGCAGGTATTTTATGCTTCTCTTGTAGGTTTCTATGTACATTTGGTACCTAAAACAATCCGCTAAAATAGCAAAGTTGGATGCTTTCTGTCTTATAGTCCTAAATCGCTTGGAAGTATAGTACTGACATCTTTCAAAATCATTACATGTATACATATTCATACCCCATATTTCGGTTCCGCAAAAACAAAAGGACATATTTTCACGTCATATATTTTGAAATATACGGGCTTTGATGGCTGTCCATGGTTATAAATGAAATTAAGAATCCAAACTAAGGTACGTTTACCTTAATGCAGAGATCAGGACTACGGCACTCATTTGAAACGAAAAGGTTAAGCCGAGGGAAAAAAATCATTTTCGACATTTAGAATCGTATTGCTGTACTACCTTGATTCGTATTTCGAAAGTATCTAGCCATTTCTATATCCTACAATTGTATAATACGCTTACTTGCATACCATTGTTTAAAAGGTTTTACCACATAAAACCTCCTCCGGCAGTGTATTAAACCCATGACTTATTTTTGATTATACACTAGTGTATTATTGTTTTTTGGGTCCCGGTTCTGATCAATTTTCAGTCATGAGCGCGTGAAGCCAGAGAAACCAACCACAACATGCACGGGAATTTGTACTGCTACTCCGTTTCATGGAAAAATGACGTCATTGTTGCTAGGACGTGTCCGCGTGGAAAGTTTTTGATTTTCATGTTTGCTAAAAACCAAGAAATGCAGCGAAAGTCTCGTTTAATCAATATTATTGCGGAAATAGGTGGACTTAATCCCTCTATAAACTTTTATTCATCTTTCGGTGTAAATGTCAAAGAACTATTTACTTGTGTATATACACGTTTGAAACCAAACTACAACTGTAAACATGGACCCGTGAACGGTATAGAGGCTAAAGGTGATGACGCCGGATATTTTCTGTCTGTCATTCGTTTTATGTGATAAATAGAATCTCACATTCGTGTTTATGTATTATCATTTTCATCAAACTCGTTGACTAAAATGTATTTGACGCTAGCCAAGGCTCGCGTCATACAATTTTAGTCAACTCGTTTGATAAAAATGATAATACATAAACACTCATGTATTATTACTATTTATTACATTGTTTATAATTTTGTGTAATATGTGTTAGTTATGACACGTACATACACGTATATCAGGGCGTTATTTATAACACATACCTACATACCGTTGAAATAGGTGATACCAATGGCAGAAACATGCCGTTATCTAATGGGTCTTAATTATGTAACCTATAGGGTACATTATTAGTTGTACGGTCAGGTTGCAAGGGACTTGGAAAATTGTTCAAGGCTGTGGTGAATCATGTCGGTCCGAGCCAAAGGCGAATTTACTATACTGCAAAGTTTTACCATTCCAACGTGTATTCATCCAAGTTTCCCTGTTTTATTGTATAACGAATTGAGTACGCTGACAAAATAGAATTTCCCCTCTGAGTGCCCCAATTCAGTGAAAACTGATGTCACTGAGAGCTGACGTCATTGAAACCTTGGTAAAACGTGAAGTTTGGTGCATCAACTTGACAATGTCACTGCGATAGACAGTCGACGTATTTTTATTTCAACATGGACTAAACAACTTCAAGGTACGTAACTTTACATTTCAATGATTTGTAGGCAAATGTATTATGTTACCCTTTTAACACTATAATGTATGAGTTTCGACACTTCACAATTTGCTTAACTGACGAAGGGATGGCTCGTTTTAACCCAACAGGTGTATTTGTTTTAGAATGACAACAAACGATACTAAATGTAACTATATTCATTTATTTTCAAAAATAATTGTTTTTCTGCTTTTATGACAACCATCAAGAGAAACTCGTTTTAATCCCGTGTATTTGTTTTATAATGACAACAAACGATAATATATGTAACTATATTCATTTACTTTCATAAAAGATCCATTCTTTCCGCTTTAATGACAACCATCAAGGGAAACTAGAAATAATATGATGCAGGCTATTCAGTATGTTTGTCTTGTGGGCGGCTCGTACACTGCCAGTTTGGATGTTGTGTTGATATTGTAGTTATGTATACGTGGCTCCCGAAAGGAAAACTGCTTTTACCTGGAGTTTTGAATTGAATTTTGCGTTTATTTATCGTCGACACCGGTTTCCCATATGGGCGACGCCCCCTGAAGGCTGTTAGTATTGTTACGGGGGATAGTGCAGATACACGACGAAACCCATCCTAAGTTTCGCCTGGTTCTTTAACGTGCTCGGTGTATAGCACCGTCACACGGGACCTCGGTTTAAATAACGTCTCATCCGAAAGACTATTAGTAATTTTAGATGGCCAGCCGTGGGGATCGAACCCACACCCTCATGATCACGAGTCCTACGCTCTACCAACTGAGCTATGCAGGCTGGTCGACCTGGAGTTTTGCCAGTGTATAGGGAATATATGTTGGGGTATATTATCAAATCAGGTCGCGAGTAATTTCTTTGCAGTATAATAAAGCTTTGTATAACGGGTGTTGGTTATGTCACCTATATTGTTATTTATAGATAGAGTGTTTGTTATTAAACCCACATAGAGTTATATCAGGAGGTAGAGTAAGTTATAACACCTATCGGTGAAACAGGTAATACCAATGGCAAAAATATTCGTTACGTAAACTTTTGTACCCTGTTGGTATCATAATTGACCTGTTAATTATGACAACAACAGGGTACAAAAGCTTTTATTATACTGCTAAGAAATTACTCGCGATCTGATTGGATATATGCCACCTACATACAGTCATGTATACTGGCAAAATTCACGTAAAAGCAGTTTCCCTTTTGGGAGCCCCGTATACATGACTACACTTTCAACATAACATCCAAAATGGCGGTGTCGACCGATTCGAGCCGCCCACAAGACAAAAATACTGAGTAGCCAGCACCATATTATTTCTAGTTTCCCTTGATGGTTGTCATTAAAGCGGAAAGAATGGATCTTTTATGAAAGTAAATGAATATAGTTACATATATTATCGTTTGTTGTCATTATAAAACAAATACACGGGGTTAAAACGAGCCATGGATCCCTTCGTCAGGTAAGCAAATTGTGAAGTGTCGAAACTCATTCATGGTAACGTTAAAAGGATAACCTAATGGTTGTTTGAGGTACCTAATGGTCGTTTATTTTTTGACAACAAATTAAAATGCAAAGTTACTTACCTTGAAGTTGTTTAAATCCATGTTTAAATAAAAATATAATTGACGAATGTCTATCGCAGTGACATCATCAAGTTCATCCACCAAACTGCACGTTTTACCAAGGTTTCAGTGACGTCAGTTCTCAGTGACGTCAGTTGTCACTGAATTGGGGTACTCAGAAGGGATATTATATGTCGACAGCTACTCAATTCGTGAGAACATGAAACGGGAAAATTTCGCTGAATACAAATCGGAACGGTAAAACTTTGCAGTATAATAAATTCGTTGTACGGTCAGCTGGCAGGGGACTTGGAAAGGTATTCCAACATACCGGTGAGATAGGTGATACCAATGGCAGAACATTCCATCGCTTAATGGGTGTTTATGCTTTTCTCATTTACATGGTACAAAATATTGTTTCCGTACATTGTATATGTAGTATTTAGGTACAACTATTTCTTTTCTGTCCATAGTAATGTGTTTATTATCTATGTGCGTTCAACGTTGTACATTTTGTGCTCAAGTCACGGTCCTAATTGATAATTTGTTTTCTGTTTAGCGGTGTTAATAATGTCAGTCACATAAAGTTATATGACGGGTGTTAGCCATGACACCTGTGTAATGTTTTACAACGGGTGTTATGTTATGACATTCAACCTTCTGTTGTATAAGAGGTTATTTACAGAAAGTATTTTTGTCACAGATGTCTCCTTTGTCACAATAAATCATTACCATTCTATATCAGTCCGCAAGGACAACACCCACCAAGAATAGAAAAGATATTGGTTAATTCTTGAACCCTTGTGGCACCGTAGACGAAAAGTGTTTTTGCAGACGGCAAAGATCAAGATCAGACTGCACAGAATGTGCAGTCTGATCTTGATCTTTGCCGTCCGCTTTATAAGTCAAGCCCGTTAGTTGTAAATCTTTTTGTGTTTCAGTGCATCATAATCTCAGCAGTTGAAACAGGTTGAGTTTATATATTTTGCGCTGAAAAAGTTATATATATAGTATAATGGGCTGTATGTATACGCACTATTTTCGGAGAGCATAAAGCAAGATCAGACGTCACTGATGACGCAGTGTCGTCTAATCTTGCATCTACATTGTTCGCTAAATCATCGTAATAAACCAAGCATGTTCTTGTTTAATTATTTGTTTGTTTGAAGTGGAATTGTATTTAGCTGTCGGGAAAAAAAATCGGACTGATTTATTTACTTGGCTTCGTCTGAAACAGTAATAACTGTTGATATTTGCAGAAAAGACTGCTGGGTAGGCCAACACTAATATAATTTTGCTTCTCTGCACGTGGTCATGTTGCTATAATTAAATCTGTTATTTTTAGAAAACACCTTGCGGTTACTTATCCTATATAGAAAGCTCTATGTCGTCATTAAGATTAAAAGTTGATTATGAATGATGTTTTATAACAATGGGTAATTCTTTTCAAGGTGTTCCGCAGAAAGAGCTCGTAGACAGCTAATTGATAGGTGCGTTCGTCTTCCGGCTAGAGGCGGGATGAGTGCTCTCTCAAATCTTAGACTAATAAAATGGTATAATGGAGTCATTAGCAGTTAGTATCGGGGATTAAAAGTTTTCCAACCCTGAAAACAGTTACCGTCTTTAAATCTCAAGTGCACAACCCTTTAAAGTCTAAGCAGACGAAAGTTCCAATGTACTTCTTTCTTAACTCTTTACCAAACGACAAAATTTTAGACTGGTCCAACTTGAAAGCATTTGCAGATGGCATATAAATTTAGAATGAAATAATAGCAATTGTCTGTGAAAGTGTAGAAAGCATTGAGGGAAAAGGAGAAAATGCTGGTTACCAGCATTTTCTCCTTTTCCCACAAGGTTTTCAAATGGCTAATTCCGTTAAAACTTGGGATTGTGTGATTTTTTTTGCTTTTAAAAATAAAATCAGTATTTTATTTTTAATAGACCTGAAGATCACTTGTTCATATACTGGTTTAGAGCACTGGCGCGAGGCCAAAACACAAAACAGGAAATGGACCCTGAAAGTTCGCAAAGCAACGTACCATGCTAATATTTTGACATTTAGAAAAACCTTTGAAGCTTTTTTTTTTGTTTATTTATATAAAATATAGAATCTTCAATGATGTTTTATTGTATTCTTATTAACGCGTTAACTAACGTTGTATGACGCGAGCCTTGGCGAGCGTCATACATATCAATAAAGTGAACGATCTTAATAAAACTTTCATATAATCATACATAAAAACGAATTTAAGATTCTGTTGATCACTGAAATCGGATGAAAGAGAAACGCTCACCTTACATCATCACATTGGTACGGGTCAAGTTTTACAAAGGCACATATACAAGGTTTGAAATGCGTAATACAAAATGCTTCTTGAATCCGCGAGTAAAATGAAAACACTTAGTCATTTTCACAAGTCTGTTGAGTACCTATGACTGGTTTTTCTACGTTGAAACGCGGAGACATACATGAATATGTAAGCTGTCGCCCTGATATGACTGAAATAAGGTTGAAAGCGTTCATCAATCAATCAATCAATCAATCATTCAATCAATCAATCAATCAATCTGTAACAAAAGCAAATGTCTGTTTTTTAGTTGACAATAAAGAAAGTTGCTCCGTAACCTATAGATTTGAGCCATGCTCTGGCAAAAGGGGGGTTAATGAATCTCCGTGATACATTATACAGAGCAAGTCATTAAGTAATTATGGATCCAAAACATCGATTTTGTCTAACAATCGGCTATATCTTCGGAGGTAGATTGGTCCTTTGAAACGCAGAAAATTAACCAATAGCAAAAAAGTTTTGACACGGTCAGCCTGCGCGGACTGCGTAGGCTAACCTTGGTCGATACCAGTTGCAAATGCATTAAGCCCCTTTTTTAAAGACCATGGCTCGTTTTCATTTTTCAGGTATCTGTACAGGCATATGACATAGCATTTGCATGGTATTGGTCAACCAATGCCATACCTTTAACCCTTTACCACACAATGACGCCTTTTAACGCCCCTGAAGAAGAGGCCTTTTGAAAACATTGTGGGAAAAGGAGAAAATGCTGGTAACCAGCATTTTCTCCTTTTCCCACAAAGTTTTCTACCCTATCAAAGAAAAGTTGCGTCATTTGAGCCACTATGAAATTGTCTTCCGCAAATGCTTTCAATTTGGACAGGTCTTAAATTTTGCCGTGTGGTAAAGGGTTAAAAATCTTCCAATCATTGGTTGGCAATGATTGGTTCCTTACATTACACTCGATCCAACCAGAAACGGCTACACTGGTTACGTAAATTATCAAAGCTTTTATTTATATCAAATGCAATACGATTCGCTGTTTGACAGGGCGTGTGGGCAAATGACGACAGTTTTTTTGTGGGGTAAAGAGTCTTAGAGTGGGCAATCTTGAGATTTATCAGATCATGTTGTCATTCTCAAGTCGATTTATGTAAGCCATTAAAGTCATTAAGCCGATACTCGTGACTTCTTTGGTCACAATTAGGTGAAAACCTTCAATTTCAAAACTCTGCATTCTGTTTATGACCTTTGGCGCGCAAAATAAACAAAATGGACAAATTGCAGTGAAAGCAAAAATACATCTGATATTGTAATTTCATGGTTGTGTTCCACCAGAATGTGTTTAACTAGCCGAGAGTATGGATACAAAATCAGACTGAGAATTTTGTGCGGTCTGATCTTGATCTATATTGTCTGCATAAAGCAATTACAGTTGTGAAGAGCGCTGTAAGGGTTCGTGGATGCCAAAATAGTTCTGTCAGATTGTTCTTTTTTGTCAGGTATTAGTTTCATTATGCAAACTGTTGACGTCACACTTGCTTTCCGAGTGTCATAGCAACAGTAATTTACCTTGAAATCTACATCTTATTTAGTCTGATGCATTTATACTTGTAAGATTATTTTTTGTGGACGATTGTACTCGTATCACCAATATATCCGGCAGTCAGAAAACATCCGGGTTCTTACTTCAAAATCCGGGCCTTTGTTCAATTGCAGCCGTAGTTCTATTCTAGATTTAGAAAGTAGCACAATGTCCGACTGGCTAAACGATTTGATTTAGCCAATCAGAAATTGGGTTACTTTAAAATTCAGACCAAAAAAAAAAAAATCTGAAATATTAGACCCAGAATGTTGTTAAGAAAGGCTGTTGAATATGGGTCCTTTTCAATAATAATAATAATAATAATAATGATAATAATGATAATAATAACACTACTACTTCTATTACTACTACAAATAATAATAATCTTATCATCCTCATGCACAGTATGTAGTTACCCACGTCATATACCGTAATAACAATAATTATTAACGTCTTAGAAGGCACACTACTGTAGTTATTAAACTTATATGGAAAGAAAGGAAGATGGATTTTACAGTGAAATATATCTTTTCAAACTTGATACGAAGGATATTTGTTTTTTTCGGTGAAAGATCGAAATTTCGTGAACGTCATCGGTAATATTTTCACGAGTGGCTGCGCTTGATGAAATGAATTTCGATCTTTCACCGAAAAAAAAAAAAAAATCTCTTTATTTCATGCTTCTAACCCTTTTTGAGGGGATTTACATTAAAATCAAACAGTTCTTTTCGGTTATTCCCCGTGGCGTACCCCCTCCGCATAACAACGCATTACAATATTACGTATAGCGCAAGAAATGTAGGGTAAATTACGTCATATTTCCATCTGGTTGAATGGCACGCGCATTTTACCTAGGTAACTAGTGCGCGGGAACTACTGCTTCCACCTTCAATTGAACAGTTAGAAAATGAAATCGGTATTTTTTACTGGTCGTAAGGTTCATGATATATCAAAAAATATACCACCGTTATATCTCGATAAACTACCGGTAAGCATGAAATAAAAAGCAGTATAATGTAAATAGAGCTGTTTGAAAAGTGATCAATAATTTCCAAAAAGCATTTTTTACACTGACGGCAATGGCGACGTACAACACAATATGGGGTGAAGCGTAAACAATCCCGTTTTTAAACGAGCCTGACCAAGAAGGCTTTTGAAAACATTGTGGGAAAAGGAGAAAATGCTGGTTACCAGCATTTTCTCCTTTTCCCACAATGTTTTCTACCCTTGTTATAAAAAAAAAAAAAAAAATCTGGGGTACATTCAATTTGCTGTCTGCAGATTCTTTCAATTCGGTCGAGTCTAAAATTTTGGTATTTGGTAAAGCGTCAACTAAAAATGGCTATACCGTTCACCAATAGTTTGGCTGTTACTAATCAAATGAATTTTTGCTGCATGTGCATATGTAATGCTCAAATGCATGCATTTGTAGTGCATCCTGACATGTTTTCTTATGTGCTTTCTTTTTGCTTTGTCCCCATATACAACGGCCAATGGATTGAACACACAACCTCCGTTTTATACATTATTTACGCAGTCAAAACTTATGGTCACCAGTCCAATCTAGAGTTATCTCTCTTTGAAAACTCTTCTACATATTTGGTAAGAAAATGAACAAATCTCGCGAGACAGCGAGATACGGTTCCCGTAACGTAGACGTTAACTAACCCGCATTAACAATAACAAGTGAGAAGTGCGTGAATATACTTATACGCGTTTTAAGACAATGCATCGCATTGATATATGCCTATATAAAGTTGCATTTGATTCGGAAATAGGTCTAAACGCGCCTTTCGCTTAAAGAGTTCCATTAAAGTAACAATAAAGCCCAAAAGTAAACAAAGCGGGTGTAAAATTGCATTTCAATTTATATCATACCATTTAAAAGTATGGAAATTATTGTGAAGATGACAATCTGTAATTGTAGGGTCGGTCCAAGTGTTAGTTGCTGAGAGAGAAATTAATTTCAAAACTAGGTTAAAACCTGCCAGGTAGCTATGTCTTGTTTACTTTCTGCCTGATTTTAAAATTCTTTTTGCTGCCAGCGACTAACATATGTCCCGACCACACGATAACAGATTGTCATCTCCACAATAATTTTCATACTTTGAAATGGTATAATTTAAATTTGAATGTATTATGACCTCTGCTTTGATATTTTGGCCTTTACTGGGCCTTTGATGGAAGTAAGAAGGATACTCTATGATCCTATGCCATTCTTTGTGCCATACAATAGGTATCGACCTCATATTTCATGAAAGATGTATTTGATATGACGAAAAACTTTTCCTGTTGCTCTGTAACAATGCTACATCCTACTTCATTCGTAACACTACACAAACCCACTTTTCATCACTTTCAGTCCTTTGACTGAATTTCTAGGTCTATTTGTATCAACCATTTTAAACTGCATACTAATTAATACTAATTGCATACATTTCTAAATCTGAAGAATTGCCTAGATTTCTAAGAAATATAATCTATGATATGCTTAACCAAAGGGTTTCTTCCTATTACACGTTGCATTACTTTCTAAATTTAGAACTGATCTAGAATACTATTTCAAATGGTTATTGCATACGAGTCATGATCTGACAAGAAAAGGGGGTTTAATGCATCTCCACCCCTGAAAACTGACGTCTCTGAAAACTTTTTAAAACATGCAGTTTGGTGCGTGAACTCGGACAGACATTCGACAGTCGACATTTAAGGCTTCCCCCCCCCCCCCCCCCCCTCGAAGCTTCTGGTCAACATGGCATAATTTTGTTTGTTGTTCGATTATTGAGAATTTATAGTGATTCAATAATTCTAAAGACTTTTAACCGCCCAGAATTTCTTTAAATGTCTATCTAAAAGGTTTCTGTTCACACCTCTTTTACTTTTTTTGTAAAGGGAGGTAATAATAATCTCCCTTTGAATTGAGGATAAAGAGATTTTAGAAATGAAAATGATAATTCTATGAAAGCAAAACCTCTAAAAGCGGCTCGGTTAAGATGCTACAATAGTGATGATTTTTAATGATATCGTATTTTCCAGAGTAAAATTACAGTGGAAATAGATGTTCCGCTTCAGGGTAGGAATACCTTAAACATGGATTAATTCTTTACCAATCGACAAAATTTTAGACTTGTTCAAATGGAAAGCATTTGCAGACCACAAAATAAACGTGACTCAAAAATTGAAACTTGATTTTGGAAAAGAAGAAAACATTGTGGGAAAAGGAGAAAATGCTGTTAACCAGCATTTTCTCCTTTTCCCACAATGTTTTCAGAACGCTTCTTTCCCCAGGGTCGTCAAAACCTGGGATTGTTTGGTAAAGAGTTAAACAACATCTAGGTATCATTTTATGATTTTTTGGGCAAAAGTAGACAATCATTACTTGCTTCAAAGAACAATTATTTTATTATTTTACGTTACAATGTATGACCTTCTGACCACTTTTGTTTACATGACGAAGGGATGACTTGTTTAAAATCTGTGTATTTGTTTTAAGATGACAAAAAACGATAATATATTTAACTCTGTTACCTGGCCAGAAAAAGAGTTTATTATACAGCAGTTTTACCATATCAACTTGTATTTAAAAGAAAATAGAAAGACAACAAACGATAATATACTTAACCATATTCATTTATTTTAAAAAAATAATCCATTCTTTCCGCTTAAATGACGATCATCAACGGAAACTACTAATGATATGGTAAAATTGTGTTGTGATCGAGTCGTTTCGATCGACGCCACCATCTTGGATTTTGCGTTGAAGTGTGGTCAAGTCTATGGGGCTCCCAATAGGGAAATTGCTTTTCCAGGGAGTTTGCCAGTGTACAACACCATATATTCGGAGCATATTATTATCCAAACAGATCGCGAGAAATTTATTTGCAGAATAATGATGTTTGAATTAATCGGGAGGTTTGTATCAGACGTGGTCTTGCATGAATACCATGTTTTAATGAATGACGTCATATAGTGATCCGATGATGTTACAAAATCTTATCTCAAATATGTGCAAGGCAAGAAAATTAGTAATGGCTATATTACATAATGTGTTAAAAAAACGGCATTATTTGAGCAATTTGGCGAGGGTTTGCACTCTTTAAAGCTGGAATTTTATCACTCCCTCAGTCAATCTCTCGATCACTCGAACACACACTCGAACAAATACTCGAACACGCTCTCGAACACTTCTTCCCTCCCTTACTCAATCACTCACAGACTCAGTGATCAACAGACAAATTATATGAACTGTTTTGATCTATTTCACCAAACTCGTGTTTTGGGTATCAAAAAATATTGTCTCGATCAGACAATTCGAATTAGTCTATAATCTCAGTTTAAGCTGCTGTAACAAGTGTTTTTACGACTCGCATCGTACGTTTATTGACCCCTGCTCCGTCGCTGCCAAATCTCTTTAACTTATGCATTCATTTAATTTTGCATTAAACTAACAATTACTGTGCATTGTAAATAGGATCCTGTATAATGAACCTGCACCATCAATGAGAATTAAGGTATTCAAATAATTATCCTTTATAGTTTAAAAAGTAGTAAATCAAACATGAAATATATCGGTTAAGATTCTAATTTAGCCTAAATCTTCCGAGATACTTATTTATGCGATCTAAAATTCTAAATATTTTTGTAATTACTATTAGACAGACGGAAAAACATCTGATAATGTCAAGAATAAAAACGAAAATGATCACAGTTGCCAGACGTTAAAATGTGAAAGAACGTGAACGGGTTAAAGTTTAAGGACAAGCGTCTGGTGAATTTACATTCGGCATACCTCGGGTGATCCGCTGATCAAGTCCCTTGGCTCACAAGTCACGTGCATATCAAGCTACCAGATACAACCGAGGGACTTGATCATCGGATCACCCGAGGTATGCCGAATATCCCTTGGCTGTAACACTAGCTTGATATGTACCTACATGGTACATTTCTTAGTCGGAAATACACCGCTTGATCGTTCTTAAAATTATAAGACTGCTCTTAAAAAAAAAAACTTGAGTCACAGTTTTCCATCGTAGTCTTTCTAAATATATTTCCGTTGATGTCAACAAACAGTATGTACATTAATATTTTAACGTGGTTTATCAGTTCCGATTGAAGTTTTCACCGATAGATAGATATGAATGACTTCATTGTGGTTGTTTCTGTCGTTGTTGATCGATTTACATGGGCACTGCCACGTTTAAGCTCACGTGATTTGCAGTTCAGGATGGAAACCATCTTTATGGTGTCGCACCACTGCGAGACTGCTTCCGGGTCGTAGTAGTCAAAAGTAGTCCCATGTGAAATTTTGCAGTAGCACTTTTGTTTCACTGTTTCATGGAGCTAAGAGGGCTTAGTGGTACATAATTTAGATTTGCTTCAAATTAAGGCAGTGGGGGACCATTTAGATGTGTTTTTATTGCATATTGAGTGAACTATTTTGTGTCACTGGAGGAACAAAAAAAATGGGGTCATAGGGGTGAACAGGTGTTTTTGAGAGGGAAAATTCTAGGGTGTCTGTGTTTGTTGGGATTTAGCGAAAAACGCAATCTGTTGACATGTTTTTAATACATTTTTTGAAGGACTAAGGACGTACTTTAGACAGGAAGAGACGGAAAAGCAAAAGGTTTGCCATTAAGGTAGTAGACCCCTAACGCTTCTAGTGCAACATGGAATAAAATTTGTTGATAGTTGATAAATAAGGATTTATACTGATATAATACTTTTGCATATTTTTAACCGACCAGAAATTCCTTTGATGTCTGTCTTGAAATTATTTGTTGATACTTTTGTTAGTTTCCAGAAAAGGGAGGTAATTATTATCTCCCTTTGTAATGAGAATATAGTGGTTTTAGATTTATAAACAATACTTCTGAGAAGGGAAAAAAGGAAAAATTGGCTCGGTTAAAGTAGTACAATAATACTCATTTTTAATCATAGCAAATTTTGTAGGATAATATTATAATGGAAATATCTGTTTTCCATTACGGGTCCACTACCTTAAGCGGTCTGTGAAGCTTCAAAGATGGCCGATTTCACTCTATGTTCAATATGGCCTAAAACCAGTGTAGTTACACCTTATACGGACGAGGTTAGACGTAGGTACGGAGTCGGCCGAGTTGTGACAAGTAGTGAATTTGCAAAGATCTACGATTATTGTCTCTGAGACAGTGGCGGAGTTATCTGTGCTCTTTTGGCTCTGAGAGATTGATTGATTGAATGGTATTGTATGCCGTTTTCAACATCATTTCAGTCATATCAAGGAAACAGCTGACATATTCGTGCCTGTCCCTGCTTTCAACAGTACTAGGCTAGGTTCTGAAGTGTCTTGCCCAAGGACACTCCCACGAATAAACTAGTACTTCCAATGAAGACTGGTTAACTTGCCTCAAGTTTACAAGTCCTACACTTTACCACCGAGCCGCACAGAACCCCGTCTCTGAGAGAACACAGACGTGCGTGCACGAAGATAATCATGGTCATTCTTGTTCTCTTTAGCATCGAAAGAAGCATATACATGAACCATGATCTGTGAAAAAGGGGGCTTAATGCACCTGCAAAAAGTATCGACTCAGGTCAGCCTGCGCAGTCCGCGCAGGCTGACCTGAGTCGAAACTTTTTGCTATTGGTCAATTTTTGGTCTGTCAAAGGACAAGTCTACCACATAATTCAGTTGGTTGTTAGATAAAATGAATTCTATAGATCCATGATTATATGTTGACTGGCTTACTATAATACATCTCGGCGATGCCAGGGCTTTGCTCATATGTTTTTTTTTTTCTCTTGGGCAATCAAGAAGCCCATAGACGTTTGTTTTCATCGGCACAACAGTACGCGAACAAAATGCTTATCATCATAGGCACCAAAATATGCCTATGCTGTTCTCTTTGGCACTTAGAGAAGTGTACAAATGTGTCTTGTACTAGGTTACTAAGTGCTGAGACAGTACGCTATTTGTCCTGTGTTTGGCACCGAGAGTTCTAAGAGCATACTCTTTGTCCTTCTTAAAAGCACTGATGATATCTCCGGAAGATTATTACGATATGTAAATTTACCACAATAAACCACTGCACAATTTGAGACAAAAGTTTCTGTCAATGCGGCAAAATTGAAATAGTTTTGATTAAGAAAGATCACACTGCACAATTTTAGTACAAACTAATAACAAATATCCCGTTTTCTCCTCTGTTCTTTTTGTGCTTGTCAAAGATCTTGTCAATAGTGGAAGTCCTTTTAGGAAAAACTTATGCATCTACGAGATACATTATATCAAGGAAGTCAAAATATAATTATGGATCCATAAAATCCATTTTGTCTAACAACTGATTGTATATGGAGATAAAATAGTCCTTAGACATGCGAAAAATTGTCCAATATCGAAAAGTTTCGACCAAGGTCAGCTTGGGGAGACTGCACTAGCTGACCTCAGTCGATACTTTTTCATATGCATTAAACCCCTTTGTCACAGAGCATGTCTCATAATTATGTAATTGCAACCATTTCTTCCTCACCGAACGAAGTTTTCAACAACGATACTTTATTTCATGCTTTCCGGTAGGATATCGAGAAATAGCAGTGAAAATATTTTTCGATATTCCACGGGTACGACCAGTGAAAATACCGATTTTTATATTCTAGTTACCTAGGTAAAATGCGCGTGACTCACAACCGAGATTGAAATATGACGTAATTTACCTTACATTTCTCGCGCTTGACGTAATATTGTAATGCGTTGCTATGTGGAGGGGGTACGCCACGGGGAATAACTGAAAAGAACTGTACTGGATCTTGATAAAGTTTCTCCCAGAAAGGGTTAAAAGCATGAAATAAATAGAATATTTGTATTTTTCGGTGAAAGATCGAAATTTATTTCATCTCGTGAACACCATCGGTAATATTTTCACTCGTCTCTGCGCCATTCGTGAAAATATTACCGATGATGTTCACGAGATGAAATAAATTTCGATCTTTCACCGAAAAATACAAATATCCTCTATATATTTAGTAAATCTAATGGCCCTTTTACACTAGTAAACATTTGTTGGCAAACACCATCAAACACCGAGTTTGCTGTTGTTTGCATACAAAAGTTTGCTAGACTAAGTGTAGACCAGTCTGCAAACACAAGCAAGCATGTTTGGACATGTTCATCTTTGGTCGTTGTTTTTGCTGGTGTTTGATGGTTTTTGAATATACTGACCAGTCAGAAGCTGTCTTATTATCGTGTGACAATGCATCACATAATATTCAAAAACCTTCAAACAATGTTTGCCATTTTTTGTTGTAGTGTAGAGAGCCACGGACAAACATAAACAAACATCACCAAACAAAAGTTCGGTGGTGTTTACAAACAAATGTTTGCTAGTGTAGACGGGCCCTAAATGCTCTCTCAGAAAGTAGGTCACTCTTCTTTTAGAAACGTGCAGACGTAATACAAAGGATGACAAATACTCCCTTGCTTCAGACAGCGGCTACTCTACTATTATAAGCTATAATAAGATATCTCTCCGCTAATTGTTCTGTGTATAGCCTTATTGAAGACTGGTTTACAATTAGTGTGATAAATTATATGGGCAGCACTAGCAAATTGGGTTGTCGACCAGATCGAAAATAGCTTTAAATACTACGACAATGAAAGTCTGACCGCCTTGAACATACATGCGATAATTACTCGATTACATTTGTACAGACGGCGTAACAAGGTCTTTCACTGTTATGCTCTCGGCTGACAACACACGTGACAGTACTTGTGTTTTCAAAGGTCTAAAATCAGTCTGAAATGGCAAAAAGCATTTTTAAAATGCAACAGCATAGTCCAAAATCTTCAGTATCTAACAATAAATCATGTTCAACTTGTATTTTAGTGTAATCACTAATTTTATCCGATAAATGGTATAGTGCGAAAAACACTACAAAATAGGCTTGTTTGTATATATTCCAAAATTCACATAAGCCAAATCCAGGGGACTAGCCTGAAAATACCAAACTAAATTGAAACTCAAAACAACACATAATCTGGGGATGAAATCGAAAGCAGCACGTTACCATGTCGTCTTTTCGCAATCGTTTATGGTCTTATCTCTACCTTATTTCTGTGGCTAAAAACAACGACTAACTCAGTGACCTCTGATGAAATCAACATGAGTTTTACATTTAGGGTCAAAACTATGCAGCGAAGAAGGCAAGGTCATGACCTACTGATTCAAAAACAAACTTAGTGCTTCTTTTCATCAATCTTTTGCCAGAGCATGGTACAGTTGTATGACTACAAGTGAAAGACATACCAGTGTTTAACAAACTTCCATTCTTTTAACTACACGAAGGAAGCTAAGCACTATTCACGTCTTTTCTAAAACTTCCATAAATATACAATCAGTGGAATCGAAATGAAAAAGCCTGTAAAACAGTTTACTTCCTCTAATTCAATGATTATGGGTAAGGTCATCTCTAATCAGACATATTTTCATGGCCACTGTAGTAAATAATAGGATAAAAAATCAATTTTACATATACATGTACTAAATTCTTGAAAGTTTTACAGTTTTTTTTTTTTGTTTGTTTATGGTGATATCTTCTCTCCTGAAAATGAAAAGTTGATTTTTTTTTTCAGAAAACAATGATTTGGTGTTTTTTCATTTGCCTGAGGTATGTGACATAGGAAAAGTTTCTTTTTTACATCCCAATCAACTTCAAACAAAAATCAAAAGGAAATCTGTATCAGTGAATAGTCTGTGATGAGGCTGTTGAGACCATTATACCTTATATGGCTTGCAACATACGAAAAGGGGCATTCGGACATTTGCGTAAAGTGTCGTTTCGGATCAGCCTGCGCAGTCCGGGCAGGCTAATCCAAGACGGCACTTTACGACTATATTAGATTTTGTTCTTCAGTAGACCTGCGCGAAACAGAAAATTAAATAAAAACGGAAAGTGTCGTTTCGGATTAGCCTGCGCGGACTGCACAGGCTGATCCGACAGGACACTTTACGCAAATGTCCGAATGCCCCTTTTCGCGTGTTGCAAGCCATATACCTTATATCCGATTTATATAATTTAAACTCATCGGTCAATTTTACACAATTTACGTGACCATCTCAAACCACTTATTTAAGAACATTTTTTTTTTTTGGTAATAAATACTCAAAAATGGAGCGAATACCTGGCACTAGAATAGACCGTGTGTAGAGACAGCATGAAAAAGCAGATTGATTTTTTAAACAAAAGTTAATTTTTTCGTTAGTATCAAAGTTACATAAGTGAACTGCGAAAATATTTCCGTTTCTAAAGTTTAAGAGGACATTCTGCAAATAATAATAATAATAATAATAATAGAAAAAGAAGGAAAGAAAAAATAATTTCAACGTTTTAGGATTTATTCTTTTGTCTAAAATATGTCAAAACACAAGGAAGGATACAATACAACATGATGGTGCCTTGACAATACCGCTACCATTTTTTGTTATTCCAGTATTTTGATGTTCTGAGAGGTTCAAATGAAGAGTACAAGCAAGACAGAATGTATCTCGAAAATTAAATTTTTAGTTGAATTTTCATAGATCTAGAAGTGGCCTCGTGTAAACAAGTGTCACAGGTGGTAAAATGGGCCTAAACTTTGTCATTCTTATAATGAAGTCGCCTCAAAGTTTTTTACAGAGTCCATTTAGGTGTGTAACAATGTCCCAACATTTTCAAATGAAAGGTGCTCCGTGATGCTTGATACTAAGGAAGTCATCACATAATTATGGATCCTTAACATCTATCTAGTCTAACAACCGACTGAACCTGGATGCAAAATAGTCCTTTGACACGCAGAAAATTTATAAATAGCAAAAAGTTTTGATTCATGTCAGCATGCGCAGACTGCGCATGCTGACATGAATCGATACTTTTTGCAGACGCATTTATCCACTTTTTACAGAGAAAAGCTCATATCAGTATAGACTGGCTATGATTATGCTACATGTAAATATATGTAAATTCCATACGAATGCTAAAATAGTATTATTTATCATAAATTGACATCAACGGGGAAAAAATATCTGGGATTTTGTTATTGGACAAATTAAGAGCGCTTGCTTTTCCTCATACCGAGTTAAAAGTCCCCGTCGCACCAAACTAGATCTTGGAGCGTTTCACCCTGTCTTTACAAAATCGTAAAGAAAATATTGATGCATAACATCAATGGCACCGCAAATCAGTTGTTTCTGAAATAGGGCACATTACAGCAGGTTAATTTTTTACGCCAAGGGCATCACTTGAACAAACTTCGTAGAGGTCCACGTGGTGATAATACATGACAAATATTTAAACTCTGGGTCATCTGGGATACGATCTGGTTTTTACCGATCTGGCAATGAAAGTACGGTATTTTACATGTTAAAAAACAAAAACTAAGTCCAAATAGAAAAACAAAGTTTGTATGGGCTCGATCTGGTAATGAAAGTACCGTATTTTTACATGTATGTTAAAAAAAAAACTGAACCAGTCCATATAGTAAACAATATGGCTACCTCCACAGGCACTTTTCAAAAGCGAATAAAAATATAGTGCCGCCGCTCATGCGGCGCCACGAAAAAGGATTGTGATCGGAGGAGAACGTGTAATTGCGGTCGATTTGCAAACATACTGCCAATTGATCAATGCCCGACTGCTCCACGTCCCGTATGGGATCGAAGTACGACAGTTCCGTTTGTAGTACGTCCATGTCGTTTGAAGTACGTTGTCACCCCGTCTAATTAAAGGACGGGATGGACGGCAAAAATTTTTAGGCAGGCTCAAAGTTTCTGGAGCACCCTTCCCGTCCTAGCCCGTACATAAAGTTCGTCAACAGATCGTAAAACGTTGCCACTACGTCTGCTCCGTTCGAACACAGTTTAAGTCCGTTTGACAAACATTTTCAGAACGTAGTGAGAACGAGTTCGGTGTGACGGGGGTATAAGGGCTTTATTTTTCTGAACGAACTGTTCCAGAATTTGATTGGAAAGCTACCAAAACAGAAAAACTGCTTCGTCATGAAAACAAAGAAAATAGTAAGTAAATTAGCTTAGGTCCTTGCTTTATTGCTTATCAGTAATATCATATAATCCACAACATAAAGCTTAAGTCTGCTTTATTTATGATCTACATTAACCTGTCATGTGACCGTAAAGTAAATTTGAGCAATTATATTAATGTAAAAGAAGTAATGTTATTCCAATATATTCTTCAAAGAAGCATGTAAAGCATTCGCATTACAGTCTCTTGCATAATACCATTTAACCTTTGATTATGGCTGTTTTTTTTTTAAACATAATATTCGTATTGGCTGCATTTGCTGTCAGGTTACCAAGAATGTGATATTTATCATCTAGCGTCTTGTTATAAGAGCAGTTTAAAGATACATCTTTAATGTTTCAATCAGGTTTTTAACCCTTTTCATCCTTATTTTATGAACCTATAACCATTCTTATATCTTCATGCCAAATATTACCCCTGACGGTTGCAAGGTGGCACAGATTACGACCGATAGAAAATGCATTTTGGGCCATCAAAAAGAAGCACCTTTGTCATTTCCGGTTTTACATCAAGACAAATCCCTAAAGTTTCTTTATCCCGTACACCACAATTATCGATTAATTACCTATATTTACACAACTGACAAATACCTGAACCATTCTACACACTGTAAAGTTTTAACAGCGTTTCTTATCTCTGGCTGTAAAGATGTTTCTTTAATTCTTCTAATCGTTATTCAAGTAGTGTACATTATAAATTTTAAAAATTGTAATAGACTTTGGTATTTAGCTTAGTTTAAAATTTACATTAACATGTATACATAAATAAGCCATACATCATGGTAAAAAAAAAGTCAACCTATAACTTTGTCCTCCTTACTTTTTAGCCATTGCTCTATATCATTATTTCTAGGGGGTCCCTCTTTTTCACATATTTCAAAACAATTTTATGTTCCTGAAGCTGACCGCATTAAGGGAGGAATGACTTGTAAGAAGAGTCAATTGCCTCTTTTCGTGCATCTTTTTTTTCCCTTTCTTTCTTTAAAAGAAAAGAAAAAAAAAAAAAAACTTTCAAGAATATTTTTTGTGATAGTTTTCAAAATGACTGGTACTGTATTGGGTTAAAATAAAGGTTTCTGCAATTTACTTTGGAATGTTATTTATCGTACCTTATCCCTTTTGTTACTATAGGTATCAAAGAGATTGATTGATAATGAAATTGATCTAGGTAGGTGCTTAAAAAACTTTTTTCATGATCAGCTCTGCTGAACATGAAATTTCAAAGGTATAAAGAGGATATTTTTTTTTCGGTGAAAGATCGAAATTTATTTTATCCAGTGAACATCATCGGTAATATTTCATGCTTTTCGATAGTTTAGCGAAAAATAACGTGGAATATTGTTTGATATTCCGTGGTTACGACCAGTTAAAAATACGGATTTCATCAGCCACGAGTGAAATATTACCGATGATGTTCTCTCGATGAAATAAATTCCGATCTTTCACCGAAAAAAATCTATTTTTTTCATGCTTCTAACCCTTTTTATTCATCTATTTATTTATTTTTTTTGGGGGGGAGACTTACATCAAAATCCAGTACAGTTCTTTTCGGGAATTCCCCGTGGCGTACCCCCTCCGCATAACAACACATTACAAAATTACGTAAAGCGCGAGAAATGCAAGGTAAATTACATCATATTTCCATTTGGTTGAGTAGCACGCACGGTTTACCTCTAGGTAACTAGTGCGCGGGAACTACTGTTTCCGCCTTCAATTGAAGAGTAAGAAAATAAAATCGGTATTTTTCACTGGTCGTAACCATGAAATATCGAACAATATTCTATCGTGATTTCTTGATAAACTACCGAAAAGCATGAAATAAATAGCATTAATTGGATATACGTCACAAAGCACCTTTCTAACTTTTCGAACTTTCTCTTTCATTTCTCCCATCAACCCTTTTTCTGCTGAATAACTGAATTGAAACTTTTAAACCGATAGCAGAAACTCAAATCTTGCCATTTTTAGATACTTATTTGGGGGAATATATGTCCTTGTCGGACGGTGTAGATCAAAGATCAGACTGCACGTTCTGTGCAGTCTGATCTAGATCTACACTGTCCGCAAAAGGTCAGTGAGTCGCGCTTAGCATCCCAAGGATTAAAACAAAGTATTTAATCTCATTCTTGCAGAAGCACTAATGAAACTGAAAGTATGAACTCAAGTTTTTAGAAGCACGGGCCCTTATCTCGGGATAAAAGGACCGTAAAATATTAGCAAAGTTTTCGAATGTTGCTAGTTTTGGGGTGGAAAACATTTAAGCCATGGTCTAGCAAAAGGGAGTTTAAAGCATCTCCCTGATGTATTATACCAAGCAAGTCATCGCACAGTTATGGATCAGTTGTGTCAATCAACTTGCTGAAAAATGAGGTAGAATGGCCCTTGGACATGCACAAAAATTACCAAAAGCAAAAAACCTCGACACGGGTCAGCTTGAGCGTACTGCGCAAACTGACATGACTCGATACTGTTTGGAGATGTATCAAACCTCCTTTTTCACGGAACATCGCTCATTTGTTATAATTCGAGTTTTAAGAATGAAACTAAATTAGAATTATACCACTATTGTTTTCGCTTCCAAAACTGAATGTTTTTTATTTGTGGTTGGACTATGATGTTAACTCAGCTTGTAGTTGTTCAATTTAAACAATCCCTATAAACAACTACCTATTCGGGTAATTATCACTTTAGCTACGCACATGACTGGGGTTTGTGCGATCGAATTCCGCAGCCAAACATTCGTCCATTATCATTATGTGTACAAGACACAGGCGTTAGTGTTATGACGAACTTCGCTACCTATATAATGTAATATATGACATTATATAAGTACCGGAGTTCGTCATAACACGGACGCCTGTGGTACACGACCTACAAAACCAAGCATTGCAGGTGTTGCCATTGGGAAAGACACATCAAAGACTAAATTCACCAAATTTACTGCACAGACTGACCTGGGTCGATACTCTTTGCAAATACATCAAGCCCCCTTTCATAGAGTAAGGCTCATATTTATCATCATTGTGGTTTAGCATGACCATCTAAGTCAGATACTGATATGCTGATACCTGTATTGTCTCCAATAACATTTGACGACAGACTTTCTGCCTTTGACTCTAACTCAGCTGTATCTGTCTTTCAGAAGACAATAACTTCTGGCACTATCCAAATTTATGAATCTCTTCATTGGTCTCAGCTTGACTAACTCCGATACTGATACGCTGGTTCTTGTAATATCCCCAGTAACATTTGAAAGACTTTCTGCCTTTGACTCTAAGTCGGCTGTCTATGTCTCCGCTACAGTGGGCACATTCTTGCTGACGTCAAGTGAGCTCTTCCTGGAAGGATCTTAATTTATTAGTAATTTACTATCTGACTTCAGTATGTAAGGTTTCACGCGTGTCCGAAAACAATATATACTGGCTGCAATACCAAATTTAATTAGTTTGGTTAGGGTTTGTGTAACGGTTAAAAATTTAACTGAAGTAATATATACTTTCAGCAATTATCCGAAACTTCTCATCGTATGGTGCATGAATCACTACCTTTAGTCTTATAAATAACACACTTGGGAACATGCAGGCCGAAGACTCCGCTAGTCCTTGAAACTGTTCATAGAAACTTGCAGGCGATTCTCGTTTCAAAATAGTTTTGCCTTTCATTTCAGTCTCTAAATACTTAATTTTGTTATGTACAATGAATTGTTACAATTCTCATACCTCAAACATTTTATTTGACATTTAACTGCCTGTAGTGATGACAGCTGCAATAAATTATACCACCAAGACTAGATTGGATTGATTGTTTTTGTAATCACTTTTCTGGACTCTTGTACCCGAAACCCAATGTAAAATCTTTCCATTTTTTTTTTCTCTCTGTGTGATATAACTTGGGCTTCCTCCCGTATGGATGTCCCCATTTCACTCAAATTGTTAAATTGAAGTTTTTCTTGTACTGAATAAGTTTCATTTTAACACTGATTGAAGTCTAACACTCAACATTATTATTTTCAACCACCGTTCAGATCTGGCCAAACCTTGAAGCATTTAATGCACCGTGTCTTTGCTCATATCACTGCTAATTTGAGCTTTGTCCCTGATCAGCATTTCAATTTGCCCCAGTTCCGATGTAAACTATTACCCTTTCTACATGAATAAGATAACGTGTATTTGCTGAATCTGGTGGCACTAGTTTTTCTGTGATAAGGATGGACTAAACATACATACATACATACATACATACATACATATACTTTATTGCTTGAAAACATAACATGTTTAAAGCAAGTACAAATACAAATACAAATATATCATAGCAGAAAAATGAACACATTCGTTAACTGAAGAGCACATGATGTTATAGTGTACAAATTACGTTCGGACTTTGTTTGCAAAAAATATAAACTTTGCTAAATTAAGAATAGTATTTTTAGAAAGAGAAGATAAGAGGTTTTCGAGCTTTTGAATAGTTGGTGAAATGTAATAGTAATTCTTGATGTATTTAGATCTAATATCGGAAAATTTTGGACAAACTAGCACGAAATGGTATTCATTTTCTTTTACGCCAAGGTTGCAATTTTTACATGTTCTCTCATTTTCCGGTATATTATATTTGCGGCCACTTTCAATAGCTAAATCATGTGACGATAATCTTAGCCTAGTTAAAGATGTTCTGTATTTAGATTCATGTATAATGTCCAGATACTTTTCATATTCAAAAATATGTTTAAAACGGCTATAAGTGGAAAGGCGAGAGGAATTATTGATTGAAGAATGCCAGTTCTGCTTGAATATGTCCATTATACGCTCTTTTATAGGTTTAAACTGTATCTCCATATTAAATTGATTGTCCCATATATTTCCCATGCCCATCGTTTCTAAAGTTTGTTTTACATAGAATGCCCAATTATTTCCTCTATATGTAAAGTTCCTATCGACATCTACTTTTAGCATATAGTATGTTTTAAACATAAGAGAATTTCGCTTTGAAGATAAGATTTTAATCCAATATTTAATTATTATCAGTTTTCTATGTATTGTCATTGGAGTACGACCAAGCTCACCGTATATAGCATTTAAGTTCGTAGATGGTTTAATACATAGTACTCTTCTGCAGAATTTAGAAAATACTGATTCAATGTCCTGGCAGGGGTGTGTACCCCATACTTCTGCAGAATAATTTAAAACTGGTAGTACAAGGGAATCAAAAATATCTAGTTTATTTGATGTTGGTATATCTATCTGGTTAAATACCGTAAATAGATTATGTATAGAAAATGTTGCATTTTGTGCTATTAATTTTTGGGTACGTTTCCAATTACCGTTTTTGAAAAAGTAAACTCCAAGGTATTTAAAAGATTGTACAATTTCTATTTTTTTGTTATA